>JANAVB010009198.1:37525723-38228887 GCA_029216955.1 Iris pallida | reverse complement strand
CCGGCCCTGAATTCATGGGATCCTTGACAAACTTTCAAAATGGACCCCATACATAATATAATTTTTTTAAAATAAAAGTAAATTTAAAAAAAAAATGATACAACCAAGAACTAGGACCTCTAGTGTAAAAGTTTAACATACTAACCACTACATCACAATTGTTTTGTGATAGAAGAGGGTCATGTTACATAATAGTTCTATTTTAGATACAAGATTACTAATATATATATTTAAATTAATTTTTTGGGTCCTCATATTCCATGGGATTCTGAACGGTTGTCCTGGGCTAGGGCCTGCCCTGACGAAAACTCTAGAGTTATGAGAAATGAGAGTCACGTGTACGTCAGAATAATCATGTTAAAACTCATGTTATAGGATTTTTTAGTTTTATGATCTTGTATAATATTCAAAATTTACTTTTATGTTTCCATATAATCCAGAAGAAGGTTTGGGTGTCGTTTTGACAATTGACTTGGCTTGACCATTAGATTTAGTTTAGGTCTCCATAAAATTCTAAATTTGTGTTTAGTATTAGGGGTTTCATATGATATTCAAAAATTTGCGGTTAGGTCTCCATTTTGGACATGCAGTCCAAGTCAATGGTCGGGACGAGGTCCAAATCCTCTTCTCGACAATATAAAGACCTAAACGCAAATTTTAAATATTATACGAGACTCTAAAACTTAATAACCTGCTATTATACCATCACTCTAACATGGGTCAACACGATATATAAGGAAAGACTAGGTGTAATTTAGGCATATATCTGATCAATTCATTAAGTGGACTTGCAGTACAAAAATACTGTTATTTAGCGACTGAACTTACTGATGGAAGTGAATCCGTCGCTAAGTAGCGACAGATTACCGACCAAATAGCTACTGATCATTTTATATAAATTACAATATAAAAAGACATCGCTTGGTCCGTTACAAGTCCGTCGCTATATTTATACTGACTGATTAGCGACGGAATAGTCCGTCGTTGGCCATGAGTAAAAGTTAAACATTAACCCTTTATATCTCATTCTCACATTTTCATCAAAAAATTTCACCAAATTTTTTTCCCCCAACCCCGACTGCTCCTTCACCGGCCCACTACCCCTACCCCGACTCCTCCTTCTCCTTCACCGACCCCCAACTCCTCCCCCTACCCCAACCCACCCCGACCGCTCCTTCACCGACCCCCTCCCATTCCGAGGCGGACCCCTCCTCCTCCTCCTATCTTCTGTCGAATGGTGGCGTACGACAGCCCGGGCCCCCATTTCCCAGGCGGACCCCTCCTCACTTCTGTCGAACGGCAACGCACAACAGTCCTGGCCCCCCATTCCAAGGTGGACCCCTTCCTCTCCTTCTCTGTCGAGCGACGGCAGCACAAGATGGCACAGAGCCCCCCATTCCCAGGCAGAGCCCTCTCATCTTCGACGCCGCAGAGCTCCCCCATTCCTCCTGACCACATGTATAACCCCCTCTCCACCCCCAATTTATTTTATGTGTGTTTCATTAATTTGTTTAGTGTGACACAACTTTGGATGTAATATAAATACAGTTTGGTTTACCTAGTTTATCTTGAGCTAGGTTGCATGGACATGGATTCGGATGTAAACATGTTTTGGATTTGGAGTAAGATAGTTTCTTTAGAAAATTTAAAATTTAGGGCATATTGGATCCCAAATATTCTAGATAGGACGGTAGCGACAAATGGACCTAGACATGAGAAAACCATCTCCAAATGAGTTTCAAGAAATATCATGTCGGATGCGTATGGTACGCGATGCAATCCAAATGAGTTTCAAGAAATATCAGGTCGGTTGGACAAATCGGGAGGGCATCTTGGACTCCTTTTAATATGCATGCAAAAAAATAAAATGACCTAGGCTTTCCAACATTGGCCCTAACTTTTGGAACCTAAACTGGCAACATTTATTTTTGGGTTGCTAAGAAAGTGAGAAAGAAAAAAGAAAAGGAAAAAGAAACTAATATCATCATCCAACATCAAATGATTTTGTTTTGTTTCATTTTTTATGTACGATATTCCTTTTACGTCCATGGAGGATCATTGTAAGAAATACTCACCAAAGGCCTTGTTAAACAATTAACGTTGGTAGAGAGAGATATGAAGACCATGCATGACCACTCTTCTAGAATACGACTTCTATTGGCCAACCAATCCGATAGGCCAATACTAATTCGGTACGGCCGATACTAATTCGATACAGCCGATACCTATCAGACACGGCCGATATCGAACTGATACGGTCGATACCTATCGGATAGGCCGATACCAATCTGATACGGCCGATACTAATCCGATATGATCATTACCTATCGGATACGGTCGATACCGGTCTGATACGGACGATACCAATCGGATAGGCCGATACCAATTCAATAAGGCCGATACTAATCCGATACGGCTGATACCTATCGGATATGATCCGGTACGATCATTACCAATCCGATACGTCCGATTATGATAGCGATACAGTTAACATTGATTATTATAATTAGGTACTTAATTGAAATATTCTTATTATTTTAGTTTTTTGATACTTGTATTTACACAATATATGGTACATGGTGCAGAATTGGCTTGAACAATGAGTCAATACTTAGTTGACCGTTCGTTGATGTACAATCGGTGACATGAGAGCAAGATTGGTTTGACGGATGATTTCAAGACGTGCGTCGAAAAATTTCTGAGATACACCAGTCGTTAACTTTATTTCATGGACGAGAGGCTCATAAAGTGTCCTTGTGTCAAATGTCATAATATACCATTCAAAGAGGTAGATCTCCTGAGAGAGCACCTCTACAAGAAGGGTTTCATACCGAACTATAACGAGTGGACAGCTCAAGGTGAACCTTTGGTTCTATAATATCAGTCCTCCTTCAATACAGAGGTGGGAGAGTCCACTCTTGGAGATTACTTCGAATATAGGCATCGAAACTTGGCATGTGAGTTGGTATTTGATGCGACCGATCCAAGTTTTGATCCGGAGGATCTGAATCCTACTGCAAAAGAGTTCTATGATATGTTCAATCATGCCGATACTCCGTTATATCCGGGTTGTGATTCTCATTCTGTCCTGTCGATGGTGATGCGACTGTTGAACCTCAAGTCTAATTTTAACTTACTGCAGGAATGCTACGACCAGTTAACTCAGTTTGTTAGAGAGTTGCTGCCAAAAGGAGCAAAGGACTTGCCATAAAACATTTACAAGTCGAAGATAATGATACAAAAACTCAGATTATGCTATAAAAATAGATTATTTTTTAAATAGCTATATGTTGTACTACAAGGAGAAGAATGATAAAGATAAATATATTTTCTATCATGAGGAACGATACGAGCCCATTCGGGGCAAAGAAAAATCAACTACACGAGCAAGGTTGCGCCCCAACAAATACATGCAGTTTTTGTTGATCATAAAGAGGCTATAGAGGATGTATATGTCCACGAATACAATAAAACACATGACATGACATAGCAAAGAATAAGACGGACACTCCATTCTATAAGGCCAAGTACGAGAAGACAAAGGACGCCTGTGCTAAGGGTGGTCACCACACGGGTGGATCCATCCCAATTTCGGAGCATTATCGATGGTTGATGAGTATTCTTATTTGTTATTTCTTTAATTATTTAATTTTAATATTTTAGTTATTAATTGATGTTTAATTGTTATAGTGCGAACAGGTCGCCAGGGCAGGCGGAGACCTGAACACCATCGACTTTTCTAGAGTTTTCGAGCATACCCATAAGCGAAAGAAGGATGGAAAGCTCGTGGATGATCGGACGACCAAAGCCTATGTAAGTTTTTCGAGTCCTTTCTAATTACATTTCTTCTTTGTACTTAACTATATTTATTTAACTAAATAGTTAGTCCTAACTCTAAATATCCTAACCATAACCCTAATTAGCAATATAAACCAAAGATAAATATAGAAGATGTATAAGATCCTAACAATAACAATACTTAATAGTAACTAAAATATGAAAATTAACTCTAAATCTATTCACCTATATAAATATAGGAGACATATATGAGACTTTAGAGAGTCGAGTTGGTGAGGGAGGGAGTGCTGCTACAGGTGCCGAGGGGAGAGCTGGGACTAGTCAGCCACCGATGTCGGCTGCGAGTAAAGACTTGTGGATACAAGCAGTTGGTAGAGGAAAAGGCAGCATCGTGTATAGTACTGGATCGTTGGCATCCTAGCCGTCCGTTTACTCCAGAGATCCTCTTCTATCTCCACCTCCACCTCCACCTCCACCTCCACCTCCATATCCACCTGTAGATACACAGACAGGCCTTACAATTGGAACCTACAGTTTGGAGCAAATTACACAGATTTTAGTGGCCCTACCGGGTCAGATGACCCAGGTGACCGAAATTCTAGGCACAACATGTCCGATTCCTGCTACCCCTGCACCGGCTCCTGCTTCAACCTCAGCACCTCCAGCATCGGCTCCAGCTTCAACCTTAGCACCTCCGGGAATGGCTCCTCCTTCAACTACAGTGCCTACTGCACCGGCTTACTTCGACCACGACACCTTCTGTCACGCCGGCGACTCTTCCAGGCATTATTTTTGTCTAGGACGTACAACGGGACATCAGTTTGGTGTTGGCACAGTTATATACGTGCAGACAATCGTCTCTTCTGCTGCCATCTCCTCCACCATCAGTTTGATATTGATAAAATTTTTGTATTATTTTTGGTTGTACTTGATGAGTTTTTACACTACCAGAATAAGTCATATTAGCGACGCCAGAACACGTCGCTAATATGACAAAAAGCATCGCTAATCGTATTTATCGACGTTTTTAGCGACGTTTTCCTGTGGTCGCGGAAAGCCATATCGCTGACAGGCAAAACGTCGATAATCGTCGCCATTACCGACGCTTATCGATGCCAAATAAACGTCGGTAATGACCGACGTTCACCGACGCCACGTCGGAAAAATGGCGATGTCTTGGACGTCGGTCAACGTCGGTGAATTTAGCGACATATGCTAGTTTTTACCGACGTTCATCGACTCTGTAGAAGATGGAAACTGGGACGATAAACGTCGGTAAATGTCGCTATACCTGGTGATTTAGCGACGTTTACCGACGTTTAGCTGCGTCGCTAAACGTCGGTAAACGTCGCTAAATTACAAAAAAATAAAAATAAAAAATTACAGAATGTCCACATAATCACATTTTCTACCTGCAGTTCAATAAATAACAAAAAAAACAACAAACACATTTTCTTTCTGGGTTCACCGACCCCTTCGGTGGAACACTCAACACCGGTACATCATAATATACATATGTATCAACACAAACAAGAGTAAAAGTCTACAAAAGTAAAATATCCAAAGTCGGTAAACGAATATCCAAATTATATAACCAATATCCATATGAATCCCCAACCAATAATGAAAGTCTACACAAACAAATAATCTACAACCAATACTGAAACAACATAAATAAATACGAAAAAATACTACAATCTCGTAAAACAGTCCTAACTCGGACTACTGTGGATCTGGAGGAGAGGCACCATCGCGCCTCAAGGATTGGAACATCTCGTACTCCTCCCGTGAAATCGTCACCGATAAAGAAGGTAGTGACGTCGGTGGAGTCGGAGGTAGTGACGCCGACGGAGTCGACGATGATGAAGGCGCACCCAGAAGACAATAACGCTCCAACGCTGCTAGTCGCTCGTGGTAGGAATGCATGGTAGATAACAGCCTCGTACTACTATCAACCATCGAATCTTGCATCAACGTGAGCCTCTCACCCGTGGACAGCTGTGATGCCTACAGATCCGTCACACTGCAATCTGTCGACGCTCTAGATCAGTGATGCCCTGCTCTGTCCTCTCAGTCACATTTTTGAGTGCTATAATGCTGCGGTCGAGCGTATCCAATCGTGCTAAGAGCGCAGCATCGTCCGTCTGGTGCTGCTCCTAGATCCGTTGTAGCAGCTCGTCACGGACAGACTCCACCATCTGCTGGACTCGGACAGACTCCTGGGAGGGCTGTAGGCCATGCACACTAGCATGGGAGGCCCTACAGGACTGTGTCGCAACTAAAGCGCTATAGGATCCCGTACCGTAGTACGTACTCCTGTGAAGACCACCAGCGGCGGTCACCCACAGCTCGTCCTTCGACGGAGCTGGAGCGGGCTGCGAGAAAGTACCGACCTCTTCCACAGCATGTGCACTAGCAGCCGCCCGCTCCTTACGTTGAAACTCGACCTAGAAAGCATGGATACTCTATAACTTCTAATGTGTAATGTACTTATTATTACTAACTACATGAATATCTATTTGCATACATACTTACTAAGTTATATCAAAACTAACACGAAGTATTAAAATTAATAAATAAAATTGTAATACTTACATAGGCCTGCTCCACCCTCTCGTCAATAAGCTTTCTGCCCTACCGATGTGTGGCCAGGAAGACAGTCACCATATTGGCGTCATCACCCCTCCTTACCTGTAATTAAATATACCAACTTTTACTAATTTATCGGACTTGCATTAAAATAATATTTCTGAAATAAAAAACATACCAAACGACGAAAATGTTTCGTTATCGGAATCGACCCACCGCACTACTTTGACCCCTACTTCCTAGCCGCCTTGGCCTTCTTAGACTTATCCTTGTACCTTGGCTCGTCGAATCGAGCCTTCATCGCAGTCCACTGCTCAGGGGTGATCCAACCTTGGATCGACTTTTCGGCACGATCACGAGTCTTCTGATCATTAATAGCGTCGCGGATCAGCTTAGCAGCGACGACAGAAAATATTCCTTCGATCATCTCGGCCCGGTGCGGTGGATAGAAAAACATATCCTAGAAGAGTGCAAACCAAATATTTATCAGTTATATATAATATGCAAAAATTATATGATTCATGTTAAAAGCAAATATATTTTAACCTTGATGCGCACAAACTAGTAGACCTTTCTTTCGTCCGGAGCATCAGAGTAGTTTATCCAAGGACCACCATAATTAGTCCTCAAGAAGTGGCCTAGGCGTATCTGTACCCGACGGAGGACGATATCTATACAGACATATTATATTCATGAGGAAAGTTTATTTATGATAAACAAATGGGAAAAAATGATAAATTAAAATATTTACTTTGTACCGTCGGCCCAGATCTCCATCCTCGTCTCCTCCGGAGGTGCACATGCATCATCTGCCTGATATTGCTCAGTCGTTGGCTCAGCCTCCTCCATCTGCTCATCTGTCTCTATCGTTGTATCAGCAGGAGAAACGCTAGACGACGGAGCAGTCTCAGGCCTGGAACTACTCATCCCAGAAGATATGCCATGTAGCGTCAGGACAGGCGGAGGTACTGTCCGATACACAGGAGTACTGGACGACGAGGATCCAGAGCCGGTAGCGGTAGGAGGTACCGAAGGAATACCCTATCCTCTGTCAGTACCAGTACCCCATGCTCTATGTTGGGACATGCGGAACGATCCGCGATGACTTGTCATACCTGATAACAACATATGATGAGATACAAAAAATAATAGTACATTAGAAATATAAAAGTACAACAATGACAAGATAATAACCAAGACAATATATGATGATACATTTTACAAGAAACATCTAAGTCCAGATAGTATATTCTGCAAGAAACATCTAAGTTCAGATAGTATATTCTACAAAAAATATCTAAGTCCAGATAGTACATTCTAAAAGAAATATCTAAAAAATGAAAGTACATCTCTCTCAATCATCTTCAGAATATTCATCTTGTTCGTCTTTCTCGACCTCATCTTCCCCTTCCTCCTCCTCCTCATCTTCAGTTTCATCTTCGTCTTCGTCGGCTTCGTCTTCCTCTTCGGATAATTCTACATCTTCTATATTAGTCGTGTAATGCGTAACTTCCGTGGAGTCCACATCAATAATATTGGTTATAAGAGATAGCTCGTCCTCCTGATAAGCTTTTTTGTCAACATCAAAAGTATCTCTAGCTTTAGTCTTGCATACTGCCCACCAGTCAGACTTCGTTGCTTCCCGTCTCGGATAAGCTGTGAAGTACACGAGCTGAGCCTGAGTTGATAGGACAAATGGTTCGTAGCCTTGATATCTATGCTTGTAGTTTATATCCACAAGACCATGCTTATCAATTTTTCAACCTTGATTTTTAATCGGATCGAACCATTCACACTTGAACAACACGATCTTTGTTGGTTCTCTGCCATAATTATATGTCAACTCCATAATCTCTCGTAAGATGCCAAAGAAATCATTTCCTGGATCGACGTCTTTGTAGTTCGAAGATTTGATACACAAACAATAGTTTTTCGTGGAATCATGAAGTTCCAGGAAGCTGTCTCTGATCGAAGCATTTGTCGACTTGAACCTAAAGCCATTGACACAGTAACTTGGCCATATTTTAATAAAAGTAATTAGTCCCTTGGCAAGAGTTCTAATTAATTCAATCTCTGGTGAAATTAGACGATCGATCTGAATACCAAAGAAGAGATAGTAAGTTATTTATGGTGCAGTTGCATTAGAAGAGGCCAGTAATTACCGAGTTGCTTACATATTCGCTCAACCAAGAAGGAAAATGATGTCTCATTTCTTGTTCTAATGCTTCTTCTGTTAGGTAGGGTCTAACCGACCTCAACTCATCATTATATGTGCTAAAAAATAACAAAGTAACTGCCGATTAGTACAATAATATTAGCTTATACTATTACATTGAGATGACGTAAACTCATTAGTAATTACCTAACCCTCTAGCTTCTCCACTTCATCCTCGTCGTAATTGAGTAATATATACAACTGATCAGCCCTTAGCTCTTCGTCATTCAAATATCTCTTCTTTATTTTCTCCGAAGGCTTTCTGGATGCATTGAATACTTTCAGTATTCGATTATTAGATTCTTGATATGATCCGTCGTCATTTTTCAGAGCCCTCGTTCTATTCGTAGCAACATGAGGTTTGAAATACGTCGAGCAGAAGTTTGTAATCTCCTCGAGAATATAGGCTTCACAAATAGAACCCTCGACCCGAGCCTTGTTTTTCATCTTCCTCTTTAGGTGGTTCATATGCCGTTCAAATGGGTACATCCACCGATAACCGACGGGCCCACCAACACGTGCCTCATAGGAAAGATAAATTAGCAAATGCTCCATGGAGTCAAAGAATCCAAAAGGAAATACCTTCTCGAGCTTGCACAGTGTTACCGTAATATCGTTCTCCTGCTTTTCTAGACGATCAACGAGCAACTTAGTAGAACAAGATCTCTGAAAAATAAGCTAAGCTCGGTCAATGGATCCCAAACAACCTGGGGTAAGAATTCCTGAAGTACAATCAGAATTAAGCTCTCCATGAATACGTGACAATCATGGCTCTTCATACCTGTCAGTTTGTTCTCCTTGAGGTCGACGCATCTTCTCAAGTTCGAAACATACCTGTCTGAAAATTTTAGACCTTGAATCCACCTACAAAGTCTGACTTTATTCTCCTACTCCAGTGAGAAAATTGCCTTAGGCTGCTTCAACTTCCCATTCCCCTCCTCTATCAAATGCAATGCAGGACGTCTACATATTTCTTCCAAGTCCAATCTAGCCTTTGGATTGTCTTTCGTCTTCCCCCTTTACATCCATTACAGTACTAATTATGTTGTCAAACACATTCTTTTCGATATGCATGACATCAAGGTTATGTCTAATCAGATTGGTGCTCTAATATGGAAGATCCCAGAATATACTCCTCTTCGTCCAGTTATGAGTGCGACCAAATCCGTCACACTTTTAGTCCGTAGCAGGCTCTTCAATAGCCCTTGGTAAATCTTTTACCTCTTTCCATATCGTGTATCCCGGCCACCTTGGCGGAGGATTAGCCTACTCCACAATGCCAGCACGAAAAGCACTCCTGTTCCTCTAGTACGGATGATCCTTCGGCAGGAATTGTCGATGACAATCGAAGAAGCACAGTTTGTCTCCGTATTTTAAATGGAAAGCCTTAGTACGGTCCATGCAATACAAACATGAAAGACGACCATGCGTGCTCCATCCAGATAACATACCATAGACCGGAAGGTCATTGATGGTCTACATAAGTGCTGCCCGTATCTAAAAATTTTATTTTCTAGATATATCAAACGTGTTGGAACCTACTTCCTACAGCTGATTCAACTCATCAATCAATGGATGACACATCGATGTTCCTTTTCGGATTGTTCGGACCTGGGATAATAACGATGAAGAACATATACGGAGTTTTCATACACATCCAAGGCGGTAGATTGTACGGAGTGACGATCACAGGCCAATACGAATACTGGGATCCCGAAAGTCCAAATGGGATAAAACCGTCATAGCAGAGACCCAGTCTGACATTACGCAGATCAGAAGCAAAATCTGGATACTCTCGATCAAAGTGCTTCTATGTTTCTCCATCAAATGGGTGATCCAACACTCCTTCGGTCTGTTCTCGCTTATGCCAACTCATATTTTCAGCAGTTTTCTTCACCATAAACAACCGTTGCAACCGCGGCGTCAACGGCAAGTAGTGCATCGAATCGGTAGGCTTCCTTTCACTGACAGACTTTCCTCTACTACTTCCCTTATAGCGATCAGCACCACAAAATTTATAGGTGTCTACATCCTTGTCGTCTTTGTAGTACAACATGCACTCGTTGCGACATGCATCAATTTTTTCGTATCCCACCCAGAGCGATCTCACCATCCTCTTAGACCGGTAAAAGACTATAGGCAACTTAGCACCCTCAAGTAATATTTCTATAATCAACTCCATAACTCGATTGTAGCAATCTTGCGACATATTAAAATCGGACTTGATGCTCAATAATCTTGTAACCACCTCCAACAGTGAATGATCCTCACAACAAGGATATAACGGAGTCCTTGCATTCTCTAGCAACTTTATGAACTTTGCAGCACCGGCGTTCGGTGCCTCCTCAGGTGCATCATGATTGTCCGGATCGAAACTAGGCCCCGCCGCGTCAAAAACTACGTTCACCAACCCATCGTCGTAAGCAGTGCGGTTGTGGACATACACATAAGGCTCATACTTCGATGCTAAAGACACAAGTTCTTCGTGCGCGCTCCACTGATAGTAATTTGGCGTGAAATCCTTCGACTATAAATGATACATGACTTCCACTTCTGGATGATATTTCAAGTTGCGATATCTCACACACGGATACTTAATTTTGGTACCGTCCATGTACTGAGAAAATGCCTTGGCAAACTGCAGAAACTGCTGTATACCCTCTAAGAATTCATCTTGCACACCGTACATGTCATCAGGATAATGTTTGTACATCCAAGAATGATTTCGCATATAGTAATTTAGATCCATATCCATTTGAGTATAATTCTGTAAGATAGATATATGCACTTGTTGAAACACTTGTAAAAATAATAGGCGCATTAATCATGTCATATCCTAAATATTGAAATAGAATTCCAAGTAATCATGATACAACAAGTGGTAATAGTGTATCACATGACATGACCATATAACCATAGTGTATCAAAATTGACCACACAGAAGACTTAGCCTAATTAATCTCCATAAACAAGTGGTAATAAGTCCATAATTAATCTCCATAAAATAAGTACAGCTGGTAACAAGTCTATAATTAAGTCCATAAACTCATCTCCATAAAACAAGTACAGCTGGTAATAAGTACTAATAGTCCAACACAAAATATATCCATAAAACTACACTAATGACGACCACGTATCTCACGCATGCGCTCAATGATACCATCACGCAACATCTTCTAATAAGTGGGATCGATGGCGAGAAAGCGCCATTCCACTATAGGTGCTGGATGAATGGAACTCCCGGTGCCACTTCTTCCTTAACAGTAGGAGGAGCCACCTCAGCAATCTGTGTTTTCCTCAAACGATGTGTCGCTGCTCATGTCATGGGTGCCATCTGATAAAATCGATATTCACAGAGAATATAATTGTAACATAAGCAAGCTAACTAAAGGAACCATCATCTCGTTTCAGTGTGTCAGTGTCGTGTCAGTGAGTGTGTCGGTGTCGTGTTTTTTATGTGTGTATGTGTATGTGTGTGTTGGGAGGATAGATTGGTGACATGTTCTTATGTTTGGGTGTGTTGAATTTGAATGACTTAATATCAGCATTTCTAGCATTATTAGGCAGTTCAGGATGGGGCAGTTCATGATGGAATACCAAAGCTTAACTTAACCCTTACTAAGTTCATATTGTACCTAATTGAAGACACCACTATACCAATGTATATATATAGGTACATAATATAGGATATACCCTTCACTGCAGAGATAAGCCCCCATCCTCACTGCTGTTTACCACCTCATGTTAGACTGCTGTCCTAGAGAAGAAAAGAAAACCCTTGTCTAATGCACATAGAGGGCAAGCAAAGGCCATTACCTGTAGGGACCTAAGGCCCCTGCCTAATTAGTACTCTCCAAACTTGATTCTCTTCCTCATATCAGTTTCAATTTGACTGATACAAAGACCCTCCCCTTAATTCCTGAACCTCTCACATCCTCCAACTGATGCCTACACTCGAGCACTCCCTGTGCAACAGAGCACAAGTGCTCTGCACTAAGAGGACACCCCTGACACTACCAAGTGGCCCTTGTCACTTCCTCACAGGTTCAGTCCCTATAGCCCCTTGCATCTGCTCATAGGATACATCAGTATCACCACTCACCCAGTTTTATGTACGTCCATCTTAAATAATCAGTCCTATTGGCTACTTCAAATGCCAGTTGGAGACTGACATTCAAATCAATCGAAGACTGATACTAGATCAGTTGAATACTGATCCCTAATCAGTTTTAGAACTGAACCCAATCAGTCCCTAATCATATCTTATTGTCCCTAGTGGTGGCTCAGTGTATCGTGTCAGTGTACGAATATAATATATTGTATCGTGTCAGTGTATTGTGTCTAAACTCAGAGAGAATATAGGTTAGGGTTTACCTGATCTTGGGGTTTGTCGAGAGGAGGAGAAGGTCGGTGTAGGTGGTTGAGGAGGAACTCGCGAAGGGAGGGTCGGTGGAGGAGGAGCCCGAAGAGGAGGAGGAGCTCGCGGTGGAGGAGGAGCCCGGAGGAGCAGGAGGAGCTCACGGAGGGGGGGGTCGATGGATGAGGACCCCGGAGGAGGAGGAGCTCACGGTGGCAAGGGGGAGAGACGGTGGCCTCGAGGGGGGAGCGGCGGTCGAGGGGGAGAAGCAGTCGATGGGGAAGCGGCGGTTGAGGGAGAAAAAATTTTTGGGGTAAAATTATTGGATTTGGGATGGGGCTGGTCCCGTGTATATTAAATAGTTAACGACGTCATTAAATGATGTCGCTAAACGTCGCCAAAAAAAGGCAACCCAACAATATACGTTGCTGATTACAAAATATAGCGACGTTCAACGACTTCTCATCGACGTCACTTTCCAATAAATTAATTCTAGTCACTAAATGTCGCTCAACGTCACTACTTTTTGTAATCAGTGACGTTTTACGACATATAAAAAGTACGTCACCAATTTTAAAAATATTAGCGACGTCTTAGCGAAGCGTCGCTAATTGCGTCGCTAGTTTGACTTATTTTGGTAGTGTTATAGATTTTATGGAGTTTATGTATCATTCGATGTGTACGAGATTTGTGTATATGTACTATATTAGTGCTGGATCTGGATGGGTTTGTATGGACTCTATTGTGTCGATAAATATTTGTTTGCGTTTACTTTATTCAATGTTACATATTTGTGCAGCCTAGCGATGGACTGCCGAGACCTAGCGATGGAATATCTGTACCTCAGCGACTACTTTTCGACAAAAAATTTCGTCGCTAACCTTCTATGATATCCCAAAACCGTATCAGACGAGCTAGCGACGAAAATATCCATCGCTGAGCTTCTAAAAATTTCAAGTTTTTGGCTCACAAAACTCTGTTGCTAATACGTCCTTAATCTGACACAAAAATGCTGACCGAAAAAATACGTTGCTAAAAATGGTCGTTGTATCCGCCGGTGAGTCATCGCTGAGCTGCGTCTTACCGACGAATTTTTCTTAGCAACATTTATTCTAATGACGTAAGGTTTCCATCGGCAATCCGTTGGCAAATCATAAAAGTGACGGAATAGCAATATTTAGCGAGTGACTGTTCCGTTGCTAAATATTCGTATTTTTGTAGTGTTGTTCTGGATTTCTGGTAGGCTTCTTTTCTATTACGTTGGTGATAGACTTGAAATACTTTATCATTTCTGATAAACTTTAGTACATGAATTCTTTGGAAAAAAAGAAAACTTCAGTATATTAAGTACAACTTGTCGTGTTACCTTGTCATTTTAAGATTTCGGCTCCCATAGGTTCACATCAGTATGTGAATTGTGCTTGTTTGCAAAAACAAAAAGTTTTAATACAAACTGAGAAAAGAGTACAAGAGTACAATGAATTCTGGTGAAGTACAATTGTAGGAATCTGATCAGAAGACGATCACTTTATCCCTTGGACTATGTGAACTTGAAGACTAGAGCCTCTGGAGAATGCAGCAGCAATTTTGCAAGAGTTCTTGATCTCTGTGCGTGTCCCTTCAATAATGATTGGAAACTCTATTTATAGAGTTCTGGAAATAACTGTTTTAGCAGTAATTCTGATGTGTACGAGGCTGAGTTATGCCACATTTGGGTCGCGCCAACCTTATTTTGTGCCAACTTTCATTCAGTTATCAGCCGTGTACTAACGGTATTTAGACGCGTGGCATCATGTGATTGAGATGCGCATGGTCGTATACAGGATAACGGACACGTCCTGAGAGATTAGTGGCATGTGCGCCACGTTATCCTGCTTTAGAAATAAAAATTGTTTCAACTTTATCAGGTTGTGCGAGCTTCAGTCAACAAGTTGAACTGCGTCTGGTTAGACTGCGCTTGGACATGTGGCAGCTTTTGAGAAGAAGTCATTCAGATTGTGCCTAGGTGCAACTAAAAAAGTTGTCTGGATTGCGCATAGGTGCAACTAAAAGATATGTATGACAGCTGTCAGTCTAATCACCTCGAGCGGCACAATTCGAGGGATTCGAAGAGATTTTCCTCGTTCACTGTATTTGTCAGTTTTCAGTACTGTTAGGTAATGATGACCGTTGAATGTCCGACGCCACGTAGATTTTGGTGCAATATAACTGGGCGCAGTCTGATATGTGGCGCAACCTGATCCTCAGCGCAGTTTGATCTCTAGGCTTCATATCAATAGCGCAACTTGATTTTTCGGGCGCAATTTGATCACTGAATAGCAGATACATGGCGCAACTTAATTTTTAGGCCCTACAAGACCCCCTTCAAAGTTTTCAAAACTTAAAACATTTCAAAGTTTTGAAATACTTTAAATTTAGAAAAGTTTTGACTGAATCAAGTTGTGCTGGTCAACAACCGATCATTAAATTTCTTTCTCGAAAACACTCAACCACCTCTTCGTCTTCCCGAGTTTCATTGATGATTTTCAGTTTCCCATGAGAAATACGAAGAGTCAATTTGTTGATATATGTAGTAGTTAATCTTTGTGCATTATTCTTCACTTCTGTCCTTCAATGGCTCCCAAGAAGAAAGACATGGAGACAAATGTTGATACTATAATCAAGTCCCCTGAAGTGGGGCATGATGCCGCGCCTACAACTTATTTGTTAGAGGCTGAGCTGTCGCTGAGGGCGGTAAACTTTTTAGACTGTTTTGGTTTAGATCCGACAGTCTTCAATCGCTCGAGTGGTGGGCCATCCTCTGAAGAGCGCAGCGATTCAGAAGGATTCCTTAATCTGATGCGTCGCTCGGGGATCCGCAACATACAAGAATTGGACGCCGCCCTTCGTCAGACCGATGAAGGCAAGAACAAGGAATAATGTTTTAAGCAGAAAAACTTTTATTCTCTTTTCTGGTGTCCTTGATTGTAGGGTCCACCCATCTTTTATGCAATAAAATCTAAAATTTCTGATATGTTGTGTGGCTGTGATTTCGAATGGCGCACGTGGACGTATTCCTTTGGCTAATTCTTTGTTTACTGTTTCCTTTAAGAGACACATGGAAGTCATCATACGATTTTAGGCACCTATTTTTAGTTCTTTCCCGAAACAAGCTCCTAGAATGACGCGCTCGTTTTCATCTTCAATACTTTAAAAAGGATAGCCAGAAATGAAAGAGTCATTCATACTTTCTCGAAACAAATGGTTTCTCATAAGGTCTTACTATTCATAAGTTCACTTGCGCCACTTCGTCCCGATGCTATTCGTTTGCATGCTGTGCCTAAAAAAATTGGTAAGTTTCGACGAAGGACCAATGGTATGAATATTCTTCTTTCGCACCACTTTTGAAGATAGTTATTGATCTGTATGTTGTAGACACTGTTGATATGTGCTAACTATTTCTGAGAATAGGCACGCATTATGGTCCAGTACTCGATTTCGATCATAGGCGCGTATTGCTGACATGCGCCAGTTTGATCGACTCGCACTGTGGAGATATACATTTATTTATCGGCACATATTTCTGATATGCGCTTGTTTGATCAGAGTGCAGTGCTGATATGCGCCTGTGTGATTAGCACGTAGTACTAAAATATGTGCCTGTTGATAGGTGCACACTGTTGATATGCGCCTGTTGATAAGCGCACACTGCTGATACGCGCCTATTAATAGGCGCACACTGCTGATAGATTTTGCTAACTTTTCCTGTTTTGTTAATATTTACAGAGATTCGGTTAGCAAGCTTCTTCAGGACTGGCATTGGCGATTTGGATGCTGTAAAGGGCATTCTTCTGACACTCACATTAGACAACTCATGTGGTTCTGACACTCAAATCAGACAGCTCAGGACTCTCTGTATTCAAGAAGGATCTTCCTCAGATGGTAGGAAGAGCCTTTATACATAAGAGTTGGATGGTGGAGATACAGAACTAGGAATTATATCACAAGGGTGATCTCATTCCTAGTTCCCCTGGCGGTCCGTCTTCTCTCCACCATTTGTATTGACAGCAGCTCATCTTTGAGCTGCTACACTCTGTGGTTCTCCTCTCGTCTTTTTGAGAGAGAAGACCAGAGTTGATTCCATTATCTGGCTCATTCTTCAAGTCGAGATGACAAGGAACCGGCATCAAATAAGAAGATCCAAAGATGTAATAGACCTTCATTATCAATAGAAAGATCCAAAGATGTAATAGACTTTCATTAGAATAAAAATTCGAAATGTAATAGATTTTCATCAAGATGTATCTATGCTTTTAAAGAAGAAATAAAGAAATGATTGTCTCATTATTCTCATTTTTATAACTCGATTTTGATATGCTGACATAGATAGCAGAATCCAGAGAGGATATGAATGTTGCAAGTTGTTGACATGAATATTTGGAATTCAGGGGTGTGAAAGACATGAATTCTTATTATGATAAATGAATGAGTGATTAGTCACTTCGATTTTCGAGGAAGAGACATTGAATGAATGAATGGTCGTTCAAACTCTCGAGGAAGAGAATAAATGAATGAACAGTCACGTCAATTTTGGAGAAGGGACAATGAATGGTCAGTTATAAATGAATGAACAGTTATAAATGAATGAACAATTGTGCTTCTTTTCAAAAGTCGCATCAGTTCTCGAGGCTGATTATCTAGTTGTTCTGCCTATAAATAGAACACAACTTTTACAGATATTGTTAATCTTTTTCCCTTATGTACAAAAATGTCTTCCAAAAATTTGCTCGCTCCGAAGATTGAAGAAGAGATCAAGACGCCCCCTGCTGAGCCTCCAGTGCCCTTTCAAAAAGAAAGGGGCGAAGGCTCAACTGTTCCTCCTGCACCAGGACATGATTTGATCTCCAAATTAGTGGAGCCTGGAAAGACTACCGAAGAAGAGGCATTGAGGATGGCTGTTTGTGAGTTCCTAGTGCGTTCAGACAACGAGATGTTTGAACGGTTGGCGAACTTTGTATTTAATTATGAAGGATCGGGGCCTCCTCCCCGTCCGTAATATTATGTAATTCCATTCTGTTTTTGAATAAAATAAACTTTTATATACATCATGTCTTTTGGAATAAAGTATATTTTGCTTTTATACATAATATTTCTTGAGAAATTTGCCATTGATAGGCATCATAGCAACTCTGCCATCCATATCTGTTAATTGATAGGCTCAATTGGAGAAGACTTTATTTACCACATACGGTCCTTCTCATTTTGCCTCAAACTTGCCTTTGCTCATATGTGTCATATTCATAGGACGTCTTACTGTAAGAACCAACTCGCCTTCTTGAAATGTTCGCACTCTGACTTTACGATCGAAAGCTTTTGAGATCTGGGCTTGATAAAGTTCAATGTGCTATTGAGCCAATAACCTTTTCTCGTCGAGCGCCTCCAATTCTTGAAGGCGAAGATGATTATTGTTTTCTGTAGTAAGTTCGTTAGCAATAGCGATCCTCAATGACGGAATTTGAATTTCTAGGGGTAGGACAGCTTTACATCTATATACTAGAGAAAAGGTGTACAACCTGTAGGATTACGGACAGTAGTGCGATATGCCCATAGACATTCTCCAAGTTTATCACTCTAATTACGTTTGTTAATAGAAATAAACTTTTTAAGGAGTTTGATAATGGTCTTGTTGAATGCTTCAGCTAAGCCGTTAGCTGCAGGATTATAGGCTGTTGAGGCCACATTATTGATTCTGTTGTCATCATAGAACCTATTAAACTTCTGGCTGATGAATTACAGCCCATTATCATGGATGATTCGTCAAGGGACACCAAACCTGTATATCACATGATGTTTAATGAAGTTGATGACACTACTAGTTTTTTACTTCAGCCAAAAGTATAGCTTCTGTCCACTTGGAGAAATAATCGGTTATAGCCAAGATGAACCGATGTCCTTTAGAGGAAGGAGGATTGATAGGACCAATTATGTCCATGCCTTAAGCTTCGAAGGGCCATGAGACAGCAGTTGGATGAAGAAACTCCGACTGTTGGTGAATGAAATCTGTATGAATCTGACTTGCACTGCATTTTCTTGCATAGTCAATAGCATCTGATACCATAGAGGGCCAGTAGTAGCCCATATGTCGGATACGATCCTGTAATTTTGGACCAGGCTGATGTGCTCCATAAATGCCATCATGAGCTTCGTGCAATATCTGCTTTGCTTCGTCACCAGTGAGACATCTTAAAAGTAATCCATCAAAAGTTCTTCGATAGAGAGTTTTAGTAGTATGATTATAATAGAATCGAAGCGATCGGCGACGAATACTTGTGGCTTCCTTAGGGTCTTATGGCAATATGTCATGTACTGCAAAATCAATAAAAGGTGCTCTCCAGTCTTTGTTAATGACATTGACTTCAGTTAGATTGCTGAATTCAATATTGTGGTTATTCTCAACACAAAATAGTTCTCTATTAGAGATAACAACCATTTGTTGTCTTTTGACCGAAACTGCCAACACCGCAGCTAAGTTAGCTAAGGCATCTGCTTCTGTATTGCATGCATCGCGTATATGTTCGATGAAGAACCCTTTGAATGAGGAAGCTATCCTGGTTGCTGCTTTATGATAGGGCACCAAATCTTGATGTCGAACTTCATATATGCTTCTAACCTGATTAACAATCAGCTTAGAATCACCATATACTTCGAGATATTCAATATCTAATTGTTTGGCTAATTGAAGTCCGATGAGCAAAGTATTGCATTCTGCCACATTGTTGGAACATGACTCATCTAAAGAGTAAGCCCTTTGAATAGCTAATCCATCTGGTGAAACGAGGACAATTCCTACTCCAGCAATAAGAGTACCTCTTGATCCAATTCTAGAAGCTCCGTCAAAGAACAACCGCCAAGTAGGAAACTCTTTTGAGATCATATTTGATTCTAATATTTCATCTGAAATCTCGTCATAGAGTTTAGATATTTCCGAAACAGGATGAGCTGCTAAGAAGTCAGCAAGTGCCTGACCTTTCACAGACTTTTGAGAAACATAAACTATATCATATTGTGCTAATAATATGGCCCATGTAGCAAGCCTGGAATTGAGTGTACTTGGCTTTTTCATTAAGACTCGAAGAGGATTAACTCGGGATATGATATGAATAGTTTGGCCTATGATGTAATGTCTTGTCTTCTGCACAACGAACGTTAAGGCGAAACATTCCTTCTCTACTGGACTATAACGATGTTCAGCTCCAATCATTATTCGGCTAAGATAGTAGATAGCTTGCTCATGACCTTCCTTGTTCTTCTGAGCTAATAAAGCTCCCAATGAATGGTCCATTGCCCGGACATACATTAAGGAAGGTATTCCTGAGATCGGTGGTACAAGAATCGGTGGGCTCATTAGATACTGCTTTATGTCTTCAAATGCTCGTTGACATTCTTCCGTCCAAACGAAAGATACACCTTTCTTCATTAATTGAGTAAATAGTCTGCAACATCCAGATAAATTTGAAATGAACCGCCTGATGTACGTAAGTCGACCTTGGAATCCTCGTAGCTCTTTTAGGTTGCGTGGAGGACGCATCTCTTGAATGGCTTTGATCTTCTCGGGATAAACGTGTATACCCTTAGAGGTAATTACGAAGACGAGAAATTTACCACTAGAGACACCCAAGAAAAACTTGGTGGGGTTCATTTTGAGTTGATGCTGGCGTATTAGGTTGAAAATGGTTCTTAAATTTTGATTGTGATCTTTCTTTAGATGACTTTTGACAACAATATCGTCAACATAACATTCAACAATCTTTCGTAAATGATCTCGAAAGATGGTGCTCATGGCCCGCTAGTAAGTTGCACATGCGTTCTTAAGACCAAATGGCATGACTGTATAATAGTATACCCCACGAGGAGTACGAAACGAAGTATGCTTTTCATCTTCAGGTTTTATCCGAATTTGATTATATCCAAAAAATCCATCCGTGAAAGAAATCCTTTCGAATCCACATGTATTGTCGATCATGACATCAGTAATTGGGAGAGGGAATTCATCTTTAGGGCAAGCATCATTGATGTCCCGAAAGTCTATGCAAACTCGAACCTTTTCGGTCTTCTTCAAGACTGGTACAACGTTGGCTACCCAGTCAAGATGCTGTTCTTCTCTGATAAAATTGTAAGCTATAAGCTTTTTAACTTTATTATCAATTGCATCCATTATTTCAGGCTTGAATCGCCGTTGTTGTTTGACTGGCTTAGCATTTGACAGGATGTTAAGCTTATGAGTTGCAACTTGAGGATCTAATCCCGGCATATCTTCATAACTCCAGGCGAAGACATTAATGTATTCACGAATGAGGTGAATTAATTATTGTTTATCATTTTTAGGGAGATTTTTGCTAATAAAGATTGGTCGTGATACGCCCTCTTCTCCAATATCGATATGGACAAGTTGATCCTCAGTGGGTGGTTCTCGTTGTTCGAAACGAAGTTTCCACTAATTGTCCATCTTTTGTGCCCAAGGGCCCACTTCAGGAGCTTCTTCAATGTAATCTTCATCTTCTTTCGAGAATTCGGCAGACACCATGTTATGTGGGTTCATCTTGATTCTGTTATATCCTTCAGATACTAGATTCGATAAGAACATATACTACACCATATGTACAGAACATAGATGATTCACACTAATGTATGCTAGAATAAATTTTGGGTTGTGTTCTGAGCCATCCGTTCTCATACTTGGTAAAAAATTAAATTTTTTGTATTTTATATGCTTTGAAAAATGTACTCAAACGAGATGGCACCCGTTCTCATAGATGGCACCTAAGACCAGAGGATCTCGCTTGAGGGAGGCACAGATGGCTGCTCCAGAGAGCAGTTCCACCGAGAGAGCTGCTCCAGAAGTAATTTCTAAAGCCGAGAGAGCTACGAAAGAGGATGTGGCACCAGAGGGCAGTTCCACCAGGAGTTGCAGTCATCCATCTCCTCTGGATATTGATCTGGCTGCCGTAGATCCTACTTATGCGCGCTGGCTGAGGGAGTTCTATCTTCCCTAGCATAGACGACAGTAGATACATATATGGACTAGATTTCTTTCCAGAAGACTTATTTCTGACAACCAATATTTAATGGATATTTGTTTTGATGGATATATCTCCTCTGGATATTGTGATGGATATTTGTTTTCATGGATATATCTCCTTTGGATATTGTGATAGATATTTGTTTTTTGGTGTATGATGTATTTTTGGTCTATTCTGGATTGTATTTTGCGTGCCGGTGTTGAGTGTTCCACCGAAGGGGTCGGCGAACCCAGGGATTAGATTCTGTATTTTAGATTGGATTGGATTATGTATTTTGGATTGTACATTTGCATTCTGGATTTTTTTTAATTTAGCGACGTTTTTAGCGACGCTTATATTCGTCGCTAACTGTTAGCGATGAATATAAAAGTCACAAAAAACGTCGCTAAATTGTTGACGTGGCAAACAATATGATGCCACCAAATCGTTGTAAAAACGTCGCTAATGTGTCGCTAATCGACGACCACAAGGAAAGGTCGCAAATAACGTCGCTATTTAGCAGCGTTATTACCGTCGCCAACTAACGTCGCCATAGCGACGTTTTCTCGATTAACGACACATTTTTTTCATCGTTTCCAAAACATTGCTGAAAATGTCGCCAACTTAAGTTAGCGACGTTTTGGACGAGATTAGCGACGTTTTGGAACGTCGTAAATCTGACAAATTTTTGTAGTTTTGGGATTTTTGAGATCAATTTTTCTCACAGAATTAATTGGTTCTAAGAAATCTAATTGATGGCGTTTATAGGTGTATATGTTGGTTTCTAACGGATCAAACAGATTGAGAGTTGATTAAGAGATGGTTCAGAGAGGTACCTGTGAAGTCGGGCTTTGAGGCTTATGTTGCTGCTACAACCGCTGCCTCTCTTCCGCGAGGGCGCGGCTGCGGCGTCGACCGACGGTGGTCCGACATGTGGCGAGGTGGCACACGGTGGTCGAGTCAGAGGCTCTAGGATGTTTGCCATAAAATATAAAAGAACAGAACAATTATCGGAGGACTGGACTTTTACTTCACAATACAAACTTTGCTTGTACAAAGAAAGCCTAGGGACGAAAACCTAGGTACAGCAACTAAGTACAATTGTTTATTTTAGATTTTGGGGGGTGACGATAGAGGCTCGGAAAAGCGACGGCAGCTCTGCCTTACTCCTTGGACGATCGGGTGCAGCCTTGGCTCTGTAGAATATCTGCTGGGCGTTGATAAAGAAATGCTCTCATCAGGCTCTCTGGCTCTCTATGTCTCTCTCTGTCTCTGTATCTATATCTCTGTGTGTCTCCTCCTTTCTTTTTTTTCGCAAGGGAATGGCCCCCTGCTATTTATAAGAGTGGGGGGCCTCATTAGGGTTTACAATGATTGCCCATTCTTGAAAGTCGGCGGCTAAGGATCACGAGATCTGGGCCATTCATCGAGATTTGAGCATAAATATGATTGCATCAAATCTTTTATGGGTAATTAATGCTGGTTGACATAAATCCTCCTGATTTGTCATGCCAACCTCGGATTTTTCGACACGTGTCATTAATTTGCTTATTTGTGAATGATCTGATTTGATCCCAATATTTTATTAGGATTTGTTGAGAGATTTTGATCAATGTGATGCCACGTACCCTGCTATCATGCCACATGTCGTAAACGTAAGCCACAGCCAAAATTTGAGCCACAGGAAAGTTACTCTACATTGGGCCGCATGAGGCTGGCCACGTGTCAAGGCTGTCTGATAGTGGCCCCCTGACTATTTGGACCGCATGGTAATGATTCGAGCCGTATGAGTGTGGATGACCGCATGAGTGAACCGCATGGAGATAGTCGTCGTGAGCCGTATGGGGCTAGTCTTCGTGAGTCGCATGGGGATGGACTTCGTGAGCCGCATGGAGCTAGTCGTCGTGAGCCGCATAGGGGAGGTCTTCGTGAACCGTATGGAGCTAGTCGTCGTGAGCCGCATGGGACTAGTCTTCGTGAGCCGCATGGGGCTACTCTTCGTGAACCGTACGGGGGAGCCTCCGCTTGGGCCGCATGCAACTGTCCACGTGTCAAGGCCGTATGACAGTTTTTGAATCTTGGGGGATTGTGTCAGAGATTTTCTTTGCTTCCCAAGGAGTCCGTCATTATGAGAGAGTCATAATGATATCTTTGTGTCAGGACTGTCATCTTGTCAGAGCTGTCAGCCGTCAAGGCATTTAATATAGTAATGGACAAAGAGACGAGCTGTTTGCAGGCCACATGGCTCCTCTTTGAGCCGCATAGAGCTTGTTTGAGCCGCATAGACGCTCGAGCTGCATGAATACTTGAGCCGCATGAACTCTCTGAGCCGCGTGGGGCTCTCTGGCCGTATGGATCTTTTTTTATTCTTTTCCATGCTTCTACAAGACCCCCTTCAAAGTTTTCAATTTGTAAAATTGAAATACTTTGAATAAGAAGCATGGCCAAGTATTATTCTGGCCGCATATGATGTCTCGGCCACATGGATTTCTCGGCCGCATGGATGTCTTAGCCGCAGGGGCTGGCTCATCCGCATAGCTCATTGCCATGTGTGTGTGTCTTTAATTGCCTCGAATTCGTTTTAATGCCGTCTTTCGGGGAAATCCCAAGGGTCGGCTCATTAAATTTTTAGATTTTATGCCCTGGATGAATCTTCCTTTATGAGAGAGGGGACAAAATCCGAGGAGTCGATTTTGTTTTTTTGCGAGGCGGTTATTAGTCCACGTGTCTTCCCCCTCTCGTCCTCCTATAAATAAGAGGAGTCTAGGAGAGAGAGCTTCTTTACTTTCTCTTTTGCTTCAAATCTTTCCTATCCCGATCGTCATCCTCCTCTTCGATCAGCAAATGGCTCCCAAGAAGACTGTTGCGGTGAGAGGCAAGAAGGCAGCATCTTCGTCGACTGCAACGACGAAGGACAAGAAGGCCGCAGCTGCTCCTCTGTCGGCCGATGTACCTGCGGCTCATCCTGACGTTCATCACCCTGTTGCTGGTAAGGACATCATATATAAGTTTAAGGAACCCTAATTTGCTATAGCTATGTTGCATGCTTTATGTACGAGCCCTTATCTTTATTTGAGCCGCATGTTCGTCCTGTGGTCGAATCATGAGCCGCATAGGAGTAGCCACTGTGACCGCATACGTGCTTTACATGATCGAAGCCGCATAAGCTACACGGAGCCGCATAAGTGTTCTTCTGTGTTTGGGCTGCCTGAAACTTCGTTGGTTTGGAGCCGCATAAGTGTTCTCCTGAGCCGCATGAGACTTCATTAAGTTGGAGCCGCATTAGCTCGAGAACACCCATTTAGTTTTTTTTGTCCCTCCTTTTAACTTATCTTTTCTGTTTTTTTCTCAGTGAATTTGCCGGTTAATGCTGCTGGAGAACTCCTGGTGGGTAGTGCCCAAGCTGCTCTGGGGTACAGGTATGACCATATAGTTCGGCACATGGCGGACCAGTTTTCGAGTGACGAGGCTCCGACGAGATTGAATGCCATCAAGAACCAGCCTTTCTATTTTCTTAATGCTATAATGAACTCGGGTAAATTAGAAGGGGAATACTTGAAACCTGTGTTCTTCTTTGGAGATGCCTTGTCTGTTAAGAACAGTCAGGTTCTGGAGGTGTCAGAGAACTGGAGTTTTGTATCTAACGGGATGGCGATCCGCATTCCCCAAATGGAGCGTCACTTTCCATTATCTTGGTTCAATATGCTCCCATTGGACCGGAAGATGGAAGACTCTTTAACTCCTACCCGAGGTGGGATGTTTGTGGGAGATATCCATTATAATAACAGCCTGAAGTCCGTATGTGCAGGCAAGGTGCACACCAGCCGTTCTGTGATGGGACTGGCCCCAGGTACTTTCTTGAATGTGTCGGGTCCCAATTTCACGTTTTTTATCCGACACCTTTATGAATCAACTTGCTCGGAAGGGCTCTTATTACATTGGCCGGTTGATGCTCCCCAGTTGGGTACATCCCGTTCCCTCGTGGACTAATCTATCCATGTGGATTTTACAAAAGTATGAAGCCTTTATGCGTGAGATCGGTCTTTACCATGCCATTCGGGGCACCAGCCACGGCTTGCCCATAAACAAAAGATTATTTTTATCTCTGCTGGAGATGTATAATCGCCGGACGGGGACCTTCTATACATCCGTAGGGGAGATGGAGCTTGCGCTCCATGAAATGCACGCGATCTCCAAGCTTCCTTGGGGGAACGAAGCTTTTGAGGCGTATACTCCTAGGAGTTTGAAGATTTGAAAAGACAGTATCCAGGCTTTGTGGCTCTTTATCAAGAGATATTGTGCCACTATAGCACATAATACTACGATGCCAAGGATCGGGATGTGCGGCACTCTGGCCAAACCCGGCGTAGCTCACGAACGAAGGCTATGCGCCCAGGCTACACTTTTGTCTTCAACAGGTTGGGCATTCAGAGTCATGCGCCCAAGGCTATGCGCCCAGGCTCTTTGGATCCATATTATACGCCCACATCAAGGCGACTCAATTATGTTATCCAAAAGTATGCGCCCAAACCCAGTCTCCAAGGCCTATGCGCCCACAGCAAAAAGACAGGTCCCAACGCGTATAGTATGGGGCTTTCTTCAAGGACATCACAGAACTTAGGTGCAGGGGTTACCCCTGCACTGCAAAGGTTACGAAAGTGCCACTCGTAACGCCAACGGGATCAGCTCCTGCTGAGGTAAGGAGTGCTTCGTAATTCTAATTCATTTTGTCATTGAGGTAACTTATGCTTTTTCTTCTTGCAGTCGAAGAAGAAGTCCCGTGTTTCAAAACCGGGTGCTATAAACAGAAGGAGGTGGTAGGCTCTTCTGATGAGCGCATTCCACCAATGATAATGTCTCCCGTGGAGGAGGGACCCGAAGACGTTCCTGCGGAGGTTTTAGTATCTCCTGTCTTTGGGGTTGTAACAACTTCCGGGAAGGTACAGTCTGCCGTGGAGTCCTTGGACGTTGAGGGTCCTACAGACTCGGGGCATCCTGATGATGAGGTAGATTGGAGTTCGTCACCTTCGGATGACGTTGCTCCAGGGCTGCAAGAGTCTGTTGCGGGGGCAACAGATATGGTTGAGACAGAGGAGAGGGTTGATTCCCCTCCTTATCATGATGAGAGGAGGTCGGCTGTATCATTGCCGAGTCCTACCCCGGCTTCAACCGTGGAAGTTGAGGCGGCTACCGATCAGGAGGTAGCAACAGATTCTGTCCCTGTGGAGGGACTTGGTGACGAGACCCGTCTGCCGGTCACGACCGCTGAGGCGGGTCAAGAGACAAGTGATAATCTCCCTATTCTGCCAAGGGAGGTACCAGCTGTTGATAGGACGTTGGAGGTAGAAGAGGTGGCCGTTGACGTCGGTGGTTCCACCGGGCTTGAGAAGGGCGAGGGTGTGGAACCCTCCGTTGCCCCTCCTACTTGGGGTACTATCTCGACGCATGTGCGGGCTTCCTCTGTTCCTTCGGCTCCTCGGGCTAGCAGTCCAGCCCCTGTTGATGAAGAGCCCATTGATGCCGAGGTTCAAGACTCGCAGGTTGAGGTTGGCGGATCTTCTTCCGGTCCGCTAACTGTAGTAGCTCCTCCAACTCCTGCTATGACACCTCAGGTCCTGGCGGATGCAGACGAATATGTAAAATTCCTCATCGAGGGTGTGTACAAAATGCTGCAGAAGGGTGTATCTGCTGTGATGGATGCCAACGGGAGCTTTGCGACGGCAAAAGCTCTGGCAATGCCCTGTATCGAGCTGATCCGCATCCACCAAGGCCACGACCATATGGCCAAAATTCTGGAGGCTTCGGTGATCGAGCTGGACGAGCGGCTCGCGGAACTTCAGCGCATCCAGCGAAACGACCTCTCCGTCCTGATAGATGCGGAGAAGGGGAAGTTGATTGCCGAGATCGAGTCTTCATACCAGGCCACTGTGGGCATTTGGGAGCGCGAGGTGGCTGAGACTGAGGCCACGGTAGAGAAGTTGTCTCATTCCATGAAGACGACGGTGGAAACTCGAGCTGCATTGGATGCTAATATCGCGGAGATCGACACCCAGATGCACCGCCTTGAGGACCAACGGGCCCGACTCCAGTTAGATGTCGAGCGTGTCCGGGCTGAACACGCAGCATTCAAGAAGGAAGAGGCGACTTTTACCCAACGGACCCTTACCTTGGTGCAGCAGCGACAACAGCTTGATGAGAAGCATGAGAACGATACTTCCGCTGGGGCTGTTGAATTGATGCGTCAAGAAGCTGAGCGACTGTGGAGGCTCGTGCAGCCGACTTAAGACTTCGAGTCAGGGAGCTCTCAGCCCATCCTGGGGAGGTTCAGGGACCGTAGCTTTTCCTTTTTTTCTTTGTTCTTTTGCAACCCTTTGCTGGGGGATAGTGTAGTTTTTGTACTCTCTTTTTCAGAAAAATAAAGAAGTACGCAACTTTTTATGATGTGTTCATTTTTGTTATTATGAACTTGATGATTTGTGTGGACCTATTATCTTTTGCGCACCTTGGTTTTTAGGCACATATAATAAGTTTGAAGGAACCAACATGTTTGCTCAGAGGTGATGTGGACATGGCAATCATTGGGTTCAAAATGATAGAATCTTCCTACTCAGAGGTATGATGGACGTGGTAGGAATGATCCTGGGGGATACGCTGAACAACTCAGAGGTGATGTGGACGTGGAAGTTCGTCGATCAATGTACGACAACGCAGGGGTTGTTTGTACGAGATGTTTACTCAGAGGTAATGTAGACGTAGCAAACATGAAGGGTAGCATCGGCTTACGCAGCACAAGATTCCGCTTTGTAGGGTATAGAGGAACAACTCAGAGGTGATATGGACGTGGTTGTCTTTCTACTGAAGGATGCCACGGAACAGCTGGGTTCCAGAAGCGAATGAGTTTGTGGAAGGAGATTGTGTGTGAGCCCTGATGATTGGGCCCACAGATCCCCTTTTAGGAAGTACATGTCTGGAGGATGTCAAGAATAGTACTTCTTTAGGAACTTGCCGTTGATGGGCATTATAAACAAGTTTTCATTGGGTTTGGTGAGGCGGTAAGCACCGTTTGAGTATACCGTCTCTATGATGAAAGGTCCTTCCCACTTGGGCTCGAACTTTCCTGGTGTCTTATGAGTCAACACCATTGGCCTTCTGACTGCTAAAACCAGGTCGCCAACTTGGAAAGTCCTCTGTTTGACCTTCTTGTTGAAAGCCTGTGATATACGGGCTTGGTAGAGTTCGATGCATTGTTGAGCTAGGAGACGCTTCTTATCGAGTGCCTCCAGTTCCCGCAGACGACGACGTTGATTGTCCTCTTCTATGAGTTTGTTTGTTATTGCTATGCAGAGTGAGGGTATCTGGATCTCGAGAGGCAGTACCGCTTCGCTCCCGTAGACCAGAAAGAATGGTGTGTTGCCTGTTGGGGTTCGTACCGTTGTGCGGTAGGCCCAAAGGCATTCGCCAAGCTTTTTGTCCCAGTCACGTTTATTGGATGATACGACCTTTTTGAGCAGCCTGACGATGGTTTTGTTGAACGCCTCTGCTAACCCGTTTGCTGCCGGATTATAGGCGGTAGATGCCACATTTTGAATACGATTCTTGTCACAGAACCTGCTAAAAATGTGGCTGATAAACTGAGGACCGTTGTCATGAATGATCCGCCGGGGTACTCCGAAACGGTAAATGACATGGTGTTTGATAAAGCTGACCACCCTGGAGCTCTTTACTTCTGCCAGTGGGACTGCTTCTGCCCATTTGGAGAAGTAATCGGTGATGGCCAGGATGAAGCGGTGTCCTCTTGATGAAGGAGGGGTGATTGGTCCCACAATGCCCCAGGCTTCGAAGGGCCAGGAGGCGACTGTAGGATGTAGTGGTTCAGACGGTATATGTATGAAGTCTGCATGGAGTTGGCATACGTGACACTTCTTAGCATATTCAACAGCGTCGGCGGCCATGGTTGGCCAGTAGTAGCCCATATGTCGCAGTCGATCCTGCAACTTAGGCCCGGGTTGATGAGCTCCGCAAGTTCCGTCATGAGCTTCTCGAAGAGCTTCGACTGCTTCTACGTTGGACAGGCATCGAAGGATGAGCCCATCGAAGGAGCGCCTATACAGCATTTTGGTAGCTGTATCGTAGTAGAATCGAAGAGAGCGTCTCCTGACTGAGACGGCTTCCTTCGGGTCCTCTGGAAGAATTCCGTAGACAGCGAAGTCGATGAACGGGAACCTCCAGTCTCGGACATTAACACCAGTGTTCGTCGGCATGGCATGGGCCACTTGCAAGCATAGGTTGTTTCTAGGACAAACCAAGTCTCGGCCAGTTACCGTGACATAGTGTTGGGTCCCAAAGGGCACTGCCAATGAGGCTGCGAGGCCAGCCAGAGCGTCAGCCTCCAAGTTTTGTAGACGAGGTACGTATTCGATGAAGAACCCGGTGAAGGTTGAAATGATGTTCAATGCAACTTCATGGGATCAGATCTTCATGGCGAACCTCGTACTGCCCTCGAATCTGGTTTACGACGAGTTTTGAGTCACCGTAGGCTTCCAGATGGTCCACCCCCAGCTGTTGTGTGAGTTGGAGTCCCATGACGAGTACGTTGTACTCGACAACATTGTTGGAGCACGGCTTTGAAAGGGAGTAAGCACGCTGGATGACCAGCTGATCGGGGGAGACTAAGACTACCCCCACTCCTGCGATGATTTGGCCTTTGGAGCCTGTTCTCGAAGCGCCATCGAAAAACATCCGCCAAACGGAGCTTCCTTCGGTGACGTTGGATTCTTGGACCTCATCCGGGATATCTTCATAGAGCTTTGAGGATTCTGGGATGGGGTGTGCAGCTAAAAAGTCAGCCAGAGCTTAACCTTTAACAGCTTTTTGCGGGACAAACACCATATTATATGGTGTTAGCAAAATCGCCCATGTGGCTAGCCGGGAGTTCAATGATCCTGGCTTCGTCATGAGGACTCTGAGTGGATTGACTCGGGAAATGACATAAATTGACTGGCCCGAGACATAATGACGAGTCTTCTGGATGGAAAACATCAAAGCCAAGCACTCCTTTTCAACGGGGTTGTACCGGTGTTCAGCCCCAATGAGCGTTCGACTGAGGTAGTAGATTGCTTGCTCATAGCCTATATCACTGTTTTGAGCCAGCAGAGCGCCAAGAGAATGATCCATGGCACGAACGTAGAGGAGAAATGGTTTACCGACGACAGGTGCCACCAGGACTGGTGGGCTCGTCAAGTAGGCTTTGATGTCGTCGAAAGCCTTTTGGCACTCCTCTGTCCAGACATAAGAGACTCCTTTTTTCATGAGCTGAGTAAAGGGTTGACATTTACCGGAGAGGTTTGCTATGAACCTCCGGATGTATGCCAGACGTCCCTGTAAGCCGCGAAGTTCTCGAAGATTCTTCGGAGGGTCCATGTTAAGGATGGCTTTGGTCTCCTCGGGATCAACATGAATGCCTTTCGCCATGATGACAAAGCCCAAGAATATGCCGCTAGAAACCCTCAGGAAGGATTTAGCGGGGTTCATTTTGAGTTGACGTGCCCGTATGAGATCGAAGACTGTCTTCAAATCCTGTAGGTGATCTCCTTTGAGGCGGCTCTTGACTGCGATGTCGTCAACATAACATTCGACTGTCTTACGAAGATGTTGACAGAAGATGGTGCTCATAGCTCGTTGGTATGTGGTACCGGCGTTCTTCAAGCCGAAGGGCATTACTGTGTAGCAGAAAACACCCTTTGGAGTCCTGAATGACGTGTGTTTCGCGTCATCGGGGAACATCTTGATTTGATTGTAGCCTGAATACCCATCTATGAAGGACATGCGTTCAAAGCCATATGTGTTGTCGATCATCACATCGGTGATCGGAAGCGGGAATTCGTCCTTCGGGCAAGCAGAATTGAGGTCCCTGAAGTCGATACAGACTCGTATCTTTCCGTTCTTCTTGGTGACAGGTACGACGTTGGCTACCCAATCTGGGTGTTGTTCCTCACGGATGAAGCCGCTAGTCAAGAGTTTGTCCACCTCCTGATCGATGGCATTCATGATGTCCGGACGGAAACGTCGCTGTTGTTGTTTGATAGGTTTGGCATCAGGTAAGATGTTCAACCTATGCATTACGATCTGTGGATCGAGTCCTGGCATGTCTTCGTAGCTCCAGGCGAAGACGTCGATATACTCTTTAGCCAGCTGGATTAAAGACTCTCGGTCTTCTTCTTCTAGGCTTTTGCTGATGCAGATGGGTTTGGAAGAAGATCCGTCCCCAAGGTCGATCTGCTCGACTTCGTCTTCGGTAGAAGGTTCACGTAACTCAAAACGAGACTCCCATTGCTCTTCTAGGCGTTGAGCCCAGGGTTCTTCTTCGAAGGATTCCGGCGTTTGGTCTTCGCCTTCACCTTTTTGAGGTTGTACCGACGTCATGTTAGCTGACAGCACTTTCCTGAAGACTAATCCGATACTGGTATCGAAATCCCAAGTCGATGCTTCAGACGAATGGGAATGTTCTACGTCTTCTGCATCTGAATTCTCCGGAGTTGATGGCGGCGTGACATAGCCTACCCCCCGTCGAGTTCTGTTGTAGTAATCTTGTGGCTTTCCTTTAGGTGTTGGAAGCCAGAGAGGGAGAGGTCGACCCTTGCCGTAGTTTAGGCCTTTATTGCTGTTTAGGTCGTAGCCCATCTTCTGGATGATGTGCTTTGCCGTATCCGTATATCGATGGACTTGTACTCTGCCGGTATCAGGTTCAGGCTCGAGTGGCGGGAGGTCTTGATGACGCTCGACTTTGCCCAAAATGATGGATCCTTCGTCTCGGCTTCGTGGAGGGTTTATGAAACAGACTCCTTGAGACGAGACTACTCGATTTACATGATTTACGGTCGTTATTTGTGTTTGCAATGACCGTAGAGCGTGATCTAATGTATACATGGCATTCCAGTGCGGAAGACAAGAATAATTAAAAGACACTCTATTATTGATAAAATACGAGATCTTATCCCGTGGGATTACATTGTCTAAGGAGGGTGCATCTACATCAGCAGAGATATATTCGCCAAGCTCCTCATCTGTAAGCACTGGGGTCGGATCAGGAAAATTCACCACAGCTTTGACTTTGGGGTCTGAGAGGGCGATGTGAGCCCTCTCTGGCATCTTGGATGACTGCGGGGGCTTGCCCTTAAGATGCACCTTCAAAGGTGCCTCAACTGCGCCTCCTGTGAGTGGTGCCTTCCCCTGTAATTTTACCACTAGGGGAGCCGATGTTTGAGGCGGCTTTCCCTTGAGGCGTATCTTCAGGGGAGCCTCAGGAGTCGGTGCTTTTCCTGATAGCTTGATGCTCATTGGAGGCACCTTCTGGGATGGTTTGCCCTTCAGTCGGATCTTCAGTGGGGCATCTGGATTCATCTCAGGCTCCGTGTCCGGCTCAGTTGCCGTATCTGCCTCATCATCAGCATCGTTGGCTTCCTTCTCGTCAAGTGGCTTGTACAAGTCGGAATCGGTGAAGTAAGCTTCAATCCCTTTGAAAGGATCGATGTCTGCGAACTCCGTCCGGATGACGTCGTTGGTGGATACATATTTCATGCATTGGTGGAGCGTGGAAGGAACCACCATGTACTCATGTAGCCATGGTCGGCCGAGCAGGATGTTGTAGTTGACTTCGGCATCCACCACATAACAAGTCACCTCGGTTTTGAGGTTGCCTATGTGACACTTCAGTCGGATCTTGCCTAGTGGCTCGCTTTTGCTAGCGTTGAAGCCACTGATGGTTGTATTGGAGGGCGCCAGCCGGTACATTGGGATCCCCAGTTTTGATTGCAGCGCCTTCGGAATAATGCTGAGGGAAGACCCTGGATCGATCTGAATTCGGCTCACCTTGACTGAACCGATGTACCCTGTGTAATATAGCAGTCGGTTATGTCGGTGGTGCTTGAGCAGTATGTCATATTGGGTAAAAGTTATGTTTGGAATAACTTCATCCGCACAATGACAGTGCGCACAAGTAGTTGGGAGGTCTTCAGGCTACTTGACCTGACTGAGAAAGGATTCAGCGTCCTTCAGAGCTTCACAGAGAGCTTCTCGGGAGTCTTTGGAAAGACGCAGGAGCTCAAACAAAGACAAGCATACAGGAGTACTGGCCAGCTGTGCCAGTATGTCAAAGTTGTGGGGCTTGGCTAGCCCCGAAGCATTCTCCTTCCGTAGAGGTCTGTCGAAACGAGCCTCCACCTGCTTCTGCTTATTGGCTGCTGAGGGTTTAGACGGGCCCTCCTCAGGGATGGTGCCAGGAGGCACCACCTCGGCGGCAGCTTCGCCGGGCTGAGCGTTCTGTTGTGCACACGTCTGCACTGGAAGTGCCTCTTCCATTGAAGAAGAGACCGTGCGGCAAGACTTGATCTTCCTGCCTTTTGATTTGGAGGTAGAGCGTACCTTCGGTTGAGTCACCTCGGAGACGAGGTCGGGATGAACCCAGAGGACCTCTCCTCGAGATATGGTGAGTGGAACGAGTCCACTCGCATTGTCACGGGTAGGTGGCAAGTTTACCACCTCCATGGTCGCCTTAGGGATGGGGACGACGCCATCTTGTGTAGTAGTCGGCGGCAAGGTACCGAATTAGAGTGACACCACATTGGCTGACACCGTCTTCTCTTCGTAGTCGACGGAGATTACATCCGCATTGATCATGCGCTGGATGTAATTCTTGAGGACGTAGCAGTCCTTGGTCGGGTGTCCGACAAACCGATGGTAGTGACAGTACCTCGGGTTGTCCACTTTCCCGACTTTATCGGGCCGCTTTGGGTCCGGAAGTTTGATTTTGTCATCCTGCTTCAGTATTTCAAAGAGTTGCAGGGTGTCTTCGTTATTGAATGAATACACCTCGTTGGGTCTCGGCGCCAGTGGAGGTTTCTAAGTAGGCGCAGATGCGCCCTTCGAGGCATTAACAGTCAATGCCTGTTTTCCCTTTGCTTCTCGCCCGGAGTTGTTGGCTGTTGACCTTTTTTCCTTATCATCAAAGGCGGGGAAGCTGACACCCAGAAGACGTGCATTGGCCGCCTTCTTTTCTGCGGCTTCAGCTTCGATGATCAGGGAGCTCCAGTCGGAAGGGGGAGTAGAGTTGAGCCAGAGCTTCACTGCGGGTCGCATGTTTATGCTGCAAGAGGAGAGGAGCACATGTTCTGGCATGCTTGGAGGTAGCCTGAAGCAGGCTTGTCGGAAGCGTTCGATGAACACCCGAACCGTTTCTTTCTCCTTCTGGCGTATCTCTATGAGAGATGCTATCGTCATGTCCTTTCCGCCGTCGTAGAAGCGATCAAGGAAGAGGCGCGTCAAGTCATCGAAAGACGATATAGAATTGTCGGGGAGGCTGCAGTACCAGTCATACGCCACCCCTTTTAGGGCCCCAACAAAGATGCTGGTGAGGAGCGCGTCCTCCTTTGGAAGATGCCCCATTTGTGACTGGAAATATGTCAGGTATCGACGCGGAGAGTCCTTCCCATCATATGGTGTGAGTGTTTGTGATTTATATTTTGGAGGATAAACCACCTTGTTCCACTCGAGGGGATAAGGCTGGGGAATGCCCATCTTTTGGCGCTCCTCTTGCCTGTTTTTGGACTCGAAGCGCTCCCGCAGGTCCTTGATCATTTCGACCACATCCTCCGTGGAGCTAGGAGTCGGAGAAGGTGGCACTATCTGGAGCAGAGCGTTTGAGGGTTCCGACGTCCGAGGTGCTTCTGTGTCGGAGGGTACCCGTTGAAGGGGTACGCTCGACTCCCCATTAACTCCTGGGTCGGGACCGGTTGAAGGTGTTCTGGTCAAGGCCGACCGAATATCAAATACTGCTTGAGTCAGTGCTTGCATAGAGACAGAGAGGGTTTTGAGTCCTCCCTCTAATGAGTCTATGCGCTGAACAATGTTCTACGGTGGCGCATCAGACTCGGCATCATCCCCAGCCATGTATACTGTCCTGACACGGCCAGGAGTGGATGGATTGGTTGAGGTTCACTCTCGCCTTCACTTTCATGTGGGGGAGTCACCTCTCCTTGGCCACCTCCAGCCACATTCTGGAGGTCATTCTCGACGGGCGCATCTGCAAGGGCCTGATTGTCCTCAGCTCCGTCTTGAAGGGCCTCTTCGTCTCTACCTCCAGCTGTGTCCTGGGGGACATCCTCGTTTCGAGGTGCTTCTGGAAGGTTGACTTTGCCTCGAGGATGAAGATCCGTCGCAGCTGTGCTTTGGACATCTTGGTCTTCGGAAGGAGGCTCAACAGGGGTCTGACTACCCCCAGCTTCCTCCAAGAACTTCTTCCTCGATCGAGTGCCTTCGAACACTCCAGAGGTCGAGACAACTGCCTTGGTTTTCTTTGGCTGGCTTTTGGATGAAGACGAGGAATTACCAGTCGTCTTCCGGACTGAGGAGGAGTTGGAGGTCACGTTGCATGAAGCAACCTTTGGCTCCTCTTCTGTTGACACCTTCATCCCGAGGCGATGCCGAAGGGGTGTCGATGACTGCAGCCGCTGGAAGACTGACGGCCTTGGTGGTAATGCCGCCTTGCAACAGCAGGTGATAGTGACCACCGCACAAGTATGCCCCGTGAGAGGCTCATTGTGCTTGTTGGTCGACTCTCCTGACCGGCGCTTGTGAGCGATCACATTACGTAGGTCGTTGGAGGAGAGTGCTATCTTCTCACCCCCTTCAGGCGCATGGCAAGGCCAAATGTCGGGGCGGACAGGTGAGTGCTGCGCCCCCTGATCTAATACCAAGCAGGCATCATGATCAGCAGTGGGGGAACAACAACATTTGAAGTGACTTGAACGGACCTCAAACGCACAACCAGAGGAGGCACGGGAGTTCAAGACCACTGAATTTGCCGCACTCGACTTGGTTATGCACGCAGTAGATGCGCCCAAGTGGGATGAGGACTTTGAAGATCGACTCATTTTTGGTGCCGAAGTACCTGAGCCGACCTTGTACAGCTTGCCATCGGCAGCGCGCGTGATTGTTAGCACGTGCCTCTGGCCTGCTGCTGGCATAGCACGCTTGTGGCGCATGGCCCGTGCCGCCTTGTATTTCTTTGTACTAGCCCGTTGGGGCGCATAGTACTCAGCATCCAAATTTTTCTCGCCGTTACAGCGAGTGAGTCTGTCAAAGACAGAGACTTTTTGTGGCGCATCAGAGGTGATGCACGGGGCATTGGCTGCGCCCCTGCTCCGTCGACGCATCTTTCTCGCCTGAGAGGGAGATGGCTGGGGAACGTGGTCAGCCACACGCTTCTCCGAGAGATGCGCTGCATCAGCAGGCGCACCTTGGTTGCTGAGGACGTCAGCAGGAAGGGAGGGCTGGATTGGCGCATCCCCTTCAGTGGTGGAGCCCGAGGCGTCGACCTTGCGCACCCAGATACGGCGGGTCTTCTTCGGCTTCGGCAGCCGCTTCGAAGGACTCGCGCTTCCTTCAGAAATGAACTCCTCGTACGCCTGTTGATTGAGGCGCACGACAAGCATCTTGTGGGAGGAGCCGACCTTCACATCGTCGGCCTGTGACACGACTTTCTCGAAAGAGGAAAAAGAAGTCCCCAGCAGAGTCGCCAGCTTGTTTGCCATTAAAATCGTTTCAGATAGCTAAAAAGGAAAGCAGCTCGAAAGGTCATGCTCCCCACACCAAGGACTGGGTGCGCTATCTCTTTCCGACAGATGCCTCAGGTCAAGTTATTTCCCGACGTCCTCGGTCCCGGGAGGCGGTTAAAGCCTTAGTGTCGTCAACTAAGAGGGCGACTACCACTAGTGATAGATTCGGGAGCAAAACCGACTCTTTTAGCTATTTTTATTAGGATACCCAAGAGTTGTCAGAGAAGGCGCTCCTAGCAGGATTTTTGATGATATGGCTGCGAAATTATGTAGTCTTGGGAGGAGCAGGCTCTATCGAGAGGCTTAGTCGCAATTTCATCCTTCCGGCTGTGAAGTTGGTTTTGCGAGTCCGTCTCCTCCCGGCCATGGTGTGCAGTATACACCGTGGCCTTCGCACTTTCACATCCAAGGTCATCGCCTGCGATGTGACCAAAGATTTCGAACGGACTGAGCTACCCTATCATTATTTGATGGGGTGGCTGTTGATGCATTATTCGTCTTTGATGAGGTCGGGCTCTTAAGACGGCGTAACTGATGACGACACCTTTATCTTCCGCTATCGTAATGAGTCTTGGGAATTCGAGACCATGCGTGCTTGTCGAATGGCACTGGCGAGGGCGAATATGTATAATATTTTCGTATCTGTCCCTCGTTTTACTGATGAGGAGGTAGCGGCTGTCCATCTCGATGGTATTGGCCCCCCTCAACTTCTGGACGGCCAGATGCTTTTGTGGCTGCACAACATCCGTCCTGCTCATCTGGTGTATCGTAACCGTAATACTGTCTTTCTGGAGCCTTATCTGCCTAGCAGGTTTACCCGGCAGTTTGGATACAGTCAGCTTTTTCTAGACAGTGCCAGCTCTTATCTGAGTTTTAAAGGTAGCCTTCTTGATGGCATCCGGGCCTGGCACTATTATGATATATTCCATACTCGTGCCATTTTCTCCGTTCCTGCTATTAAGACGTCCGTAGAGATCTTGTATATGGCAGCCTTATACCATGTTATGGCGAACAAGCCCCCTGTTGGATTTAACCCGGGTACCAGTTTTATCGCTGGTACCGGCCTGGATGAGGGTTCCCAGGGGGCCAAGACAAGGAAGAGGAAGAACAGAGTCGAAGTGCCGGATTCGGATTCCGATGCTGCAGATGACGAAGACGACGAGCATAAGTGAGATGACTCGTCCCTTCCGGGGGCAGATGTAGGGGCGAATCAGCCGCCTGTTTTAACTGATGAAATGGTGGTAGATTAGCCATCTATTGCGCCTGGCCTCGCGCAGAAGCGTAGCAGGCACCTTTGTTCTGTTGGCTGTATTCCTCGTTCCCGGAAGCTGACTGTGACTAGACACCGCCAGCTAACCATAAGGGAAAGCGGCGAGGAAGTTGACCTCGCGTCAGAGGTAAACAAGTCACTCACGGTTCTTTCTTTCTTCTAATTTTTTTGATTTTAATCATCTTCCTTCCCTCTTGCAGGTGTCAGGAGAAGAGGAGTCTCAAATCGTCGAAGTTGTGACTCGGAATGACGGGGGCTCTGGTGAACCTGTCGTTGAAGTTGCTGAATTCCTTCAAGATGATGTTGATCAAGTTGTATCTCCCCTCGAGGTGGCGGGGGCCAAGGAACCGGCCGAATTTAACTTGGAGATCGCGTATGAGGAGGCCATGTCAGCTGCGAACGAGCGCAGCCTCCATGTTCCTCTCATGGTAAGATAAGCCGAATCTAAACATGCGAGGAGGCTTATCTTCTCTATCATCATGTCCTTCGGGTAACCTCGATTGATTATTGTTCTGGGCCTACAGGTCAGCTCCTCCTGCGCTGAGGATGGATATTATCGAGACAAGCTCTGCCGAAGGGGCACTGGCGGAGAGGAGCGTACCCACTCCCCTTCTGGCTCGTCTTGATGGGCCTCCTGTAGGCTCGAGTTTGGCAAGTCAGGTAGCGGGGCCGTCGGGGCAGGGGACGATGGTCCTTGCATCATCCTCTGTTCGGGCGGCTCCGAGAGTCGACCTGTCTGCTCTACCAAGTGTCCAGGCCCTTCGGGTGGTGGAGGAAGAGTTAGCTGCCATCCGCGCATCGTTCTACTCGGACTCTGTCCCCTTGGTGGCAAGTTCTTGCATCACCCCTCCGATGTTGCCGGACACGCTTCTTCTGACGCCATCCTCTACAGAGGTCTTGGAGGACGCGTTGCAGGACGTGGTTGACAGTTTTCATCATCACCTGAAGAGGGGAATAGTGGCTGCTATGGAAAGAGGAACTTCTTTCGCCTTGGCCCGGCAATGCGCTCGGGATCAAATTGATATCCTCAAGACTCTTCTTGGTAGGGCACGGGTGGCTGCACTTCTGGAGGCAAACTTGCTGGAGACTAATCAGCTGTTGGCCCAGCTTCAGGTCCTGAGGCAGCCTGATCTGTCTGCCGCTATAGATCAGGAGCGGGGTTTCTTCACCGCTATTATAGAAAAGACCAAGGCAGCTCGGGATAAAACTAGGTCGGCCATACTGAAGGACCTCAACGATCTGTCGGATCGATATGATCAACTGAGGCACGAGAGCGAGGATGTTACGGCTCGGGAAGCGGCTGCCACTCATGAGATAACTGACCTGCGGGAGCAAATCCTAGCGCTTCAGAGGAAGTTGACTTTCTTGGAGTCTAAACTTGAGGCTGCCCGTACTGACCGGGGGCTAATTATCCAGGAGGCTGACAGGGTGAACCAAACTTCGGCTGACCTGGAGATTGCACTGAAGAAGTTGGAAGACAACTGGCAGGCGCTTATGGACTTGGATGATGGGGAGCGGTTATCCCAGGAGGCTGAACGTCGAGCTCGACAGCGGCTTGAGCGGGGGACTGCCTTGGCGAGGAACCGCCTCTTGGAGTTGTGTAATATCGAACTATAGTAGGCTTTTCCTTCTTTTGTTTCTGTTCTCCTTTTGTTTATTTTTTTTTTGAGAGGGACGTGGTCCCAAAATATGTAATGCTTTTTCATCCTTCAAATAAAGAGTACTTTCCATTCTACCCTTCATTTGTATTGCTTGTTGTGCTTGGGGTATTGTTGGCTCCGCATGGGGGACTTGTTTGTGGACCTGTTACCCTTGGCATACCTTGGTTTTAGGTACGGGTAACAAGTTTGATTTGGGGATACCCAGAACAGTTCCATAATAAGGTCGTCGTGGGTGTTCCGAGTATCGGGAGAAAGAATACCATGGAGCAGCTGGGCTGCCGGGGCATGATGAGGAATAGTGGGCCTGTACTGAGAAACTCAGCACAGGGTATTTGTGGGCCTATTATCCTTGGCATACCCTGGGTTAGGATACGGATAATAGGATGAAAAAGGGAACCAACATGCTTACTCAGAGGTAATGAGGATATGGCAAGCATGAGGGTTTTCTTACCGTAGAATCTTCCTACTCAGAGGTGATGAGGACGTGGCAGGAGTGGACTCAACGGAAGATATTTGTGGACTTACTATCCTTGGCGTACTCCGGTTGTGGGTACAGATAATAAGTTGAAAGGGATCAACATACTTACTCAGAGGTAATGAGGACATGGCAAGCATGAGGGTTTCTTCGACGGAGCCTTCCCATTCAGAGGTAATGGGGACATGGCAGGAGTGGGCTCAATGAAGGGGGTACAGAGAACGACTCAGAGGTAATGAGGACATGGAAGTTCTATGTAGAGGGGGGATTTGTTTTTGGCGGAATTGGGATGACTCAGAGGTAACATCGACATAGTCATTTTGGAAATTTGTGGATCCGGTACCCTTTTTTTGTACTGGGAGTGCGGGTAGTGGATCTTGAGGAAGGACCTCTTTCAGGAAGAAAGTTCAGAGGTATGGTTGCACATGACTTTCTCCTCAAAAGAGTGACCGGGATGTAAGTTCAGGGGTACCAGCGGGTACATAACTCGACAATCCGTGAATTTTGGAATTAAAATGCAAGTTCAGAGGTACCAACAAGTACATGACTCGATAATCTGGAATTTTTTTTGTGGAATGAGGATATGAGTTCAGCGGTACGATAGGGTACATAACTCAGCAATCTGAATTTGTAAGAGTGAGTTCAGCGGTACGAGAGGGTACATAACTTGGTAATCTGGAATATTGTGAGAGTGAGTTCAGCGGTACCAGCGGGTACATGACTCGATGATCGAAGATATTATGAAGTGAGTTCAGCGGTACCAGCGGGTACAAGACTCGATGATCGGGGATATTGTGAAAGTGAGTTCAGCGGTACCAGCGGGTACAAGACTCGGTAATCTGGAATATGTTATTTAGACATAGTACTTCTTCAGGAACTTGCCATTGACGGGCAACATGAGCAGGTCTCCATTTTGTTTTGTGAGGCGGTAAGCTCCATTGGAGAATACAGCATCGATGATAAACGACCCTTCCCATTTTGGCTGGAATTTACCGACAGTTTTATGAGTCATGACCATCGGCCTCCGGACAGCCAAAACGAGATCTTCCACTTGGAATGTTCTGATTTTAACCTTCTTGTTGAAGGCTCCAGAGATGCGTGCTTGGTACAGTTCGATTCGTTGCTGAGCCAGGAGGCGCTTTTCATCTAAGGCCTCCAACTCTTGTAGTCGGCGACGGTAGTTATCGTCCGTCGTTAATTAGTATGTGAGGGTGACACGGAGCGAGGGTATCTGAGTCTCCAATGGAAGGACTGCCTCACTCCCATACATCAAGGAAAATGGTGTGTTCCCAGTGGCTGTTCGGACTGTAGTACGGTATGCCTATAAGCATTCACCAAGTTTCTCGTTCCAGTCGCGTTTGTTGGAAGAGACAAACTTCTTGAGGAGTTTGATGATTGTTTTGTTGAATGCCTCTGCCAAACCGTTGGCTGCTGGATTGTACGGTGTCGAAGCAATATTCTGGATTCGATGTTTATCGCAAAACCGATAGAAGGCGTGGCTTGCAAACTGCGGACCATTATCGTGGATGATCCTTCGGGGCAGTCCAAAGCGATAGATGACATGATGCTTGAGGAAGCTGATCACGTTTGAAGACTTTACTTCTACGAGCGGAATAGCTTCCGCCCATTTGGAGAAGTAGTCTGTGATCGCGAGTATGAAGTAATGTCCACGGGAGGACGGTGGAGTAATCGGACCAATGATGTCCATTCCCCATGCTTCAAATGGCCAAGACGCCACTGTTGGATGTAGAAACTCGGATGGTTGGTGGATGAAGTCCGCGTGGACTTGGCAGGCTTTGTACTTTCTCGTATAGTCTATCGCATCTGCTACCATCGTGGGCCAGTAGTAGCCCATTCGGCGGAGACGGTCTTGTAATTTGGGGCCAGGCTGATGGGTCCCGCAGACACCGTCATGAGCTTCGTGTACGGCTTCTCTGGCTTCTGCGTTTGACAGACACCGAAGCAGTAATCCATCGTAGGATCGTCGATACAGCATTTTTGTCTCTGTATCGTAGAAGAATCTGAGATAGCGCCTTCTGATGGAAGTGACTTCCTTTGGGTTCTCGGACAGGATGTCGTAGAATACGAAGTCTATGAATGGTTGTCTCCAGTCCGGTGCTGCGTCGATCGTTTGAGCGGAATAACTCGCCATGACTTGAATGTTGTTCTTGGGATAGACCAGTTCGTGGCCTATTACATCAACCGAATGATGAGTATGGTTTAGAACTGCTAGGGAAGCGGCAAGGCCTGCTAGGGCATCGGCTTCGATGTTCTATAGTCTGGGAATGTGTTCGATGAAGAATCCCACAAATGACGAAATAATATAGATCACTATTTGGTGATAGGGGATCATGTCTTCGTGGCAGACCTCATACAAGCCTCTGATCCGATTGACGATTAACTGCGAATCGCCATATGCTTCAAGATATTCTACCCCCAGCTCTTTCGCAAGTTGGAGGCCAATGACCAAAGTATTGTACTCGGCCACATTGTTAGAGCAGGGTTCCGTGAGGGAGTAAGCGTGATTGATCACTAATCCGGAAGGAGAAATCAATACTACCCCGACTCCAACAATAATGTTACCTTTGGGTCCAGTCCTCGAAGCACCGTCGAAGAACATTCGTCATATATCATCGTGGGAGGTCACATGTGAGTCGGCGACCTCATCTGGGATTCCTTCGTATACTCTGGACGACTCCTAGCCTGGATGGGCTGCTAAAAAGCTGCCAAAGCTTGACCTTTAACAGCCTTTTACGGGACGAAGACCATATGATAAGGGGACAACAATATTGCCCATGTGGCAAGGCGAGAGCTGAGAGCCCCTGGTTTAGTCATGAGGACCCTGAGAGGGTTGACTCGTAAGATCACATATATGGTTTGTCCAGTGACATAGTGCCGCATCTTTTGAATGGCGAACACCAAGGCTAGGCATTCCTTCTCCACAGCGGTGTATCGGTGCTCTGGCCCAATCATCATTCGGCTGAGGTAATATATAGCTTGTTCATGGCATACGTCGTTATTTTGTGCCAGCAGAGCTCCGAGGGAATGTTCCATTGCTCGTACGTAGAGCAAGAATGGTTTCCCAGCAACCGGGGCCACCAGGACTAGAGGGCTCGACAAATATTCTTTGATGCTGTCGAAGGAACGTTGGCATTCTTCATCCCATACGAACAAGACGCCTTTCTTCATGAGGTGGGTGAATGGCCTACACCGCCCGGAGAGGTTAGAAATGAACCTCCTGATGTAAGCTAGCCTTCCTTGAAGGCCTCTGAGTTCGCAAAGATTTCTCGGGGGACCCATCTCCATAATTGCCTTCGTCTTCTCTGGATCTACATGAATTCCCTGAGCAGTAATAATAAACCCAAGAATTTTCTGTTAGATACGCCCAAGAAGGATTTTGTGGGATTCATCTTCAGGTTGTGTGCTCGTATCAGGTCGAACACTGTTCTTAGATCATGCAGGTGGTCTCCCTTGTAGCGGCTCTTGACAGCGATGTCATCAACATAACACTCCACCATCTTGCGTAAGTGATCTCTGAAGATGATGCTCATGGCTCTTTGGTATATGGTGCCAGCATTCTTTAAACCAAAAGGCATGACTGTGTAGCAGTACGTGCCAATTGGTGTTCGGAATAATGTGTACTTTTCGTCGTCAGGAGACATCTTGATTTGGTTGTACCCCGAGAAACCATCCATGAATGACATGCGATCGAAGTCGCATGTGTTGTCAATCATGATGTCTGTAATAGGGAAAGGGAATTCATCCTTGGGACATGCCTCGTTCAGATTGCAGAAGTCGATACAGATTCGAATCTTCCCATCCTTCTTGAGGACTGGTACTATGTTGGCGACCCAGTCGGGATATTGTTCCTCACGAATGAAGCCGCTGGCTATCAGTTTGTTGACTTCGGCTTCGATCGCATCCATGATGCCAGGGCGGAAGCGTCGCTGTTGTTGTTTGACCGGCTTCGTATTTGGCAGAATGTTGAGCTTGTGGAGGGCAACCTCAGAGTTTAGTCCTGGCATGTCTTCATAGCTCCAGGCGAACACATCAATATATTCTTTGACAAGTTCTAGTAGCGATTCTCGCTCTTCGTCCGTTAGGCTTTTGCTGACGAAGATCGATTTTGGAGAAGATTCGCTGCCGAGGTTGACCTGTATAACCTCGTCTTCGGTAGGAGGTTCTCTATGTTCGAACCACTTTTCCCATTGTGCATCCAGCTGTTGGGCCCACGGCTCTAACTCGAGAATTTCAGGAATGTCTTCATCTTCTTCGTAAGCGTCGGCGAATGCCATATTGACGGACAGGACTTATCTGAATATATCTCCGATGCTGGTGTCTGAATCAGAAGTTGGTGACCCAGTTGAATGTGAATGCCAGTCGCATTCCTCATCTGAACTTTCAGGGGTCGTCACGGGCGTAACATACCCTAATCCACATCGGGTCTTGCTGTAGTAGTCCCGTGGTTTGCCAGCCGGGACTGGTGGCTTCAAAGGAAACCATCGATCGGTGCCGTAGTTCAAGACTGGTGTAGCCTCCAGATCATATCCTTGTTTTTGTATGAGGTATTTGGATTGGGGGCTATATAGATACAGAGGCAGTCTCCCGGCATCTGATTCAAGATCGACCTTCTCTAGGGTGAAGGGCTGTGGTCGTCCTTCCGATCGAAGATGATTGGATGGTCCCCTCCTTCGATTATGCGATAGGCGTCTTCTATTAGAATGAGCTGGTTTGTGGTGTGGACATTTGTCACCTGTGTGTGTAGGTGAGTGCCTATACCGTGTTCCATAGCATACATTGTACAAAGCTTATCAAGCTCGAGGTAGTTCAAAGATAGCCCTTTATTGATGAAGTAAGGTATCTTTTCTAGCAGGATTACATCATCTTTGGAGGGAACATCAGTGTGGGCAGCTATATACTTGGCCAACTCTGGTTCTTCTTCGGTCACCCCCTGTATAAATGAGGACTGGGAGAATGACCTGGGCAGCTTGATTGTAAGGGGTTCCACTGGTAGAGCCGAACGTAGAGTTGCTGGCAAACTAGCAACCCCCATTTTGGTACTCGATGCTGGACGGGGAGTAGTTGGCTCGCTGGAAGCCCCAGACCTTGCATCGGGGTGACGATTCTTCTTGGGAAGACGAATCGTCATTGGCTTTTCAGAGGCGTTAAACTTCTCTGCTTGTGGGTGGCCGACTCTCGGTAACCTGATTGTCAGTGGCTCCGTTGTGGGTCTCGGCGCTTGGTCGGACCTGGGCAGCCGGATTATCATTTGTCCTTCTTGTGCCGAGAGGCTGATTGCATCCTTACGCAGAGCGGCCGTAAGAGATGCAAATTTGCCAGGTTTGCGGGCTTGAAGGTGGATCGTCAGAGGTTCTTCTGATCCTGAGACCATCTCAGTTTGAGCTTGTACGCCTTCATCCAGGTGTCTCTTCGACTTCTCGTATAGGCAGGAATCTGAGTAGTAGGACTCGACTCCTTTGAAGGGATCGATGTCGGCAAATTCTGTCCTTACAAAGCCGTGTTTGTCAACATACTTGAAGTACTGGTGCAGTGTGGAAGGCCCGATCATGTAATCGTGTATCCAAGGGCGCCAGAAGAGGATGTTGTAAGAAGTGTCCGCATCTATGACATAACAGGTCACTTCTGACTGGAGATCGCCGATTTGGCACTTCAAACGAATCTTTCCTATTGGGTAGCTCCTGCCCGAATTGAAACCGCTGATGGCGGTGCTTGTTGGCATTAGACGATGCATCGGAATACGGAGATGATGTAGCAGACCCTTCGAAATGATGCTTATGGAAGACCCAGGATCAATGTGCATTCGGTCCACCTTGACGTCCCCGATATATCCGGTGTAGTATAGTGGACGATCGTGGATATTGGTTTTGATGAGCATGTCCTGTGGAGTGAAGACGATATTGGGCATCGCTCCTGTGCAAGCGTTGTCTTGGAGATCTGCAGGCGGGCTTTCTCCTGTGAGGTTGACCTGAGCCAGATATGTATCAATATTTTGGAGTGCATCGCTCAAAGCTGCACGAACATCCTTTGAGAGCCTCAGGAGTTTATACAATGACAATTTGGCCGGTGTATTGGCCAACTGTACCAAGATATCGAAGTTGTAGGGCCGTTCCAACCCTTGAAGTGTCTTTTTTCGGAGGGATTTGTCAAAGCGAGCCTCCTTTGGCCTAGGCTTATCGGGCGTCGGAGGCTGAGAAGGTCCTGGAGCATCAGCAGTAGCTGGCTGATGATCTTCAGTTGAGTTTTTAGCCACGGGTTGGGCCTGTGCCCTAGATCGGGTAACAACGGTCGTGCCTTCTTCGACATCCGCCGAGATTGTGCAGCAGGATCTGACTTTTCCGCCCTTCTTCATGCGAGTGGGAGACGGTGTGGCCTGAGTCACTTCAAGTACTAGGTCCGGATGGACCCACATGATCTCTTCTCGTGATGTGGTGAGGGGCACCAGACCAGCAACCTGGTCCCGAGGAGGTGGAAGATTAGCAATCTCCATTGTCGCCATAGGGATGGGTACCACCCCGTCTTTAGTCTCTATCGGAGGGAAGCTGCCGAATTGTACGGACACCATGTTGGCCGCTACGGTTACCTTCTCAAAATCGATGGCCAGAGCGTTCGAATCGATGAGATGCTGGATGTATCGCTTCACTTGATAGCAGTCGTGCGTAGCTTGGTGGACGTAGCGGTGATAATGACAGTAATTTGGGCTCTCTATTTATGCCGGTCGAGGTTCCCGTCTTGGTGGAGGGAGCTGAATTCTGTCTCCTTGTATGAGCATGTCCAAGATAGGCTTGACGTGGCCGTCCTCGAAGGAGTAGTTTATTTGCGGCCATTGTTTGTCCGTCGGTTTTGTCTCAAGTTTCTGGGCTGTGTCAGCCACCATAGCCTGCTTACCCCTGTTGTCCCGATTGTTAGAGGGGCTACCCCCATTGTCGTTGTTGGCATTAGGACGCTTGCCCTTGTTCTCTCCGTCCGAGATGTGCAACTCCAGTTGGCGAGCCTTCTTCAATTGTTCTTCGGCACTAGTGGCACTGATGATGAATGTCTTCCAGTCCTTAAATTGACTTTCGCCCATCCAGAGACTGATTGTTGGGAGCAATCTCTTTTTACAAATTTCAATCAAGGAGGAGTCTGGGTTACCAGACGACAACTTCATTGCGGTTTGGCGAAACCGCTCGATATAGTTCCTTGTCAGCTCTTTCTCCCCTTGGACGACGTCCATGAGGGTGGACATTATGATATCCTGCCCTACTTCATAGAATCTCTCCAAAAACATGCGTTTGAAGCTGGCGATGGAGTGGATGCAGTTATCTGGCAGGTTGCGATACCATTCGAAGGCGACTCCTTCCAATGCCCCAATAAATAATCGTGTGAGGATGGCATCGTCATGGGGTAGATGGTCGATGGTGACCTCGAAGTAAGTGATGTATCGACTTGCAGAGGTCTTGCCATCATAAGGGTTGATGTTGAACGGCTTATATCTTGGCGGAAAAGGGACATCCCTCCATGCAGCAGGGTATGGTTGCCGTATTATGAGGTTTTGAGAGTTTTTTCGAGCGTGAAACATGCCCCGGAGCTCTTGGACCTCTCTTCTCACTTCTCGGGCATCATCTACGGTGGTGGAGGCCGTCATTTCAGGAGGATTGTTGTCCGAATTTGGGGCTGCTGAGTTCGAGTCTGCATTGACCGCGGGACCCGCGCTTGTTTGGCCAGGCGTTCCTCCTTGCAGAGTTGGAAGGGCCGCTTTGATCTCGTCTACAAACTTAACCAAGGCATGCAGTATGGCCTCCAGAGTGTCGATACGTTGGCGATCACTGGAACCACCTTGGTTGCTGTCTGTCATGAATACCGTCCTCACATGAGGGAAAACGAAAGGGACGGTGGAGGATGTGTCCTCTGAGTCATATCCATGTACCGAGAAGTCATCGGGATATATGGGAATGTTCTCTTCTGGCTCGGACTCGGAAGGAATAGTACCCCCAACTTCAGAGCTTGCTTCATCTTGAGAGTCGTGGACATCCTCGGAGACGTCGGTATTTGCAACGTCTGACGGGAGAGTTGCTTCCTCGGGCTCGTCTCCTTGGAACATCGGATTATTGTAGATGCTCTGAGGAGTGCCACCCCCGATTTCAGTAACCTCCAGCAGTGCAGATGACGAATCCCCGGCTGTAGTAGACTTTGTCTTCGAACGGGTGCCTTGGAATACTCCAGAAGTAGGCAGCCGTTTAGATGACAGTTTCTTAGCCGCGGTAGTTGAAATTTTTGGACTGGAAATGTACATCTTCTTTCCCCTCCCATCAGTGGGAATTTTCTGCGTGGAGTTGCAAGAGACGACAGGAGGCGCTTCGTCCTCTGAGCTTGGTCGTTGCAGTCTTTGAAAAACAGTCTGTCGGTCTTCTCTTGCTGTCGCTTTGTTGCAACAGCAGTTGACAATGATTTGAGTGCAATGACGTCCATGGGAAGACTCTTTGCACGCCGGGGATTCTTCTCTTTCCTTGCGTTTATGGAGGATAACCTCACGCAAGTCAGACGGGTCTGGAGCGACCATGTTTGCTCCCTGGGTTTTGGGAGACTTTTGGGAACCACTTTGTCCGTCTGACGCCGGGGGCTGGACTCGAGTGGTTATGTACAACTTCCCATCAGAGGCCCGCATAACAGTATGTGGAGCGCTCGGATGGTCAGAGGTTGGGACAGCCGACTGAGCTCGTCGAGCTCGCACTCCCCTTGACTTCCTTACTTGGGCGCCCGAAGGCGCATAGTAGGACGAGTCAGAGTGATGCTGCAGAGAGTCAGATATATTCTTTTGAGCATATGAGAGATCGGAACCATAGGAGAGGCGATCGAAGACTGAGCCTGTGCTGCGAGGAGTAGGCAGTATACGGCTGGAGTCAGCAGTCTTCATGCGGCTGGCAGTTATAGCCGCATAGGCTTTCTTCATGCGGCTGGAAGTCTCGGCCGCATGTTTTTTCTCCATGCGGCTGGACGATCTGGCCGCATAGACTTTCTTCATGCGGCTGATAGTTTCAATCGCATGAGCATCATGCATGCGGCTGGCAGTCTTGGCCGTATGAGTGTTTTGTTTCTTCCTGGAGCACATAGAATTACTCTTTGTCCCTGCAAGTCCAGCATCGTAGTGCTTTCCTCTGCCGAACTTGGGGACAGCAGAGTCCTCTATGGCTCGAAGAAGAGCCATATGAGAATCGCCTTCGCCGCCTTGGGTAGCAGAGAGTACTCCGTCCAGGGCTTGTGGAGGAGCAAATGATTTTGGCCTCCACTCCCTGCGAGCCTTTTCTGTGCGGGTTAGCTTCTGGACCGGGCCAGCGCTTCCGTCGGAGAGCATTTCTTCAAACGCCTGTTGGTCGAAGCGGATGACCATCTTCTGTTGTGTGGAGCCAAGTTTGGCTGCATCCGATTGCGTCACCAACTCCTCAGCCGTGGAGAAGTTTGTCTCCAGCAGAGTCGCCAACGTATTTGCCATGAAATATAAAAGAACAGAACAATTATCGGAGGACTGGACTTTTACTTCACAATACAAACTTTGCTTGTACAATGAAAGTCTAGGGACGAAAACCTAGGTACAGCAATCTAAGTACAATTGTTTATTTTAGATTCTGGGGGGTGACGATAGAGGCTCGGGAAAGCCACGGCAGCTCTGCCTTACTCCTTGGACGATCGGGTGCAGCCTTGGCTCTGTAGAAGATCTGCTGGGCGTTGATGAAGAAATGCTCTCTCTTCAGGCTCTCTGGCTCTCTATGTCTCTCTCTGTATATCCCTCTCTGTCTTTGTATCTATATCTCTGTGTGTCTCCTCCTTTTTTTTGTAAGGGAATGGCACCCTACTATTTATAAGAGTGGGGGGCCTCATTAGGGTTTACAATGATTGCCCATTCTTGAAAGTCGGCGGCTAAGGATCACGGGATCTGGGCCGTTCATCGAGATTTGAGCAATAAATGTGATTGCATCAAATATTTTGTGGGTAATTAATGCTGATTAACATAAATCCTCTTGATTTGTCATACCAACCTCGAATTTCTCGACACATATCATTAATTTGATTATTTACGAATGATCTGATTTGATCCCAATATTTTATTGAGATTTGTTGAGAGATTTCGATCAATCTGATACCACGTGCCCTGCTATCATGCCACATGTCGTAACCGTAAGCCACAGCCAAAATCTGAGCTGCAGAAAAGTTACTCCACATTGGGCCGCATGAGGCTGGCCACGTGTCAAGGCTGCCTGATAGTGGCCCCCTGACTATTTGGACCGCATGGTAATGATTCGAGCCGCATGAGTGTGGATGACCGCATGAGTGAACCACATGGAGATAGTCGTCGTGAGCCGCATGGGGCTAGTCTTCGTGTGCCGCATGGGGGAGGTCTTCGTGAGCCGCATGGAGCTAGTCGTCGTGAGCTGCATGGGGCTAGTCTTCGTGAGCTGCATAGGGCTACTCTTCGTGAATGGCATGGGGGAGCCTTCGCTTGGGCCGCATACAATAGTCCACGTGTCTAGGCCACATGACAGTTTCTGAATCTCGGGGGATTGTGTCAGAGATTTTCTTTGCTTTCCAAGGAGTCCGTCATTATGAGGGAGTCATAATGATATCTTTATGTCAGGACTGTCATCTTGTCAGAGCTGTCAGCCGTCAAGGCATTTAATGTAGTAATGGACAAAGAGACGAGCTGTTTGCAGGCCACGTGGCTCCTCTTTGAGCCGCATAGAACTTGTTTGAGCCGCATAGACGCTCGAGCCGCATGAATACTTGAGCCACATGAACTCTCTGAGCCGCATGGGGCTCTCTAGCCGCATGGATCTTTCTTTATTCTTTTCCATGCTTCTACATATGGCGTCGAGGATTTAAGGATTCAAGAATTTTTAAGGTTGTAGTACCCAGTTTTCCAAATGAGGATAATTTTGAAATTTTGTGTTTATAATTATTTTAATAATGATATTTAATTCATGATATAATTTTTTGGTGATTTTAAATCATTTTAAAATTATTTAAATCAATGACTTGTGGTTTTGACGTTTTGCTAGTGAAACCCTAGAGACTGTTTGACCTAGAGCCTAACCATGTGATTATGATATTTTAATGTCATTTTTGGCCTAAGGATATTTTTGCATTTGACCTCTTTGAATTATTTTGATATTATTTTATTATTTATGATATTATTTTGGGATTATTTGAGTCGGGTTCGAATTTCATCTCAATCTGACTTGTAACGGGGACCCGGGGCTAGTTTGACTCTAGTGGGACCCACACACTAGTTAGGCATAGCCCACATGATATTAATTTTAGTCCACATGATAGAAATATTTTAGTTAGAGGTTAGACTAATTATTATGGATAAGGTTAGTGTGATTAGAGACTTTAGAATGACTAGTTTAGCCCCAACCAATTAGCCCTTTCCTAATACTCATAGAATAGGTTAGTGGGGGCATTTTGGACCTTACCATAATAGGAAAAATAGCCCCATATGGCCAGCCACTTTGGGAGAGGATAGGCTCAAGTTCATTTCATTATTCTCATCCACACTCTCTCTCTTGTTCTTCCCCAAATTCCTAGAGAGCAATTCCTAGCAATTTCTCCACCAAATCCTTCCATTTCGCCACCAAATCTTCTTCTTTCCTTCTCCATTCTAGCCAAGGAGGAAGCTACCCAAGTTTGGGAGGATTCGGAGCTCGTTCGTGTCCTTTTGGAATCTCTACGTGTCGGTGTCGCTCCGGGAAGGCTTTTCTTCGATTCGATCTACCGGGAGGTATAAATCCCTTCTCCTTTTCATTTCCTTATGCATATAGATCTATTTTGAACCCATAGGAATGACTCCCATGGTTGTATCTCCATTTGTGTCTATTTCGTGTCCATTTGGAGGTCATAGGAGTGTCCTTTGTGTTGTGGTTGTGTCCATGAGGGAAAATCCCATGTTTGGACACACTATGTGTTGTTGTTATGTATGGATGAATTATTACATGTTTAATCTCATATTTTTGGTATTGGAGATGTGTTCTATAGTGTCTCATATATATATATTAGTGTAGAGAGTGAGTTCTTGATATATTATGTTATATACTTGTGTTCTTTTGTCTCAAACTACCCAAATCCGTCATGATTTTTATCCATGTTTTTAATTTCAGCCCTAACTTAGAAATGGCATAACTTCTAGCTCAAAGCTCGGTTTAATCTCCCTTTTTTTTAAAAGAAGCGTATTGAAGTTAGCTTTCCAAAAACATGTATTAGTAGGTCTAATTCTTTCTGTAACATTCTGGAGAATTATTTGAATGTCAGCTGTACGAAGGACAAATGCGTTCTCGGTGTTTTCGCGATTCCGGGAGTTTTCGGAAACTAAAATACGATCCGTTTGAAGTTTCGGAAAGCTAACACATAGATCTATAACATACTTTAATCCTAGATTTTAATTCATGCTGAGATGGTACAGTATTGATTATTAGTAGGAGTTACTATTCGGTATATGCATTTTGTGCACCCTTGTGTGTAATATAATATTCTATTTGATTTTAACCCATGTTAATGTATATACATTATGTAATTAAATAGAGAATGCAAGCATGAGTAAATGTTTAAATAAATGATGTATGAGGTGTAAGTATCCTATCTAATGTAAGCATGTATAAGTATGGCTTGTAATGAATATGTAGGTTCCATAGTATGTAATGTATGGTACATATAGTAGTGCAAGAGAATAAATGAATGATAAATGAATGCAAGCATGAATGTAATGTAATAATAGATGTAATGTATGCAATATACAAATTAATGAGATGTAATGTTCTATGTTAACACAAATCCTATATTACCTCATGTACCCCCCCTTACACTATGTTGACACTATCACACTTGACACATTGTTCACTTACACTTTGATACTCTTTGATATGTATACACTATGTATGCCCATTTAACCCTCACTTGCCCCTTTGCCATGTTCACATACACACACATAGCCTCTTAAATAAGTATTTATGAATACAGTTAACTTAGCTATGTATGTATATTATATATATGTTAGCATATTGTGTTGTAATATATAAGTTTATATAACCATTTGAAATGCCATGATTATAGACCTAATGTTGAATACCAATATATGCATGTGTATATATGTGTAGACATATATAGCTTAAAGTAATAGATTACCTAGTGTACATCCAATGTGAATTCTTGCCTATTTGAGTATTGAATAATTGCATGCTATATAGAGTTGGGTGTATGTTGGCTTGTATAGCCTTGTATTGATGTGTGCTTGCTAGGATAGTCTTGGTTAGGCCTAGTAAGACTTGCTGGGTTAGGACATGACCTAGTTTGACCTAGTTGACTAGTGCAGTTGACCAGAGTTGACCAAGGGTTGACTTTGGCCTAGTTTGACCTAGATTCATGTAGAATGCATTGTAGTGCTTTATATTACCCTTCTGGACATGTTGTAACTTGTGCTGTTCTAATTAGGAGCCAGACACCTCTCCTCGGACAATATCTTTACCTTAGACATTCAGATATCAGGCGAGTACATTCTTTGTTCATTTCATATCCTGCTTAGAATTATTTCCTGTATTAAATTACTTTACTTGTACTGTCACGTTGGTCACACGGGTTGGTACTATACGGATCCCTTCTTGAGATGTTATCCTTAGGGAGCATCGGGTACTACATATTCTGTGCGTTTCACTTACATGTCGTATCACTATGCTTCACAGGTTCTTCGATCACTTGTGACATATACTCTTATGATCACAAGTCTCCTAGAATCTCTTATTCCATTCACTGGGTATCCTAGAATCTCCTAGAATCCCCATTTTTGGGACTTCCATGTACCACCTTTCGGGGGCTTTGCGTGGAATCATAACATAACTTGGTTGGATCCTTGTGTACTGATTGGGGGTACGGGGGAGTAGAAGTAGACATGTGAACACTATCCAAGTATTGTAGTATCAGAATCTCTTCCATAGTGTAGCATCAGAATCTCCTATGCCATTTACATGTCTATGTTGTACTCTGACTCACTAGTCACATGATAGTTCTCTATTTATAGTAGATATTTCTATTACAGCTTTCTCTCTCTGTTTACATACTGCACTTGTTTCAGTACTTGTATCTTACTTTACTGCATGATTATATCTTCTAACCTGCTATGAACTGTTGAGATGTACTGTACTCGCTCATGTCTTGACTGAACCTGTTGATAAATTTTACAGATGGCCTGCGATTGCCTGCTAGCCTAGAGGAGACACAGTAGAGGTTGTTTAGGTAGTTATTTCATTTTGTCTGGAGTTGTATTTACTTTGTGGATTACTGTATCTGTATTTGGGTTTTGAGATGTATTTCTGGGTTTATGTACCTTAGACACTTAGACTTCTATCTCCTGTATCTCTTTTGGATTTCATGTTTTATCTATCCTTATCATGCTCTACCTTAGATGTGATTGAGTCTGTATCTGCTATGTCACCCCCATTCGGGGAGTATAAACTGTTTAGAGATATATTGCTAGATGATTGTTGACCTAGGACAGCGTTCTACCGCCGACACTGCGGCGTAGGCTGGACGTACCCACGTCTCGTGCCCTTACTCTAGGGTGCGGGTCGTGACAAAGGTTTTTTGAAGAATCTCTATCGAGAGGTTGAGTTTATATAGTCGGGTGTTTAAATGTGAATTTAATTCGAATTTGAATATGTTTTAGATTAAATCTCGGATTCAAACGATTGAGAAGCTATGTAGGATTGTATAGGAACAGATTTGAAAAGATTTGATCGAGAATTGATCAAATCTAAAACTTGAAAAAAAATTCAAAAGCTTCCTTTGAAGCTTGGGCTCTCGCTCGGCTCGGCCACCCTTTGGAGGTGGGGAGAAGAAGCACAATGCCAAAGAGACACTGTTCAATTGTTTCTCTTAATTTTTTTTGTACATAAGTATATATATATATATATATATATATTTTATATATATATATATATATATATATATATATATATATATATGAATCTTAAATTCATAAAAATTAAGAGAATTTCAAAAATATATATAAATATTTCTAAAATTTTATAAACTCTATAAACATTGCACCCTTATAAATGTACATAAAAAAATATTTATAAATCCTTTCTTAAGGAATAATCAAATAAGTAATAATAATAATAATAAATATGAAAATAAATAACAAGAAATGATAATTACGGTTACAATGGCAATAACAAAGTAATAGAGCATTATTATTACTATTATTATAAAAAACATTTACTTTAATTCCTTTTAAAAAAAACTAGCTAAATAAATAAATAAATAAATAAATAAATAAATAAATAAATAAATGTTAAAACAAGGAATCGATTAATAATCAAAATAAATTAATTTAGTAAGTTATATAGTTAATATGTTAATCATGGCACATGACTACACTAGCTATGCCATAATTTTTAGACAACCTATACCATAAAACCTAGCCATGACTAAGACTATTTTTTAAAGAAAATAAAAAATCATGGCTATTTAAAAATATAAAAAGTAAAAAAAATCCCATGTAATTAGGGGTTTTACACTACTACCTCCTCCACCCGTTCCTCTATCTCCATAGTGCCGTCAGCAGGAGGAACACTAGACAGGGTAGTAGTCTCAGGCCTAGAACTACCCATCCCATGAGTACTGCTATGTACCGTTGATGCAGTCGGAGATGGAACTGGACGGTACAGAGGAGTATTCGGAGACGAGGGTCCGGAACCATCATTCGATAACGGAGGAGCACTCCCTCCATCGGTGGAACATCTACCTGCACGGGGTGCTCCTCAACCTCAGGACTGACCGAGGTACGATCCTCTTCGTTCTGCCATACCTGATAATAACATATGATAAAAATAAGATATATACAAAAATATAGTACATATTCTAAATCAAATCTGCATGCATTGAACAAATCACAGTTTATAAAAAAATAGACCCAGAGCTACCCTCGATTGAGCAAAATGTCAGTATATTTCACAAGTCTAAATAGATGTTACATGACATATTTTAAATTTTATTTTGTTTCATTTTATTTTCAATCATCTTCTGAAAATTTATCTTCTTCGTTTCTTCGTCCTATCTTCCTCTTCCTCCTCATCTTCGCTTTCATTTACTTTGTTTTCCTCTTCGGGTACATCTACCTCTTCTATACGATTGGACGTGTAATGGAGAACTTCTGTTGTTTCCATATCAACTTTATTTGTTACGAGAGGTACCGCATCCTCTTAATAAGCTATTTCATCAATATCATAGATATTTTTAGCTTTGGTCTTGTATATTGTCCACCAGTCCATCCTCACTGTTCCTGGTCTCGGATAAATAGTGACGTAAACGGGCTGAGCCTGACTTGCTAGAACAAATGGTTTGTATTCTTGATATTGACGCCATGAGTTAATATCCACAAGACCATGCTTGTCAATTTTCCAACCTTAATCTTGGATCGGATGGAACCAATCACACTTGAATAACACGATCTTAGCCGGCTCTATGCCATAATTATATATCAACTCACAATCTCCCATAAGATTCCATAGAAATTATTATCTGGATCGACATCTTTATAGTTTGCATATTTGAGACAAAAATAACTATTTTTTGTCGAATTAAGATAAAAAAGCTCTCTCTGATCGGAGCATTTGTTGACTTGAACCTAAATCCATTCACACAATAGCTTGGCCAGATTTTGACAGAATAAATTGGCCCATTGGCTATAGTTCTAATAGATTCATTCTCTATTGTTGTGTCTGGACGATCGACCTAAATAGCACAAGATAAGAAATTAAATTTAACGTTCTGTTAATTACTCTCTAAAGTGCATATACAAAAAGTAATTACCGTGCTCCTTACATATGCACTCAACCATGAAGGGAAATGACGTTTAATTCTTGTTCTAGTTCTTCAACTATTATGTACTGTCTACTCGACCTTACCTCATTATTAAATGTGCTAAAAATAACAACACATTGGCTAATTAGTGTAATAATAATATTGGATACTACTACATAAATGAAGTAAACATGGATGTATTAGTCAAAGAACCCAGGAGGAAACACCTTCTCTTGCTTTTCTTGTAGTCAATGAACCCAGGAGGAAACACCTTCTCAAGCTTGCACAGTGTTATCGTAATGTCCTTCTCTTGCTTTTCTTAACGATCGACGAGCAACTTAGTAAAAAAAAAGTTTTCTGAAGAATATGCATAGCTCTGTCAGCGGGTCCTAAATCACCTGCAGTAATAATTTTTGAAATGTAATCAGAATTAACATCTCCATAAATATGTGACAGTCATGGCTCTTCATACCCGTCAGTTTATTCTCCTTCGGGTCGAGGTACCTTCTTAAATTTGACACGTACCTGTCAGAAAATTTTAGGCCGTGAATCCACCTATAAACTCTTCCTTTATCCTCCATGTCTAGTGAGAAAATTGCCTTAGGCTGCTTATACTTCCCGTTGCCTTCCTCTATCAAATGCAACGCAGGATGTCTGCATATATCTTCCAAGTCGAACCTAGCCTTGGGATTGTCTTTCGTCTTTCTTTTTACGTCCATCAAAGTATTAATTATGTTTTTAAATACATTCTTCTCAAGATGCATGACATCAAGGTTATGTCTGATCAGATTGGTGCTCCAATATGGCAAGTCCCAGAATATACTCCTTTTCATCCAGTTATGAGTGCGACCAAATTTATCACACATGTACCCCTTCATAGGCTCTTCGATAGAACTTGAAAAATCTTTGGCCTCCTTCTATATCATGTCATTGGTCTAGCTTGGCAGTGGATTGGCCTTCTATATAATGTCGGCTCGAAAAGCATTCATGTTCTGACAATCGAAGAAGCATGGCTTTCCTACATGTTTCAAATAAAAAGCCTTCGTACGGTCCGTGCAATACGGACATGAGAGTCGACCAAGCGAGATCCATCCTGATAACATTGCATAGGCCGAAAAGTCATTGATGGTCAATATAAGTGCGACCCTCAATCAAAAGTTCTGCTTTCTGAGAATATCATACATTTTGGTGCCTACTTTCTACAGCTGATTCAACTCATCTATCACCAACTGTAAGTACACATCAATGTTCCTCTTCAGATTGTTCGGACCAGTATGATAACAGTTGGGAACATATAAGGAGTCTTTATACACATCCACAATGGTAGGTTGTATGGAGTGACAATCACAAGCCAACACTAAAATTGGGAACCCGATAGTCCGAACGGGATAAAACCATCAGAGAAGAGCCCTAATCTTACATTATGCGAATTAGAAGTAAAATCTGGATACTCTCGATCAAAGTACTTCCATGCTTCTCCATCGAATGGTTGGCCAAATACTCCATTGATCTATTCTCGCCTGTGCCAACTCATGTTCTCGGCAGTCTTGTCACGACCCGCACCCTGAAGAGGGGCACGAGTACGTGGTTACGTCCAGCCTACGCCGCAGAATCGGCGGTAGAACGCTGTATATAGGGTCTATAAATACTACGACTAAACAGATAAATGTACCTGTACAGTATATACACTCCGAACGGAGGAACATAGCAATACAGTCTCAATCACATATATCAAAACTAGGGTAGAAAGCATGGAAAAGAGATATGATAGAATAAGCAAGAAACGAGTCCAGAAATATCCACAAGTCACAGCTAACACAAAATCCAGAGTCTCAGAATAATAATAAGTATAAAGATACTACAACAGAAAAGAACTAGCTGGCTCGCAGGCCAGGCAAACCTAACTAAAACTAGGCTACTCGGGATGAGCGAAGTCTAGTGGCTCTACCACTAAGCCCCTGTCTAGGTCAAGTCCATCAGACTCTATCCCGTAGTAAGTCGGGCAATCAGCCTCTAAATCATCTGTAAAATTTTGTCAACGTATCCTGTCAGGAAAATGAGCAAGTACAAAATACCAACAGCAGTTCCATATGAATTGAGAAATACTATAAGAGACAATAATAATGAAATACAAGACAAAGAATATAGGCGACTTGGGAACCATTTGAAAGCCGAGTTACAACCCTTAAACCAAACAAGGACCGGGGTTGTAACCCTTCTTTCAAACAGAACCTAGTCCCGTCATCATGGTACAGTATAAAAGGCAGGTAGAGCATATGAGAAAAAAATCATAGCATGGTGAAAGTACAGTAAGTAAAGGTAAACTGGAATGTAAGATATGACAACCAATAAATAAAAAGTGATTTAAACTATTAGGGCGAAATGTGATCGGCTAGGGAATCACGGAAAGGTTATCCACTTGGCCCGACAATCACACGAAAAGAAACCTCTGGAGAGGGTCATGCCGGCCAACCTGGATAACCGGCACGGGGTATCTGCTACACCCTACGTGAGGTGAGGGTGGCGCTAGCAATATATAGTAACACACGGAGGCTTGATCACATAACCCCTAATAATTCCCCTCTATCCCCCGAATAGTATCACGGATCCGGACATGGCACGTCATGACACGGGATTCCATAAGAGGATAGCTAGTCCCCTTAGGAATCGGTGTCTATACAAGCACGAAACACGGAAATATCTCATACTCATATACCAAGAAGGTCCAGGAATAATATCTCATGACAGGATCCGATGTATACTAGTCCGTGAACTGTCATGTCGGGAATCAAGTAAAACACTACGACTGAATCGGATATAGTAGATATCAAGACAATGAAAACTATCAGTGAATGTACTCGCCTGTGGTCCTGAGCTGATAGAGTGAACAGACGCTCAGAGTGGTCACAGACCTAAAATAAGATACTATGAGTCAAACAGGGCTAAATACTGAAAAAGAAAGCTAATACAAGCCATGAATGCAAGTCTAAGTCAATACTAGGTCAATCTAGGTCAAACTGAGTCATACTAGGCCATACTGGTTCATACTAGGTCATACTAGGTCTCTGGGAGTCATTCCAAGACAAACTAGGTTAATCTGGATCGACGGTTGACTTACAGTTGACTTTTGGTCAAAAAATCAACTCTGGTCAACTAGTCAACTCTAGGTCAACTCTAGGTCAAACTAGTCTAATGTTGACCAACTGTTGACTTTCAGTCAACTGGTCAACTCTGGGTTGGTTTCGGTCAAATCGGGTCGCTTAAAGGCTAAGTTTGACTCTCGGTTGACTTTTGTTGACTTTTGGTCAAAAAGGTCAACCGACGTCAAAACTAGTCTTAGATTACCATATTTGATCATTACCAACCACGGGGATCAAGTTCTAACACCATCTTAGGCTTCTAACACTAATATCCTATTTCTAGGCAAAACTAGCATTTACCCTTCTAAGGTAAATCTCGATACCTTGCCCAAACCCAAGGAAACCTTACAAATACCCATGGCACTAGCCTAGGCTCCTTAGGGTAGCTAGATATCAACCTATCTAAGGTTTACCTACCAAAAAATTAGGATATCCTAAGCATCTAGACCATCTTACGACACAAGCTAACTCTTTACCCATTACCTTACCTATATCATGAATTTACCATTTTCATTACCCCACTCACCAACACCACTCACCCTCACATGATACCACACTCTAATAGGCCTCTCTATAGGTTTCCTAATAGGTTTCCTACTAGTTTAGAGATAGGCTATACTATAGGATACTAAACTACTCTCAAAACATCTCACAAAACACTCACACACATCTCACAACACACCCACACACACATGTAAATAAAAGGACAGATTTTTGGATAATTGGGGACTGATTTTTAGTGGGTTTGTGGACTGTCATTTGGGTATGAAAAGTGGACTGATTTGGGGCATACACCAAGGGTAATATGTGGACTACATGGACTAATTTTGGATGGGTTTTAAGGGGTTTATTGGACTAATTTGGTGGGGGCAATGTAGGGACTGTTTTGAGGGTAAAATGGGGCTGTCATGGGGCTGTTATTTGCTCTCCTAGCTGCTGAATTCAGCAGCACTCTCTCCCCCTCTTGGCTCTACAACACCCCACACAACTCCCCTCTATCACTCTCTCACAACACTCACAAACAAACACACAAACACCACCACTACTAACACCAACACTTCACCAACACCAACACTACTCCCACTAGGCCGACCATGGCTGCCCCCTTTTCCAACCACAAACACACACAAACACATCACAAAATACTCCCCAATATATATATAAGCCATATATATATATACATCTATATATATATATATATATATATATATATATATATATATATATATATATATATATATATATATATATATATATATATATATATATAGAAATATAGAAATATATATATATAACCACATATATATAAACAAAAGAAAGAATGAATATGATACATTTAGATACATGAATAAACTCATTCTAAAATGTGCAAAAATCTGGAATATATGGAAGAACAACACAAAAATAATATTAGAACAATATTCATGTGTCCAAAAGAGGGTTTCTCCTATTGGGATACAAACCTACATGTTGGACACTCCTAGAAATGTCCAAAGGACACAAAAATCGTCTCTAATGGGGACACAACCATGGGAATCATCCTAATGGGTTTCCTATCCAATCTATATGAGAAAAGAAACAAGTTTGGAGAAGGAATCACCTTGATTTGGAGAAGGATTCAATGGGAAGCTTCAAAAGTGGAAGGAGCCTTTGGAGAAGGAGAAGAAAAAGTGGATGAGAATGAAAGGAAAGTGATTTTCTCTCTCCTCCTTATCCCTACTCTAGTGGCCGACCACAATGGGGGTTTTGTCCTATTTGGATAATTACAAGTTTGCCCTCCAATGGTTTAAATAGCTAATAAATAGGAAAGGGTTAAGTCGGGGGTAGTTTAGTCAAACCGAAACCACTAATCTCTAACTAAAATTAACCAAAATAATTAGTCTAGTCTCTAACCAAAATATCTAACATATGGGCCATGGCTAACTAGTGTGTGGGTCCGCTAAGGTCAAAATACCCCGGGTCCCCGAAACAAGTCAAAACAAGTCGGAATGAGTTGAAATTCGAACCCGATTCAAATAACCCCAAAATAATACAAATAATAATTAAATAATTCCAAAATAGTTTTTAAAGTGGAAAATTACTAAAATACCCCTGTTTGTGAAAACTGGGGGTGACAAATCTATCCACCTTAAAAAAAATTTTGTCCTCAAAATTAAAGCAAACATACAATGAATCACAATGCAGAAACAGAAATTATACCTCAGGGCTCGAAGAGATAGGGGAAACGCTCCCGCATGTCGTCCTCTCTCTCCCAGGTAGACTCACCTGGAGAGTGATGCCTCAATGCAACGCGAACCAAGGGGATCACCTGGTTCCTGAGCACCTTCTCCCTATGATCCAGAATCTCAACCGGCTGCTCTGGATAGTGAAGAGTAGGCCCTACCTCGATCGCTGAATGATCCAATACATGGTTGGGGTCCGCCACGTACCGTCTCAGCTGCGACACGTGGAACACGTTGTGTACCCCCTCTAGCGTAGACGGCAAGTCTAGCCGGTAAGCCACTGCACCGACCCTCTCAAGAATGGTGAAAGGTCTGATGTAGCGCGGACTAAGCTTCCCGCCCCCGCCAAAGCGAATCGTGCCCCGTGTCGGAGAAATCTTCAGGAATACTAAAGCGCCAGCCTAGACATAAAACAAACTCAGCACACAGGACAGACAAAACACAAACAAGCACAAACAGGAACTGAAACTAACCTCGAACTCTAACGGTCTCCGGTGGCTATTGGCCTAATGCCGCTGCCTATTCTGAGCCACCCAAAGTCTGTCTCTAATAAGTCGGACCTTCTCAGCTGCATCCACCACCATCTCTGGCCCAAGCAGCACCCTCTCGCCAACATTATCCCAAGATAAGGGAGTACGGCATCTCCGTCCATATAGAGCCTCGAATGGCGACATCTCTATACTGGCCTGGTAGCTGTTGTTGTAAGCAAACTCCACCAGGTGGAAATGGTCCTCCCAAGAACCCCCGAGATCTAGCACGCACGTGCGAAGCATATCCTCCAAGGTCTGGATAGTCCTCTCCGACTGCCCGTCTGTCTGGGGGTAATAAGTTGTACTGAACTTGAGCGAGGTGCCCAAGCTAGCCTGCAAAATCCTCCAGAAGTGGGAAGTGAAACTGCTATCTCGATCTGAAACTATGCTCACAGGGACTCTATGCAATCGCACGATCTATCGAACATACAGCTCTGCCAACCTCTCCGTAGACAAACCCACCTTGAAAGGCAAAAAGTGGGCCGATTTGGTCAATCTATAAACTATGACCCAAATCGCGTCTTTCCCTCCCGGAGACCGTGGAAGTCCGGACACAAAGTCTATGGTGATGTGCTCCCACTTCTACTCTGGAATGGGTAGTGGCTGTAGCAATCCACCAGGCCACTGCCTCTCGGCCTTCACCTGCTGACAAGCCAAGCAGCGAGATACGAACTGAGCCACCTCGCGCTTCATGCCGTACCTCCAAACATGCTCTCTCAGATCTCTGTACATCTTGTTGGCACCAGGATGCATAGAGTACTGAGAGCGATGAGCCTCCTGAAGAACCTTCTTCCGAAGCTCTCCACTCGGAACGCACAGTCTAGCACCGTGCCGCAGCGACCCATCTTCGACAATAGAGAAATCATCAAGCAACCCTATCTGCACCTGCTCCCTGATGCTCCTCAGGGCAACATCATCAAACTGCGCTGATCTGACTCTGTCCATCAACTCAGACTGAATCTGTAAACCCCACATCTGTACCTCCATGCCTGGAATGATCACCACGATTCCCAAACTATCCAGGTCGGCCAAAAGATGACGGTCTGATGTCAGATACATAACCACTGGATACCTTCTCAAGGCATCTACGACTACGTTGGCCTTCCTTGGATGGTACTGCAAGGCGATATCAAAGTCCTTCATCAGCTCGAGCCAACGTCTCTACCTCATATTCAGCTCCTTCTGAGTGAACACGTACTTCAAGCTCTTGTGGTCAGTAAAGATCTCAACCCGCTCTCCGTACAGATAGTATTTCCACAACTTTAGGGCAAAGATGACAGCGGCTAACTCCAGATCGTGAGTCGGGTAGTTCTTCTCATGAGGACGTAACTGCCTAGATGCATAGGCAATCACCTTCCCGAGCTGCTGAAGTACACAACCCAGACCCCGACCAGAAGCATCGCTGTAAATCGAGAAAACCATCGGTCCCAGACGGCAATGTCAAGATAGGAGCTGATGTCAACCTCTTCTTCAGCTCATCGAAGGTGGCCTGATACTCCTCAGTCCAGACGAACTCCACGTCCTTCCTGGTGAGTCTAGTCATCGGCTCCGCGATCCGCGAGAAATCCTGGACAAACTTCCGATAGTAGCCCGCCAATCCCAGAAAGCTCCGAATCTCGGCAACTGTACTGGGCGTAGACCAAGACTCTACTACAGCAATCTTCTTCTGGTCTACTGAGATCCCGTGTTCGGTCACAACATGACCCAGGAACTCGACCTGGTCCAGGAAAAACTCACACTTCGACAACTTCCCATACAACTGCTCCCTCCTCAACGTCTCGAGCACAATCCTCAGATGCTCCTCGTGCTCCTCTGGCGTCTTCGAGTAAACCAGGACGTCGTCTATGAAGACCACCATGAACTTGTCAAGGTACTGATGGAATACCTTGTTCATCAAGTTCATGAACACAGCTGGGGCGTTGGTCAACCCAAATGGCATCACTGTGAACTCGTACTGGCCGTACTGAGTCCAAAAAGCTGTCTTCGGAACATCTTCCTTCTTCACCTTCAGCTGATGATAGCCGGATCTCAGATCTATCTTCGAAAATACCTTGGCGCCGCTCAGCTGATCGAACAAGTTGTCGATCCTCGACAATGGGTACTTATTCTTGATAGTAAGGTTGTTGAGCGCCCTGTAATCAATACACATACGTATCGTACCATCCTTCTTCGGCACAAACAGGACTGGCGCTCCCCAAGGCGATGAACTGGATCTAATGAATCCCTTATCCTGCAGCTCGTCGACCTGCTTCTTCAGCTCCGCCAACTCGCTGTTGTTGACTCTATAGACGTACTGTGAAATGGGCTCAGCACCTGGCACTAGGTCTATAGAGAACTCAATGTCTCTATCTGGCGGCATCCCAGGCAACTCCTCTGGAAAAACATCCATGAAATCAGCAGTCAACGGATGCAGAAATACCTGTCCCGCCAGTAGAGCTCCGCAGAACCCATCTACCGGCTTAGCTGCTCCTCTGGAAAACACAACCTCTGGCTCTCCGGGCGGCCTAAACAAAATCCTACCACCTCTATAATCTATAGTAGCATGGTGCATGCTCAACCAATCCATTCTGAGTACCACATCGTACCTCGGAAGGGGCATTACGAGCAAGCACGCACCCAAAACTCGGCCTCCTACAGTAACTCTCCGCCCCTTGCAGATATTGTTGACCAGGATGATGCCTCCCCCGGTCAATATCTTGTAAGTCCTACCCAAGGGTTCAGCAATAATATTGTGTCTCAGAGCAAAGGAGACAGACACAAAGCTATGCGAGGCACCAGAATCAAATAAGGTAAATACAGAAAATGAATCGAGAAGAACATGACCTGCCACTACATCGCCTACTGGCTCTGCCTCCTCCTCTGCTGTCAGGGCAAACACTCTGCCCGCAGGGGCTCCCCTCTGGTGCTGCTGAAAATGCTGCTGCTGAGTTTGAAGTGGAGGACCTCTCTGCTGAACCGTTGGTCCTCTGGCTGGATGTCCTCTGTCCGCAGCCCCTCGGAGACTGCAGTCCTTCAGCTGGTGATCGAACGCCCCACAGTATAAGCAGGCACCCAATCTCTTCCTGCACACCTCTCTAGTGTGCCCTGGCTTCCCGCAGAAGCTGCACTGTACCGCTGTCCTCTGTCTCTGACCCTAATGCTGCTGGGCACGCGTTGGTGCCTGCTGGATCTGCAACTGAGGCTGATGTTGCTGGAACTGCCTCTGCTGGAAATGTGGGCGCTTCGCTGGCCCTGTACTCGAACTGGATCCTAAAGCGTTACTGCTCCTCTTCGGATTGAGGCCGAAGTCCTCCTCAGCAATCTGAGCCTCCATCAGAATCTGCTCAAAGGTAGCGTCTCGTCGCCCAGATGTACGAGTGTGCACTGCATGAATGAGACCCCTCTTGAACTTCCGGGCCTTGCAACCCTCATCCTGAACCAAACTGGATACAAACCTGCTCAGACGGAAGAACTCCGCTGCATACTTGTCCACTGACGAGTTCCCCTGCACCAGACTGGCAAACTGCCCCTCCAAAGCTGTCAAGGCTACATCTGGGTAGAACTTCTCCTTAAAGAGTTTTCTGAAGTCCTTCCAAGATATACCTCTCACTGACGCACGCGGATCCGTGTGGTACCAAGTCAATGCTATGTCAAAGAACTGGATCGCTGCAGAAGTCACCCACAGAGCTCTCGGAACCTCTGCCAACTCCAGACTCTGCTGGACATCCTCTAGCCAGTCGTCCGCGTATATGATACCCTCGGTACCCTTGAAATCCCGTGGGTTCATCTTCCTGAAGTCGAGATGTGTACCGGGCCTCCCCTGGCCCTGCTGCTGTACTGGTGCTCCCTGAACTGTCGCTGGTGCACCTCTCTCCACTGCTGCCATAGCTAACTGGTGCGAGTTCTCCATCGTCTGTCACAGCACCTCTGTCTGACGGTGCTGTGCCTCTGCCTGTGCTCTCTGCGTCTGCAGCATCTGCTGCAGTAGGGCCATCATACCCTGAGCATCTGCTGGTATCGGAGGCGGCGGTGGAAGAACATCAGGAATAACCATAGACGGTCCCGCTGCTGGAGGTGGAAGACCTTCCGGAATTGTTGCTGCTGCTGCTGCTGCTCCCGCCGGAAGGGCAGGAACTGTGGTAGCTGCTCCCTCAGCTGGAGGTGGAAGAACTGCCGGATCTGCCACTGCTATTCCCGCAGCCGGAGGTGGAAGACCTCCTGCCGGATCGGGCCTCCCTGGTACAGCGTTAGAACCCGCTGCCTGAGAGCGAGTCACCGTCATCCTGAAGATGAATTGAACCCAAGAGATCAATATAGCACAAGATAAGATATTATCAAAGGAGGACAATTGAATTCAAATGCAAGAAGAGTTGTCATGGTAATCAAAAGATCATAATTTTCCTAAAATGTGATTGAGTAACTCCTACCATACCCTAGATCCTACGTCCTAGTCGCAGGCTCGTAATTAGCACTCTAAGTCGAGCACCATTACGAGATCACACTAATTACGACATCGACCTGCATGGGCCACCACGAAAATGTATCACGACCCGTACCCTGAAGAGGGGCACGAGCACGTGGTTACGTCCAGCCTACGCCGCAGAATCGGCGGTAGAACGCGGTATATAGGGTCTGTAAATACTACGACTAAACAGATAAATGTACCTGTACAGTATATACACTCCGAACGGAGGAATATAGCAATACAGTCTCAATCACATATATCAAAACTAGGGTAGATAGCATGGAAAAGAGATATGATAGAATAAGCAAGAAACGAGTCCAGAAATATCCACAAGTCACAGCTAACACAAAATCCAGAGTCTCAGAATAATAATAAGTATAAAGATACTACAACAGAAAAGAACTAGCTGGCTCGCAGGCCAAGCAAACCTAACTAAAACTAGGCTACTCGGGATGAGCGAAGTCTAGTAGCTCTACCACTAAGCCCCTGTCTAGGTCAAGTCCATCAGACTCTATCCCGTAGTAAGTCGGGCAATCAGCCTCTAAATCATCTGTAAAATTTTGTCAACGTATTCTGTCAGGAAAATGAGCAAGTACAAAACACCAACAGCAGTTCCATATGAATTGAGAAATACTATAAGAGACAGTAATAATGAAATACAAGACAAAGAATATAGGCGACTTGGGAACCATTTGAAAGCCGAGTTACAACCCTTAAACCAAACAAGGACCGGAGTTGTAACCCTTCTTTCAAACAGAACCTAGTCCCATCATCATGGTACAGTATAAAAGGCAGGTAGAGTATATACACGGAGGCTTGATCACATAACCCCTAATAACACACGGAGGCTTGATCACATAACCCCTAATAACACACGGAGGCTTGATCACATAACCCGCTAGTAATATATAGTAACACACGGAGGCTTGATCACATAACCCCTAATAATTCCCCTCTATCCCCCGAATAGTATCACGGATCCGGATATGGCACGTCATGACACGGGATTCCATAAGAGGGTAGCTAGTCCCCTTAGGAATCGGTGTCTATACAAGCACGGAACACAAAAATATCTCATACTCATATACCAAGAAGGTCCAGTAATAACATCTCATGACAGGATCCGATGTATACTAGTCCGTGAACCATCGTGTCGGGAATCAAGTAAAACACTACGATTGAATCGGATATAGTAGATATCAAGACAATAAAAACTATTAGTGAATGTACTCGCCTGTGGTCCTGAGATGATAGAGTGAACAGACGCTCAGAGTGATCACAGACCTAAAATAAGATACTATGAGTCAAACAGGGCTAAATACTGAAAAAGAAAGCTAATACAAGCCATGAATGCAAGTCTAAGTCAATACTAGGTCAATCTAGGTTAAACTGAGTCATACTAGGCCATACTGGTTCATACTAGGTCATACTAGGTCACTGGGAGTCATTCCAAGTCAAACTAGGTCAATCTGGATCGACGGTTGACTTACAGTTGACTTTTGGTCAAAAAGTCAACTCTGGTCAACTCTAGGTCAACTCTAGGTCAAACTAGTCTAATGTTGACCAACTGTTGACTTTCAGTCAACTGGTCAACTCTGGATTGTTTTCGGTCAAATCGGGTCGCTTAAAGGCTAAGTTTGACTCTCGGTTGACTTTTGTTGACTTTTGGTCAAAAAGGTCAACCGACGTCAAAACTAGTCTTAGAGTACCATATTTAATCATTACCAACCACGGGGATCAAGTTCTAACACCATCTTAGGCTTCTAACACTAATATCCTATTTCTAGGCAAAATTAGCATTTACCCTTCTAAGGTAAATTTCGATACCTTGTCCAAACCCAAGGAAACCTTGCAAATACCCATGGCACTAGCCTAGGCTCCTTAGGGTAGCTAGATATCAACCTATCTAAGGTTTACCTACCAAGAAATTGGGATATCCTAAGCATCTAGACCATCTTACGACACAAGCTAACTCTTTACCCATTACCTTACCTATATCATGAATTTACCCTTTTCATTACCCCACTCACCAACACCACTCACCCTCACATGATACCACACTCTAATAGGCCTCTCTATAGGTTTCCTAATAGGTTTCCTACTAGTTTAGAGATAGGCTATACTATAGGATACTAAACTACTCTCAAAACATCTCACAAAACACTCACACACATCTCACAACACACCCACACACACATGTAAATAAAAGGACAGATTTTTGGACAAGTGGGAACTAATTTTTAGTGGGTTTATGGACTGTCATTTGGGTATGAAAAGTGGACTGATTTGGGGCATACACCAATGGTAATATGTGGACTACATGGACTAATTTTGGATGGGTTTTAAGGGGTTTATTGGACTAATTTGGTGGGGGCAATGTAGGGGCTGTTTTGAGGGTAAAATGGGGCTGTCATGGGGCTGTTATTTGCTCTCCTAGCTGCTGAATTCAGCAGCACTCTCTCCCCCTCTTGGCTCTACAACACCCCACACAACTCCCCTCTATCACTCTCTCACAACACTCACAAACAAACACACAAACACCACCACTACTAACACCAACACTTCACCAACACCAACACTACTCCCACTAGGCCGACCATGGCTGCCCCCTTTTCCAACCACAAACACACACAAACACATCACAAAATACTCCCCAATATATATATAAGCCATATATATATATACATCTATATATATATATATATATATATATATATATATATATATATATATATATATATATATATATATGTATTTTTTCTATACATCTATATATATATATATATATATATATATATATATATATATATATATAGAAATATATATATATATATATAACCACATATATATAAACAAAAGAAAGAATGAATATGATACATTTAGATACATGAATAAACTCATTCTAAAATGTGCAAAAATCTGGAATATATGGAAGAACAACACAAAAATAATATTAGAACAATATTCATGTGTCCAAAAGAGGGTTTCTCCTATTGGGATACAAACCTACATGTTGGACACTCCTAGAAATGTCCAAAGGACACAAAAATGATCTCTAATGGGGACACAACCATGGAAATCATCCTAATGGGTTTCCTATCCAATCTATATGAGAAAAGAAACAAGTTTGGAGAAGGAATCACCTTGATTTGGAGAAGGATTCAATGGGAAGCTTCAAAAGTGGAAGGAGCCTTTGGAGAAGAAGAAGAAAAAGTGGATGAGAATGAAAGGAAAGTGATTTTCTCTCTCCTCCTTATCCCTACTCTAGTGGCCGGCCACAATGGGGGTTTTGTCCTATTTGGATAATTACAAGTTTGCCCTCCAATGGTTTAAATAGCTAATAAATAGGAAAGGGTTAAGTCGGGGGTAGTTTAGTCAAACCGAAACCACTAATCTCTAACTAAAATTAACCAAAATAATTAGTCTAGTCTCTAACCAAAATATCTAACATGTGGGCTATGGCTAACTAGTGTGTGGGCCCGCTAAGGTCAAAATACCCCGGGTCCCCGAAACAAGTCAACACAAGTCGGAATGAGTTGAAATTCGAACCCGATTCAAATAACCCCAAAATAATACAAATAATAATTAAATAATTCCAAAATAATTTTTAAAGTGGAAAATTACCAAAATACCCCTGTTTGTGAAAACTGGGGATGACAAGTCTCCTTCACTATAAACAACCTATTCGACCGTAGCGTCAAAGGCAAGTAGTGTATCGAATCGATCGGCTTCCTTGCACCAGGAGTCCTATTTGTACTAGTTGCCTTGTAATGATCAATAGCACAAAATTTGCACACGTCTTCATCCTTGTTGTCCTTGTAGTATAACATACATTTGTTGCAACATGCATCAATTTTATCATATCTCATCTAGAGCGATCTCACCATTCTCTTAGATCGGTAGAAGTATGTAAGTAACTTGGCACCCTCCGAAAAGATCTCTATAATCAACTCGATGATTCGGTTTTAGTATTCTTGAGACATATTAAAATTGGACTTGATGCTCAGCTGTCTTGTAACCAGCTCTGTAGCATCTGCTACCAAAACTTCTATTTTGATTAAACAAACACTAGAAATTTTTTTAGGAATTTGATTTTGAGATCGCAATTATATGTACCTAGGTCTATAGGTTATATATGTCAATATTAGGTCAAATATAGCCACTAGGGACCCTCGATAGTCCCAAATATGTTATTTGATTATTTTTGAATTTTTTAGAATTTTTGGTATGTTTTAGATAATTTTATTATATAGAATTATTATTTCTATAAATTTTTATTTTTTTGGATTTTTCAGAGCTTTTGGGAATTTTTTGAGTAATTAAAAGCTATAGAATTTATTTTTCTATACACTTTTGAGATTTATTGTGGGGTCACATGAATAGATTTTGAGATCAAAATTTTTATTTAGGCTCTAGACCAAAAAAAATGTAGTTTCTAGAATTTTTTGGAATTTTTCTGGATTTTCTGTGATTTATTTGAATTTATTTGGATTTATTTAGAGTTCAAATGAATTTTTAATTTTTGTAATTAAAATAAGTATTTACATAGTCAACATCCCAGTCAACATCCCACCTATCGGTGCTCAACTGCCTCTCCCTTTCTCTCACTCCTATATATACATATAATCCAGAAACCCTAGTTTATCTTTGGTCGATTTTGACTGATTGATCTCTAGGAGATTCTCCGACTTTCCGAAGCGATTGCCGCCAACCCCAACATGATTTTCATGCGTTGTTTTTTTATTGCAAGCATATCGAGGTTAGATTTCTGATTATATAATTTACTTTCATAAATTCTGAACCTAGATTTCTGTAAAATTCGTAGAGTAATGGTTGTCTAAATTTTGACACGTTTCGGTGTTTTCGAAATTTCGGGAGAACCAGGAATTAGAATCATGAACCGTCTGAATTTTCAGAAACCTAAGAAAGAGATCTGCAACATATTTTTTTTGCAAAAATTTATATATTGATATATTATTTTAATTAATTTGTAGAAGTTAGTTTTGCCGATAAATTATCAATTTGGTCACGGTTAGCCATAATGGCGATATCTTTTGACCAAAGCATGATTTTATGGAACGATCAATTCCAGTGCACTCATGGTACTGAAATCTACTAGGATGCATACCCAAATCATGGAGTTTGTGTTGTTTGACTACTTAGTTATCGATACGCCTCGATTTGCATGTCATGGGTCCCGAATTGGAAACTGTGACTTTTTTGGGCCAGAAACTTGTATTTAATATTTATTTTGGAATTAAATTTGATTTAATTAGGTTTTTAGATGATTTATTCCAGAATTAAATTAAATTAGTTATATTAAACCGTTATCCACTTTCTAGGGTTTTTAGAGTAGGATTTTCAAAATCTAACTTATGATTATTTATGTGACGGGGTAGATCGGACGACAATGTGAGTCACGACTTTATCCTTTTTCGAGCAAAGCAAGTATCACTATAACCTATGTTGTATTCCTAAAATATAAGTGTAACACCCACTTTTCTAAAATAAGGGTAATTTTGAACTTTTGTAAAAGTTTACTATGTAATAATAGGATTTATGATTTATGGGATTTTTAATTAATTTAATACTATTTAAAATTGGTGAATTATAATTTTGATATATTAGCTAGTGAACCCTAGAACTGTTGAGCCTAGAGACTAACCATGACCATGGGAACCTAACCATGTGATTAAAATGACTATTTATAACTTTTTAGGTAAGGGTATTTTGGTCATTTTGTGACTTTTGAATTATTTAAAATTTTGATTAATTGATGAATTTTTTAGATTATTTTAATAATATTTAAATTGATGTATTATGAATTTGGTTATTTTGTATATTTTAATATTTTGGGAATTTTTATATTTTAATATTGATTTTTATGGGATTTGTTTAGTGGGATTTGAGTTTCGTTTCGTTCCGACTTGTGTTAGTGACCCGGGTAGCTTAGACTCTAGAAGGAACCCCAAGATTAGTTAGTCATGGACCATAAACCCCACTAATTAAGTTAGTAAGTTTAGACTAATCCCACTTGTTAGATTGGTTAAGGTAGAGGCTTAAATTTAACCCTTTTGATCCCAAACCTGAACCTAACTTAAAATAAACCAATAGGACTAGTTGAGGCCTTATTGGACTTTTCCCCAAGGCCCAAATAGGGTTTAATGGCAGCCACTATAGATAGGTTAGCCTCCATTCCTTTCATTTCATTCCATCTTGCTTCTTTTCCTTCACAAAGTATTTTCCCCCAAATTAGAGAGCTTCCCTCTTTGATTTGATCTCCAAATCCTTATATCCCTCCACCAAAACTTCCATCCAACCTTATCATACTACCAAGGGAGGGTAGTAGCAAAAATTTAGAGCAAAGTACAAGGAGGAGTGTCCTTTTTGGAATATCTTCGTGTCGGAGCCGTGTCCTTGGAAGTATCACTAGGATTCTACTCCCAATAAGTAAAACCAACCCTCTAAACTGATTTTCTATGCACATTAGTTAGTTTTGAATTCACAGGATCCACCCCCATGCATGTACACCATTTAGATTCAAATTTGAGGCCATTTGGAGCTCTTTTGAGGATTTTAGATATGTATCTTGTGTCCTACTTGATAGATTCCATATTGGGACCCCTCATGTGTATGTATATTTTCTAATAGTTTAAATAGATATTTAAATTCAGTTTTAAAATGGTTAGAGAGTGGATTGATCTTAGTTAGGATGGTTAGAATGAGTTTCATTTGGATACCTATATTGGTATCCAAATATCTTGGCCTATATGTGTTTCTTTTGTCCAAAATAACTCAAATTTGTCATAATATTCATCCACGTTTTTATTAACCAAAGCAACTTAGAAATGTCATAACTTTTAGCTTAGAACTCTGATTAATCTTCTATTTTTTTTAAAAGAACCGTATCGAAGTTATCTTTCTAAATATATATTTCTTTTTAAATATATATTTTAATAAGCCAAAATTATTCTAAAACTTTCTACAAAACTATTTGAGTGTTAGTTGTCCGAAAGACAAATGCGTTTCGGTGTTTTCGCGATTCCGGGAGCTTCATGACACAAAAATGCGATCTGTTTGAATTTTCGAAAAGCTAAAACGAAGGGCTACGATATACTTTAATCCTAGAATTTAGTGAAGGCCCAATTGGAACAGTATTAGTTTTAAGTAGAAGAGTGACTATACGACATAGGTATTTTATGTAACCTATGAACCTATGTAGTATGGATATTAAATGAATGTAGAGTATATAATACATGATATGTCAAATGAATGAAATGATATATATATGATATGTATCCTCTTTACGTTAATGTATATATATGGTTGAATGCAAGCATGTAGGAATGTAATCAATGTAATGTATGTAAGCAATGAATAAATGCATGAATGAAAGAATGATATACAATGTATGCATGAAAGTATATAATGAATGCTAGATATGAATGCAAGGTATACATGTAATGATAGATATGAATGCTTAATGTATACATAATATAATGCAATATATAATGATAGCATATATGGTAATGTAGAATATATGATGCAAGCATGTATATATCCACTATTTTTTCTTTTTCTTATATTTTTCCTTCCATTCCCTTTCGATTTCAATTTTTCCCCTTTTTTTCTCTCTTCTATTTTTACATGTTGTATACAATGTATATAATGTATAGATGCATGTAAGTATGTAAAATACATGAATGACATGTATGTAATAAAATAAGTATATGTATGCAACTTAATGATATGTAAATGAATATAATGCATGAACTGAAGTATGCATGTATATGGGATATGAATAAATGATATACGTATATATGTGTTAAGGTAATGTAATATATGTATTTACATATATTTTGAGTTAAATATATGAGTTTGTATGCATATATTATATGTATGCATGTATGCAGGAATGAATGTAATATAATATAGAGTATGGATATATGAATATAGTGTATGCAAGTATATAATGTATTCAAATATATATGTATACATCTATGTATGTATGTATAGGTGCATGAATGAATGCAAGTATGCATATAAGATATGTATGTAGGCATGTATGTATGTATACATGATATTTATGTATTCATGTATGCAATGTAAGTATGTATGTATGCATTTCTATAAACTGAGTTAACCTATAACCTTTTACACACATGCATTCATACACCCTTTGAAACCATGTATTCCATGTCATATGCACCTACCTATCACTAAATCTGAGAACATTAACACATATCCTTTCACACACATGCCAAATACACACACATATACACTCTTTTACCTCTCCTTATATATATATATATATATATATATATATATATATATATATATATATATATATACATATATATATATATATATATATGAATATTTGAATGTGAATAATTTATATACATTATATGACTAAGTTTGTGTGCCTTGTTAGCTTATGGTTTAGTTTTGTGCTTGGTTTAGCAAATGACTTAGGCTATGAGTTAGTAGCTATCTTGGATACTTGATTTGCATAGACTTAGTTTGTTTCGACCTAGAATTGACTAACCTAGACTAGTTGACCATTGTTGATACCCAACCCTAGCTAGTTTGACCACAGTTGACTAGAGTTGACCTAGTTTGACTTAATAGTTGACCAGAGTTGACTTTAACCTAGATTGACTTAGACTCATGTAGATTGTATTATAATTTTAGTTACCATATAAATTAAACTCTTAATAACCTGTGTTGCTCTTACTAGGACTCTGTGACTCTAGTTGGCCATCTTTTCATATCAGCTGTTCAGGGTATCAGGCGAGTACATTCTCTGACCGTTTCATACTTGCTATGACTATATTCTTGCTCTAAATTACTTTACTTGATGTTGTCACGATGGTAACATGGATTAGTACTATATGAATCTTATCATACGATGTTATCCCCCTCGGGAGCATCGGATATATCATGTCATATGCATTTCACTTTCATCATGTATTCTTGGGCTTTCACCATTCATGTGCACTCTCGTGATTCATGTACTCTCATGTTCACGGAGCCCCCATATTTATATTCATGTGCACCCATTTATGGGCCCCCATGTGAAATCATGTATAATAACATAACTTTAACGGATCCTTATGTATTGATTGGGGATGGGGGAGTAGAAATAGTCATGTGAATATTTTTAAAGTAGTGTAGCCATGTATAAACTCTCATGTTTATTATCAAGTCGTTCACATGTCTATCTTGTTGTAAAACCCACTCACTCTTCTTAAAATTCTCTCCCCAAATCCCTCTCTACCACACATAGCTACCAGCACCAACAATCCCTACACCCGATCACCACTTCCCATTCTTTTTCCCCTTTTTAGCAACTCACCAGTACTACTTCACAACCAACTCCATCATCCTCCTCTTCTTATCAAATCACCAGCATCATCATCTCCCACTCTCTCCCTTACTCTCCAGACCTGTATCACCACCCCCATCCGATCCTCGGCAGAGCCCCGTCCATGGCCGATCCCTCCCGTGCAGCTCCAGCAGCCCTGCCAAGCCGGTAGCAGCCCTACAGCTCCCCCCGCGCCGCCTTCCGCTGCGCCAGTAGCCCCCGCCGCCCGACTGGCCGTCTACGCTAGGCCGTCGCCACTTGCCTCGCCTCCAATCCACTCGGCCACCGCCTCGTCTCCAGCCCGCTCGGCCACCGCTCGGAGGACCCGTGGCAGAGCCCGCTCGGCCACCGCTTTACCGACCCCTCGAGCCCCCTTCGGCCAGATCCCAACGACCCGCCCCCCTGTGCGCTTTTCTGGTGCTGCTCGTCCGAACTCCACCCATCCAGCGGGCAATCTGCTGTCCCCATGCCCCGCGGCCGCGACCGCGCTATTCTGCTGTTCTCGGCCCGTCCCGAACCAAGCCGCTGTCCGCACTTCCAGTGCTGTCCCGAACCGATCCGTGTGGATATTTTCCTATTTTTATTTTACATCAGAGAGCTCTAGCCGAGCACCCGAGGTATAATCCCATATCCCTGTGTTCCTCCTGTAGTTAGTCGGCGATGACGCGGTCTCGACCCCGTTATGGAGATCGGCATTTTATATTGTTGCGTTAGGGGATACACGATTTTGTTGGTTACGTCGCGGCATAGTTTCTCTTTGGTATACTGTGTGCTGTGGGTTTATTTCCTAGTTTGGACGTTCTAGTATCTATGCTTTGCTATTCTGTTGGTCATTCGCTGTAGACTAATTACACTTGAGTTTATTTATAGCTTTTGTGGCTTATATTTAATTTGGATGCTGTGGTTGGCTTTTGGGTTGGATATTTATTTTTGTTGGAGATTGGTGTTCCCTGGTTTGGGATGTTTCATTTTGTGTGGTGGATCAGTATCGCCCCGTGGTTAGGTGGTCCTAGTTACAAAGGAGGTGCTGCCCAAATTTTTGGAAAAGTATTTAAAAATGATATTTTATAAGTTCAATAATTTTTGTATATCAAAACATATTTTCTAAAACCATGGTCCTTGCAAGTGGTTTCATTGGTTTTGATCTGATTTAAAGTGTTGGTTGGTTAATTTCTGTATCCCCTGGAGGCGATGACCGTATCGGTCGGATGAGCCTCGGCGAAACACAAACGCTACAGGATTTCCTGTACGTTGAGGCATAAGCCTAGCAACGTGAGATTGCATGACCAAGTCTGAGGCACCATCTTTCATAAACTTAATTATATTCTACTTTAGAACTGGTTACTGGCTTTTAGTATCTTGGGTGCAGGGCCTCGGCCTTCTGATTGGACCGTTTCACGGCACTCAAGCTCGCCTCAGCCTAATTAATTTAATTAAATTAAATTGTTGTAAGGGCATAAGCCCAGCTTTTATTTTATTTTTTGTGGCCTGTAATTGTGTAGCTTAGGTTTTCTATTTTATTTTCTGGTTGTTGTTTGCGTAGCTAGCGCATAATTAAATTGGATATTAATTATTTTTGTATAAAATTAATAAGGATTTCTCACATTAAGTAAAATAAATACCGACTACTAATAAATTAATAAATTCATGTTTTTCTATTTAAAGAAATTTAGTTCTATATATATTATTAAAATACAAAGTTTTGCCAATTAATCGGTAGTTGCTATCTTCTCCAATTAAACCAGTAACAGGCTTTTCTAATTAAATGATAACAAACGTAGCTCGCGACGTTAGACAGTTTTCGGTAGATTAATTAATAACTCAAAACTTGACTAGGGTTTGTTTCTAGAAATTACAACTAGCATACCTAGATATGGCTTCCTATGTTTTTAAGTCAGGATTCTCAACTGTAGGATTTCGAGGACATAGTTGACTTCCTCTCCAGTGCTGACATCCTGATCCAGTCATACAAACAGAGGCAAGATACGGTTATGATATCTTATATTTTAATTAGTAATTGTCAAGTTGCATGTTTAAACCACATTGCTAGACGGAACCCTCTCCTAGGGTTCGAATATTGATTGATATTGATTGTGGGGATATTGGGGGAATAGTGTAGCGTTTATGACCAATACCTCTCATATTGTATATTGTTATTGTGCGAGCTTACCCCTCTTACACACAGGAATAAGCTGTATCGCGTCGCTAAGATGCTATTGTACAACCCAAGCCGGTCATAGACGTTACATATTCAAATCACATTGTTTCAAGTATTGAATTGTTAAATTGCTGGAAAATATTGTTTCAACTGTTTAGCTTGCACTTTTCCATTATTATTTGAAATGTGAGGTACATACTCGTACTTGCTCCTTTCCTGACTGGATCCCCCCCAATAAGTGATATTGATGACGCTGAGCTATTGTACAATAGCTATTATGATACTTTGCTATACCCTGCGAGTCTCCCTTGGAGGACGCGGATCCTGAGGCCGAAGAGTCGGCCGTTTAGCTAGTTGGTATTTCTTTATTTTCTAGTTTCATTATGTTGGAGATTGTAGACTTTTGGTTTCAGTGTTTATTTTAGTATTTTCCTTTCCAGTTGTATTTCTCTTTGTTGAATAAAAGTTTTAAATATTCGTAAATTCGTGTTGTGACAAATGTATAGATGTTGTTGAGATTATCTGCAAATAAAAATAGCTTACTGCCGCCGTCTCACAACGGTGCAGGCTGGGCATGATCCGATTCGACCCAACAATTTGGGATCGGATCGTGATATGTTTTTAGTGGTAGCCCATGCAGATCGATCAACAACTTAAGTGAACATACCTAGAAACAACTAGAACACTAGAATATTGATTTGTCACAACATAGGACCGAATTATCTATATATAAGTAACTATTTTTTCTTGCTTATAGAACGGTAGGTTACCTTGTTTATGCTTGCCCCTAAACTTGCCAGACTATGAAGACAACCTGACCTATGCCTATCAGTCGGTACTAGCAAGATCTTATTTTCTAAGCATGACGCAAGAAAATACGACAAGAGAATCGTAGTAGTAGATTGAACAGCGGGAGGCTGCTCGAACCAGACCAGGACCAGAAGAGCTAATGATACGTAGAATTATTGATTAACACTAGATGATACCCTACCGAAGCATAACATATTACCCTTGATTACACTTTTTTCTGGCCAATATCTTTCCCAAAGTTATTCTCCCCTATGATACAATTTCTGAAATTGTAATCTTAATGAGAATGTATGTAAGGCGGTATTTATCAAGGATATATTGGTGATTAAGAATTGGAAGAATAGAATTTTAGAATACCTAGATATTAGTTGGTACTGATAACAATTAGAAGTGATAATGACATAAGTAGTAAATTTTGACCTGAACAAATTACAACGATAAGACAAAAGACTTATCAAGGAAATGAATTACGAGATGTAAGGATGAAAAGTTATGGATACTTGGGAATCGAAAAACATTTATGGAATAGTCAAGGATGCAGATAAGGATCAGTCAACTTTGTGACTTAAGTAGAGGTTGTTGAAATAATAAATACTAAGGTGTTCTTTAAAATATATATATATATATATATATATATATATATATATATATATATAATATACATGGTGAACAAAGAATCTACTATATTCACCATGTTACAATATAGGGCCGATATTATTTATTTTAAAATATTATTTTGGCATGCTTATAGTTTTATAGGTTACCTTGCTTACGTTTGTACCTAAACCTTATCTAGATTAGGCCGATTGTATGATGGTATGTTTTACTGCCTATTTTATTTTCTGGATCTTTGATATATTTTAGTGTCCCATGGCTTTCGGAATTATTTTCTTCCATATCTTTATCAGATTCTAGGATACTTTAGGATCCATACTCTTTTGCCGTTTTTTAGATTAAGATTAGATTTTTTTTTTCAATCTCCTTCTTTAGCAAACATATTTCCAACTTCTCCATTTGTTGATCAAATCTTACTCCTCTATCTTTATTTGGAATCTAGATCCATTCACTATTTGGAGTTTCAAATTCTTCTATAGCAAACCTAATAAACTCTTATCTATCCAGAGTATTTCTACGAATAGTATATCCAACCATTTCTCTTGACCTTATTTCCAATTGACTTTCTCAGAACCAATTTCGAACCGAATTCTTTTGGAACCATAAAGCCCCAAGGTTAATTGTTACCAAAGAATTGGTTCAACTTAGCTGGTTCACATATCTCCCAAGGGAACTATTTTCCAAAAAATAATTCCAATATGGATTGATATTTCCTAAGTTATTCCAAGTACCAAAAATATTATTATTTATTAATTTCTACCACTCAACTCAAAACCTTACTCTCCCTAGGCAACTTCTTGATCAATTCAAGTCCTAGAAAGCTTTTAAACTCAATGCTTGAGTATCATGAAGCACGAACGGTTAGAGAATTGATTCCATCCTAATATTGAATTTCCTTAAGTCATTGAAAACTTTTTGAATTGTTGAATTATCCCTTTGAAATTCCCATGGACAAAGTTAAGAAAATATTCAGTGACCTAATATGGCTTCGCACATGTGCGTCGCAACCATCTATTTGAATTATAGAAACTGCGAGTATACTGCAGCCAGTTGCGCACTGGCGGGGCATAGACTCTAAGTTGAAGTGATTCAGGTGTTGATAGGTTTTTGGATATTATTGAGACTACGTCCTAAATGCATCAAATTTGTCTCCTATGTTGTTCAGCTAGGAAATGGATAAAGTTGATAGACTACTCGAAAACCTATTACTATTCAAATTATGGAGCCAAAATTTTACTGCAGTCAGGTACACTCTGGCGAAGCATGAATTTGTGGCAAAGTGACTTCAGATATATTTGGATTTTTGAATATTATTAAGACTATATCCATAATATGGTTGTCTTTTCTGCACCATCAAATTATTTTGACTGTTATCCAATTAGAGGATTTGTATTTCTAGCGGCTTTCCATTTTCAGAAATCTCTTATCACAGCCAGAAAGGATAGATTTTCTATAAAATTGTCTTGATTTTTTCTAGAACTTATTAGGACCATATCAATCTCTATTGGCTCAATCTCTTTCCTGTTTCAACCTTAGTAAGTTGTATATATATATATATATATTCATTTATTTATTATTATTATTATTATTATTTTAGTTATATATTTTGGAAGCTGTAGATAGTTGTGGTTAGCTTTATATATTAAATAGTTGATATACATCTTGTGGATGACCATACGTATATAGTTGATAGCTATATGCGGGGGAAACATAGATTGTTACTTATCTCATTCCTTGTAAGGGATTCTTGGGATTATCATTAAATAGCTAAAAGGTAGAAAAGGTAGAAGAATACCTTGAGTAAGCTAGCCTTGAGGGAGTGGTATACCTAGCTTGTGACTTATTTGGAATAGAATCGTTAGTAGTGCTCGCTAGCGTCTAAACCTCATTCAAAAATGATGGTATTTGACGATTTTGAATTTTATGCTTAAAGGAAGAGTTATTGAAGATAAAGGAAGACGTAGGTAGAGTTAGCGAGGAAAGTATAGGATTTGGTAATGTTCTCCCATGGAGGAAGTGAATTTGGATAATATATATAAACATGTGAATATAATGATCAATTAAAGAAACACTTGACGATGATCAATTTTTTTGGTTAGATGACTACTATACCTAGAAGGGACGGATATAGCCATGGAAGGAATAACATGAGCAATGGAATGACAGGTTCTAGAGAAGGAATAAGCAGAGAGGAATTGAGATAAGACCATTGGCATACAACGATGGATAAAAAATTGATTTAGGTGATTTATGATTCCATATATATATATATTTAGTTTTAGTACCTTGACAGATATCTTAGTTTTATGTAGATACCGAAAGTTCAGCTAGTTAGAGATTGGTTTTGCATGGTATTAATAAGATAGTTATCTTATAAGTCTTTTTCCTGCATATCTTATCTTCTGACCGTTGAAATAGTGAAACGATATTTTTTCTATTCCCTTTGATCATTACTCGACCCTCAGTGGAAATATCTTACTCGGTTACATTCCTATAATAGTTATATTATCTAATCATCTTTGTAATGCCCCAGTTCCAAAATACTAAGGACTAGGTACGTATCCATGCCAGCTGCATACATACGAAGTATACTCCAATATATGGAACCATAGTATGTATGCATAAGATGTGAAATGCAGTAATCCAAGAGTAATCTAATCTCTTCCACAAACAAAGAATAAAAGATATCATATAATCAACTGTAATAAGTCTTTGTACAATACGTTGGACGGAGACAAATCCACTACCAACAAGTAAGAAAAAAATATACATGAAAATGGAAATGATTTGGTGGGAGTAGAAAAGAAAGACCCAAGACACGTCATCTCCGAATGAATAGAGAAGATCACGACCTCGACTAGGACACCTGCAATATTACAGAAGCACACACCTAGAAAGATAACCAGGTCCTCAGAGGGACATAACAAGATACAGGAAGAACATGCCATAAATACTGAATACAAAATATGCCATAAAGAAAATAAGTGACAAGACAACCATAAGGTAATCTAACCGTACTATTGTGTTCACGCAGTTGAGAACAAACCTTTCGTCGCATGAGCCCTGGCTGTAAATGGGATCTGGTATAGTCCCCACTTGGGCACCATTGACCTAAGCGCATGACGTTCAAAAACGACAGTGGCAAACCTGAGAGGCTAAACATACCCGTATCTCCAGTGGAGCTTTTGGGTTAAAAGGGAAGTACAATCAAAGCCCATACGACAAAAAAAATGTTCTTCCCACCCAATACCTAATAGAGCCGCATCCATGTCTCAAATACCTCTACTAACTGCTAAGTCTCCTAACATGCCTCTATTAGCAGTTAGCCCCAACGCATGCACATGGGGATCAGCCCATACACAAGGACCTCTATATGCTACTCGTCTCACACATCCTCATGGTACAACTGTGTCGAGAAATATGCAATACACTACAAATGGTAGTCCCCTAACTATAGGTTCATATGCAATCAAAGGATAGTAACAAAGTAACTAATAATCACTGAACATGTAGTAAATTAAGAACTGTAATATCTGGAAATAATGAACAGTGATATGTCAGAAAATGCAGACTGAATGTAAACAGTATAATGACAAGGTATCTTGCCTAAGGTTATGTACAAAAGTGAATAATCTAGTAGCTCGAACAGACAAATAAAAGAAGAAAGAAAAGCCAAATCCTGCATATGACTCCGGATGATGTAACAAATATCACGAACGAGTTTGGAATAAAAGATATGCCTAGGAAACGCCTGTCCAAAAGTTAAATTCTCGAACAGGAGCAAAATTATAATTTCGGATCAAAACGATGTTCGTCGTTGGACCCATTTTGCACCGAAATGCGTGCCAATATCTACGATCTCTAAATTCGTCAAACTACATGTCTACAGATTTATTTTGCTGAGACGAACCCAACGGTATGTCCAATTTTGGATTCCGGTGGACCGTGCACAAAATCGTCCGTTGAGTGGGATTGTGGGCCCGCCAAAATAGCGTCCCAATCAACCTTCTCAGAATTGAACCAAACTTGGCTCACAGGACCAAAAAAAATTCTAGTCCAATGGCGTAAGTTTTGTCGTGATTTGATGAGTGTACACGAAGTTGTGACTTAATTTGCAAAGGGTCGATACGGGGGTATCTCGACGGATACGTACTGATTTCGTCGCACATATGCAACGATATTGGGTTCCGTCAGTTCCCACACGTCGACAACATCCACACGCGCCTTTCGATATATATAGTGCACGTCTACGTCGCCCGGTTTGTCGGGGCGCACGCAGTATCGGGTGTTTTTTCTACTTTTTGAAAATAAAATTTTACATTTTTTTGAGAACTTTAACAACGTGTAACTTTTTACACACTAGATGAAAAATGAATCCAGAAGATCTCGGTTATGTTATCTTTGACTATCTTCAATTAGTTTCTACAAAATCTTAAAGTACAGAACAAAAAGTGACCGACAAGTTGATGTTTTAAAACTGTTTTTAATATTTCAGAAAAGTGGTTTTTCTCCAACTTCGTCTTGATTTTTTGAGCAAGTTGGATGGCCATGTCAAAATCCACCTAGGTGATCTCGAAGAGGGTCATGTGGGCTTTCTACATGAATTCACGGATCTAAAAATAAATTTAAAATAAGAGAGATATTGATCGGGGAAGTAGGATACCGTGATGTTGATTTCTGTTGTTATTGTGGGTGTTTGTTTGTTGTTGTTGCTGTCGCCGTGACGACCGGGAGGCGGGGATGTTGTCGCTCAAGCGAGGCTGGCACGTATGCCGAGGAGAGGGAGGAGGATGGAGGAGAGAGAATGAAGAAGAGGAAGGAGGATTAATTAGGAGGGGCTGAGCGGCCCCTTGCTGCTGCTTATGGGGGCGCGCATGAAAGCTGCTGTTTGCAACTTTATTTTATGGTGTGGGTGGTCGGGTGGGGCGACCACCATTACTTCTTTTTTTTTCTTTTTTAAACTTTTCTTTTCTTTTCTTATCTACTTATATATATATATATATATATATATATATATATATATATATATGTGTGTGTGTGTGTGTGTGTGTGTGTGTGTGTGTGTGTGTGTGTGTACATATCTATATATATATACCTCCAAAATCTCCTCAATTTCAAAAGAATTTTTTTATCTTATCTACCCATATTTAAAATCAATTTAAACATATGTACATATATAGTCAAATTCATTTGACAATAAAATTAACTAAATAATAATAATAATATCTAATAGAATAAATCTGTTTATTTAGTCACCATAAATTAACTTTAATAAAATAATAAAAATAGTCCAATGGGTGAACTTACCACACACCCTCATTTGAGTCTAGAAAATTGTACAATGTATTGCAAAATATTTTTAATAATAAAATACCAATAATTGTACCAGTAATTAAATAAGTAGGAATTGTACATAAAGTTCTAAAATAATTTAGAAAATATTTGTACATATATAAAATATGCCTATAAGGCCACAATTGGTCACACTACATGCTTACATAGAATTGGGTTTGGTCCGGGCCCTAGTTCAGGCTGGTTTGGTCCAACCGAGTTTCTTAAAAGTCAAATTTAAATTGCTAAACAATTACTTTATCGGTAGAGTTTAAGTCGTAACTTGGCCTGATTTTCCTAGTTTGGACATCACCATGGCTAGGCTTCCCCTGGCATGGTTAATATACAAGTCAAGGCACATTGCTACAACTTTCGTGCTAAAATTTATGGTCATCTAGTGCTCCAAAACTCAACAATGGCTAACGACGTTCTTAATAATTAATAAAACCATAAATTGTATAAATTTATTTTTAAGTCTAATAAAATAATAAAAAATAGGATTTTTACATCCTACCCAACTTACAAGAATTTTGTCCTCAAAATTTAGGATTAATAGGGTAGATAGGGTTGAGGGATAGGAAGAGTTCGTCAATACCAAAATGTAATTAAATTTTGGAGGAGGCGATAAAACGGCGTTCAACACCACCATGCAATAGAAAATTGTGTAGTCGATATGTACAAAAATCTATCATGGTTATGGAATTGAATAAGGATTGTTAGTGAAGGTAAAAATTTTTTGAATATCCAATTTTAGAGAACAGTAAGGAATTGAGTAGGCAAAGAGAATAAATTAGACATTTAGGAGATGTGATTCCTTAAGGGAGAACTGGATACTAATCGTCTTGGTCGAGGGTTTGATTAAGTGATGATTAGAATCACTCTCGTGCGTTCAAGTGGGATTGGAAGGGCACAATAAAAATTCTAGGATTGAGGAGAAGAAGAGTTTAAGGTGAGGATATAGCCACATGAGTTGGTCGGTGGTTATCTACATTTCGTGTATATATAACTGATATGGCAACTAAAGGTGATACTTTGAGTCTATCTATCAAGTACAGTATCTGGTCTTTCTAAAGTAAGTAAAGCCCACACATAAGAGTTCAAAGATGATGCTATTTAGTACGAAATACAAGGTTCATAGGCGACAAAAATAATTCAAATGAGAGTGGTCAATGCTGTCGGGATGAGACTCTAAGGCAGGTTTAACTATGTCTCCAGCCACGTAGAATAATTCATGAAAAGCGAACCAAAGTACAATAGGTTGATTAGACCATCATGCACCGGTTTTGATTAGACAATATGTTAGTGGGTGCACCCAATAAAATATGTCATGATCAAGCTTGATAACGAAATAAGTTGCAAAACTGAAGCTAGATTAGCAGCATGAGATAGTCAAAATATGATCAAGGGAGGTACTATGAAGAAAATTTTAAATAGTCCAACATCTTTTAAAATCAAGGGTCGCCCAAAGTTTGGGGCCTATGCAATCGTCCTACTGTTTGCTTGCTTATGGCTTGGTTGGCTAAATGGGTTAGAATTCTCCAGATTCTAAAGTCTAAGTAAACTTATCAATATGGGTCACAAGGACGAAGGGTTTAATGGGTCATGAGGTATTCTACCTAACTTACAAGAGTTAAACTAGTAGTGTGACTAGACAATGGGTCAGGCAATCAAAGCAATGCACAAGTTAAGCATTAAAGAATTTAGTAGAACATATTCACGTATCGGGTCAAAGGGATTGAGTCAAAGTTGGGTCTCTAATTGAAGTCAGGAAGTATTTTGGTATTATGGTATAGGTTATAGTTTAGACATTTTGACCAGAAAGTCATATCAAGAAAATAAAGTACTAGAAGACGTGTTCTAGTGGATCATGATATATCTACATGAAGGTTGGCTTGTCTAGGTCTTATATATAAAATTTGTTGGAAGGAAAAGTCTAGTGTTGTACTCAAAATATACAAGTCACGGTAGGGGACGCCAGAAGATCAAAAATAGAAAGTGGGAGTTCACGAGATGATAATTAATGCACAAAAATAAAGAAGATCAAGTTAAAGCATGAAATAAAATTAATTAAAGAATCCAGTAAAAATAATTTAGGAACACAATTCCGGAGAGAAGATAGTCTCCTAAACGAATACAGTTAAGGAACCATTAACTCATTATTCAAATTGCAAATGGGTTAGAAGGTCGCAATTAAAAGATCTAGAATTGAAGGAAGGTCGAGTAAGTCAAGGTGGAAATACAGTCACATAGCTGGGTAGATGACTAACAACACTTGTTTATATACTACTATCATGGTCATGAGTGTCATGAAAATTAGTGTGGAGTACATCTATCTTATTAAAGCTATCTTGATGGCCTACCATTAAAATTTTAACTCAAGCTTCCTCTAAAGGTTTCTTAACAAATTTTTCAAAAATAAACCACCAAAATTTGTATTCACTCCAAGCCGTTCAAATTTATCATAAAAAAAATTTAAATCACTATCATAAATCTTAAAGCAAATTATTGTCATGTTATTACTGACTTTTTCAAAATTTTATATTTTTAATTCAACTTTTAAACTCAAGAGTTCATAATCATGAATCTATATATAAAATATCCACAATCAATCATAACTTTAAAACTCTACAAAAATTAATAGCTCCTCAGATAAAAATTTCTAGCACATAAAAAGCAATCTCAAAATTTTAACTCAATATTTTAATGCACTCATCAATTATAACTTCTATTCATACTAAGTCATTCCAACATAACCACAACTTTTAAATGGTAACTTTATTTGATCAATCAAAACAACCTTATCACATCATTAATATATTTTTATTTTATTTCAAAATTTGTGATATTAGCAATCCAACATTAAACTAAATTTTAAATAATCTTATCATTCAAAATCTTTTTTTTTTACGAAATTTGATTTCCAAATTCACAAATTTTTAAAAAAAAAACCAAAATCTAAACAGATTTGTAAATCCTCAATCATATGACACAATTTAAAATTAAAAAAATTCTCAAAAATTATTTTCATAACTTTCAAATATTTTAAACCAAAAATTTAGAAATCATTACTTCTAAAAAATTTTTTTGAAAATTTTAATAAACATATTAACCGTAACTTGTACGACTCAATTTAAATAATTCCTTCTGCCACAATTAAAATCTAAGATAATTTTCAAACTAAATTTATAACTATTCAAAGATGTATAACTATAATCCAATAAATCATAAATATCACAACTCGAAAATCAAATCAATTTTATATTGGTTCAAAGATGTATAGCTATAACCCCATAATTCATAAATATCAAAACTAAAAAATCCAATCAATTTCTTAAATCAATGGTATAAAGAATCTAGCTATTTTTTTCTGCAGTATCAATCCTATGGTGTTTACTATTTAGAAATCTTAAGATTAGAACTTTCCTTGGTAATATCCTACTTTACAAATTATTAATCATTAAATCATACTATTTTTTAAAAAGTCTTTTAACTCAATTAGAGTCTTAAATGTATTCCAATTGACAATATAACCATTCTAGCTATGTGTTTGACCTACAAGCATATACTACTGTAGTCATCTTCCTAGTTGACACTAAGCACGAAAATAAGAATCAACGGTAGAAAGGAATCAAACAAGATACAATTCAAGAAAGTCGAGCGAGAGTTCAGAATTTGAAGCCAAGGGAAGAAGTCAAGCTGTATGGATGAGATTCCTAGATTCTAATCCTATATTGCAGGCTCACATCGGTACAGTAACGTTACCAAAGTGACAAACTCGACCTGCATGGGCCACCACAAAAATATATAATGTTCCATTCCCAAAATACTTAGGACTAGGTACGTAAATATGCAAGCTGCATACATACAAAGTATACTCCAATATATGGAACCATCGTATATATGCATAAGCTATGAAATACAGTAATCCAAGAGTAATATAATCTCATCCACAAATGAAGAATAAAAGATATCATATATTCAACTGTAATAAGTCATCGTACAATACGTTGGGCGGAGACAAATCCACTACCAACAAGTAAGGAAAAATATACATGGAAATGGAAATGATTTGGCGGGAGTAGCAAAGAAAGACCCAAGACACGTCATCTCCGAATGAATAGAGAAGATTGCGACCTCGACTAGAACACCTACAATATCACAGAAGCACACACCTAGAGAGATAACCAGGTCCTCAGAGGGACGTAACAAGATACAGGAAGAACATGCCATAAATACTGAATAGAAAATATGCCACAAAGAAAATAAGTGACAAGATAACCATAAGGTAATCTAACCGTACTACTGTGTTCATGCAGTTGAGAATAAACTTTTCGTCGCATGGCCCTGGCTGTAAATGGGATCTGGTATAGTCCCTACTTGGGCACCAGTAACCTAAGCGTATGGCGTTCAAAAACGACAGTGACAAACCTGAGAGGCTAAACATACCCGTATCTCAAGCGGAGCTTTCGGATTACAAGGGAAGTGCAATCGAAGCCCATACGATAAGAAAATATTCTCCCTACCCAATGTCTAACAGAGTCACATTCATGTCTCATATACCTCTACTAACTGCTAAGTTTCCTAACATACCTCTATTAGCAGTTAGCCCTAACGCATGTACATGGAAGATCAGTCCATACGTAGGGACCTCTACATGCTACTCGTTTCACACATCCTCGTGGTACAACTGTGTCGAGGCATATGCAATACACTACAAATTGTAGTCCCCTAACTCTAGGTTCATATGCAATCAAAGGATAGTAACAAAGTAACTAATAATCACTGAGCATGTAGTAAATCAAGAACTATAATAACTGGAAATAATGAATAGTGATATGTAATAAAATGCAGACTGAATATAAATAGTATAATGACAAGGTATCTTGCCTGAGGTTATGTGCAAAAGAGAATAATCCAGTAGCTCGAACAGACAAATAAACGAAGTAAGAAAAGCCAAATTCTGCAGATGACTCCGGATGCTGCAACAAATATCACGAACGAGTTTAGAATAAAAGATATGCCTAGGAAACGCCTGTCCAAAAGTTAAATTCTAAAACAGGGGCAAAATTATAATTTTGGGTCAAAACTACATGTCTACATATTTGTTTTGATGAGATAAAACCAATGGTATGTCCAATTTTGGATTCCAGTGGACCATGCACAAAATTGCCCGTTGAGTGGGATTGTGGGCCCGCCAAAATAGCATCTCAATCAACCTTCTCAGAATTAAACCAAACTTGGCTCACAGGACCAGAAAAATATTTCGAGTCCAATGGCGTAAGTTTCGTCACGATTTGATGAGTGTACACGAAGTTGTGACTTAATTTGCAAAGGGTCGATACGGGAGTATCTCGACGGATACGCACTGATTTCGTCGCACATATACAATGACATTGGGTTCTGTCAGTTTCCACACATCGACAACATCCATACGTGCCTTTCGATGTGTATAGTGTGCGACCACGTCGCCCGGTTTGTCGGGGCGCACGCCGTATCGGGTGTTTTTTCTACTTTTTGAAAACAAAATATTATATTTTTTTTGAGAACTTTAACGTGTAACTTTTTACACACTAGATGAAAAATAAATCCAGAATGTGCATTACAATCTCGGTTATGTTGTCTTTGACTATCCTCAATTACTTTCTACAAAATCTTAAAGTACAGAACGAAAAGTGACCGACACGTTGATGTTTTAAAACTGTTTTTAATATTTCAGAAAAGTGGTTTTTCTTCAACTTTGTCTCGATTTTTCGAGCAAGTTGGATGGCCATGTCAAAATCCACATAGGGGATATCAAATTGGGTCATGTAGGCTTTCTACACGAATTTACGGATCTAAAAACGGATTTAAAATGAGAGAGATATCGATAGGGGAAGTGGGATACCTTGATGTTGATTTCGGTTGTTGTTGTTGTTGTTGTCGTCGGGACGACCGGGAGGCGGGGATGCTGTCGCTCCGGCGAGGCTGGCACGCACGTCGAGGAGAGGGAGGAGGATGGAGGAGAGAGGAGGAAGAAGAGGATGGAGGATTGATCAGGTTTTGGTTTTTACTAAAACATATATATATATATATATATATATATATATATATATATATATATATATATATATATATATATATATATATACATGTAAAGGAGGGGGTGAGCGGCCCCTTGCTGCTGCCTATGTGGGCGCGCACGAAAGCTGCTGTTTACAACTTTATTTTGTGGTGTGGGTGGTCGGGTTGGGCCGACCACCCATTACTTCTTCTTTTTCTTTTTTAAACTTTTCTTTTCATTACTTCTTCTTTTTCTTTTTTAAAACTTTTCTTTTCTTTTTTTATCTACTTATATTTTTTTTTCTTTTTTTTATCTACTTATATATATATATATATATATATATATATATATATATATATATATATATATATATACCTCCAAAATCTCATCAAATTCAAAAGAAAATTTTAATCTTATCTACCCATATATAAAATCAATTTAAATATATGTACATATATAGTCAAATTCATTTGACAATAAAATTAACTAAATAATAATAATAATATCTAATAAAATAAATCTATTTATTTAGTCACCATAAATTAACTTTAATAAAATAATAAAAATAGTCCAATGGACGAACCCACCACATACCCTCATTTGAGACCAGAAAATTGTACAACGTGTTGCAAAATATTTTTAATAATAAAATATCAATAATTGTACAAATAATTAAATAATTAGGAATTGTACATAAAGTTCTAAAATAATTTAGAAAATATTTGTACATATATAAAATATGCCTATAAGGCCACAGTTGGTCACACTACATGCTTAGATGGGATTGGGTTCGGTCCGGGCCCTAGTTCGGGCTGGTTTGGTCCAACCGAGTCTTTTAAAAGTCAAATTTAAATTGATAAACAATTAGTTTATCGGTAGAGGTTAAGTCGCAACTTGGCCTGGTTTTTCTAGTTTGGACATCACCATGGCTAGGCTTCCCCTGGCATGGTTAATATACTAGTCAAGGCACACTGCTACAATTTCCGTTCTAAAAGTCATGGTCGTCTAGTGCTCCAAAACTCAACAATGGCTAACGTCATTTTAATAATTAATAAAACCATAAATTGTATAAATTCATTTTTAAGTCTAATAAAATAATAAAAATAATAATAAAAAATAGGGGGTTTACAATCTTTGCTATCCTACCATAATACAACTTTTTATCTTTTCTGAGTCACAAACCCTTGTATCCCATTCCAATTTGATTTGACATTTTAGTCCCTCATCTCAAAAGATTCTATTACTTTCTGCCTTCTTAATAAACTGTTGACATTCGCTTCTTTTTTGCGTTTTTTGTTTCACGAGACCTCATTTAATTTTCTCCTATTTTATGATCATAATTGTACCTAGATTTTCTCGTGCCTAAAATGATTTTTGATCACAACAACAATCCAACCCTATCTCAGATCGTAACATGATAATTCTGATCGGGCCGATATTTTATCATTGTACGTAGTGATCATGCCTAGAATCCGATCATGTCTGATGATTTAGATTCCATGTTTGATCAAGGTTAAGTGATTTTGATTGTACCCCGGCCCTTATCTTTGAAATTTCGAGGACAAAATTTTCTAAGGAGGTAAGGTTGTAAAAGCCACTCACTCTCCTTAAAATTCTCTCCCCAAATCCCTCTCTACCACCCATAGCTACCAACACCAACACTCCCCACACCCGATCACCACTTCCCATTCTTTTCCCCTTTTTAGCAACTCACCACTACTTCACAACCAACTCCCTCATCCTCCTCTTCTTCTCAAATCACTAACATCATCATCTTCCTCTCTCTCTCTTACTCTCCAGACCCGTATCACCACCCCCATCCGATCCTCGGCAGAGCCCCGCCCATGGCCGACCCCTCTCGCATGGCGCCAGCAGCCCCGCCGGCCCCGCCAAGCCGGTAGCAGCCGACAGCGCCCCCGCGCCGCCTTCCGCTGCGCCTGCAGCCCCCGTCGCCCGATCGGCCGTTGCCTGACCGGCCACCCACGCTAGGCCGCCGTCACCACCCCGGCGGACCCGCGCCAGAGCCCGCTCGACCACCGCTTTACCGACCCCTCTAGCCCACTTCGGTCGGATCCCACCGACCCGCGCCCCTGTGTGCTGTTCCGGCGCCGCCCATCCGATCGCCACCCATCCAGAGGCCGATATGCTGTCCCCGTGCCCCGCAGCCGCGATAGTGCTATTTTGCTGTCCGAACCGCTGTTCCCGGCCCGTCCCGAACCAACCGCTGTCCGTACTTCCAGTGCTGTCCCAAACCGATCCGCGTGGATATTTTTCTATTTTTATTTTACATCTAAGAGCTCTAGCCGAGCACCCGAGGTATAATCCTGTGTCCCTGTGTCCCTCCTGTAGTTAGTCGGTGATGACGCGGTCCCGACCCCGTTACGAGGATCGGTATTTTATATTGTTGCGTTAGGGGATACGCGATTTTGTTGGTTACGTCACGGCGTAGTTTCTCTTTGGTATACTGTGTGCCGTGGGTTTATTTCCTAGTTTGGACGTTCCTAGTATCTATGTTTTGCTCTTCTGTTGGTCATTCGCTGTAGACTAATTACGCTTGAGTTTATTTATAGCTTCTGTGGCTTATATTTAAATTGGATGCTGTTGTTGGCTTTTGGGTTGTATATTCATTTTTTTGGAGATTGGTGTTCCCTGGTTTGGGACATTTTATTTTGTTTGGTGGATCAATATTGCCCCGTGGCTAGGTGGTCCTAGTTACAAAGGAGGTGCTGCCCAAAATTTTGAAAAAGTATTTTAAAATAATATTTTATAAGTTCAGTAATTTTTGTATATCAAAACCTATTTTCGAAAACCCTGGTCCTTGCAAATGGCTTTATTAGTTTTGATTTGGTTTAAAGTGTTGGTTGGTTAGTTTCTGTATCCCCTGTAGGCGACGACCGTATCGGTCGGATGAGCCTCGACGAAACGCAAACGCTATAGAATTTCCTGTACGGTGAGGCGTAAGCCTAGCAACGTGAGATTGCATGACCAAGTCTGAGACACCATCTTTCATAAATTTAATTATATCCTACTTTGGAACTGGTTACTAGCTTTTAGTATCTTGGGTGCAGGGCCTCGGCCTTCTGATTGGACCGTTTCACGGCCCTCAGAGCTCGTCTCAGCCTAATTAATTTAATTAAATTAAATTATTGTAAGGGCATAAGCCCAGCTTTTTCTTTTATTTTTTGTGGCCCTGTAATTGTGTAGCTTAGGTTTTTTATTTTATTTTCTGGTTGTTGTTTGCATAGCTAGGCGCATAATTAAATTGGATATTAATTATTTTTGTATAAAATTATTAAGGATTTCTCACATTAAATAAAATAAATACCGACTACTAATAAATTAATAAATTCATGTTTCCCCATTTAAAGAAATTTAGTTTATATATATTATTAAAATACAAAGTTTTGCCAATTAATCGGTAGTTGCTATCTTTCCCCAATTAAACCAGTAACAGGCTTATCCAATTGGTTTTGATTTGTTTCTAAAAAATGCAACTAGCACACCTAGATATGACTTCCTATATTTTTAAGTCAGGGTTCTCAACTGTAGGATTTCGAGGACGTAGTTGACTTCCTCTCCAGTGCCGACATCCTGATCCAGTCATACAAACAGAGGCAAGATAAGGTTGTGCTATCTTATATTTTTATTAGTAATTGTCAAGTTGCATGTTTAAACCACATTGCTACACGGATCCCTCTCCTAGGGTTCAAATATTGATTGATATTGATTATGGGAATATTAGGGAAATAGTGTAGCATTTATGACCAATACTCCTCATATTGCATATTATTATTGTGCGAGCTTACCCCTCTTATACACGGGGATAAGCCGTATCGCGTCGCTAGGATGCTATTGTACAACCAAGCCGCTCATAGACGTTACATATTCAAATCATATTGTTTCAATCATTGAATTGTTAAATTGCTGAAAATATTATTTCAACTGTTTAGCTTGCACTTTTTTGTTATTATTTGAAATGTGAGGTACATACTCGTACTTGCTCCTTTCCTGACTGGATCCCTCCAATAGGTGATATTGATGATGCTGAGCTATTGTACAATAGCTATTGTACAATAGCTATTGTAACGCCCCAGTCCTAAAATACGTTGGACTAGGAACGTAGACATGCCAGCTGTATTCATACGAAGTACACTCCAATATATGGAAACCTCGTATGAATACATAAGCTGTAAAATGCAGTAGACTATAACTAATCTCATCCACACAAAATAAATGAATAAAAGATATCATATAATGATAATGAATTGTCTTGATACAATATGTTGGGCGGAGACAAATCCAATACCAACAAGTAAAGGAGAAATACATGAGAAGAGAAATGATTTTTGGCGGGCGAAGCGAAGACGATCCAAGTGCAATCATCCTCGAAGAAATAGCAATAATCATGGCTAGAGCTAGAACACCTGCAAAAGACAATAGCACACACCTAGCAAGATAACCAGGTCCTCAGAGGGACGTAACAAGACACATAATATCATGCCATATAAACTGATTGCTCAAATAAATAAGTCAACTGAATTATAAGAAGGTCTAATACACACCTATTGAACTAGTTTACCATCTTCCCAACCAAATAAGGATAGAAGATGGTAAACTAATTCACGGTGATGTATCTTTCCATGCCATGAATCCAATATGGTATCCGGACCCCAACAAGGTTCAATATCTTCTCATCGAAGTAGTAAGTCACACCTACAACCAAACAAGGACAAGATGTGACAAACTAGTCCGTAACAAGTTATTGTTCCAAGCCACGGTCAGATACAAGTACCCAAACCAAAAGTACTCGTACCTAACGGATAAAGGTGCCTAACCGTTCTAAGTAAAATATAGTTAAGAACAATCCTTCCGACGCATGGGCCCTGGCTAAATAGGATCGGCATAGTCCTCCCTTAGGGCACCTGAGGCCCAATCAATAAGAGCATAATGTTCCATAGAACGTCAGTGGCCGTCAGTAATCATGGGTAATCTAATCCACGTCTCCGGCGGAGCTCACGGGTTACAAAAGGGAAAGCGCATCGAAGCCCATACGCTAAGGAATTGTCCTCCCCGCTCAATGCCTACTATGTTGTATCCACAACACAAAACCTCTATAACCGCTAAGTCAAACTAAGCATGCAACTTCTATTAGCGGTTATTCCTATCGCACGGCTTGTACGTACTGGTGGCCAGCCAATTACGTACATCCGTATTCTACATGCGACACACAACTTCGTGGTACAACGTGTCAAGGCCATGAATGCAACACACAAAGGTGGTCCCTTAAATCTAGGTTTAATGTATAAAAAAATAATACATAGCAGGAACTATAAATGAACAGTAAGTTCTAACAGGTTATGCCATGTATCACAGTTTATTTGCATAAGAAAAATACTGAATAATGCATAAATTATGAGCTAAAATAAATAAACAGCAAATGGAAAGGTGTCTTGCCTGGTAGGACGTCTGGTGTACTGCAATGCTCAATATGGCACGAACTACGACTTCTGTGCAATAATTATGCAAGGTAACCTCAGATATTGGCACAGACGGTTCCATCGAGTCCAGAAGGGTCAAATTAGTTAGGATGGACATAAGGTAGTCTTGAATTGGCGAGGGAACAGAAATAAAGATATTGGTCATGGACAGAAGGATAATCGAAGGTATTTTGGTAATTAACTAAATATATATACTACTTTATAAAAATATTTATAATACCTGAAAATATATATTTTATTGCCAAATTATTTATATAAATACAAACTTAAAATCAAAATAGTTTTTAGACTAAAACCCTAAATTTGTCAAAAATAAAGTTTTAGTAGGAAACTATATATTTTATTTGCGAAAACATTATACTGGAAATTCATAACATAATTTGGTGACTACCTTTTTATTGATCAAAATAGGTGTTCCCTTTTAGTCAGAAAATAATATTTTCCTAATATTTTATAAATACTAATATTTAGCAACTAGATAGTTTTACAAGTAACAACAGCAATAATCATAATAAAAATAATGAGAATAATAATAATAATTATCTTTAACAAATAATAATAATAATGACAAATAATAATAATAATAAAAAATAATAATAATGATAATAATAACTATAATAATAACAATAATATTAAAAATTATTAACAAGAAAGAAAAAAATAATAATAATAAAAAAAATAAAAAAAACAATGCTGGTTCTCCTCTTTCGAGGAGAGCAACTTCTCAGTAAAAAAAAATAGCAAATAGAGTGATAGAAAGAGACTAGAGAGAGGGAGATGCGTGCGGTGAGAACGGGAGTCGAAAGAGAGAGAGAGAGGGGTCGTGAGCTCGGGGAGCTGTGGTCAAGGAGAGGAGGGAGGAGCGACGACGGCGCGTCCAGGCACGGCGGTTCATGGGGGCAGGGAGTGAGGAACGGGGGCGACGAGAGGGCACATGCTTACGGCAACGATGGCTGAGGAAAAAGGGGGTTATCCGCTGTGGTGGTGCACAGCCGTGGCGGTGGTCGGATGGCGGTTGTGAGCACTCGACGGCGAGGGTAGCGGTCACCGGAAGAGGGGAACATCACCGAACCGATCGTGCCGAAGCTACGGCGGTGCGCTGGGGTGTGGTCCAGCGGCAGGGGCAAACTCGGAGTTCGGTCGGGGTCGGTCGACGGCCTGGAGAGGGCGGAGGTGCTCGTAGCGAGGCGGAGGTGCTGTTGTGGAGTCTAGGGGTGGCCGGATTTCACAGCGGCGCTCCGCCTTGCGACGATGAGGTAAGCTATGTTGGGGTTTTGATTTGTTACGGCATTTGTTGGTTTGGTCGCGGTGTCGACCGTGGCGGTCGAATGTTTTCGGGTCGGCGGATGACGCCGGTGATGATGGTGGTGAATTTTAATTTAGGTTTTCGTTGGTTTTGGTGGTGGCACCAGCGATGGCCGTGAGGGCGGTGGTGGTTTTGGTTGTGATGGATGTGGCGGTGGTTGTGTTGGTGGTGATGGTTGCGTTGGCCGTAGTAATGGGCGGTCGGCCGGTCTGGCCAGGTTGTGGTGGTGATGGCAGCGGGTTTTCGGCCAGTGGCCGTGGTGGCAGGGATGAGGGTGGTGGTGAGGATCGGTTAGTGGCCGAGTAGGCATGGCAGCCGAGCTGTGGGCGGCACTGGAATCACCAGGGAGGCTCGGCGGTGGTGGTGTTCTGGTGTTGGGTTGTGGTGGCAACCATAATGTTGGCGGGTGAGGTGATGGCAATGGTACGGGAAGACAACGTCGGGTCGAACAACGTGGCTGCGGGGATGGTCGAGCAAGGTTAGGGTTTGGGTTAGGGATTGTGTCAAAGTGTATCGGACACATAAATTGTAGAATTTGGATTGTATGGCTATGTCGGGGTTGTCCAACACGAGAGAAAAATGTAAATGTAAAATTGGAATAAGATTATGGACGGAAGAGGACATGGTGTAACACCTAGTTTACCAAATGAGGATAATTTTGAAATTTTATAATTATAATCATTTAATAATGATATTTAAATTATATTATAATTTTTGGTAATTTTTAATTATTTTTAAAACTATTTAAAATATTGAATGGTGATTTTGATGGTTAACTGGTGTAACCCTAGAATTTTTAAGCCTAGAGACTAACCATGATCATAGGAGCCTAGTCACGTGATTAGAATTTCATATTTCCAATTTTTAGCCTAAGGGTATTTTGGTCATTTTAACAATTTTGTGAATTTGTAATTTATATTAATTAAATATTGTGCTAGTCTCTTAGTTAAGCCTTAACCTAGAAGTTAGCCTAATCTAGATGTTAGTCATGACCCTAGAGACTAAGTTAGAGGGTTTCAATTAAGTAATCAAATTAGGGTAATATCTAGATATTTGTTAGAGAGATATTTTAGGCTAAAGGTTAAGGAAGGCTACTTTAGTTATGAGCCATTAGATTGGCTTGAATTTGTTGGAGAAGCCTTAGCCACTCATCCTAAACCCTAACCCTAACCTAATGGCAGCCATCACACATTCCCTCCCTCTATAAATACAACCCATTAATCATTAGCATCATTTTTAATTCATTTTAATTGCCTCTTTTGTGTTCTTCCCTAAACTCCTCCCCAAGTATCCAAATCAACTCCAAATTGAGCCAAATTTCTTGCATTGGAACCCCCTACTGTTGAGGATGCTAAGGGAAGCTAGCTAGCAAGGTTATACAAGCATTTGGCACCCCCAAGTGAAGAGGACACCCCCCCAAAAACCTTGTCTCTTGAGTTTTCACTAAATAGGTAAACACCCTCAAAACCCTATTAATATTGTGATTTCTCTTCATGGTTGCATGCATCTAGGTACCATGGACCTATAGGCCAAGTTTGGTAGGAACTAGGTTTGATTTGGTGTCCGTATCGGATACGTATCTATGTTTAAATTTAAGTGTTTGGTGAAATGTCACTTAGGAATAAAAGTTAGTGTTTTGTAAAACAAATTACATTTTTGGGTAACCCTAGACTTGTAGGTCACAACCCTAGTTGACTGAGCACAAAACTATGTCGTGTCCGTGTCCAAATTGGACACGAGCACGCTGTACACACCCACACACACTGTCCTGCTCACTGACACCTCGTATGCACTGTACACAACACCTGGACACGTGCCACTTGACACGGACCTAGGGGCAATGTCTGACAAGACACCCCCAAAGTCTCGTGGCGAGTCGTGTCGTATCGAGTGAGAAAACTCACTTGCATTGTCCTTACACTGTACTGTTTCAGACTGGTTTTGCACTCTGATACGCGCCATTTGACACGACACAGGGAAACGTTGACACTGTGCAGGGCAACACATTTGTAGCCCTATGTGGGGCAAACACGTGGGCACGAACACGAGTCATGTCATGCCCTGTGTCGCGTGCACGAGGCCGTGTCCTCGCTGCACGAGGCTGTCTGCGCAGATTTTTGAAACACTGTATGATTCGCATTTTGGACACGTTCGTGTCCAGTATTTGGACACAATACAACTTGTGAAACACCCACACATGTGCATGATTGTTTATCAACCATTTAATTAGAGTTTTAATTGTTTTTTTTGAATGTGAATTAGGTTTTGAATATGTTGTGATACTGGTTCAGTATCAGTATATTATTCAGGTTTTTCGAATGGTTAATTCGTATTTTCCAAACGCAATTAAATGGTACACTAGGTTAAATTGATGTTATATGTACATAATGGCTGGGCTTCATTAGATGTAAGTTGGATTGGTCAGTTTGGGTTCAATGATGCATGAACTACTACTTATAACTGAACCTAGTTTCAGTCGGGTTTTTCCTGATTTTAAATGAGAATTAAATTGATGATTAAATCTAAAATATTATGCAATTGTTCAGTATTTAACTGGAATTCTAGTCTGGACCTTGTTTGTATATGATTCGGGTTTTTGTTGTTTGAAAATGGCTTTGACTGTACCAATCCAATGTATATGCATATAACTGCTCATAATGTTCCCTTCACTATTATAAGATAATTAGGAATTGATATAAATTTCTGAGTTAAGGTTAGTTTATGATTTGTGTTGGGGATTGAATGATAGGTTTCGAAATGAATGATCACTGTTTATGTAACTGTTATTTATTTTTCTGAAAAAACTGAAATGGGGATTTTCGAATTGGTTGGACTGGTTAAATACGAACTGTCAATTGTGCAAATTCCTGAGAATTTTAGGAATGCTAAATGTTTCATATTACATTGATCCCCCCTACTGTTACACTGATTTTTATACCCCATGTACACACATTTGCACCACTATTATAGGTTAAAGTGTGTGATGTTCAATACACATTCACTAGAATTCCCTAATTTCTACACTGTTAACTGTCTTTATAATGTAAACCTGAGAACCCTTAATTATAAAACCTGTGAACTGAAACTAAGTTTATTGATACTTCATAAATGAGATGAAGGATACGATATGAACTGAAATTGAGAATGAGATTTGAGTTTGGTTTTGTAAAAACTGATTTCTAAATTGAGTTTGACACCCTATATGTATAGCTACACATACACACAAGCATACACTCACTTGTTAACTCCCAGTTACTGATTAGTGTTGTGTTCGAATGGGTGAACTGAGAATAACAAATTTCCCTAGCCACTGTCACATACTCATTTCCTGAGACACACACACCGTTTCTATGACTGAACACACACACACAGAATTCCTGTTTAACACAACACACTTTATTTTTCTGATAACAAACACTACCTTTGATTTCCTTTCACTATACAGTCTACTCTTATGCACATTACACACATAATCCTGTGACACACATTGGAACACACACACACACATGGTTTCCCTTTTTGACACACACACATCTTATGGCCCCTCATGTATAGCTCATATCTCACTAGTGTTGAATCCAGTTGTTGATTTTGTTATATTTCAGTCTATACATATCATAGTTGTTCAATTAACCCACACAAAAACTGAACCCACATTGACATTGACCTATACACCAGCCTATACCCCCATACACATACACATGTACCTTCCCCCTTTGTTTCATGCTTCCTATCTATATATACATATGTGTATGCAAGCATGAGGTTATGAAATAAATACAATATTGTATATATATATTAAATATATATGTGATATATAGTTAAGCTTGATTTCTATATGATACATCATGTGTTACATAAGAGGGATATATGCCTAGGACTATAGGTTGATAGTATATATAGTGATATGTATATAGACATATTAGCCTATGGGTTATTATGAGCTAGCCCTATAAGATTGACCTAGATGTTGACCCAACAGCCTAAGTGACTTGTTAAATATAGTTTGACTAAACCCTAGATAGTTGACTTAGGCTCTTAGTTGACTTGGGTTGACCCAGAGTTGACCAAGTTTGACTTGGACCTAGTTTGACCTAGACAATTTGACCAGGATTAACTTAGAGTTGACTTGACCTAGAATGGCCTAGAATTAAGTGGATTGCATCATAAACTCCATTTATCTTATTTTAAACACATTATAATCTGTATTACTCTGTTTAGGATATTGTGACTCTGGTGCATGCATCTGATATTATAATACTCTTTTTAGAGTAGCAGGCGAGTATATTCTCTGATAGTTCTCTCATTTACTTGTCAATTACTGTACTTCAATTTTAGTTAGCTATATGTGATTCTCTGTTACAAACATGTATTGTTATTTCTGAATCCATGTATACGACACACATACTTACTCGTCTTACCTCTATTATTCGAATCACCATACGAATCACTATTCGAACCACCTATTCGTATCTTCATTTGCTGGTTGGACTTGTATTCGTCTTATATATTGGATTATGGATTCATTTGTATTAGATGGGCGGGAAAATACTTGATTAGACATGTGAACATTCCCACTATTCGAACCACCCCCTGTGAATGATATTCGAACGATAGCCATCCCACACTTAGACAGGTGTGCGATGTGCCGGATTTACCCATAGCCGTTTACATGTCTATCTAAGTATTTTAAAACACACTTGGAGAATTGATTAGAATCATTGTTTGACTACTATTCGAATCACTATTCGTATCACCTTATTCGAATCACTATTCGTATTACCTTATTCGAATCACCTTATTAGAACAATGATTAGAATCACATTCGAATCATCTTGTATTAGACTCACATTGGGATTACACTCGACTTATATTGTACTGTCTGAACTCATCATGTTACTCTAGTTCAGCTAGATCTTATTTTACAGTCTTCATTGCTATGTTTCTCTTCTTATTTAGTTACTTACTTTCTTTGTAATTTATCTGTCTCTCTATACCATCACCTGAATATAAACTGCCATATTCATCAGTACAACTGTCTATAACTGCTTTATAGTTTTCTGTCATTTACTTGGGATTTTTTGATAAATTGTACTCGTTCCTGTCCTGACTGGACCTGTTGAAAATATTACAGATGATTTCCCTGAAGACATTTGTCCTACTTGCCTTGGAGCAAGAGATGGCTTAGCTATTTATGGCCCCGACATTCAGGAGTGATCGGGAGACTAGCTAGTAGACTTGGTTTAGTTTTCATATTTTAGAACTTGAATTGTAATAACTTGAGATACGAGTTTGTATTTGAGTCTGTTTGAGATATTATTATTTAGTAGTTTATAAATATTTTTGTTTAGTCTTTTGTTATAAACTTTTGTGTTATCTTATCGTTCTTAGACTGTGATTGAGATTCATTATATCTATACTTGTCCTCCGTTCGGAGTTGAGATTTGACAAGTACATTATATAATTGCGTGAGTTGTTGATTAGATAGTAACCTAGGACAGCGTTCTACCGCCGATACTGTGGCGTAGGCTGGGCGCTGTTACGTACTCGTACCCTCACAGTGGGTGCGGGTCGTGACACATGGACATGATGCACGCACTATTTTGGAGAGAAATTTTTGTGGATGTGAGGAAGTTATGGAGTACCTGCCTATTTATTGGATGTTGAAATTCTCAGTTGGACAATGATTAGGAATATTTAAACCCAATTTAGATAATTCAATCTATTAATTTAAATTAATTCAATAAATACAAATCCAAATCAAAATCTAGTTTAAATCTAATTTAATACTGTCTTTTAGTTTAAAATCAAATAAGATAAATCATATTTCAATTATAGATATTAATTTAACTACTTAATCATATCCATAAATCAAATAAAGATTTAAATTACTACAATAATTTCAAAATATGTTTTCCAAAAATACTATAATAATAATTTTGAAAATATATTATTATTTAAAATAACTAAAATATTTATGAAATATATATGTATACACGAAGAATATTATTTATTTTTAATAACTGTTTTTACGAAAGACTTTTTATAATAAAATAAATAAAATAACGGACTTGGAAATGTTGGTATGATAGCTAAAATAATTATTACATATATTTGTTTAAAACTATAAAATAGAAAAAATATTTTTCTAAAAATATGTACGCTCGCACATATTCGCACTCGTCGAGCAATTTCGAAAAGCAAAATTTCGCGCACGACGTACAATGCAACTACACGACGTATAAATAAGAATAAAAAAATTAGTACAAAATTTATGTATAAAAATAGTAGAAATTTAGGGATTTTACATCCTACCCAACTTAAAAAAATTTTGCCCTCGAAATTAAGAATAAGTAGGGAGGTGAGAAGGTACAAGGAGGTATCGATGGAGAATAACCAATGACAATGTTTCCATAAAATCATGTCGTAAGAATTCGTAATCTAATTCATAGAATTTAACACGGGTATGGTTACGAGGGTCGCGAGTTAAGGCAAGAGTAGTAGATTAAGGGTTTAAAGTTTAGATCAAGAGTAACATGCAATAGAGAATAATATGGTATCAAGAGAAAATAAGTTAGAGACCTAGTAGGTTGAGGCACGAATAAGAGATCGATTAGGTTCATGCCTAAATTAAGTGATTTAGAAGGTTTATGATAGCGAATATAGGGCCAAAAAAAGGACGAGTGGTTTAGGATGAAGATATAGCAACATCGAGTGAGAATGGTCGTAGTCGATAGGAAGGCTAGAGGAAGTTCTAGTATAACGCCTTCGTCTTTCTAAAATAGGTGAAGGCAAAAGCAATACAGAGTTCGAAGGAGGCGTTATCGAATACGAATACGAATACGTGATTCAAAGACGATCGAATAATTTTAAAGAAATTGTCAAGGCAGTCGTAGATGGGATTCTAAAGGACAAGTTTAGCTATGTCCCCATCCACGTAGAACGATAGATACAAGCGAACCAAGGTGCACTAGGTTGATCAGACCATCATGCACCGGTTCTGAGTAGACAATTTGTTAGTGGAGGCCTCAAAAAACATGTGTCATGAACAAGCTTGATAAAGAATTGAGCTTACAAAAACTAGGCTACATTAGTATCATTAATCTAGATAGTAAAAATATGCACGATGGTAGATGAAATAAAAATAATATAAATAGTCTAAGAGTCATAAGGATCTAAGTCTTGTTTATTCCTATACCATCATTCTACGGTTTTATTGACCCAGGCTTGGTTGACCCAAATGGGTTAAATTTCTCTAGTCTCTATGGTCAAGATAATACTATTTGTATTTTCTTAATGGTCAAGGGTGTGTCAGGTCATGGGATATGCTACCCAACTTAAAGAATTTAGCTAAGGGTGTTTGGGACATCTAACTAGTAGGGTCAATCTCTAGCAAGCATGAACGGAAGATAAGAATAATGATAGGAGGACTCAAGCAAGATGCAATTGATGAGTCGAACGGTAATTCAAATATGGAATCGAGGAAAGAGGTCAAGTATGTAGATGAGATCCTAAACTTCTAATCTTATACACAGGCTTGCTTGGTATGGTAAAGTAACCAAACAATTTATCTTGACCTGCATGGGCCACCACAAAAACATATAACGCCCCAGTCCTAAAATACGTAGGACTAGGAACGTAGACATGCCAGCTGTATTCATACGAAGTACACTCCAATATATAGAAACCTCGTATGAATACATAAGCTATAAAATGCAATAGAACCATAACTAATCTCATCCACGTAAAATAAATGAATAAAAGATATCATATAATGATAATGAATTGTCTTGATATAATATGTTGGGCGGAGATAAATCTACTACCAACAAGTAAAGGAGAAATACATGAGAAGAGAAATGATTTTTGGCGGGCGAAGCAAAGACGATCCAAGTATAATCATCCTCGAAAAAATATCAATGATTACGGCTAGAGCTAGAACACCTGCGAAAGACAATAGCACACACCTAGCGAGATAACCAGGTCCTCAGAGGGACGTAACAAGACACATAATATCATGCCATATAAACTGAATAAATATTGCTCAAATAAATAAGTCAATTAAATTATAACATGGTCTAATATACACCTATAGAACTAGGTTACCATCCCCCCAACCAAATAAGGACAGGAGATGGTAAACTAATTCACGGTGACGTATCTTTCCATGCTATGAATCCAATATGGTATCCGGACCCCAACAAGGTTCAATACCTTCTCATCGAAGTAGTAAGTCACACCTACAACCAAACAAGGACACGATGTGACAAACTAGTACGTGACAAGTTATTGTTTCAAGTCACGGTCAGATATAAGTACCAAAACCAAAAGTACTCATACCTAACGGATAAAAGTACCTAACCGTTCTAAGTGAAATGTAGTTAAGAACAATCCTTCCTACGTATGGGCCCTGGCTAAATAGGATCGGCATAGTCCCTCCTTGGGGCACCAGAGGCCCAAATCAATAAGAGCATAACGTTTCGCAGAACGTCAGTGGCCGTCAGTAATCATTGGTAATCTGACCCGCGTCTCCGACAGAGCTCACGGGTTACAAAAGGTAAAGTGCATCGAAGTCCATACGCTAAGGAAATGTCCTCCCCGTCCAATGCCTACTATGTTGTATCCACAACACAAAACCTCTATAACCGCTAAGTCAAACTAAGCATGCAACTTCTATTAGCGGTTATTCCTATCGTACGGCTTGTATATGCTGGTGGCCAGCCAATCACGCACGTCCGTGTTCTACATGCGACACACAACTTTGTGGTACAACGTGTCAAGGCCATGAATGCAACACACAAAGGTGGTCCCTTAAATCGAGGTTTAATGTCTAAGAAAAATAATATATAGCAGGAACTATAAATGAACAGTAAGTTCTAACAGGTTATGCCATGTATCATATTTTATTTGCATAAGAAAAATACTGAATAATGCATTAAATATAAGCTAAAATAAATAAACAGCAAATGCCAAGGTGTCTTGCCTGGTAGGACGCCTGGTGTACTGCAATGCTCAATATGGCACGAACTGCGACTTCTGTGCAACAATTATGCAAGGTGACCTCAAATATTGGCATAGATGGTTCCATCGAGTCCAGAAGGGTCAAATTAGTTAGGGTGGACATAAGGTAGTCTTGAATTGGCGAGGGAACAGAAATAAAGATATTGGTCACGGACAGAAGAAAAATAGAAGGTATTTTGGTAATTAACTAAATATATATACTACTTTATAAAAATATTTATAATACCTAAAAATATATATTTTATTGCCAAAATATTTATATAAATACAAACTTAAAATCAAAATAGTTTCTAGACTAAAACCCTAAATTTGTCAAAAATAAAATTTTAGTAGGAAACTATATATTTTATTTGCCAAAATATTATACTGGAAATTCATAACATAATTTGGTGACTACCTTTTTATTGATCAAAATAGTTGTTCCCTTTTAGTCAGAAAATAATATTTTCCTAAAATTTTATAAATAGTAATATTTAGCAACTAGATAGTTTTGCAAGTAACAACAACAATAATCATAATAAAAATAATGAGAAGATTAATAATAGTATCTATCTTTAACAAATAATAATAACGATGACAAATAATAATAATAATAAGAATAATAATAATAATAATAATAATAACTATAATAATAAAAATAATATTAATAATGATTAACAAAACAAAAAGAAAAGAAAAAAAATAATAATAAAATAAAAATAAAAAAACAACGCTGGTTCTCCTCTTTCGAGGAGAACAACTTCTCAGTAAAAAACCAGCAAATAGAGTAATAGAAAGAGATTAGAGAGAGGGAGATGCGGGCGGTGAGAACGGGAGTCGAAAGAGAGAGAGAGAGGGGTCGTGAGCTCGGGGAACTGTGGTCAAGGAGAGGAGGGAGGAGCGGTGACGGCGCGTCCAGGCACGGCGGTTCACGGGGCACGGAGTGAGGAACAGGGACGGCGAGAGGGCGCATGCTTACGGCAGCGATGGCTGAGGAGAAAGGGGGTTATCCGCTGTGGTGGTGCACAGCCGCGACGGTGGTCGGATGGCGGACGTGAGCACTCGGCGGCGGGGGGTAGCAGTCACCGGAAGAGGGGAACATCGCCGGAGCGATCGTGCCGAGGCTACGGTGGTGCGCTGGTGTGTGGTCCAGAGGCAGGGGCGGACTCGGAGTTCGGTCGGGGTCGGTCAACGGCTTGGAGCGGGCGGAGGTGCTCGTAGCGAGCCAGAGGTGCTGTTGTGGAGTCTAGGGGCGGCCAGATTTTACAGCGGCGCTCCGCCTTACCACGGCGAGGTAAGCTATATTGGGGTTTTGATTTGTTGTGATGTTTGTTGGTTTGGTCGCGGTGTCGACCGTGGCGGTCGAAGGTTTTCGGGTCGGTAGATGACGCCGGTGATGGTGGTGGTGTATTTTAATTTAGGTTTTGGTTGGTTTTGGGGGTGGCTCCGACAATGGCCGTGAGGGCGGTGGTGGTTTGGGTGGTGACGGATTTGGCGGTGGTTGTGTTGGTAGGGATGGTTGCGTTGATCGTAGTGGTGGGCGGTCGGCCGGTCTGGCCAGGTTGTGGTGGTGATGGCAGCAGTTTTTCGGCCAGTGGCCGTGGTGGCAGGGATGAGGGTGGTGGTGAGAATCGGTTGGTGGCTGAGTAGGCATGGCAGCCGAGCTGTAGGTGACGCTTGAATCAGCCAGGAAGGCTCGGCGGTGGTGGTGTTGTGGTGTTGGGTTGTGGTGCGACCATGATGTTGGCGGGTGAGGGTGATGGCGATGGTATGGGAAGACGACGTTGGGTCGAACAGCGTGGCTGCGGGGATGGTCGAGCTAGGTTAGGGTTTGGGTTAGGGATTGTGTCAAAGTGTATCAGACACATAAATTATAGGATTTGGATTGTATACCTATGTCGGGGTTGTCCGGCACGAGAGAAAAATATAAATGTAAAATTAGAATAAGATTATGGACGAGAAAGGACATGGACACGATGCACGCACTATTTTGGCGAGAAATTTTTGTGGATGTGAGGAATTTATGGAGGAGTACCTGCCTATTTATAGGATGTAAGAATTTCCAGTTAGATAATGATTAGGAATATTTAAACCCAATTTAGATAATTCAATCTATTAATTTAAATTAATTCACTGAATCCAAATCCAAATCAAAATCCAATTTAAATCTAATTAAATACCATCTTTTATTAAAATCAAATAAGATAAATCATATTTCAATTATAGATATTAATTTAACTACTTAATCATATCCATAAATCAAATCAAGATTTAAATTGCCACAATAATTTCAAAATATTTTTTCCAAAAATACTATAATAATAATTTCGAAAATACATTATTATTTAAAAATAACTAAAATATTTATGAAATATATATGTATGCACGAAGAATATTATTTATTATTAATAACTGTTTTTACGAAAGACTTTTTATAATAAAATAAATAAAATAACGGACTTGGAAATGTTGGTATGATAGCTAAAATAATTATTACATATATTATTTTAAAACAATAAAATAGAAAAAATGTTTTTCTAAAAATATGTACGCTCGCACATATTCGCACTCGTCGAGCAATTTCGAAAAACGAAATTTTGCGCACGACGTACAATGCAACTACGCGACGTATAAACAAAAATAAATAAATAAAAAATCAGTACAAAATATATATATAAAAAATAGTAGAAATTTAGGAATTTTACAGCTATTATGATCATGTGCTATACCCTGCGGTGTTACCAGAGTCTCCCTTGGAGGACGCGGATCCTTAGGCCGAAGAGCCGGCCGTTTAGCTAGTTGCTATTTCCTTATTTTCTAGTTTCATTATGTTGGAGATTGTAGACTTTTGGTTTCAGTATTTATTTCAGTATTTTCCTTTTCCAGTTGTATTTCTTTTTGTTGAATAAAAGTTTTAAATATTCATAAATTCGTATTGTGACAAATGTATAGATGTTGTTGAGATTACCTGCAAATTGAAACAGCTTACTGTCGCCGTCTCACAACGGTGCAGGCTGGACATGATCCGATTCGACCCAACAATTTGGGATCGGGTTGACACTTGTACTCAATCGCTAGTTCACTGTTAGTTCTTTATTTATAATATATATTTCCATTACAGTCATCTCTTTATTTTATGTCTTTTCTTTCAGCGATTCATGTATCTTAGTCTATTGTATGCTTTATATTCCTGTCATGACATGAACTGCGTGAGATGTACTGTGCTTTCTCCATCCTGACTAGACATGTTGATAAATTTTACAGATAGCTTGGAGGTTACTTGCTAGCTTAGAGGAGACACAGTAGAGGTTGGAGTAGATGGCTAGAGTTTTTCTTATTTTATTTTCAGTTGTCTTGAGTTTTATTTATTTTATGCTTGTTTGAGTTGGTGTTGATAACACCGAGATTTATTTCTCTCTGTTGTACTTCTCTTGTGGATTCATAGTTATCTTATAGTGCTACTTCTAGTTTTGGTGATTGAGTTATATCCTGCTGTGATTGTCCTCCGTACGAAGAGTATATCATATTGTATTTAAATTTAATTGCGACCTAGAACAGCGTTCTACCACCGACACTGCAGCATAGGATGGACATACCCACTTCTCGTGGCCTACATTGAGTATGGATCGTGACACGTTTTTAATGGTGGCCCATGCAGGTCGAGTTTCTCATTTATGCGAAGTCGTGGTAGTATGACGATTAGTTGTACTGCTGTACACCTACGATTAGAGATAAGGAATAGGTGTTAGAATGAGAGGATACTCAATCACTGTTAGAATTTCTTGAGAGATTCTTGGGACGACCCTTGAAAATCTTATTTTAACTTCGATTTGAAATCTCTTTTTTTTCTTGATTTGATTCATCCTTACTTCCTGTTATTGAATTTGATTTTTGATGGATTATTGTTGAATTTTGAATCTTGATGTTAGTTGTTGAATTTGAGTTTGTATATATATATATATATATATATATATATATATATATATATATATATATATATATACATCTTTTTGGAATTAAGGTATAACCTGATAACATACTTGATAAGGACAGTGAGAAAGGTAAAAGTCTACTTTATTTATGGAGTTTAGAATTTATCGCAGTCATATTTGCTAGCATGACAAGGACGTAGAGCCTGATTTAGATATACTTATCCTAGTTATGAAATCTAGATTTTTTTGCAGCCATACCGGGTGGCGTGGTAAGAATTCTAGATAACATGACTATATGGTGTATACCTTCGTTATGGACTCTATTGTTTATTGTAGCTATGCTTACTGGCGTGGCAAAATTCTGACAACATGATTTCAGAAAGACGTGTATGGTATCAGATTTTATCTTAAATGGGTTTATTTTTTTAACAGTTGATGAAGAACATATTTTATTATTATTTTTTCTTGCCATTATTTCTTGTATTACCATTTTTTTAAAAATGTCCTGATTACATCAATCACCTGTCTTGTATCTAATTCTGTCAGCTATACTTTGAAACCCTTGAATCTCCATATCTTTTCACCTTCGAAAGGTCAAGGAAGTAACGTAAATCATCTAACTCGGAAAAGACTTGATTTGTTATATTGTTATAATCTTGCTAGGGGTTAATATGATGGACCTTGATATAGGTTTGGGATAGAGATGCGACTAAATTTGAGGATGAAATCAAGAGATTTATATTATCAATTTAGGAACAATCATACTTAGAGAAATCTTTTGTGTACGAATAATTCATATATGTGTTTCATAACTGATGAGGTTATTCGAGGTCAACTTAGTTTCGAGAACTTGGATAAATTTTGGTTATTGATTCTTGAGACGTTACACTTTAAGACTATGATGTTAAATTTAGGAATTTAGGAATAGAGAAGAGATTTTAACTATATGTAATAATGATACGAAATTGAATAAGATATTATAAGAAATGGCTAGAAACAGAAAGAACGCAAGGATTTTGAGTTATATAAAATATAGAGATTTTGTGAAAATTTTAAATTTTAGGAGAATAATATTGAAGGTGTACATTGAAAGAAATATGAAGGTTGAATTTATAGTAAAGAATAAGTATTGTAAGGCCTAGTGGATTTAGATTTAAATAATACAAGGAGAGTAAATTGAATAAGTTCAGGGATTATATAAAACTTGATTCAGAGGCTTCGGATCCAATTTAGGACAAGATGGAAGAATTTAGATTTATGATGATTAAGTGGTCAGTTTTGATTCCTAGTAAGAAGGGTATGCTTTATGAATAATATTTCAAAATTTAGAAATTTAGCCTATGGTGATCATGGCAAGGTCAAATATTTATGACGGAAGGATATAATTTTGATGGTAGTCATATAAAGGTTGATTTTTAGATTGGGACTTGTGAGATAAAAATATGATTGACAAATGATATACTTGATAGTATCAAAGAGAAATGATTAACTTGACTTTCCTATGAAATCTTTTCTCTTGTTTTCCCTTTAAAAGGAGAAATTTGACTTATTCCATATCTTTGAATCACCCTTTAAAGTTTTCAATATCATTGAATTCTAGCTCCCTTAATCATGACCAATCGACTTTGATCATCTTTTCTTATCATATTAATATCTTGGGTCATACTCAATTGAATTAAATTTAATTGTGACCTGAATCTCCATCCTTGTATGCTCGTGCTCAGACTTCGATGACCTCGTCCTCCATATTGCCCAAATCTTATTATCCAGAATTGATCAACTTAGATCGTATCGAGACTAAATTTTCTTAATATATATTGTGATTGGATTTCAATGCTATTGACATTCGTTCTTAAAACTTTTGATTTTGATTTTTCTTTGAATACCCCTTTATAGATAACTACTAGTTATCTTTGTATTATTTTTTATAATTACCAATTTTCATATAGGATGGTAGACTGCCTTACAGCCTTGATGATTTGTTGTTTCTGTATCTTTTCCAGTTTAGTACCCCAGATTGCTTGTATATTTTGATGCCATATGAATGCCTTGTGCTGTAGTATGGCTAGTATACCTCAGACTGATATTGTCTGCCATGAACCTGTATGTTATTCTTTCAAATTGTATGAGTTAGATGAGCTTCTAAGACCATGATTGTTGGGGACTAGACTCTAGAAGAAGTACGACCATCTTAATTTCGAGGACGAAATTTTCTAAGGAGGGTAGACTTGTAACACCCACTTTTCTAAAATAATAGTAATTTTGAACTTTTGTAAAAGTTTATTATTTAATAATAGGATTTATGATTTATAGGATTTTTAATTAATTTAAAACTATTTAAAATTGGTGAATTATAATTTTGATGTGTTAGCTAGTGAACCCTAGAACTGTTGAGCCTAGAGACTAACCATGACCACGGGAACCTAACCATGTGATTAAAATGACTATTTATAACCTTTTAGGCTAAGGGTATTTTGGTCATTTTGTGACTTTTGAATTATTTAAAATTTTGATTAATTCATGAATTTTAGATTATTTTAATAATATTTAAATTGATGCATTGTGATTTTGGTCATTTTTTATATTTTAATATTTTAGAAACTTTTATATTTTAATATTGATTTTACGGGATTTGCTTAGTCGGGTTTGAGTTTCGTTTCGTTTCGACCTGTGTTAGTGACCCGGGTAGCTTAGACTCTAGAAGGAATCCCAAGATTAGTTAGTCATGGCCCATAAACCCCACTAATTAAGTTAGTAAGTTTAAACTAATCTCACTTGTTAGATTGGTTAAGTTAGAGGCTTAAATTTAACCCTTTTGATCCCAAACTTGAACCTAACTTAAAATTAACCAAGAGGACTAGTTGAGGTCTTATTAGACTTTCCCCAAGGCCCAAATCGGGTTTAATGGCAGCCACTATAGATAGGTTAGCCTCCATTCCTTTCATTTCATTCTATCTTGTCTCTTTTCCTTCACAAAGTATTTTTTCCCAAATTAGAGAGCTTCCCTCTTTGATTTGATCTCCAAATCCTTACATCCATCCACCAAAACTTCCATCCAACCATATCCTACTACCAAGGGAGGGTGCTAGCAAAGATTTGGAGCAAAGTGCAAGGAGGTGTGTCCTTTTTGGAAGATCTTCGTGTCAGAGCCGTGTCCTTGGGAGTATCATCGGAATTCTACTTCCAATAGGTAAAACCAACCCTCTAAATTGATTTCCTATGCATATTAGTTAGTTTTGAATTTATAGAATCCACCCCCATGCATGTACACCATTTAGATTCAAATTTGAGGTCATTTGGAGCTTTCTTGAGGATTTTAGATATGTATCTTGTGTACTACTTGATAGATTCCAAATTAGAACACATCATGTGTATGTATGTATGCTAATAGTTTAAATAGATATTTAAATTCATTTTTAGAATGGTTAGAGAGTGGATTGATCTTAGTTAGGATTGTTAGAATGCGTTTTATTTGGATACCTGTGTTGGTATCCAAGTATCTTGGCCCACATGTGTTTTTTTTGTCCAAAATAACTCAAATTCGTCATAATATTCATCCATGTTTTTATTAATCAAAGCAACTTAGCAATGTCATAACATTTAGCTTAGAACTCTGATTAATCTTCCATTTTTTATCAAAGAACCATATCGAAGTTAGAATATTTTAATAAGCCAAAATTATTCTGCAACTTTCTATAAAACTATTTGAGTGTCAGTTGTCCGAAAGACAAACGCATTTCTGTGTTTTCGCGATTCCGGAAGCTTTCGGACACGAAAATGTGATCCGTTTGAAGTTTCGGAAAGCTAACACGAAGGACTACGACATACTTTAATCCTAGAATTTATTGAGGGCCCAACTGGTACAGTATTAGTTTTAAGTAGAAAAGTGACTATACGACATAGGTATTTTGTGTAACCTATGAGCCTATGTAGTATGGATATTAAATAAATATAGAGTATGTAATGCATGATATGCCAGGTGAATAAAATAATATACATGATATGTATCCTCTTTACATTAATGTATATATATGGTTGAATTCAAGCATGTAGGAATGTAATCAATATAATGTATGTAAGAAATGAATAAATGCATGAATAAAAGAATGATATACAATGTGTGCATGAAAGTATATAATGAATGCTAGATATGAATGCAAGGTATACATGTAATGATAGATATGAATACATAATGTTTACATAATGTAATGCAATATATAATGATAGCATGTATGGTAATGTAGAATATATGATACAAGCATGTATATGTCCACTGTTTTCTCTTTTCCTTACATTTTTCCTTTCTTTCCCTTCCGATTTCAGTTTTCCCCCTTTTTTTTCTCTTCTATTTTTACATGTTGTATACAATGTATATAATATATAGATGCATGTAAGTATGTAATATACATGAATGACATGTATGTAATGAAAATAAGTATATGTATGTAACTTAATGATATGTGAATGAATATAATGCATGAACTGAAGTATGCATGTATATGGAATATGAATAAATGATATACATATATATGTGTTAAGGTAATGCAATGTATGTATTCAAATATATTTTGAGTTAAAAATATACATATATATATGTTAAGGTAATGTAATGTATGTATTCAAATATATTTTGAGTTTATATATATATATATATATATATATATATATATATATATATATATATATATATATATATATATATATATAAGGAGAGGTAAAAGGGTGTGTGTGTGTGTGTGTGTGTGTATTTAAAATGTGTGTGAAAGGATATGTGTTAATGTTCTCAGATTTAGTGATAGGTAAGTGTATGTGACATGGAATATATGGTTTCAAAGGGTGTATGAATGTATGTGTGTAAAAGGTTATAGGTTAACTCAGTTTATAGAAATGCATACATACATACTTACATTGCATACATGAATACATACATATCATGTATACATACATACATTGCATACATGCCTACATACATATCTTATATGCATACTTGTATTCATTCATGCACCTATACATACATACATACATAGATGCATACATACATATTTGAATACATTATATACTTGCATACATTATATTCATATATGCATACTCTACATTATATTACATTCATTCCTGCATACATGCATACATATAATATATGCATACAAACTCATATATTTAACTCAAAATATATTTGAATACATACATTACATTACCTTAACACATATATATGTAATGTATGCATCTATGTATGTATGTATGTATGTATACGTGCATGAATGAATGCAAGTATGCATATAAGATATGTATGTAGGCATGTATGCAATGTATGTATGTATACATGATATGTATGTATTCATGTATGCAATGTAAGTATGTATGTATGCATTTCTATAAACTGAGTTAACCTATAACCTTTTACACACATGCATTCATACACCCTTTGAAACCATATATTCCATGTCACATACACTTACCTGTCACTAAATCTGAGAACATTAACACATATCCTTTTACATACACACACACACACACACACACACACACACTTTTACCTCTCCTTATATATAGATATATATATATATATATATATATATATATATATATATATATATATATATATATATATATATATATATATATATATATATATATATGTATGTATGTATGTGCCTATATATATAGCTTTCCTATATTTATCTATGTATATGAATATGTGAATGTGAATAATATATATACATTCTATGACTAAGTTTGCGTGCCTTGTTAGCTTATGGTTTAGTTTTGTGCTTGGTTTAGCAAGTGACTTAGGTTATGAGTTAGTAGCTATCTTGGATACTTGATTTGAATATACTTAGTTTATTTTGACCGGGAATTGACTAACCTAGAATAGTTGACCATTGTTGACCCAACCCTAGCTAGTTTGACCACAATTGACTAGAGTTGACTAAGTTTGACTTTATAGTTGGCCAGAGTTGACCAAGAGTTGACTATGACCAAGATTGACTTAGACTCATATAGATTGCATTATAATTTCAATTACCATATAAATTAAACTCTTAATAACCTGTGTTGCTCTAACTAGGACTCTGTGACTCCAGTTGGCCATCTTTTCATATCAGCTGTTCAGGGTATCAGGCGAGTACATTCTCTGACCGTTTCATACTTGCTATGACTATATTCTTGCTCTAGATTACTTTACTTGATGCAGTCACGATGGTAACACAGATTAGTACTATATGGATCTTTTCATACAATATTATCCCCTCGGGAGCATCGAATACATCATGTCATGTGCGTTTCACTTTCATCATGTATTCCTGTGTTTTCACCATTCATGTGCACTCTCATGAGTCATGTACTCTTATGTTCACGGAGCCCCCATGTTTATATTCATGTGCACCCATTTATGGGCCCCCATGTGAAATCATGTATAATAAAATAACTTGAACGGATCCTTGTGTATTGATTGGGGATGGGGGAGTAGAAATAGTCCTGTGAATATTTCCAAAGTAGTGTAGCCATGTACAAGCTCACATGTTTATTATCAAGTCGTTCACATGTTTATCTTGTACTCTAAATCACTAGTTAACTGTTAGTTCTTTACTTATAGTAGATATTTCCATTACAGTCATCTCTTTATTTCATGTCTTTTCTTTCAGTGATTCACGTATATTACTCTATTGTATGCTTTATATTCCTATCATGATATGAACTGCATGAGATATACTGTGCTCGCTCCCATTCTGACTGGACCTGTTGATAAATTTTACAGATAGCTTGGAGGTTACTTGCTAGCCTTAGAGAAGACACAGTAGAGGTTGGAGTAGATGGCTAGAGTTTTTCTTATTTTATTTTCAGTTGTCTTGAGTTGTATTTATTTTATGCTTGTTTGAGTTAGTGTTGATAAAATCAAGATTTATTTCTCTCTGTTGTACTTCTCTTGTGGATTCATAGTTATCTTATAGTGATACTTCTAGTTTTGGTGATTGAGTTATATTCTGCTGTGATTGTCCTCCGTACGGAGAGTATATCATATTATATTTAAATTTAATTGTGACCTAGAACAGCGTTCTACCACCGACACTGCGGCGTAGGCTGGACATACCCACTTTTTGTGTCCTACACTAGGTGCGGGTCGTGACAGTAAGTCTTATCGTTTCTATTATAGTACACGAGAGTTATACTTGTTACCATGACCATACATGTTCACTTAATATTTTTCGTTCAATATTCTATCTTCAATGTTCAATGTTTAAAATTAAAGTTATGTCAAAGTAATCATGTTTACTTGTGAGAAAATCGAAAGGGGGAATACAACTAGTATTATGTGGTTTACGCAATGTACAAGTTCCCCTAATATCAATGTTAGTAGCAATCGTTGCACCTCACGTACCGACTGCCAGATGTCCTAAGCCAACCACAGGCGGAACATTTATATTATAAAACACAGAATACACGTGATTCGATTCATGTTGATATATTGTCCAGTAGTTTTTCTATATTCGTCGTCCGCTCATATTGTCTTGTATTTTAATTATACCTTCAAATGTTCCATGTTATAATTGTACTTTCAAACTGTTTACTATGATATAGTGGTCTCTTTTATATCATGTTATATTCATCATTTCCTTATTGCTATTATGCGTGCTTGTATATTATATTGTGTAATGTAGTTTATGGCGATCTTGCTCTAGTCCTGTCTAGATAACTGTTTTTCAGCTTTAGACGACGTGGTTTGCCCCAAGGTTTTTGGTGCGTATCCAACGTTCCATTTACTTCTACTAATACGGAGTAGCATATTTCTTCCGTATGCTCTTTCATGTTATTCTTATCTCGTGAGCTTAGCGGACTTTAGTTCTAATTGTTTTAAATTTATTTTTAGCGGGTTAGTTCCCGAGACTAGCTGATTTGTAATAGATCTTTCTTTAAACTATTTATTGAGACATTTAAGTTTAACCTCTTTGTCTTGACTTAGTTGTGGATGATACATGTAGACAGTACACTTGTATGGATAAGGCTTATCATAGACAGCGTACTATCGCTGATACTGCGGTATAGGCTGGGCTTGGCCACGAACTCGTGTCCGAAAAGTGGAAGTGGGTCGTGACAACCTCCAACTGTGAATGATCCTCAAAACCAGGATACAAAGCAGTCCTTGCATTCTGATCTAGCAACTCTATGAACTTTGCATCATCGATTTTTGGTGCCTCCTTAGCTGCATCATGATTGTCTGGATCGAAACTAGGCTCCACAGCATCGAAAACCATGTTCACCTACCCTTCGTCGTAATCAGCGTGGTCGTAGAGATCCATATACGGCTCCAAATTAGGCTCCGGCTCCGATGCTAAAGGCACAAGTTCTCCGTATGAGGTTCACTGATAGTAATTTGATATGAAACCCCTCGAGTGCAAATGATATGTTACGTCCACTTCTGGATGATATTTCAAGTTGCGACATCTCACACATGGGCATATATTTTTGGCACGGACCATGTACCAAGGAAACGTCAGGAACTGCTCTACCCCCTGTATAAATTCATCTCATACACCGCATATGTCATCAGGATGATGATTGCATATCCACAAACGATTTTGCAGATAGAAATTCATATCCATTTGATGATAATTCTGCAAATATGTATACACATTATTTGAATATATTATCCAAATGGATGCATAGATGGATACACATGAGTATTGAATAAGTGTCATCACGTGTTCAATATCAGCCCTTCTCTTCAAAATAATTTACTTCTGCAAACCATTTAAGGCTTTTAGAGGTCTACAAGACTTCAAAAAAATAATAGAAAAGGCTAGGTATTATAATTTTCTTTTCTAAGATTTATTGTCCTTTGTTTTTTTTACAATTTTTTAATCCTTTCATTCTTTGCCTTTTTTTTCTATTTTTTTAAAATTTTTAGAACTCTAAAAGCCTCAATAAGGCTTACAGATGTATGTAAACTTACTTTTTCAGGGAATGGATGACATGGACACTTGACTTCGGGCTGACACGGATACTTACCTAAGTATCTAAGACACTAACTATACACATGTTCATCAAAGTACCAATATACGGACACTTGGTACCAACATACTTGACACTTGGATGTTGTCACGTGTTCTTTGTGAGCTCTTCTCTAAAAATAAAATTTACGTCAGCAAGCCTTTTGAGGCTACCCGAGTTATACTAGATTTCCGAAAAAATCTACAAAAGACTAAGTTCTTCGTCTTTTTTGGTATAAATCTAATAGTCTCAAAAGGCTTGCATAAGTAATTTTAGTTTTCGGAGAATGGCTCATATGGACACTTGATTTCAGGCTAACACGGACATTTAACATAAGAGAAATGATATCTCTGTTGTCATGTGTCCTTGTGAGCCCACAAGAAAAACCTGACCTCTAAGTGTCCAAGCTAGCACTTACCATGAAATACCTGAAGATACCTAGGTAGCACTTACCTACATACCTAGTATCTTGACACATGTCTTGACACTATGCCAATCATACCTACACTTAACACCATATCTTATAGGATATTCACTCTATACACTCTAGTTACTTTGAATTAAACTCCAAACTTACCTTGATAATTACCAAATTCCTAAAATATCTTATGTACTTATAGGATACACTCTAGGTATTACGATACACCTTAGTATCAAAATATAAATAAAGACATATATATATATATATATATATATATACATATATTTATATATATATATATATATATATATATATATATATATATATATATATATACACTTAGATGGATACGTATTCATATCTTAGATACCAAAATACATTTAAGCCACTCATTCTTCACATGGCCAAGTAGGATCGAGCCGACCTAACTCATCTAAGAAATAAATTTGGACATTTTCGATTTCATATAATGACTAACATGGACAATTGACTTTGGAATGTCCAACATAGGTAGTCACAACTATTATTGACTTTGGAATTTAAACGTAACCAAAAGACTAGTTTCTTAGTGTTTTGTTGAATTTAGACTAAGACAATTATGACATATGCATATGTGATACTTAGGTATTGTTACAAAAATATTAAGGGAATTATATTCCCTAAACATATTCTACAAATTCATAAATTAACTAAATGGAAAAAATTTAACTAAATGTAAAAATTCCTCATTATGTATCAAAGAAGAATATATTTTCTAAACATATTCTGCTAATTAACTAAATGTAAAAAATTTAACCAAAATTGTCCCACATCAATGTGTTATCGTTTGCATGCCTCGTTTTAGCATGTCAAAGTTTCATTGTGCGTGTCCCGTGTCAGCGTGTCCAAGTCTCTATGCTCGGATGTGTAGTGCCCGTCCCTACGTCGTCCCCCATTTTCGTCCACGGAGTGCACGAGAAAGGAACATTGTTGCTACCGATTCAGTCGGAACCGATAGATCAGCATCGCTTGAATCGGTCGAACGAAAATGATTGAATTAAGATCCTTTTCTCGTTATGGAAAAGATTCTTCGAAATTAAGTCCCATATTCAGCGGGTTGTGCCTCAAGGTTGGCTCTGCGACTGAGTCGGGAGAGACATCTTATTTCTCTGCTTTTCATGTGGCACTTGCTTTGGTTTTGGTTTTCGTGAATGTTTTTGATAGTTTTCATGGCTTGCATTTTAGAACTTCCCATTCCTATCAAATTCCTTGAATAATATAGTATTCTACTAAGTTGCTTATGCGATAGCAGGTGATCGCGTAGGCGACGTCTAAGTACAGCCAACCAGTCCCTCGCCTCAAGCAAAGACTAAGGTGAGTGGCTGACCTTCTTCGCCTCGACCCTATGTTTCAGAATCAAATATGAAACACAAAAACAATGCTTCTCGCCATAGTACAGAATCAATAAAATTATGTCACGATTCTTCACGAAACACTTGGTATCGAACTTCTTTACATGAAAAACTGATGCATGTCTTCTTATGCCTTATTCACTTAGCCTATACAAACCAAAGGATGAATCGATCAAAGTTTATTGCAATGATACATCTAAAGTTCATAACGACTAAGTTCAAAGAAAAGAATCAGTTTTAAACCAAAAGAGAAAGTTAAAGGCATAGTTTTCTTGAACGGTTTCCTAGGCCAAGGAACCGATTCGTCCAGGAATGAATGAGTATAGCAAGCGGCAACGATGAACCAGCATGGGTGATTCGAAAACTTTTGCACAGGGCTCGCTACCCACTGCAAAAGGGTCGCAGCCTGACCCAGCTATAGTCCATAATGGCTTAACATTGCCAGTGACCTTCACACCCCTTTTACTGCTTGAAATAATGCACGTGACATGGGATGATTACAATAGCTGCTCAATCTTTACAATTTCATATGCTTGCCTCAAAACATGTTAACATGTAAATCAATCATGATGGTTAGAAAGATCACAAAATAGCTAATATGTTTTATAAAACTGCTTGAACCAAATGCAGAGCTTAGGTTTAATTAGCCACTCGCTAGTACATGTGATTGTGCTGAACCTCACTCTCTGTAGGTGCCAGGAATCAGGAAGAACGCGCTAACTAACTAGGCGACGTTCGTGCTTTTGAAGCTTCGATCGCGCGTCGAAGATCCCGGTGCTAAACTTTTGAAGACTCTCTGCAAGTCCAAAGAACATGTCTCGGCATCCCTCGTATCCAGGTGGCTAGAATACTTTTGTTGTAAATGAGGGATGTATGTATGGAACGGTTATCTCATTGGCACTCCTTTTGTAATCGAGTCATGTTGTAAAGCCTGTCCGGCATGATTGTAATAGAATCTGTAAATGATGTCTATTATCAATAAAATACAAAGTTTCTCTATCTCAATGTGTCGTTCAATTGGTCTGTGCTCTCTCTTAGTTGATGTGTTTCAGATTACCTTATGATTGTGCCTTGTGCGATCGCAGCCTAGGTTCGCACGGCATCAAGCCCGGGGTACGACTATCAAATCTTCGGAATTAGGGCATGACATAATGGTATCAGAGCACGGCTTTATGTCCTTGGCCACCATTCTCAAGTCTCTAGTCTCGAACTGTTAACCTCGTATCGACGAGATGAGTTATTCCATACGCTGAACCCAAGACATTTTCTGAAACTAACGAGAGTTCCCTTTTCCCCAGGAGTTGCGGGTCCTCGGGCAGAGGGCGAGGCGAGCTCTTCTAGCAGCTTGAGTAGTTCTGAAGTCGAGCCTTCCATCAATCCAACGGGGAGGATGCCGACCAAAGTCGGACCTTCCAGCAGTCCTATAGAGCGGATGTTGAATATGCTCGAAATGCAGCAGAGGCAGGCTGCAACATTCCAACAAGAAAGCGAGAAGCTGCACCTGCAATTCGAAAGACGACAGGCCCAATTTGAAGCCTGGATCGAAGCACAGTTCAAGATGCAGCAAGGGCAACTTAACACACTACAACATTTGGTGCAAACATTCATTGAACTCTACAACCCGTACTATCGAACCCGTGAATCGGCCCATCGAAGTTGCACTCGGGGAGCCTTCATCTCAGCTTATGCCGCCAGAGAATAACACCTTCGACTATACCAACTTCAAGAAGGCGTTTAGCACTTCCTTCTTCGGTACTGAAGACCCTTCTCTTGCGATCAACTAGTTAGATGAGATCGAAGACAACTTCGAGCTCCTCGACATCGATGAGGCAAAGAAAGTCGCATGTGCTGCTTTAACTTCGGTTGAACGCACACGACTGGTGGATGGTACAAAAGTAGGCTATCTGCCACGATGACTCCACCGCGTCGATCTTCTGGGCTACATTCCGCAAGGCCTTCGAAGTTGAGTACTTACCTGATGTGGTCTGCCAGACGAAGGAAAACGAGTTAATGCAGCAGAAACAAGGAAACATGACAGTGTACGAGTATGCTGTAGAATTCAAAAAGTTGGCTCGATTTGCTGGTGTCTACCTGCCGATGGTAGCGAGTCGAGCACGAAGATTCGAAGTGAGCCTGCGGCCTTCAATTTTTGCCGATATGACTGTGCCCGAGTACCAAACAATGGGCGACTCACTCAACCATGTCCTCCATTTGGAGCCTCAGTATCCTTCTGACACTACTGGCATTGTTCACTTTATTAAAAAACCACCATAGTAATACAGGAGGCAAAAATGTGCATAAGCGTCCAAACCACGGCAACGGAGGCGGAACCAGGGAAGGTACTGAGTTGTTTGCAATTATTGCCACAAGGTAGGACAAGTAGCTAATGAACACTTAATAAAAATTGGAGCATGCTTTGGGTGCGGTCGAGTAGGGCACGTCGTAATAACTACTCGTAAGGTGGGTCGAACCAACGTCCCCCGCAACACCAACAGAACCGAGGCCAACCCCCTCGGGCTCCAAAGACTGTGCCACAAAATGGCCAAGATCGATGCCCCCAATGCCCAGGGCCGCGTCTATCCCATGACCCGGGATGAACCATTCGCATCTGACACAGTTGTGACAGGTATACTATATTTCAATAATAAACCTGCTTGTGTACTGCTTGATTCAGGTGCCACACATAGCTTTATATCGACGGATTTTATCGTCGAACACAAATTTCTTGTGACACCGTTAGGCCTGAATCTTAGCGTCAACATACCATCAGACACATCACTCCTTGCAAACTTAGCCTAAGGAGACGGAATCATCTGTATAGGTGGTCAAAAGGTAGGTATCGATACGATTGTCCTAGATATTAAGGACTAGATATCATTCTGGAAATGGATTGGCTCGGTTAGTGCAACGTAACCATCGACTGTGCCGAAAAGACGGTCACCTTTTGTATACCTGGAGTACCTGAATTTTTTTATTCGTGTGGTGAGGCATCGCCGACTTGCATGGTGATCTCGGTAATATCGGCTCGAAGGATGCTACATTCTGGGTGTGAAGTCTATTTAGTGTCTGTTCGAGACATGTGACAGGATGGTCCAATACGGGTCAGGCCGACGTTGTGGCAGAATTCCCAGACGTGTTTCCGGATGAGATCGAGAGATAGAGTTCACCATTGACACGTTCACCGATACCAGATCGATCTCTAAAGTCCTGTACAGAATAGCCCCAGCAAAAATTAAAGAACTCAAAGTACAGTTGGAAGAGTTGCTTGACAAGAGATTCCTACGACCTAGTATCTCGCCATGGGGAGCGCCCGTGTTGTTTATCAAAAAGAAGGATAGCTCAATGCGTGTATTGACTACCAAGAGCTGAACAAAAATACCGTCCCGAACAAATATCCATTGCCCCGTATAGATGCATGTTCGATCAGTTGCAAGGCGCTTTGGTATTTTCTAAAATTGATCTTCGATCGGGCTACCATCAACTCAAAATCAAGCTGGACGATGTGTCGAAGTCAGCCTTCGCACTCGAACGGCCATTACGAATTTTTGGTAATGCCATTTGGCCTAACGAATGCCCCAGTTGCTTTCATGGATTTAATGAATTGGGTGTTTTGATCCTTCCTCGACAAGTTCGTAGTAGTCTTTATCGACGATATACTCGTCTACCCGAAGGAAAAGCGACAACATGCTGAGCATCTGCGGACCGTGCTTCAAACCCTTTAGGAAAATAGTTGTATGCAAAGTTGAGCAAGTGTGAATTTTGGCTGAGCAACATCGCATTCCTCGGACACATCATTTCATCTGAAGGCATAGCAGTCGACCCAAAGTAAGTTGAAGTCGTTGTCGATTGAATACGGCTAGTATCAGTCGGCGAGATTTATAGCTTCCTTGGATTAGCAGAATACTACCGACGCTTCGTGAAGGACTTTACAAAGATCGCATCGTCTCTGAATCGCCTCACCTAGAAAGGAGTCTCTTTTGAATGGCCAGACGACTATGAAGCTTCCTTCCAGGAGTTAGAGCAACGGCTAGTCTCGACCCCGATACTTGCACTTCCAGAAGGGAATGAGAGATTTCAGATATTCAATGATACATCTGGCCAGGGTTTGGGGTGTGTGCTGATGTAATGGAATAAGGTGATATCTTTTGTTTCTCGACAGCTAATGCCGCACGAGAAGAACTATTCCACCCACGACCTGGAGTTAGTGGCGGTTGTGTTTGCGTTGAAATTATGACATACTATCTTTATGGCATGGCGTACGCGATCTACACGGATCATAAGAGCCTCAAGTATATATTCACACAGAAGGAGCTGAACTTGCGGCAAAGACGCTGGCTTGAACTGATCAAATATTATAACTTAACTATTGACTATACGCCGGGCAAGGGAAATATTATGGCAGACGCTCTGAGTCGGAAGTATATTACCTTGCTATTCATCGACCACAGACTGCTAAGTGACCTAGAAGAGATGGGCATCGACCTCCGGGTTTTATTCACGGATGTGTAGTTGGCGCAGATGAAGTTAGAGCCGAGCTTGCGGGAAAAGATAAAAACTGCTCAAAAGGATGATTCGTACTTGAAAAAAGTGTGAGAGCAAATTTTAACGGGTAGTGCGATCAAATTTACGGTAGACAAAACTGGCATGCTTCGATTGAAGGGTAGGGTATGTGTTCTGGATGATTCAGAACTTGAAAAGGAGACATTGACGGAGGTGCACAATACGAAATATACCTTGCATCCTGGCAGCACGAAGATGTACAAGGACCTCCGTATAAACTTCTGGTGGCACAGAATGAAGAAAGATGTGGCATCCTTCGTATCGCAATACATGGCAAGTCAGCAGGTGAAAGCTGAGCATCAGAGACCAGGCAGAGAGATGCAGAACCTTGCTATTCCAGAATAGAAATTGGATCATGTCACTATGGACTTTGTTGTCGGCCTGCCGAAGATGTCGCAGGAAAATAACGTCGTCTAGGTCATTGTTGATGGACTAACCAAGTCAGCGCACTTCATTGCCATTAAATTTACTTGAAGTGTTGATCGCCTGCCTCAGATTTATCTTGACGAGATAGTACCGGTTCACGGAGTACCTATATCCATTGCTTCTTATTGGGATGCACAATTTCTATCGTGCTTCTGGAATAGACTTCAATTAGCCCTAGGTACCAAGTTGCAGTTCAGCTCAGCTTACCGTTCCCAGATCGACGGCCAAATGGTATGGGTGAATCAGATTCTCGAAGACATGTTATAGCTCTGCGCAATTGACTTCAAGTCGAGTTGGGAGGTTCATCTACCATTGGTCGAATTTGTATACAACAATAGCCATCAGTCCAGCATCCAAACGGCGTTGTACGAAGTCTTGTACGGCTGGAAGTGCAGATCACCTATTTACTGGGATGAAGTCGGGGAACAGAAGATTCTTGGCCCGGAGCTAGTGGAACAGACCATGGAGAAGGTCAAGCTCATTCGAAAAAAATTAAAGTCTATGTAGAGCCGACAGAAAAGTTACGCGGATGTCCACCGTTGACCCCTCGAGTTTCAAGAAGGCGATTACGTATTTCTTAAAGTGTCGTCTATGCGTGGAGTTACTCGGTTTGGTACAAAGAGAAAAGTTGAGTCCGAGATTCGTTGGGCCGTTTGAAGTACTAAAGCGAGTCGCCCCAAAGGCCTATCAGATTGCCCTACATCCAGCGCTAGCGAGTAAGCATAATGTCTTCCACGTCTCTCAGTTGTGGAAGTACCTACACGAACCAAGCCACATGGTAGATTTTGGTCAGCTGGAGTTGAAGGCTGACTTATTGTATGTTGAAGTGTCAGTCCAAATCTTAGAATTTTAAGATAAACTGCTACGGAATTGAGCGATCCCTCTCGTACGCGTACGCTAGAGCAATCAGTCGGTCGAGGAGCCGATCTAGAAACTTGAATCTAAGATGAAGGATAAATTTCCTTTATTGTTCTCGTAGAGGTAGGTTCTATTCTTAAGTTTCGAGGACAAAAATTTTTTATTAGTTGGTTGTGGGGTTGTGCCCCGTTCCTACATCGTGCCCCATTTTTGTCCATAGGGTGCGCGAGAAAAGAATATTGTCGCTACCGATTCAGTCGGGACTGATAGATCATGATCAGTTGAATCGGTCGAACATGAACGATTGAATTACGATCCTTTTCTCGTTATGGAAAGGATTCTTCGGAATCAATTCCCATATTCAGCAGGTTGCATCTCAAGGATTGGCTCTGCGGCTGAGTCGGGAGAGACCTCCCGTTGCTCTGGGTACGTCCAGCCTACGCCGTAGTGTCGGCGGTAGAACGCTGTCCTAGGTTACAACAACTAACAGTATAATGAATCCATACAAGTATACTCTCCTAATGGAGGACAATCTCGGAAGGTACAACTCAATCACATAGCTAAGATAGAATAGTACGATAAGATATATATGAAATCTCAAAGAGAAAAACATAGAAAGAAAAATAAGTCCAAGTGTCTAAATGACACTAACACAACAAGTCTCAAAACATAAAATAATACAACTCATGCCACAAACACAAATGACATAAAGAAAGATAAACTGCCTAGCTATCTAGCCTAAGCAATATAGATGGTATCTTCAGCTAGAGCTGGATCCTACTAAGGGTCAAACTCGCAAGTACTGTCTAGGTGTGTACCGTAATAGGCAGTGCAGAAGTCCTCAGTATCATCTATAATATTTTCAATAGGACCAATCAGGACGAGAGCGAATACATAATACTGAAAGAAGATCATATCATGGCAGAATATATATAGCAAGCAGTAGAGTAAACTATAAGGTAAACTGTAAGACATTCACAAGAACTGCGTAAATAGGCAAATCTGAGTATGAGAGAGTTTGTATATAAAATAAGAACTATATCTAATATAAGTGATTTAGAGCATGAGCTGGTTATATAAACAGGTTAGGTTCAATAAGATGGGACTCCATTATACGTGAGGGTGCAATGGACGTATACAAGCTTTACTCAAGCGGGGATTTTGATCACATAACCATTTTCTAGCTAGTGTAATTCTAGGCCACAAGCTAAAGGCCCAAGCTAAAATATCTAACCTTAACAAATATCCTACTTTAAACTAATATCTAGATATCACTAACCTTGTCATGTAATGGAAGCTTCTAATCTAATATCAGGCTCATGACTAATATCTTGGTTAGGGCAATTCTAGGTTAATATCTAACAAATAGATTAGCACAATATTTAATTAATATAAATTTAATTTCACAAAAATGTCAAAATGGCCAAAATACCCTTTAGGCTAAAAAGTGGTAATTTGCAATTCAAATCACATAATTAGGCCCCCATGGTCATGGTTAGTCTCTAGGCTTAACAATTCTAGGATTGCACTAGTTAAACATCAAAATCACAATTCAACAATTTAAATAGTTTTAAGTTAATTAAAATTTATCAAAAATTATTAATATGATTTAAATTATATTATTAAATGATTTAATTAAAAAAGTTCAAAATTATCCTTATTTTAGAAAAGTGGGTGTTACATGTGTACACTCCTTAGAAAAATTTCGTCCTCGAAATTAAAATGGTCGTACTCCTTATAAGTCAAACCCCCAACAATCATGGCCTCAGAATAGAAAACAAAACATTTTTATTAATTAATTTATTTATATGTATTTTTGAAAGACTGAAACGAAAGGTAGAAATAGTATGTTTTTAGAAATTATTCAAAATACACTCCGATAATCATATGCGTGTATCCTAAATCATGATAGTCAGAATCCCCGTCATATTAGTAAATATAACTATAAAAGATTCTTGATTTCATAACTGAGGCGACCTAACCCATACGAGTTATCTCGGTAGAAAATAATATCAGCAATGAACACCAAGTATCAATTCATCAATAAACAAGGAAGGTAAAAGGAACAGATAGAATCGAATTTCAAGACAGTTATAATGAGGCAAAAGCTGGAGTAGAATGGAAAAGAACGGAACCTGCAATCAGCTCTCTTACCGCCTGTGCATCCTCGACTGTTATGGAGAAAGCTCGCCCTGGCTAGCCTCCTCCTCTGGCCTGCTGCTGATGCTGGGCAAAAGCTGGAGTGGAATGGAAAAGAACGGAACCTGCAATCAGCTCTCTTACCGCCTGTGCATCCTCGACTGTCATGGAGAAAGCTCGCCCTGGCTAGCCTCCTCCTCTGTTGTCCTGCTGGAGCCTTAGCTCCTACTGCTGCCAAAGCCAATCGTGCCAAGTTCTTGGGGAACTCCCTCAGTCGATGCTTCGCTGAACCATAAAGTAAACACATACCTAGCCTCTTCCTGCAGTCGTTCCACCAATATCCTGCCTTCTTGCAGAAGTTGCACATAACGTCCTACTGCTATCTGGGTGCCTGCGAGAAATAGTACGTCCCTGATCCTGAAGCAGCTGCTGAACAGGCCTCTGCTGCTACAGCTGAATCTGTACATTAGGCCTCTTGGCCTGCCCTGCATTGCTATTGGCTCCGAGAGTATTGCGACATCTCATGAGCTTCAGCCTATGGTCGTCCTCTGCTGCCATGGCTCCTGATAGGATCTCCTCAAAAGTGGCACTCCGGCAACTCTTGGTCAAAGATCTGACCTCTCTGATCAAGCCCCTGTGATACTTCCTCGCCTTCGTCGTCTCGCTCAGATCCTCAATAAATCTGCTCAGTCAGCAGAACTCTCCAGTATACTCCTCGACTGTCTGGTTCCCCTGAACCAGACTCTCAAACTGCTGCTCTATACCTCCTAGTGCGACGTCCAGAAATAACTTCTCATTGAACAGCTTCTTGAAGGCTGCCCAAGTCTGTCCCTATGTTCCCACTCTGGGTCTGACTGTTACCATGTATGGACCAAGTCCTCAATCTGCCTACCTTTACCCTCTATCTGAAGTCCAGCTAGTATCATAGCAAGTCAGAAGATCTCATTTATATGCTCGATCTAGTCGTCAGCATATAGAATCCCCTCAGTGCCTCAAAAGTCTCGGTGTCGCATCTTTTGAAACTCCTGGATACCCGGGATCCGCTGATGGCACTGATGTATCTGGCCTCCCTGCTGCGGAACGGTCACCCTCTCTACTATCATCCTGAATAACTGGTGGGCATTGTCTATGCCCAGCCTAAAATTAGTAGCCTGGAGCTGTTGGTAGTGCTGATGTGCCTCCATCATCCTCTGAATGAAGATAAATAGATATACGGTGTCGATCGATCCCGAAGGTGGCTGCTGCTAGAATACATCTGGGATAACGGGTGAGGTCCTCCGAACATGTGGAGGTGCACCTCCGATTACAGCAGAAGCTCCGACATGAGAAGTAATAAGGGGAGCTGTGGTCCCAAGGTCCAATTGAACCGGATGAGAGGTGGCAGACCTCTCGACGGTATCCCCCGGGCTGGAGCGATGAGATCGTGTCTCCATCACCATCCTAAAGACAGATCAAACAAGAAAATCAATACTGAGAAAGAAGCGATATAATCAAAGAAGGACAGTTTATTTCAAGAGGAAGCAATTATCAACAAGACTTTAAATGGCAGGAATTTAGATAAGAGTTTTTTCTACTAAATGTGATTGAGTACCTAAAAACTTATATTCTATATCCTACTGCATGCTGTAGTGATACTCTAGTTCAAGTACCACTATCAAGTACCACTACGAGATCATACTAGTCGTGACTCTCGAGACCTGCACGGGCTACCACTAAAAACGTGTCATGACCCGTACCCAGTATAGGGGCACGAGAAGTGGGTACGTCCTGCCTACGCCACAGTGTCGGCGGTAGAACATTGTCCTAGGTTACAACATCTAACTGTATAATGAATCTATACAAGTTTATTCTCCGAACGGAGGACAATCTTAGATGGTAAAACTCAATCAAATAGCTAAGATGGAATAGTACGATAAGATAGATATGAAATCTCAAAGAAAAATACAACGAAGGAAAAATAAGTCCAAGTGTCTAAAAGACACTAACAACAACAAGTCTCAAAACATAAAATAATACAACTCAAGCCATAAACACAAATGACATAAAGAAAGATAAACTGCCTAGCTATCTAGCCTAAGCAATATGGATGGCCTAAGAAATATGGATGGTGTCCTCAGCTAGAGCTGGATCCTACTAAGGGTCCAACTCGCAAGTACCATTTAGGTGTGCTTCGTAATAGATAGTACAGAAGTCCTTAGTATCATCTGTAATATTTTCAACAGGTCCAATCAGAACGGGAGCGAATATATAATACTGAAAGAATATCATATCATGGCAGAATATATATGGCAATCAGTAGAGTAAACTATAAGGTAAAATGTAAGACATTCACAAGAACTATGTAATAGGCAAATCTGAGTATGAGAGACAGTTTGTATATTAATAAGAACTGTATATAATATAAGTAATTTAGAGCATGAGTTGGTTATATAAACAGGTTAGGTTCAATAAGGTGGGACTCCATTATACGTGGGGGTGCAATGGACATAAACAAGCTTTACTCAAGCGGAGATTTTGATCACATTACCATTTCCTACTCACCCTCCCCAATTAATACACAAGGATCTATTCCAGTTACTTTACCTTTAACAAGAGGTTTTTATCATGCTGCTCATGTGAATCGTAAGAGTACAAGATTACACAAGAGTATACATGATTAGCGAAAGCAAAGAATACAATATGTACGTGAAAAGAACATGACACTGTATCTGATGCTCCCGAGGGGGAAAACATCTCAAGAAAAGATCCATATAGTACCAATCCGTGATAACAACGTGACAATATCTAATAATTTCATCTAAAGCAAGAATATAAGTTCTAACAAGTATGAAAATAATCAGAGTATGCACTCGCCTGAGATCCTGAGTGACTGTGAAAATTGATGTCTGAACTGATATAAATGAGTCCTAAATAGAGCACACAGGTTATGATGTATCTAAAGATATAATATATAAAATTGACAATACAATCTACATGATTCTAAGTCAATCTAGGCCAAAGTTAACTCTTGGTCAAATCTGGTCAACTCTAAAGTCAAACTAGGTCAAACTCTAGTCAACTGTAGTCAAACTAGCAGGGGTTAGGTCAAACATGGTCAAACTAGTCTAGGTTCAACTAATCTAGATCTAACAAGTCAAGCCTAAGTAAATCACAACTATCTAACACATAGATCTAGTCACATGTTAAACCATGATACAAAGCTATACCACATCCTAACTCATTAACACATACTACACTATTGCACTACTTATATATATAGATATATAGAAAAGAGGGAAGACAAGGGTATGAGGTCTCAGATTTCATGTAATTCAATCTCAGTGCGTATTATCATACAATGTAAAAACCAAATCCAAAATCTCAGTGAAACCCAACTATCAAACTAAAACCAAATCCCCAAAATCTAATCTCAATTTGCATTTAAACCAAAACTCAAATCCCAAACCTAGTTTTCATATTACATTCTTAATTTTCATGTGTTATTCAATTCTCAGTTCAAATGTGCAGTGAAGTGTTCGAAACTTGACATACCAAAACCCAGTTTTAATGTATCAGTTCATGAAGTGCACAGTTCAACATTCAATAATTACTCAACTCAGTGAAACCAAAATCAGTTTTTTAAACATTCAAAAACCAAAACCCTTATCCCTATCAAACCCAACGTCTCGAGTAACATATAAACATTCGAATCTCAGTTTTACATACCAACTTCCAATTCTCATGTTTTAAACTTAGTTTAACATTAACATACGGTTTTAAATTAAACCCAAAATCCTAGTTTTATGTTAAACCTCAGACTCAAATTGAAGTATCAGTTAACATTCAGTTTCAGGAATTCGAAACCCCAAATTTTCAGGTTCATATTAAAACTCATACTACAATTTCAAAACCCAAACATCAATATACATATGGATACATAGAGAGGAGGGAAGAACCTGAGAATCAACCTAGAATCAATAATCAGAAAAAAATATCAAATCCTAAACCTATTCAAAACTGAAAAAGACTGATACATACGAATCCATATTCAAAAATCTAAATATCCAACCAAACTCAAAATGAAAAGATGAAATAAGTATACAGGTGTTATAGAAGCATGTAAAAGAATAAAGAAAGATCCATGCGGCCAGAGAGCCCCATGCGGCTCAGAGAGTTCATGCGGCTCAAGTATTCATACGGCTCGAGCGTCTATGCGGCTCAAACAAGCTCTATGCGGCTCAAAGAGGAGCCACGTGGCCTGCAAACAACTCGTCTCTTTGTCCATTACTACATTAAATGCCTTGACGGCTGACAGCTATGACAAGATGACAGTCCTGACACAAAGATATCATTATGATTTCCTCATAATGACGGACTCCTTAGGAAGCGAAGAAAATTACTGACACAATCTCCCGAGATTCAGAAACTGTCATGCGGCCTTGACACGTGGACAGTTGTATGCGGCCCAAGCGGAGACTCCCCTATGCGGTTCACGAAGAGTAGCCCCATGCGGCTCACGAAAACTAGTCCCATGCGGCTCACGACGACTAGCTCCATGCGGCTCACTAAGACCTCCCCCATGCGGCTCATGAAGACCATCCCCATGCGGCTCACGAAGACTAGCCCCATGCGGCTCGCGACGACTACCTCCATGCGGTTCACTCATGCGGTCATCCACACTCATGTGGCTCAAATCATTACCATGCGGTCCAAATAGTCAGGGGCACTCTCAGGCAGTCTTGACGCGTGGCCAGCCTCATGCGGCCCAATGTGGAGTGACTTTTCTGTGGCTCAGATTTTGGCTGTGGCTTACGGTTACAACATGTGGCATGATAGCAGGGCACGTGGCATCAGATTGATCAAAATCTCTCGACAAATCCCAATAAAATATTAGAATCAAATCAGATCATTTACAAATAAACAAATTAATGACACGTGTCGAGAAATCCAAAATTGGCATGACGAATCAGGAGAATTTATGTCAATCAACATTAATTACCCACAAAAAATTTGATGCAATCACATTTATTGCTCAAATCTTGATGAACGGCCCAGATCCCGTGATCCTTAACCGTCGACTTTCAAGAATGGGCAATCATTGTAAACCCTAATGAGGCCCTCCACTGTTATAAATATCAGGGTGCCATTCCCTTACAAGAAGAAGGAGACACATAGACATATAGATACAGAGACAGAGAGAGATATACAGAGAGAGACATAGAGAGCCAGAGAGCCTGAAGAGAGAGCATTTCTTCATCAATGCACAACAAATCTTCTACAGAGCCAAGGCTGCACCCGATCGTCCAAGGAGTATGGCAGAGCTGCCGTCGCTTTCCCGAGCCTCTATCGTCACCCCCCAGAATCTAAAATAAACAATTGTACTTAGATTGTTGTACCTAGGTTTTTGTCCCTTGGCTTTCTTTGTACAAGCGAAGTTTGTATTAAGAAGTAAAAGTCCAGTCCTCCGATAATTGTTCTGTTCTCTTATATTTCATGGCAAACACGATGGCGACTCTGCTGGGGACAAACTTCTCCACGGCTGAGGAGTTGGTGACGCAATCGCATGCAGCCAAACTTGGCTCCACGTAACAGAAGTTGGTTGTCCGCTTCGACCAACAGGCGTTTGAAGAAATACTCTCCGACGGGGGTGCTGGCCTGGTCCAGAAGCAAAACAGCACAGAAAAGGTTCGCAGGGAGTGGAGGCCAAAATCATTTGCTCCTCCACAAGCCCTGGACGGAGTTCTCTCTGCTACCCAAGACGGCGAAGGCGATTCTCATATGGCTCCTCTTCGAGCCATAGAGGACTCTGCTGTCCCCAAGTCCGGCAGAGGAAAGCACTACGATGCTGGACTTGCAGGGACAAAGAGTGATTCTATGCGCTCCAGGAAGAAACCAAAAACTCATGCGGCCAAAATTGCTAGCCGCATGCATGATGCTTATGCGGCTGAAACTACCAGCCGCATAGAGAAAGTCTATGCGGCCAGATCGTCCAGCCGTATGGAGAAAACACATGCGATCGAGACTTCCAGCCGCACGAAGAAAGCCTATGCGGCTACAACTGCCAGCCGCATGAAGACTGCTAACTCCAGCCGCATACTGCCTGCTCCTCGCAGCTCAGGCTCAGTCTTCGATCGCCTCTCCTATGGTCCCGATCTCTCATATGCTCAAAAGAATATATCTGACTCTCTGCAGCATCACTCTGACACCTCCTATCGGGCGCTCAAGTAAGGAAGTCAAGGGCAGCGCGAGCCCGGCGAGCTCAGTCGACTGTCCCAACCTCTGACCATCCGAGCGCTCTGCATACTATTAAGTGGGCCTCTAATGGGAAGTGGTACGGAACCACTCGAGTCCAGCCCCCGGCAGCAAACGGACAAAGTGGTTCCCAAAAGTCTTCCAAAACCCAGGAAGCAAACATGGTCCCTCCAGACCCGTCTGACTTGCGTGAGGTTATCCTCCACAAATACAAGAAAAGAGAAGAATCTCCGGCGTGCAAAGAGTCTTCCCATGGACGTCATTGTACTCAAATCATTGTCAACTGTTGTTGCAACAACGCGACAGCAAGAGAAGATCGACAGCATGTTTTTTAAAGACTGCAACGACCAAGCTCAGAGGACGAAGCACCTCCCGTCATCTCTTGCAACTCCACGTAGAAAATTCCTACTGATGGGAGGGAAAAGAAGATGTACGTTTCCAGTCCAAAAATTTCAACTACCGCGGCTAAGAAACTGTCATCTAAACGGCTGCCCACCATTGGAGTATTCCAAGGCACCCGTTCGAAGACAAAGTCTACTACAGCCGGGGATTCGTCATCTGTACCGCTGGGGGTTACTGAAATCGGGGGTAGCACTCCTCAGAGCATCCACAATAATCCAATGTTCCAAGGAGACGAGCCCAAGGAAGCAACTCTCCCGTCAGACGTTGCAAATACCGACGTCTCCGAGGACGTCCACGACTCTCAAGATGAAGCAAGCTCTGAAGTTGGGGGTACTATTCCTTCCGAGTCCGAGCCAGAGGAGAACATTCCCACATATCCCAATGACTTCTCGGTACATGGGTATGACTCAGAGGACACGTCCTCCACCGTTCCTTCCGTCTCCCCTCATGTGAGGACGGTATTCATGACATACAGCAACCAAGGTGGTTCCAGTGATCGCCAACGCATCGACACTCTGGAGGCCATACTGCATGCCTTGATCAAGTCTGTAGACGAGATCAAATCGGCCCTTCCAACTCTGCAAGGAGGAACGCCTGGCCAAACAAGCACGGGTCCCACGGTTAATGCAGACTCGAACTCAGCAGCCCCAAATTCGGGCAACAATCCTCCTGAAATGACGGCCCCCACCACCGTAGATGAAGCCCGAGAAGTGAGAAGAGAGGTCCAAGAGCTCCGGGCGATGTTTCACGCTCGAGAAAACTCTCAAGACCTCAGAATACGGCAACCATACCCTGCTGTATGGAGGGATGTCCCTTTTCCGCCAAGATATAAGCCGTTCAACATCAAACCTTATGATGGCAAGACCTCTGCAAGTCGATACATCACTTACTTCGAGGTCACCACCGACCATCTACCCCATGACGATGCCATTCTAACATGATTATTCATTGGGGCATTGGAAGGAGTTGCCTTCGACTGGTATCGCAACCTGCCAGATAACTGCATCCACTCCTTCGCCAGCTTCCAATACATGTTTTTGGAGAGATTCTATGAATTAGGGAAGGATATCACAATGTCCACCCTCATGGACGTCGTCCAAGGGAAGAAAGAGCTGACAAGGAATTATATCGAGCAGTTTTGCCAAATCGTAATGAAGTTGCCGTCTGGTAACCCAGACTCCTCCTTGATTGAAATTTGCCAATAGAGATTGCTCCCAACAATCAGTCTCTGGATGGGCGAAAGTCAATTTAAGGACTGGAAGACATTCATCATCAGTGCCACTAGTGCTGAAGAACGATTGAAGAAGGCTCGCCAACTGGGGTTGTACATCTCGGACGGAGAGAACAAGGGCAAGTGTCCTAATACCAACAATGACAATGGGGGTAGCCCTTTAACAATCGGGACAACAGGGGTAAGCAGACTATGGTGGCTGACACATCACAGAAACCTGAGACAAAATCGGCCGACAAACAATGGCCGCAAATAAACTACTTCGTCGAGGACGGCCACGTCAAGTCCATCTTGGACATGCTCATACAAGGAGACAGAATTCAGCTCCCTCCACCAAGACGGGAACCTCGGTCGGCATAAATGGAGAGACCAAATTACTGTCATTATCACCGCTACTTCCACCATGCTATGCACGACTGCTACCAACTGAAGCGATACATCTAGCATCTTATCGATTTGAACGCTCTGGCCATCGATTTCGAGGAGGTAACCGTGGCGGCCAACATGGTGTCTGTATAATTCGGCAGCTTTCCTCCAACAGAAACTCAAGACGGGGTGGTACCCATCCCTCTGGCGATAATGGAGATCGCTAATCTTCCACCTCCTCGAGATCAGGTTGCTGGTCTGGTGCCCCTCACCACATCACGGGAGGAGATCATGTGGGTCCATCCAGACCTAGTACTTGAAGTGACTCAGTCCACACCACCTCCCACTCGCATGAAGAAGGGTGGAAAAGTCCGATCCTGTCACACAATCTCGACAGATGTTGAAGAAGTCACGGCTGTCATTACCCGATCGGGGGCACAAGCCCAAACCGTGGCTGAAAACTCAACTGAAGATCCTCAGACAGCTACTGCTGACGCTCCAGGACCTTCTCAGCCTCCGACGACCGACAAGCCTAGGCCGAAGGAGACTCGCTTTGACAAATCCCTCCGAAAAGAGACACCTCAAGGGCTGGAAAGGCCTTACAACTTTGACATCTTGGTACAGTTGGCCAATACACCGGCTAAATGGTCATTATATGAACTCCTGAGGCTCTCAAAGGATGTTCGTACAGCTTTGAGCGATGCACTCCAAAATACTGACATGTATCTGGCTCAGGTCAACCTCACGAAAGAAAGCCCGTCTGCAGATCTCCAAGACAGCGCTTGCACAGGAGCAATGCCCAATATCGTCTTCACTCCACAGGACATGCTCATCAAAACCAATCTCCACGGCCGTCCACTATACTACACCGGATACATCGAGGATGTAAAGGTGGACCGAAAGCACATTGATCCTGGGTCTTCCAAAAGCATTATTCCGAAGGGCCTGCTACATCATCTCCGCATTCCGATGCATCGCCTGACGCCAACAAGTACCGCCATCAACGGTTTCAATTCAGGCAAGAGCTACCCAATTGGGAAGATTCGTTTGCAGTACCAAATCGGCAATCTCCAGTCAGAAGTGACCTGTTACGTCATAGATGCAGACACTTCTTACAACATCCACTTGGGGCACCCTTGGATACATGATTACATGATCGTGCCTTCCACACTGCACCAGTGCTTCAAGTATGTCGACAAACACGGCATTGTGAGGACAGAATTTGCCGACATCGATCCCTTCAAAGGATTCGAATCCTACTACTCGGATTTCTGCCTATACGAAAAGTCGAAGAGGCACCTGGACGAAGATATACAAGCTCAAACTGAGACAGTCTCAGGATCAGAAGAACCTCTGACGATCCACCTTCAAGCCCGCAAACCTGGCAAATTTGTACCTCTTATGGCCGCTCTGCGTAAGGATGCGATCAGCCTTTCGGCACAAGAAGGGCAAACGATAATCCGGCTGCCAAGGTCCGGCCAAGCGCCGAGACCCACAACGGAGCCACTAACAATCAGGCTACCGAGAGTCGGCCAGCCACAAGCAGAGAAGTTCAACCCCACTGACAAGCCAATGACGATTCGTCTTTCCAAGAAGAATCGTCATCCCGATGCAAAGTCTGGGGCTTCTAGCGAGCCAACAACTCCCCGTCCGGCATCGAATACCAAACTGGGGGTCGCTAGCGAGCTAACTACTCCCCGCCCAGCATCGAGTACCAGACTGGGGGTCGCTAGTTTGCCAACGACTCCACGTTCGGCTCCACCAATAGAACCCCTGATAATCAAGCTGCCCAGGTCATTCGCTCAGTCCTCATTTATACAGGGGGTGACCGAAGAAGAACCAGAGCTGGCCAAGTATATGGCTGCTCACACTGATATTCCCTCTGCAGATGATGTAATCCCGCTAGAAAAGATACCTTACTTCATCAATAAAGGGCTATCTTTGAACTACCTCAAGCTTAATAAGCTTTGTACAATGTATGCTATGGAACACGGTATAGGCACTCACCTACACACACAGGTGACAAATGTCCACACCACAAACCAGCTCATTCTAATAGAAGACGCCTACCGTATAATCAAAGGAGGGGACCATCCAATCATCTTCGGTCGGAAGGACGACCCATATCCCTTCACCCTAGAGAAGGTCGATCTCGAATCAGATGCCGGGAGACTGCCTCTGTATCTTTATAGCCCCCAATCCAAATACCTTATGCAAAAACAGGGATATGATCTGGAGGCTACTTCAGGCTTAAACTACGGCACCGACCGACGATTGTCTTTGAAGCCACCATTCCCGGTTGGCAAACCACGGAACTACTACAGCAAGACCCGATGTAGATTAGGGTATGTTACGCCCGTGATGACCCCCGAAAGTTCAGATGAGGAATGCGACTGGCATTCACATTCAACTGGGTCACCAACTTCTGATTCGGATACCAGCATCGGAGACATATTCAGACAAGTCCTGTCAGTAAACATGGCATTCGCCGACGCTTACGAAGAAGATGAAGACATTCTTGAAATCCTCGAGTTAGAGCCGTGGGCCCAACAGCTGGATGTACAATAGAAAAAGCGGTTCGAACAAAGAGAACCTCCTAGCGAAGATGAGGTTATATAGGTTGATCTCGGCAGCAAATCTTCTCCAAAATCAATCTTCGTCAGTAAAAGCCTAACAGACAAAGAGCGAGAATCGCTACTAGAACTTGTCAAAGAATATATTGATGTGTTCGCCTGGAGCTATGAAGACATGCCAGGACTAAACCCTGAGGTTGCCCTCCACAAGCTCAACATTCGGCCAGATGCGAAGCCGGTCAAACAACAACAGCGACGCTTCCGTCCGGGCATCATGGACACGATCGAAGCCGAAGTCAACAAACTAATAGCCAACGGCTTCATTCGTGAGGAACAACATCCTGACTGGGTCAACAACATTGTACCAGTCCTCAAGAAGAATGGGAAGATTCGAATTTGCATCGACTTCCGTAATCTGAACGAGACATGTCCCAAAGATGAATTCCCCCTCCCTATCACGGACATCATGATTGACAACACATGTGGCTTTGAACGCATATCATTTATGGATGTTTTTTCGGGGTACAACCAAATCAAGATGTCTCTTGACGACGAAAAGCACACATCATTCCGAACATCGACTGTCACGTACTGCTACACAGTCATGCCTTTTGGTCTAAAGAATGCTGGTACGACAAACCAAAGAGCCATGAGCATCATCTTCAGAGATCACTTACGCAAGATTGTGGAGTGCTATGTTGATGACATCCCTGTCAAGAGCCGCTACAAGGGAGACCACCTGCATGATCTAAGAACAGTATTCGACCTGATGCGAGCACACAACCTGAAGATGAATCCCACAAAATCTTTTTTGGGCGTATCCAACGAAAAATTCCTGGGTTTTATTATTACTGCCCAGGAAATTCATGTAGATCCAGAGAAGATGAAGGCAATTATGGAGATGGGTCCCCCGAAAAATCTTCGCGAACTCATAGGCCTTCAAGGAAGGCTCGCTTACATCAGTAGGTTCATTTCTAACCTCTCCGGACGGTGTAGGACATTTACCCACCTCATGAAGAAAGGCATCTCGTTCGTATGGGATGAAGAATGCCAACGTGCCTTCGACAGCATTAAAGAATATTTGTCGAGCCCTCCAGTCCTGGTGGCCCCGGTTGCTGGAAAACCATTCTTGCTCTACGTACGAGCAATGGAACATTCCTTCAGAGCTCTGCTGGCGCAAAACAATGATGCAGGCCATGAACAAGCTATATATTACCTCAGCCGAATGATGATTGGGCCAGAGCACCGATACACCGCTGTGGAGAAGGAATGCCAAGCCTTGGTGTTCGCCATTCAAAAGACGCGGCACTATGTCACAGGACAAACCATCCATGTCATATCAAGAGTTAACCCCCTCAGGGTCCTCATGACCAAGCCGGGTGCACTCAGGTCTCGCCTCGCTACCTGGGCGATATTGTTGTCTCCTTATCATATGATCTTCGTCCCACAAAAGGTTGTTAAAGGTCAAGCTTTGGCAGACTTTTTAGCAGCCCATCCAGGCTCGGAGTCGTCCAGAGTATATGAAGGAATCCCAGATGAGGTCGCTGACTCACATGTGACCTCCCACGATGATATATGGCGAATGTTCTTCGACGGTGCTTCGAGAACTGGACCCAAAGGCAACATTATTGTTGGAGTCAGGGTAGTGTTGATTTCTCCTTCCGGACTAGTGATCAATCGCGCTTACTCCCTCACAGAACCCTGCTCTAACAATGTGGCCGAGTATAATGCTTTGGTCATTGGCCTCCAACTTACGAATGAGCTGGGGGTAGAATATCTTGAAGCATACGGCGATTCGCAGTTAATCGTCAATCAGATCCGGGGTTCGTACGAAGTCCGCCATGAAGACATGATCCCCTATCACCAAATAGCAATCAACATTATTTCGTCATTTGAGGGATTCTTTATCTAACACGTTTCCAGACTACAGAACATCGAAGCCAATGCCCTAGCAGGCCTAGCCGCTTTCCTAGCAGTTCCTAACCATACTCAGCATTCGGTTGACGTAATAGGCCACGAACTGGTCTGTCCCAAGAATAACGTTCAAGTCGTGGCGAGTTATTCTGCCCAAACAATCGACAAAGCGCCAGACTGGAGACAACCATTCATAGACTTCGTAGTCTACGATATCCTGCCCGAGAACCCTAAGGAAGCCACTTCCATCAGAAGGTGCTCTCTCAGATTCTTCTACGATACAGAGACGAAAATGCTGTATCGGCGATCCTACGATGGGTTACTACTTCGGTGTCTATCAAACGCAGAAGCCAGAGAAGCCGTACGCGAAGCTCATGACGGTATCTGCGGGGCCCATCAGCCTGGCCCCAAATTATAAGACCGTCTCCACCGAATGGGCTACTACTGGCCCACGATGGTAGCGGATACGATATACTATACAAGAAAATGTAAAGCCTGCCATGTCCATACGGAATTCATCCACCAACCATCCGAATTTCTACATCCAACAGTGGCATCTTGGCCATTTGAAGCATAGGAAATGGATATCATTGGTCCGATTACTCTACCTTCCTCCCGTGGACATCGCTTCATACTCGCGATCACGGATTACTTCTCCAAATAGGCGAAAGCTGTTCCACTCGCGGAAGTAAAGACTTCAAACGTGATCAGTTTCCTCAAGCATCATGTCATCTATTGCTTTGGACTGCCCCGAAGAATCATCCACGACAATGGTCCGCAGTTTGCAAGCCACGCCTTCTATCGGTTCTGCGACAAGCATCGCATCCAGAATATTGTTTCAACACCATACAATCCAGCAGCCAACGGTTTGGCAGAGGCATTCAACAAAACAATCATCAAACTTCGCAAGAAGTTTGTATCTTCCAACAAACACGACTGCAACGAGAAGCTTGGTGAATGCTTATGGGCATACCGTACTACAGTCCGAACAACTACTGGGAACACACCATTTTCCCTGGTGTATGGGAGTGAGGCAGTCCTCCCATTGGAGACTTAGATACCCTCACTCCGTGTCGCCCTCACATACCAATTGACGACAGACGATAACTACCGTCGTCGACTACAAGAGTTGGAGGCCTTAGATAAAAAGCACCTCCTGGCTCAGCAACGAATCGAGCTATACCAAGTATGCATCTCTGGAGCCTTCAATAAGAAGGTTAAAATCAGAACATTCCATATGGAAGATCTCGTTCTGGCAGTCCGGAGGCCGATGGTCATGACTCACAAAACCGCCGACAAATTCCAGCCAAAATGGGAAGGGCCATTCATCATCGATGTTGTATTCTCCAATGGAGCTTACCGCCTCGCAAAACAAAATGGAGACCTACTCATATTGCCCGTCAACGGCAAGTTCCGGAAGAAATACTATGTCTAAACGACATATTCCAGATCACCGAGTCATGTACCCGTTGGTGCCGCTGAACTCACTCTTACAATACTCCAGATTACCGAGACATGTACCTGCTGGTACTACTGAACTCACTTTCACAATTTCCCCGATCATCGAGTCATATACCCGCTGGTACCGCTGAACTCACTCTCACAATATTCTAGATCATCGAGTCATGTACCCGCTGGTACCGCTGAACTCACTCTCACAATATTCCAGATTACCGAGTCATGTACCCTCTCGTACCGCTGAACTCACTCTTACATTTTCCAGATCACCGAGTCATATACCCTCTCGTACCGCTGAACTCACTCTTATATTTTTTAGATCACCGAGTCATGTACCCTCTCGTACCGCTGAACTCACTCTTACAAATTTAGATTGCTGAGTCATGTACCCTATCGTACCGTTGAACTCATATCCTCCTTCTACAAAAAAATTCCAGATTATCGAGTCATGTACCCGTTGGTACCTCTGAACTTGCATTTTGATTCCAAAATTCACGAATTGTCGAGTTATGTACCCGCTGGTACCCCTGAACTTACATCCCGGTCACTCTTTTGAGGAGAAAGTCATGTGTAACCATACCTCTGAACTTTCTTTCTGAAATAGATCCTTCCTCATGATCCACTACCCGCACTCCCAGTGCACAAAAAGGGTAACGGATCCATAAATTTCTAAAACGACCATGTCGATGTTACCTCTGAGTCGTCCCAATTCCGCCAAAAATAAATCACCCCTCTACATAGAACTTCCATGTCCTCATTACCTCTGAGTCGTTCTCTGTACCCCCTTCATTGAGCCCACTCCTGCCATGCCCCCATTACCTCTGAGTGGGAAGGCTCCGTCGAAGAAACCCTCATGCTTGCCATGTCCTCATTACCTCTGAGTAAGTATGTTGATCCCTTTCGACTTATTATCTGTACCCACAACCGGAGTAAGCCAAGGATAGTAAGTCCACAAATATCTTCCGTTGAGTCCACTCCTGTCATGTCCTCATCACCTCTGAGTAGGAAGATTCTACGGTAAGAAAACCCTCATGCTTGCCATGTCCTCATTACCTCTGAGTAAGCATGTTGGTTTCTTTTTTCATCCTATTATCCGTATCCTAACCCAGGGTACGCCAAGGATAATAGGCCCACAAATACCCTATGCTGAGTTTCTCAGTACAGGCCCACTATTCCTCATCATGCCCCGGGAGCCCAGCTGCTCCATAGTATTCTTTCTCCCGATACTCGGAACACCCACGACGACCTTATTGTGGAACTGTTCTGGGTAACCCCAAATCAAACTTGTTACCCGTACCTAAACCCAAGGTATGCCAAGGGTAACAGATCCATAAACAAGTCCCCCATGCGGGGCCAATAATACCCCAAGCACAACAAGCAATACAAATGAAGGGTAGAATGGAAAATACTCTTTATTTGAAAGTCGAAAAAAGTATTACATGTTTTGGGACCACGTCCCTCTCAAAAAGAAAAACAAAAGAAGAACAGAAATAAAAGAAGGAAAAGTCGACTATAGTTCGGCATTACACAACTCCAATAGGAGATTTCTCACTAAGGCAGTCCCCGCTCAAGCCTCAGTTTCGCTCCGCGCTCGGCCTCCTGGGACAGCTGCTCTGCATCATTCAAATATATATATTCCTGCCAGTCGTTCTCCATCTTCTTCAGGGAAAGTTCTAGATTGGCAGAAGCCCTACTAAATTTGTCAGCCTCCTGAACGACAATCCCTTTCTCAGTTCGAGCAGCTTCGAGCTCGGACTCCAGGAAAGCCAGCTTTCTTTGGAGCTCGAGGATCTGCTCCCGGGTGTCACCCCGCGGGAGTCCGCCGGTTCCCGAGCTACACAATCTTCAGTCCGACGGTCCATTGATCGTACAACTGAGTCAGATCCTGGCGGTCCTTAAATATAGTTGGCTTGATCGATTCCCGAGCAAGCCTCACCTTCTCCACCGTAGTTACGAGGAAATTGCGCTCTTGGTTTATTACCGCGGGTAAATCAGCTTGCTGTAGCACACAAAACTGGGCCACAAGACGATCAGCCTCTAACAGCTTAGGCTCCAGAAGCGCAGCCAGTCCCGCTCCATCAGGGAGTGTTCTAAGGATATTAATCTGGCTACCGGCACATTGACGGGCCATAGAAAAGGGAGTCCCTCTTTCTACAGCTGCCTCAATCCCTCTCTTCAGGTGGCGGTAGAAACTATCGACCACATCCTGGGACACTTCATCCAAAACCTCTGTAGAGGATGGCGTCAAAGGAAGTGTGGCGGGCAGTACAGAAGGAGTAGCCTCAGAACTTGCCATCCCCGCCACCAGGGAAACAAATTTTGTGCGAAAAGAAGCATGAATAGCAGCTAGTTCCTCTTCCGTCGCCCGAAGAGCCTGGATGCTAGTCAGGACGAAAAGGTTTACCCCCGAAACTATATTCGCAGAGGAGGGCGCAGGAAGCATCGTCCCATGCCCCAGTTGTACTGCCACTTGGGCTTCCGAACTCGACCCGGCTTGGGGCACCTCAATATCGGTTGGAAAGGAAGCAGGCACACGTGCTTCCATCAGATCCTCTCTGACAGAGTTTGCCCCGACGATGTCCGTCACCGACAATAAAGGGGTTGGACCTATACGTCCAAATCAACCATTACCCCACATGACCCGAAGGACATGATGATAGAGCAGATAAGCCTCCTCGCAGGTTAAGATTCGACTTATCTTACCAGGAAAGGAACATGGAGGCTGCGGCTCGTTCGCAGCTAACATGGCCTCCTCACACGTGATCTCCAAGTTAAATTCGGCCGCTTCCTTGGCCCCCGCCACCTCGAGGGGAGATACAACTTGATCAACATCATCTTAAAGGAATTCAGCAACTTCAGCGACAGGTTCACCAGAGCCCCCGTCATTCCGAGTCACAACTTCGGCGATTTGAGACTCCTCTTCTCCTGACACCTGCAAAAGGGAAGGAAGATGATTAAAATAAAAAAATTAGAAGAAAGAAAGAACCGTGGGTGACTTGTTTACCTCTGACGCGAGGTCAACTTCCTTGCCGCTTTCCCTTATGGTTAGCTGGTGGTGTCTAGTCACAGTCAGCTTCCGGGAACGAGGAATACCACCAACAGGAGAAAGGTGCCTGCTACGCTTCTGTGCGAGGCCAGGCGCAACAGATGGCTGATCTACCACCATCTCATCAGTTAAAATAGGCGGCTGATCCGTCCCTACATCTGCCTCCGGAAGGAAAGAGTCATCTTCCTCATGCTCGTCGTCTTCGTCATCTGCAGCATCGAAATTCGAATCCGGTACTTCGACTCTGTTCTTCCTCTTTCTTGTTTTGGCCCCCTGGGAACCCTCATCCAGGCCGGTACCAGCGATAAAACTGGTACCCGGGTTAAAACCAACAGGGGGCTTGTTCGCTATGACATGGTACAAGACCGCCATATACAAGATCCCTACGGACGTCTTAATAGCAGGAACGAAGAAAACGGCACGAGTATGGAATGTATCATAATAGTGCCAAGCCCGGATGCCATCAAGAAGGCTACCTTCAAAACCCAGACAAGAACTGGGACTGTCTAGAAAAAGCTGACTATATCCAAACTGTCGGGCAAACCTGCTAGGCAGATAAGGCTCTAGAAAGACAGCATTACGGTTACGATACACCAGATGAGCAGGACGGATGTTGCACAGCCATAAAAGCATCTGGCCATCCAGAAGTTGAGGGGGCCCAATACCATCGAGATGGACAGTAGATACCTCCTCATCAGTAAAACGAGGGACAGATACGAAAATATTGTACATATGCGCCCTCGCCAGTGCCATCCGACAAGCACGCATGGTCTCGAATTCCCAAGACTCATTGCGATAGCGGAAGATAAAGGTGTCGTCATCAGTTACGCCATTTCAGAGCTCGGCCTCGTCAAAGACGGATAAAGCATCAACAGCCACCCAATCAAATAATGATAGGGTAGCTCAGTCCGTTCGAAATCTTTGGTCACATCGCGGGCGATGACCATGGATTTGAAAGTGCGAAGACCACGGTGTACACTGCACACCATGGCCGGGAGGAGAGCTAACCGGACTCGCAAAATCAACTTCACAGCTGGAAGGATGAAATTGCGACTGAGCCTCTCGATAGAGCCTGCTCCTCCCGAGACTACACAATTTTGCAGCCATATCATTAAGAATCCCGCCAGGAGCGCCTTCTCTGACAACTCTTGGGTATCCTGATAAAAATAGCCAAAAGAGTCGGTTTTGCTCCCGAATCTATCACTAGTGGTAGTCGCCCTCTTAGTTGACGACACTAAGGCTTTGACCGCCTTCCGGGACGGAGGACGTCGGGAAATAACTTGACCTGAGGCATCCGTCGGGAAAAGATTGCGCACCCAGTCCTTGGTGTGGGGAGCATAACCTTCCGCGCTGCTTTTCTTTTTAGCTATCTGATGACATGTGCTATAGTGGCACAATATCTCTTGATAAAGAGCCACGAAGCCTGGATACTGTCTTTCCAAATCTTCAAACTCCTCGTTCGTAGGAGGATACTCCTCAAAAGCTTCGTCCCCCCAAGGAAGCTTAGAGACCGCGTGCATTTCATAGAGCGCAAGCCCCATCTCCCCTACGGGTGTATAGAAGGTCCCCGTCCGGCGATTATACATCTCCAGCAGAGATATAAATAATCTTTGTTTATGGGCAAGCCGTGGCTGGTGCCCCGAGTGGCATGGTAAAGACCGATCTCACACAGAAAGGCTTCATACTTTTGCAAAATCCATATGGACAGATTAGTCCACGAGGAAACGGGATGTACCCAACTAGGGAGCATCAACCGGCCAATGGGATAAGAGCCCTTCCGAGCAAGTTGATTCATAAAGGTGTCGGCTGTAGAAAACATAAAATTGGGACCCGACACATTCAAGAAAGTACCTGGGGCCAGTCCCATCACAGAACGGCTGGTGTGCACCTTGCCCGCACATACGGACTTCAGGCTGTTGTTATAATGGATATCTCCCACAAACATCCCACCTCGGGTACGAGTTAAAGAGTCTTCCATCTTCCGGTCCAATGGAAGCATATTGAACCATGATAATGGGAAGTGACGCTATATTTGGGGAATACGGGTCGCCATCCCGTTAAATACAAAACTCCAGTTCTCTGACACCTCCAGAACCTGACTGTTCTTCACAGTCAAGGCATCTCCAAAGAAGAACGCAGGTTTCAGGTATTCCCCTTCTAATTTACCCGAGTTCATCATAGTATTAAGAAAATAGAAAGGCTGGTTCTTGATGGCATTCAATCTCGCTGAAGGCTCGTCACTCGAAAACTGGTCCGCCATGTGCCGAACTATATGGTCATACCTATACCCCAGAGCAGCTTGGGCACTACCCACTAGGAGTTCTCCAGCAGCATTAACCGGCAAATTCACTGAGAAGAAAACAGAAAAGGATAAGTTAAAAGGAGGGACAAAAAAGAACTAAATGGGTGTTCTCGAGCTTATGCGGCTCCAACTTAACAAAGTCTCATTCTGCTCAGGAGAACACTTATGCGGCTCCAACTTAACAAAGTTTCACGCGGCTCAGGAGAACACTTATGCGGCTCCAAACCAACAAAGTTTCAGGCGGCCCAAACACAGAAGAACACTTATGCAGCTCCGTGTAGTAAAAGCTCATGCAGCAGTAGGGCTCTCAGGGTCCGAATAAATTCATGCGAACCACGTGACAGACAAAATTAATGCGAACCTATGCGGCTCAGTGTAGCTTATGCGGCTTCGATCAGGTGAAGCACGTATGCGGTCACAGTGGCTACTCCTATGCGGCTCACGATTCGACCACAGGACGAACATGCGGCTCAAATAAAGATAAAGGCTCGTACATAAAGCATGCAACGTAGCCATAGCAAATTAGGGTTCCTTAAACTTATATATAATGTCCTTACCAGCAACAGGGGGATGAATGTCAGGATGAGTCGCGAGTACGTCGGCCGACGGAGGAGCAGTCGCGGCCTTCTTGCTCTTTGCCGCTGCAGTTGACGAAGACGCTGCCTTCTTGCCTCTCTCCGCAACAGTCTTCATGGAAGCCATTTGCTGATCGAAGAGGAGGATGACGATCGTGGTAGGGAAGATTTGAAGCAAAGGAGAAAGTAAAGAAGCTCTCTCTCCTAGACTCCTCTTATTTATAGGAGGATGAGAGGGGGAAGACACGTGGACTAATAACCGCCTCGCAAAAAGATAAAACCGACTCCTCGGATTTTGTCCCCTCTCTCATAAAGGATGATTCATCCAGGGCATAAAATCTAAAGATTTAATGAGCCGACCCTTAGGATTTCCTCTAAAGATGGCACTAAAACGAATTTGAGGCAATTAAAGGCACACACACGTGGCAATGAGCTATACGGCTGAGCCAGCCCCTGCGACTGAGACATCTCTGCGGCTAAGACATCCATGCGGTCGGGTCATCCATGCGGCCGAGTCACCCATGCGGCCGAGACATCCATGCGGCTGAGACATCATATGCGGCCAGAATAATACCTGGCCATACTTCTTATTCAAAGTATTTCAATTTTACAAATTAAAAACTTTGAAGGGGGTCTTGTAGAAGCATGAAAAAGAATAAAGAAAGATCCATACGGCCAGAGAGTCCCATACGGCTCAGAGAGTTCATGCGGCTCAAGTATTCATGCGGCTCGAGCGTCTATGCGGCTCAAACAAGATCTATACGGCTCAAAGAGGAGCTACGTGGCCTGCAAACAGCTCGTCTCTTTGTCCATTACTACATTAAATGCCTTGATGGCTGACAGCTCTGACAAGATGACAGTTCTGACACATAGATATTATTATGACTCCCTCATAATGACGGACTCCTTGGAAGCGAAGAAAATCTCTAACACAATCCACCGAGATTTAGAAACTATCATGCGGCCTTGACACGTGGACAGTTGTATGTGGCCCAAGCGGAGACTTCCCTATGCGGTTCACGAAGAGTAGCCCCATGCGGCTCACGAAGACTAGCCCCATGCGGCTCACGACGACTAGCTCCATGCGGCTCACTAAGACCTCCCCCATGCGGCTCACGACGACTAGCTCCATGCGGCTCACGAAGACCATCCCCATGCGGCTCACGAAGACTAGCCCCATGCGGCTCGCGACGACTACCTCCATGCGGTTCACTCATGCGGTCATCCACACTCATGTGGCTCAAATCATTACCATGCGGTCCAAATAGTCAGGGGCACTCTCAGGCAGTCTTGACGCGTGGCCAGCCTCATGCGGCCCAATGTGGAGTGACTTTCCTGTGGCTCAGATTTTGGCTGTGGCTTACGGTTACAACATGTGGCATGATAGCAGGGCACGTGGCATCAGATTGATCAAAATCTCTCGATAAATCCCAATAAAATATTAGGATCAAATTAGATCATTTACAAATAAACAAATTAATGACATGTGTCGAGAAATCCGAAATTGGCATGACGAATCAGGAAAATTTATGTCAATCAATATTAATTACCCACAAAAAATTTGATACAATCACATTTATTGCTCAAATCTCGATGAACGGCCCAGATCCCGTGATCCTTAACCGTCGACTTTCAAGAATGGGCAATCATTGTAAACCCTAATGAGGCCCCCCACTCTTATAAATAGCAGGGTGTCATTCCCTTGCGAGGAGGAGGAGACACACAAACATATAGATATAGAGACAGAGAGAGATATACAGAGAGAGACATAGAGAGCCAGAGAGCATTTCTTTATCAACGCCCAGCAGATCTTCTACAGAGCCAAGGCTGCACCCGATCGTCCAAGGAGTAAGGCTGAGCTGCCGTCGTTTTCCCGAGCCTCTATCGTCACCCCCCAGAATCTAAAATAAACAATTGTACTTAGATTACTGTACCTGGGTTTTCGTCCCTAGGCTTTCTTTGTACAAGCGAAGTTTGTATTGTGAAATAAAAGTCCAGTCCTCCGATGATTGTTCTGTTCTTTTATATTTCATGGCAAACAGGTGTCTGTGTCAACTCTTCGTGTCCATATAAGCTCATACGTATCCAAAAAATTGGACATAAAGGTGTCAAAACCCATAAAACAAAGTATCAGTAAATATGTACTAATTGTGTCTCATACGACTGTGTCGAGCTTGCTAGGGCTCGACACAGTACACGAGAATTATCGTGCTTATGTCCACACGTAGAGTAGGGGTAGGCATAGGGGATCGATACCCTGAATTGGGTCCATGATGTGTCGTGTCTCGATACAAGATGTGTATCAGTGACAAAAAATCAAATGTGCACAGTGAGCACGAGACAGTGCATCTAAAATTTCTTCCTAATCACTCTACGAAACCTGATGCAACTTTGGGGGCATGTTCTCAGACATTACCCCCACGTGTCTAGCATGTTTCGTGTCCAATCGAGTCGTGTCATGTCTGCTACAGCACTCGAGCAGTAGGACAGCGTACGACGGTCTCGTGCTGCGTGTTCGTGTCCATTTTGGAGATAAAAACAACCTCAAATCGTGCTCAGAGTTTGGGGTTTTAAAATACACATCAAGGGCGACCCAAATCTAAAATTAGTTTTGAAAAATAAGAACAAAAAGTTTATTGAGGCATTTCATCAAACACTTGCATACACACTCCGATACGTGTTTGATACGCATATCAAATGGACATCAATTCCTACCAAAATTGGTCTACAGCTATGGGACACCTAAATGAATGCAACTATGGAAAGAAACCAAAATTTTGAATGAGTTTGATAGGTTGTACCTATTGAGAGTGAATGTCAATAAAAAGCTTAATGAATGAGGGTCCTTCTCCCATTTGCAATGATCCCAATCCTCCAAATCCTTGCTAGCTACCCACCAGTGGTATCCTCTACTATAGGGGAGTCCAATGTAAAAGACTAGGCTCAATTTGGAGAAGAAATAAAGAATTTTGGGTGACTTGGGGAAGAACACTAAAGTAGGGTTTGTAGGTTTAATGAAAGAGGCAAGGGGGTCTCAATATGTGTTTATATAGAGGTGGGATCCCTTGATGGCATACTAGGGTTATTTCTAGGGTTAGTGTTAAGTTTTATGAGGTTTAAAGGTTTCTAGCCAGTGTAATTCTAGGCCTCAAGCTAAAGGCCCAAGCTAAAATATCTAACATTAACAAATATCATACTTTAAACTAATATCTAGATATTACTAACCTTGTCATGTAATGGAAGCTTCTAATCTAATATCTAGTCTCATGACTAATATCTAGGTTACAAAAATTCTTGGTTAGTCTCTAACAAATATATTAGCACAATATTTAATTAATAAAAATTTAATTTCACAAAAATATCGAAATGACCAAAATACTCTTAGGCTAAAAAGTGATAATTTGAAATTCTAATCACATAATTAAGCCCCCATGGTCATGGTTAGTCTCTAGGCTTAACAATTCTAGGGTTGCACAAGTTAAACATCAAAATCACAATTCAACAATTTAAATACTTTTAAATTAATTAAAATTCATCAAAAATTATTAACATGATTTAAATTTATTATTAAATGATTTAATTATAAAAGTTTAAAATTATCCTTATTTTAGAAAAGTGGGTGTTACAAGTCTACCCGCCTTAGAAAAATTTTATCCTCAAAATTAAAATGGTCGTACTCCTACTAAGTCAAACCCCAACAATCATAGTCTCAGAATAGAAAAAAAAACATTTTTATTAATTTATTTATTTATATGTATTTTTGAAAGACTGAAACGAAAGGTAGAAATAGTATATTTTTAGAAATTATTCAAAATACTCTTCGATAATCATATGCGTGTATCCTAAATCATGATAATCAGAATCCTCATCATATTAGTAAATATAACTATAAAAGATTCTTGATTTCATAATTGAGGCAAACTTGCCCATACGACTTATCTCGGCAGAAAATAATATCAACAATGAATACCAAGTATCAATTCAACAACAAACAAGTAAGGTAAAAGGAACAGATGGAATCGAATTTCAGGACAGTTATAATGAGGCAAAAGCTAGAGTGGAATCGAAAAGAACGGAACATGAAATCAGCTCTCTTATCGCCTGTGCATCCTCGAATGTCATGGCGAAAGCTTGCCCCGGCTGGCCTCCTCGTTTGGCCTGCTGCTGATGCTGGAAAAACCCCTGCTGCTGAGTCTGCAACGGTGGTCTCCTCTGCTGTCCTGTCGGAGCCTTACCTCCTGCTACTGCCAAATCCAATCATGCCAAGTTTTTGGGGCACTCCCTCAGTCGATGCTCCGCTGAACCACAAAGTAAACACATACCCAGCCTCTTTCTGCAGTCGTTCTACCAATGTCCTGCCTTCTTACAGAAGTTGCACATAGCATCCAGATGCTGTCTGGGTGCCTGCTGGAAATAGGTACATCCCTGATCCTGAAGCGGCTGCTGAACAGGCCTCTGCTACTGCTGCTGAATCTGTACATTCGGCCTCTTGGCCTGGCCCGCACTTCTACTGGCTCCGCGAGTATCACGACCTCTCTTGAGCTTCAGCCCAAGATTATCCCCTGCTGCCATGGCTCCTGATAGGATCTCCTCAAAAGTGGCACTCTGGTCACTCTTGGTCAAAGATCTGACCTCTCTGATAAAGCCCGTGCGGTACTTCCTCGCCTTCGTCGTCTCTTTCAGATCCTCTATAAATATGCTCAGCCAGCAGAACTCTCCAGTATACTCCTCGACTGTCTGGTTCCACTGAACCAGACTCTCAAACTGCTACTCTATACCTCCCAGTGTGACGTTTGGGAAGAACTTATCCTTGAACAGCTTCCTGAAGGCTGCCCAAGTTTGTCCCTCTATTCCCATTCTGGGTCTGACTAATACCTTGTACGGGCCAAGTCCTCAATCTGGCTATATGTCGCCTCTATCTGAAGTCCAGCTGGTATCGTGGAAAGTCGGAAGATCTCCTTTATATGCTCGATCCAGTCATCAGCATATAGAATCCCTCGGTGCCTCGGAAGTCTCGGGGTCGCATCTTCTGAAACTCCTGGATACCCGGGATCCGCTGATGGCAGTGGTATATCTGGCCTCCCTACTGCGAAACGGTCACCCTCTCTACTGTCGTCCTGACTAAATGGTGAGCATTATCTATGTCCTGTCTGAAATTAGTAGCCTGGAGCTGCTGGTGGTGCTGATATGCCTCCATCATCCTCTGAATGAAGGCAAATAGATATACGGCATCGACCGATCCCAAAGGTGGCTGCTGCTGGAATACATCTGGGATAACGAGTGAGGTCCTCCGAACATGTGGAGGTGCACCCCTAATTGCCGCAGAAGCTTCGACATGAGAAGTATTTAGAGGAGCTGCGGTCCCAAGGTCCAATTGAACCGGACGAGAGGTGGCAGACCTCTCGACGGTATCCCCCGGGTCGGAGTAATGAGATCGTGTCTCCATCACCATCCTGAAGACAGATCAAACAAGGAAATCAATATTGAGAAAGAAGGGATATAATCAAAGGAGGACAGTTTATTTCAATAGGAAAAAATTATCAGTAAGACTTTAAATGGCAGGAATTTAGATAAGAGTTTTTTTCCCTAAATATGATTGAGTACCTCAAAACTTATATCATATATCCTACCACAGGCTGTAGCGATACTCTAATTCGAGTACCACTATGAAATCGCACTAGTCGCGACTCTCGAGACCTGTATGGGCCACCACTAAAATGTGTCATAACCCGCACCCAGTGTAGGGGCATGAGAAGTAGGTACATCTAGCCTACGTCACAGTGGCGACGGAAGAATGCTGTCCTAGGTTACAACATCTAACAGTATAATAAATCTATACAAGTATACTCTCTGAATGGAGGACAATCTCAGATGGTACAACTCAATCACATAGCTAAGATGGAATAGTACGATAAGATAGATATAAAATCTCAAAGAGAAATATAAAGAAGGAAAAATAAGTCTAATTGTCTAAACGATACTAACAACAACAAGTCTCAAAACATAAAATAAGGCAACTCAAGCCACAAACACAAATGACATAAAGAAAGATAAACTGCCTAGCTATCAAGCTTAAGCAATATGGATGGCCTAAGCAATATGGATGCTGTCTTCAGCTAGAGCTGGATCCTACTAAGGGTCCAACTCGCAAGTACCGTCTAGGTGTGCTCCGTAATAGGTATTGCAGAAGTCCTCAGTATTATCTATAATATTTTTAATAGGTCCAATCAGGACGGGAGCGAATACATAACACTGAAAGAAGATCATATCATGGCAGAATATATATGGCAAGCAGTAGAGTAAACTATAAGGTAAACTGTATGACATTCACAAGAACTGTGTAAATAGGCAAATCTGAGTATGAGAGAGTTTGTATATAAAATAAGAACTCTATATAATATAAGTGATTTAGAGCTTGAGCTGGTTATATAAACAGGTTAGGTTCAATAAGATAGGACTCCATTATATGTGAGGGTGCAATGGACTTAAACAAGCTTTACTCAAGCGGGGATTTTAATCACATAACCATTTCCTACTCACCCTCCCCAATCAATTGTAAACCCCTTGATCAATTTTCCTATGTAATTTTTTTTATTTATTGATTTATAATTTAGCATTATTCTTTAGAACACCAAATTGTTATAAGAAAGGAAATTCAAAATATATGAAAGAGTACGGACCTAAGTGCAAATGGGAGTTTTAAACCCTTAAGTCCTGTTTAAATTCACTTCAAAGAGGCTGTGATCAATTTTGAATCCTTCTTTAAAACCAACTTCAAATCCTAGCTTGCCGAGAGATAGATCTCTCCTAATCAAATTCAAATTAGGATTCCCCTTTATCCTTTATGATCGGGATCCCCAACTATATATAGATGGAGTTCGATCAAAGTGAAAACCCTAGAAATATTGCATCCAACTGTAATTCCAGTCGACCAATTCAGGATACTTCGGGGAAGAGGAGGTTCGAGTTCTTCAACCAGGTAAATCAACGCACTCATCTTTTTCTGCCAAATCATGAACATAGCAGTCATCATCCACCTTATAGGTGTTTGACATAACTCCTAGAAGAACCAGATGATGTAATGGGATACTCGTACACCCCGTAAATGGTATTCTAATATGTTAGGGAAGGGGTGCCACAGATACCCCTAGCCATATGTGCAAGGCCATGTATGGGATAGGGATTAGGGGTAGAATATGCAAGATACACCATGTATCCATCTGCCAATGACCCTGTGCCGTTAGAGCATTGTTTGAATCTATACACAAGGATCTATTCCACTTACATTACCTTTAACAAGAGGTTTTTATCATGCTGCTCATGAGAATCGTGAGAGTACAAGATTGCACAAGAGTATACATGATTAACGAAAGCACAAAATACACGATGTACGTGAAAAGCACAAGACATTGTATCCGATGCTCCCGAGGGGGATAACATCTCAAAAAAAGATACATATAGTACCAATCCGTGATAACAACGTGACAATATCTAATAATTTCATCTAAAGCAAGAATATAAGTTCTAACAAGTATGAAAGTAATCAGAGTATGTACTCGCCTGAGATCCTGAGTGACTATGAAAATAGATTTCTAAACTGATGTAAATGAGTCCTAAATAGAGCACACAGGTTATGATGTATCCAAAGATGTAATATATGAAATTGACAATGCAATCTACATGATTCTAAGTCAATCTAGGCCAAAGTCAACCCTTGGTCAACTCTGATCAACTCTAAAGTTAAACTAGGTCAAATCTAGTCAAATGTAGTTAAACTAGCTAGGGTTAGGTCAAACTAGTCTAGGTTCAACTAATCTAGGTCTAATAAGTCAAGTCTAAGTAAACCACAACTATCTAACACATAGCTCTAGTCACATGTTAAACCAAGATACAAAGCTATACCACATCCTAACTCATTAACACATACTATATTATAGCACTACATATATATATAGATATATAGAGAAAGAGTGAAGGCAAGGGTGTGAGGTCTCAGGTTTCATGTAATTCAATCTCAGTGCATATTATCATACAATGTAAAAAACAAAATCCAAAATCTCAGTGAAACCCAACTATCAAACTAAAACCAAATCCACAAAATCTATTCTCAGTTTGCATTTAAACCAAAACTCATACCCCAAAATTAGTTTTCATATTATATTCTCCATTTTCATGTGTCATTCAATTCTCAGTTCAAATGTGCAGTGAAGTGTTCGAAACTTGACAAAACCAAAACCCAATTTTAATGTATCAGTTCATGAAGTGCACAGTTTAACATTCAATAATTACTCAACTCAATGAAACCAAATCGGTTTTTTAAACATTCAAAAACCAAAACCCTTATCCCTATCAAACCCAACATCTCGGGTAACATATAAACATTCGAATCTCAGTTTTACATACCAACTTCCAATTCTCATGTTTTAAACTTAGTTTAACATTAACAACACGGTTTCAAATTAAACCCAAAATCCTAGTTTTATGTTAAAACTCAGACTCAAGTTAAAGTATTAGTTAACATTCAGTTTCAGGAATTCGAAACCCCAAATTCTTAGGTTCATATTAAAACTCATACTAAAATTTCAAAACCCAAACATCAACATACATATAGATACATAGAGAGGAGGGAAGAACATGAGAATCAACCTAGAATCAATTATCAAAAAAAATCAAATCCCAAACCTATTCAAAACTGAAAAAGACTGATACATGTGAATCCAAATTCGAAAATCTAAATATCCAACCAAACTCAAAATAAAAAGATGAAATAAGTGTACAGGTGTGCATGTGTGTCAACTCTTCGTTCCATACAAGCCCATACGTGTCAAAAAACCGGACACGAAGGTGTCAAAACCTATAAAACAAAGTATCAGTAAATATGTATTAACTGTGTCTCGTGCGGCTGTGTCGAGCTTGCTAGGGCTCGACACAGTGCACGAGAAGTGTCGTGCTTGTGTCTACACGTAGAGTAAGGGCAGGGCTATGGATCGACACCCTGAATAGGGTCCACGACTTGTCGTGTCTTGATACGAGATGCGTATCAGTGTCAAAAAATCAATTATGCACAGTGAGCACGAGACAGTGCATGCCGAATTTCTTTCTAATCACTCTACGAAACCTAATGCAACTTTGGGAGCATGTTCTCAGACATTGCCCCTATGTTTTCACCAAGTTTCATGTCCAACCGAGCTGTGTCTTGTCCACTACAGCACTCGAGCAGCAGGACAACGCACGAGGGTCTCGTACTGCACGTCCGTGTCCATTTTGGACACGAAGATGACCTCAAATCGTGCTCAGAGTTTGGGGGTTTGAAAACACACATCAAGGGCTACACAAATCTGAAATTAGTTTTGAAAAAAAGAACAAAAAGTTTATTGAGACATTTCATCAAACACTTGTATACACACTCCGATACGTATCCGATAGGCATATCAAATGGACACCAATTCCTACCATACTTGATCTACAGCTATTGGACACATAAATCAATGTAACTATGGAAAAAATCAAGAATTTGAATGATTTTGATAGGTTTTACCTATTGAGGGTGAATCTCATTGAAAGGCTTAATGAATGAGGGTCCTTCTCCTATTTGCAATGATCCCAAGCCTCCAAATCCTTGCTAGCTACCCACCAATGATATCATCTACTGTAGGGGAGTCCAATGCAAAAGACTAGGCTCAATTTGGATAAGAAATGAAGAATTGGGGGTGACTTAGGAAAGAACACTAAACTAGGGTATGTAGGTTTAATGAAAGAAGCAAGGGGGTCTCAATCTATGTTTATATAGAGGTGGGGATCCCTTGAAGGCAGGCTAGAGTTATTTCTAGGGTTAGGGTTAAGTTTCATGAGGTTTAAATATTTCTAGCTAGTATAATTCTAGGCCTCAAGCTAAAGGCCCAAGCTAAAATATCTAACGTTAACAAATATCATACTTTAAACTAATATCTAGATATTACTAACATTGTCATGTAATGGAAGCTTCTAATCTAATATCTAGGCTCATGACTAATATCTAGGTTAGGACAATTCTAGGTTAGTCTCTAACAAATAGATTAGCACAATATTTAATTAATTAAAAATTCAATTTCACAAAAAATTTAAAATGACCAAAATACTCTTAGGCTAAAAAGTGGTAATTTGCAATTCTAATCACATAATTAGGCCCCCATGGTCATGGTTAGTCTCTAGGCTTAACAATTCTAGGGTTGCACTAGTTAAACATCAAAATTATAATTCAACAATTTAAATAGTTTTAAATTAATTAAAATTCATCAAAAATCATTAACATGATTTAATTTATATTATTAAATGATTTAATTACAAAAGTTTAAAATTATCCTCATTTTAGAAAAGTGGGTGTTACATTTCACATTCGTATCAAATTTCTTGAATAATACAGTATTCTAATCAGTTGCTTATGTGATTGCAGGTTATCGCGTAAGCGACATCTAAGCGCAGCCAACCAGTCCCTCGCCTGAAGCAAAGACTAAGGTGAGTGGCTAACCTTCTTTGCCTCGACTCTCTATTTCAGAATCAAATATGAAACACAAAAACAATGCTAATCACCATAGCGTAGAATTAATGAAATTATGGCACGATTCTTCACGAAACACTTGCTATCAAATTTTTTTATATAAAAAACTGATGCCTACCTTCTTATGCCTTATTCACTTACCCTATGCAAACTAAATAATGAATCGATTAACGTTTATCGCAACGATACTGCTAAAGTACATAAATGACTAAGTTCAAAGAAAATGGTCAGTTTCACACCAAAACGGAAAGTTAAGGGTTCAAGTAAAAAGATAGAATATTTTATTAATCTGTAAAATGGTCATTGGACAGCTTATTCATAAGGTATAGTTTTCTCGAACGGTTGCCTAGGCCAAGGAACCGATTCGGCCTGGAAGGAACGAGTGTAGCAAGCGCCAGCCATGAATCGGCGTGGATGTTTCGGGAACTTTCACACAAGGTTCGCTACCCGCCGTAAAAGGGTCATTGTCTAACCCAGCTATAGTCTGTGATGGCTTGACATTGCCAGTGAGCTTCACACCCCTTTCACTGCTTGAAGTAACGAACGTGACATGAAATGATTATGATAGCTGCTCAATATATAAAATTTTATATGCTTGCCTAAAAACATGTTAACATGCAACTCAATCAGGATGATTAGAAAGATCACAGAAATAGCTAACATATTTTATAAAACTGCTTGAACCAAATGTGGAGCTTGGGTTTAATTAGCTACTCGCCAGTACATGTGATCATGCTGACCCTCGCTCTTTGCAGGTGCCAGGAATCAGGAAGAACGTGCCAACTAGCTGGGCGACGTTCATGCTTTTGAAGTTTAGATCGCACGTCGAAGACCCCACCGCTGAACTTTTGAAGACTCTCGGCAAGTCTAAGTGACATGTCTCGACATACCGCGTATCCAGGTGGCTGGGATACTTTTGTTGTCAATGAGGGATGTATGTATGGAACGGTTATCTCATCGGCATTCCTTTTGTAATCGAGTCATATTGTAAAGCCCGTGTGGCACGATTGCAATAGAGTTTGTAAATGATGTCTATTATCAATAAGATGCAAAGTTTCTCTATCTCAATGTGTTGTTCAATTTGTCTACGCTCTCTCTTAGTTGATGTGTTTTAGATTACCTTATGACTATGAATTGTGCGATCGTAACCTAGGTTCGCACGACAACACGCCCGGGAGACGACTATTAATTCTTCGGAATTTGGGAACGACAGGGTATGTCCATGTCTCCCGTGTCAACGTATGTGTTCAAGTCTCTAAGCTTGGGTGTGTCCCTGTGTCTCGTGTCCGTTCTATGAGAGAGATGGGTGTTTACCACGATGGGGGGCTGGAGGCGGAGGATGGGCTGGATTCCGAGGGAGAAGGGCGTTCGAACGGTGTAGGGGGTTGGCGGGTGGGTCGTCGGGGGGATGGTCGACTAGTCCGGGGGTCGATGGGTAGGGGAAGGGGACGAAAAATAAATTTTTGGGAGAGAAAAATAAAAAAATCTAACCAGGGAAACGATATTTGAAGTAATTTAGCGACGTCATTAAAAACATCGTTATGTTTTAATATACTACAATGCATAAGAAATTAGTCGCTAAACGTCGTTGATAATAAAAGTATAGCGACGTTCACCGACTCTTCCGTGAAATTCTTTTTTATTATATAAATATAGTCGCAATACATCACTAACAGTCGCTAACAGTGACATTATATATATTCTCGCTAATTTTTTAAATATTAGCGACATTTTATTCTCGAGTCGCTAATTTTGTCACTGATATAGCTTATTTTTTAGAGGCTATTTTGGACTTCTTTTTGGAACTAGCACATGAAGGTGCATAGTATTCAGAGTCCATGTTTACCTTGCCCCCTGGATAAGAAATTCTATTGAAGACAGATAGTTTTCTTGTTCCATGGACTTCATGTGGTGGAGGTTAGCTGTGGCGTTATTACGACCCGCATCTGCTTTTCGGGATACGAGTACGTAGCTATGTCCAACCTATGCTGCAACATTGACGATAGTACGTTGTCTTGACCTCAGTAATAATCTTAAAACCAAAGAAATAATATTTTGTCTTAATTTCATCTATTTGCGCATACACAATAACTATTTTAGTTACAAATCAAATAATACATCAAAATAGCACTCGGGAACAAACCCGCTAAACATTCAAATTCAAGAACTAACTAATCTAACTAGAATCTATGATTGGCCTTCAACATATCTCTAATTCTATCCGAAGGAACCCAAAGCAAGACAGCAAGTCATCAAGAGTTTGTCAACTAAATAAAATATATCTAGTCAGGATTGGAACACGTTCTCCATAACACTATAATACATAATATAATATACATGAATGAAGGAAACAATAATAAGGAAAAACTAACTATATGCATGACAAAATATAATAAAAAAGAGTACAGTTATAACATGAGGACAATATGACAGTAGACTCGTTGGAAGGAAAATAAATGGACAATATAACAATTAGAGATCATGTGTACTGTGCGTTTTAGAATACCAACATTGAACATGTGATTGGGCTAGGAATCGGACAATCAATATGTGAGGTGTATTGACCGAATAAACTCTGTAAGATGATCCCCGGACCGAATAAACTCTGGGCTTCAATGGGGTACTACATGTCTACTAGTCATATTCTTCCACCCAATTAACTCACAAGTACATGTCCAACACAGTAAATATTAACAATACGGTAAACGATAATCATGGTAAACTAAAAGTTAGGCATAAAAATTTATATTTACTATAACAATTATAACTCTCGTGCACAAGCAGTAATCATGATGAATCTAAAATGACGACAACAAGAAGTGATAATGAAAAGATGATATAAATATATATATGCAATACAAAATAAAGGTAATATAATTTCATAGTGAAACTTGTCTCAAATTAAGTTGCAGTTGATGTGCGATATGATCATGTTGGCATAGAATAGGTTCAGGTGTCAAAACTATGCAAGATGATCTCAAATGATGAAATAGACCATGTCATTGAGTCGATAATAGTCTAATTAGCTAGGGTCGATATGAGAAGTCCAAATTTAGAAGAAAAAAATAGGGAATAATGAGATTAAGTTATGGACAAGATTTGATATGAAGGAAAATTGTACAAATAAATGTCTATAACATTTTTAGAAAAATATTTATTATATTTGAAAACAATATTTATTAGTCAAAGTATCTTTAAATGAATATTTTCGAGAATATAAAAAACCATTTTAGGACAAAAACTCTAATTTTGTCAAAATTAGAGTTTTAGGTCAACCTATATTTGGAAAATAGCTAGGAATACTATAATAATATTGTTTAAGTCAAAAGCCATATTTAAATACCACAAAAATAATTACAATAATATAATTTAGAGATATTGAGTACATATATCAATAATAAATAACAAAATAATAATAGTGATATAACAGCGTATATACATATTTATGTTTTTATCGTATATACATATATATGTATATATACTAATATATATACATATATATATATATATATATATATATATATATATATATATATATATATATATATAAATATATATATATATATATACTTATAAAAAAAATACATGTATATACATATATATATATATATATTAACTTACTGATTTTATAAATTAATAATATAATAATAATAATAATGGTTAAAAAAATCATAATACAACTAATAATAATTATTCTATTATATTACATACATATATATACTAATATATACATACTAATTATAATAAAAATATTAATAAAACATAATATATTTCTCCATTGCTTTCTTCTTAAGGAAGAGAAATGAGAACTGAAGAGAGAAAAAGAGAGAGGGGAGAGGAAAATAAAGAGTAAAGGATAGAGAGACCAGAGCGAGCAAGAGATCAAGAGAGCGGCGGCGGAGGGGGAGGTCAAAAGATGAGATCGAGAGGGAGGGGAAGAAGACTGGAGGACGCGCAAGCTCAGGGATGGCCAGAAAAGAGCGTGGCGGACCACGACACCCAAGTAGGCGGCACTGGATCTAAGTTCCTCGGCCGGCACGTAGAGGGGAAATGATCGGAGGGTCCTCATCGGAGCAGCACTGCTCATGGGATGGTACGGTCGAGCCGATCGACTACCGGAGATGGGGCTGCACCGCGTGGAAGGAGGTCAAGGTGGCAGTTCGCCACTAGCCACTGCTGTGAGGAAGGAGGGGTGCGATTGGAGGTAGGTGGATGTGTCGTAGTGGTGGCTATGGTGGTGATGATGATGATGATGATGATGGAGGCAGAGACGGTGGGATGGGTGTCTGGCCGCATGTGGTGGAGGATCTGGCAGATACGACGCCGACGTCGGCTAGGGCTGGAGGCTGATCGGGTGTGCCAAAAAATAGGCATTGGGCGATTAGGATTAGGTTAGGGTTTTGTTAGGAATTTTTGTCGGGACTGTGTTAGGGTTAGGAAATTGGTGTCCGATGTGTCAGACGCGGCAGATAATGTATTTGTAATAGAAAATAATGGAAGAGAATAGATGGACACAGACATGACACACGATACGATAATGATGGTGGATGTTGATGTTGGCTAAATGGTGTTCAAGAAATTTATGGGGAAAGCAAAGGAAAGGCTCCCTTTAAATAGGGTGGAGGATTTACTAAATAGATAAGGATTAGGATTCATGGAATAAATCTCTTCCATAGGTCTAATCAAATAGATCACAAATTAGATTTGACCAATCTAAATCAATAATATATCATTATAATAAATATCAAATATTTTAAAATAGATTTTCATAATTTAAATTAAAACTAGATTGATCAAATCTCAATCTAATAATACAATAAAATTTTAAATAATATTTTAATATTATCAAATAATATTTAAAGTATTCTTTCAAAAATCCAAATATTATTTAAGAGAATAATTTGGCAAATCCATTTTATCATTCAAAATATATACTAATTTTCTTTTTATAGTAATTAAAATAAAGTATGTTTTTTCTAACACAATATTTAAAAATTAAAATAAATAAATAAAATTTTGAATTTTTTTGGAAACAGTGGTTACATCCTCTCTCCTTGTGCTACACCATCATCTAGAAGCGCAGGGAATGGGACTGGTAATCAATACTACTTTTCCCTTAACTATGTGTAGGAACAATGGCACCTCTAGAGGGGGGGTGAATAGAGTGCAGCGGAGAATATTTAACAATTAAAAATTTAACTCTAAGCAGGTGAAGCAATATATATATATATATATATATATATATATATATATATATATATATATATATATATATATATATATATATATATATATATAATAATTACAAGTAAGTCAGAAAATGAGGGCAAGAAAATAATACGCAAAGACAACAGGTTTATACTAGTTTCCCTCTGTGAGAACTAGTCCAGTCTCGAGTACTCAACCCGATGTTTGAATCCACTATTTGAAATAGAGATTAAACCACTTGTTTTACTCCGAAGAACACGCCAACTTCACCACTGTCATGTTTTTATCCGAAGCCTACGAACAAACTTCAACACCTTTCTGAAGAAAGCTTTTATACGCCAAGCTTGTACAACTCAAAACTCCTACTCGAAAATCACCGACACTTAGAAGAATAGAGTTGACTTAGAGATTTGAAGCTTAAAGCTTTGGGAATGGAATAGAATGTTTAGGAATAGATAGAGAAGATGAAGATTGAATCTGTGTTTAGAAATAAAATTTTCTTCTCTATTTATAGGTTTTTCTAGGACAGAGTTCGGACAGAACTCGGTACCCTAAAATTCAAAAATTTAAACATTAAAGATCCACAAGAATAGGTAAAGCTTCCGACCAGGAGTGAATTCTGTTGACCGAGTTCGGGCAGAACTCACGTCGAGTTCGATTAGCCTAATTCCAGGGCTGTTTTGGTTTTTGGATCTGGTTTGGTTTAGGATCAAATCAAGAATGGGTTTGGTTTAGGATAGACTTCTAATTTCTAGTTATCCCGATTCATAAATAATTTATGCTCAATAAATAAAAAGTTACAGAATAAATAATAAAATCTCAGAGACGATGTAATCTGTATTCTTCATTTCTTTTCATATCGAGATCGAAGTTTTAAGTCACTTATCGAAACCGGTTTGACTATGGCTAAATGTGCCAACAATCTCCCCTAATTTGATAATGTGACAAAACTACGATTGGTACTTAGGAAAAGTTCAGCTTGAAGTGGAAGTAGACTTGATGAGTACGGAAGGTACGGTAGTAGCTTTTTGTCCGTCAAAAAATGGTACAGTACAATGCTCAATGCTCCCCCGTAGTGTACGGTCAAGTCTTATTACTCTCCCGTAATAAAACATTCTACTGAATCTGTATCTGTAGAGTCTAAACAAAAAAAATTTCTAAACCAAATTAGTAATACAGTAAATAACCATCAAATCGTAAGTTGTATCCAAGATGAATCAAATCTAAATAAAGATCATGTAAATCAATCTTACTGAATTTTATCAATCTTACTCCCCTTTTTTTATAATAGCAAAATGGTATAGCAATATTAAACCACAAAGCATAATAGAAGACATGCATGAAATAATAAAAAAACTAGCATAAATTTTTTTCGCATACATCACACAGAAAAAGAAAACTTAAAAAGTCATAACTGATAATGCTTGAAAGAACACATGCCAACTAAAATAAAGTCAAAACATAACAAAGTTACTGAACTATCACGAGGAATAACAAATCCGCAACTGTCATCCCCATCATCATCAGCTGCAGCACCAGCAGTACCAGAAGGACCGGTCTCAGCAGATCGGCTGGGGTCATATCGAGAAGCCGTAGGGTCAGAGTAACGCTGTGCCTCACGGTAATCAATGTGATAGCCAAGTCGGGTCGGATCACGAACCATCGGAAAGGGACCTCTAGGGTTGTGAGAAAGGCTATACGAAAAATCATAAACCGTGTTCGAGATGGCCTAGAGCTGAAGGGTAGTACGAAAATCCATAGCACGGAACTGATCCTGCATGAGAGTCTGAAGGGACTCAAGAGTAACACCGGGAGAAGGATGAGTAGCCTGAGAATCAGTGGAAGTGGAAGTAACTACAGGAGGTGGAACCTGTGCAGGCTCATCTGGGCGACGATACTCATGAAGATAGGCAGGAGCAACATCCTTAGTATAGTCCTCAAGACTAACCTCAAAATACTGAAAGATAATAGGGAGTACATCGCGTATAGAAGGCGTCGCGAGGAAGTCTTGCGACAATGATCTATAGCGGAGATGATAGTCTTGGGAAGACTAAAAGAAACATAAAAGTGAAGATAATAAATCACTGAGAGTTCCAGGTAGAAAATCTCATACGTGGTAGTGTTCTTAGAAAGGATAGTGGGGAACACCATGTGATGGAGATCATAGAAGTAGTTGTTCATATGTCTAGGGTGAAGAGTGTGATGGGGTCGAGGATTCGGTTCACAGAGCGTATCACGGAAGGAATCAAAAGTTGTCCCCTCGGGAAACACAACAGAGGTGATTTCGACAAGTGCCTCCCCGTCATTGGGTACGTGGAGAATGATTGCTAAATCACCGAAATCAAACACGATGTCAAATCTACCAACTTTTGATTTTACCATGCCCTTTGTGACCGAGAAATTATAATAGAACATGCGAATGGCGTTGGTATAAACGAGAAAAGTGGATTGAACTAACTCGAGCAAATGATGGTATATGAATACACTAGAGTGATCAGAAAGTAACGTGAAGTTGATAGGAGCGCCCGAACAGATTTTTCTTTTATGAAAGTCCGTGAACCAAGAGTCCGAAGATTCTTGGGACACAAAAATAAATCCATCGAAGAAATCTTCGTCGGGACTCGAAGGAGTCTAAAGAGAAAATAAGACTGCCTCATGTAATGCCTGTTATTCGTATTACGTATTTGGAATACGTATACGTATTTTATCTTGTAATTGCATATCTCCTTGGTTTGGCTTGGCTTGTTTACTCTCGGTTTGGGTTAGCTTGGTTCGGCCGGCCCACTGCTTGGTTCATCATGGGACAAGGGTGGAACACCGTAGCCTATGCTTCTACTTCATTTCCACCACAACCCCCCTGCCTACTACCACCTTTGATATTTATTTATTGCCATTTCTTCTTTCTCTCTCTCCATAATTCTTATTTACTTCTCCTTCCCCCACCATTACTCTTCTCCACCAACCAAGAACACCATAGGCAAGTGCAACTTGCTTCCACAAGAGAACTCCTTTTGATGGTTTCATTAGCTTCTCCTCATGATTCTAAACCACATTAGAACTTGCCATTTTCCATTTTGAGGCTTTAATTGTTGTAGATCTAGAGTTTTGCTATTTTTGGATTTTGATAGTTTTGATCTATTAAACTTCCTTGTTTTCAAGTTTTGATGGTTCCATGTTTTAGAGCATCTCATTCTACCCAATTTTGACCTTTGGAAAGTTGGATTCGGACTTGTTTTGACCAAGATATGGACGATTGAAGCTTAGATTCAACTTTAGAGTTCTTGCTGTTCTTGCCATTTGGAGAAGACAGTGAGCAGTGAGCTAGCTTTTTAGCTTATGCCGCTGAGCTGTACGCTGCTGTTTAGCGAGCGTACGCTAGCCTTCGTACGCTGCTCTTTAGCAAGCGTACGCTAGCCTTCGTACGCTGCTCTTTAGCGAGCGTACGCTAGCGTTCGTACGCTGCTCTTTAGCGAGCGTACACTAGCCTTCGTACGCTGCTCTTTAGCGAGCGTACGCTAGCTTTCGTACGCTGCTCTTTAGTGAGCGTACGCTCACCTCAATACGCTGCCTGTTTGCAGTGTGTCTTGAGCGTACGCTAGCTTGAGCGTACGCGTGCTTTGGTACGCTAGCTTAAGTGAGCAAGGCGTACGCTGGCCCTTTCGTACGCTAGCTCGAGCGTACGCAGTCTTGAGCGTACGCTAGCTTGAGCGTACGCTGACCTATAGCTTGAGCGTGCCCTTGTGTACGCTGACCCTTGCGTACGCTTCCCATTGGAAATGTATGGATCCTTTGGTACGCAGTCTTGAGCGTACGCTAGTCTGAGCATAGCCTGGCTTGAGCGTAGCCTGATTACCCTTGATCTTCTATAGCCCTGTATATTGATATTTTATTAGATATTTAACGTCCATTTTATATCCTTACGCCTTTTGTCATGAACTTGATAATCATGGATTTGTTTAATATGTTTGGAAATGATACCTGAGCATGACACGATAGTGACCCGTAGTGGTGCCCTCCTGACATAATAACCTGATATGACCTGATAGTGGTCCGTCGTAGCGTACTCCTGACAAGTACACTTGACATGATAAACCTGACATGTTATATCTTGATAAGCTGTTGCGACGGCTACCTGACATGACATAACCTGTATAAATAACCTGGACACCGTGGGCGATTGTGCTTGTACAAATAATCCAGTCCTGTCTTGTATCATATCTAGGAGGGGACTCCTGAGTACCACGGTCAGGAGTACCTACAAAAATGGACTAAGGTTAACAACTAGATTAACACATTAGTCATGAAGAGATTTCCCAGCTACAGGCAATCCCGTTACCTGGACGCGCTTGGGATCTGTAGCCTGCCGTCGAGTAGGGCACATTTCCAGCACACTGTCATGTGTTGCACCCCTCAAACTGCTTAAGGGTACATGCATTTCCTGGACGATGTACCCACCTGAATTCAACCCTAATATCTCGACCTGGGTGACCTGGATGGTCTGCAGGGCTTGTGGCTGTGGAATAATCTCACTGCATCTTGTAGTAATTAGGCTTGTGACAACCCTAGTTAGTTAAAGTATTAAGCCGTAGTTCTTGCTTGGCCGTGAAGTGATTGGATGGAGTCTAACCAGTCTAGTCTTGCCCTGATCCTGTTCCAGATTGCTGCACGACTTGAATACCTGTATTTATTTTTACCGATAAATGGTGAGAAACCAAGCTCCGTTCAGATGAAGGGTTACAACCCCGGTCCTTGTTTGGTTTACGGGTTGTAACCTGGCTATCTGAATAGTTCCATGGTTATCTCGTCGTATATCATCCTGATATGTTTCCTTTTATTCCAGTCCTTATTTTATTTATATTTATATTCCTGTGCTGATTGTTGATTTTAGTTCTTAAGTGAAGCCTCATTTGTGGCACTTGCTCTTTCTGGGGTCTGACCCAGCTGGTTTTGTGTGGCCAGATTTTGGAGCAGCTCCAGAGGATCTATCGACTTTCCAGCCAGATGGTGGCCACTAGACGGAACCCTGGCAACGAGTGGGTTATTTTTGGCTCTCCCGCTCTAGTGTAAAAAAAAATTATTCTTTTGAGGCGTTTAGCCGACGAGCACCTGTTTAGCTCGATTGCACTTACTTACTGTTTGCCTACGGGCTGTAACATGATTAACAGATCCTAGGGTTGATCATGTATGACTAAACTCTTGCTAGTCCTAACATTTTGTAACGACTAGCTTCATGATCAGCTGAATATGTAATGTTTGGGACGCCTTACTATTGTATATTTAATGATCATACATCTTGTAACATTTACTTACTTGCTTGTGATTGAGACACTAGGCTTGTTCATGACCATAGGAGACTGTTGGCTTGTAGTAAACCCTCATGTATCTAGACAGCCGTGACCGTATAGCGAGATGGAATCCATTTTATATACGTAGCTGGCTATGTCTGCCCCCGCTCTCCAGTATTCTGGTTCTGGGGCGTGACACCTCATGAGGAGTCGAGGACGAACATTCATCAAATTTCCTCTTCTTTTGAGAAGAAATCGGTTGTTTGGGAGCCATATGAAAATTAAACGAAAAGAAAAGAGAGAGATATACCGAAATTGATGGTAGACAGTGGAAGAGAACCTCGAGAGAGCTCCGAATCCAAAGTTTGAAGGTTTGAAGAGCTTGGATGAGGAAGAACTTGGAGGTTACGGTTAGGCTGTCCAGCTTCTGTTTGAAATCCTCCAGACCGAGTTTGGCCAGAACTCTGATCGAGTACGATCTCTAGGGTTTCAAGGCAGTTGTTGGAAACAGTGTGATACTTTTTAACATAAATAAGAAAATGAATTAGAATTTATTGTGTTGAAGAAGATAATTTAATATTTGTTGATTAGTTTCCCATAAATTGCCATAAATACTTTGGGTTAGCTGTAGGGGCCGGATTCTAGCTAGCGGCAGTCCGATGACTAGTACACCATGTCGTTTCAGGTTATTTACACCCGTGTGACAGAAGGGCCATTTCGGCTTATAACCAAAATAAATTTAGTGAATTCATGTTCATTAAATAATAATATTATATTATATTACCTTAATATCCTGAATTTCTAATTCTTTTCGTATAAAGTTAAAACGATCTTCAGCCAAAGGCTTTGTGAAGATGTCAGCTAGTTGATGTTCAGTATCAATAAATTCTAAAACAATATCACCGTACAATACATGGTCTCTCAAAAAGTGATGTCGAATTTCTATGTGTTTAGCGCGTGAATGACATATGGGATTCTTAGTGAGATTAAAAGAGCTAATGTTATCACTGTAAATGGGAATATGATGAAAGGATAATTGAAAGTCTTCCAGAGTTTGTTTCTTCCACAAAATTTGTGCACAACAACGTCCTGCAGCTATATACTTAGCTTCAGTAGTTGATAATGCAACTGAATTTTGTTTCTTAGAAAATTAGGAGACTAATAAATTTCCTAGAAAATGACATGTGTTTCACTTAACAAAATTGCCAAACAAAAGGTTGGATTTTGAAAATAAAACGAAAAAAAGTAAAAGAAGTGCAAATTTGATTCTGGGAAAGTATTGCTATGGAAGTCTGATTCGTAAATGATCACTTTGTTCCTTGGACCATATGATGATGATGAAGATCACTGCTTGAAGTAGAACAACTTGGAAGAACTAAATCACCAGAAAGGTATCGACGCACTTGGGCACTGATGGCGAGGCCGAATGCTTTCCGCTTTGCTTCACTCTGTTCTGAAAGAAAAGTTGAAGAAGAATGCTCCGGAGAATCAAAATCTCGAAGTCCTGATCTCTGTATTCTCTCCTGTTCTCTCTCCGTCCGTCTCTTTGAGAAAAATGAGTCTATTTATAGACTGGGGCTTCTGTGCGTAAAAAAGTATCAAAATTTATCTTTACGCTAACAACTGCCACCCATGATCAGAGTCATCCTTTGTATACATTGACACGCGTCCCATTATTTCAGTGAGAATAGGATGCATGTACACACGTTCTTCGAAATATGTGGCATGAAGGCCATGTAGGCAAACCACGTTCCATACTGGCCAGAAAGAATAGGGCGTAAAAATAGCTCCAACATCCTCTGGGCGTAAAGCAGTAAGATGAGCGTAAAATAGCTCTGTCATAAGTTTCCAGCGTAAAGTGGTTATTGAATAACCTTGAGCGTAAAATGGCTCAAATAGACTTTACGCACACATTGTTTTATGAGCGTAAGAACTCATGTAAAACTCCGTACGTAAAAGAAACCATATAGTGAGCGTAAAGTAGCCTGATCCCCCATAAACGACAACAATGGTCTTTGTATAAGACAAATCCTATTGAATTCTGTGGTAAATGCCATCATTAATATCTTTATGTCAGAGTTTGCATTAAATAAGAGATTTGACAGCTTTGTCCAGCGTAAAAGAGGCTGCTCTGTCCTTGTCGTAAAACCACCGGCGTGGACCCAAGCGTAAAATGATCAGCCTGCTTAGGCGTAAATTGATTAGCCAAGTCTTGGGCGTAAAAGAGATTATCCGCTCTTGCTTAGTGTAGAAAACCAATCACTTATGAATGGGATGACTCTTGCTTTGAAGCACTTTTTACGCTCCTACAAGACCCCCTTCAAAGTTTTCAAATATCTCCAAAATTTGAAACACTTTGAACAGAAGCGTAAAAGTTGAGATTTGACCTGCCAGCATAAAATTTGGGATACGCAACAGCCATCCGCGTAAAAGCGGGGATGTCCAACAGTCGGCGTAATTATAGGGATATCCAACAGTCGATTTTGAATCTCTCTTATAAATAGGTCTTTTTCAGAGAAAGAAAATACTTTTACTCATCTTCTTGAATCTCTTTGCCTTTTCTTTCTTCGAAACTCTGATCTGATGGCTCCTAAGAAATCATCCGCCGCCGGTAGCAAGAGGAAGAAACCAGCCATTGATTCTTCCTCGACTGATCATGTGAAAACCCCTACTCAGTCATCGCTACCACAACGAAATCCCAACCCGGCCGTGGCTCCGCCTATGATAGGTAAAAACCCTAATCTTTGGTTGGGAGAAAACAAATCCGTCGAGGAAGAAAAAGATAAACCAAACTTTCAGCTTTTTACGCCCACGTTGTACGTGTTAGCGTAAAGCTGAAATAACATTGTACGCCCACGTTGTTCGTGTTAGCGTAAAAAGATAACAAGAATACGCCTACGTTATACGTGTCAGCGTAAAATTTGGTTTTATGCCCACAGTTAATGTGCTAGCGTAAAACTTAACTACGCTCATGTTCGTACATGCCAGCATAAAAAGTTGTATTACGCTCATATTACTATGTGGTAGCGTAAAGTTCATCAATCTTTTTGAGAGATTTGGTCGAACAAAGACTTCATAAGCTTTTCATCAACTCTTTAATAAAAAACTTCGAACTAACTTGATCTCTTTTGTTATTTCACCAGTGGATTTGCAAGTTCACCCCCTCGCTGAAGTTTTCGGATCATCAGTTGGCATGGTAGGTTCGAACTATTTGGAAGATTTATCTCATGTCCAATTTCCTCAGTCGAACCCCGAGTATCCGGCAGAGAGGGCACAGTTGATAGCAGCTCAAGGGGATAGACTGTTGCTATCCATGATAAATGGGGAATTGTTGAGTTCACTAGACGGACAACACTTCGCAAAACCAGCCTTTCTATTTGGAGATGCCATTGATTGTAAATCCCAGACACACCCCAAGAAAGAGTCTTGGGTTTTTAAATTTGGAAATAGAGCCATGTATCTTCCAGATATGGACAGAGATTATCCTTTGTCAGCATTCGTCCATGCTACTCATCCTCGACAAATGTTGTGGAATTTGACTCCAGTAGTCATGGACGCCCGGGTAGAATTGTTTTTAAGAGAGAGCGTACCAATAATATGGGATACTTTGCTAGTATTCCCAATGGAGGTGTTACTTCTATCTTTGGCCTTATGCCAGGCTCTAATCCTAGCGAAGATTCGGGTTTAATACAGCCAGTACAAACCCCGATGTTTGTCAATAAATTTATGAGGAAAGCTGTATTATATCCCCAAACCAACCCCAGACTGCCAGGATGGTTGACTCCATTCAATCAGAGTTGGATTCAGATAAGACTTTGGATGATGAAGAACTTTGAGGAAGAGTTGAAAGATATTGGCTTGTACGAAGCAGTAGCTTCCACCAGTTATGGTATTCCTCTGAATGGAAACTTATTTCTGGCCTTGATGGAGATATATTTAAGTTCAACTGGAACTTTTGCCACCCCGAAAGGTGAAATGGGTCTTGCCCTTCATGAGATGCAGTTTATCTCGAAGCTGCCAATAGGGGAGGCCCCATATGAAGAATACGTTCCCTCCAATAGGGAGCTTGCTGAAATCAGAGGAGTTAACCCTCAGTTAATCGAGACATACGAAGAACTGATGTGCCACTACCTGATTTGTACCACGATGCATGAAAGTACATCCCATTTGGCATATATCAACAAGTGGACGACTTATCTTTTCTTCCATAAGGATAAGATATCCAAGGAAGATAAAGAAAGGTTTCAAGAAAATAAAGCTCCAGTAATCAACATAGATTCGACAATCCTTTCTAACAAGGTTCGAGATATGATGGTTACTTACAAATTTACGAATAAATATCTGTCTACGAAGACTGGGGAATTTCCTGCAGGAACTGAAGCCTTGAGCTTCCTCAGATATGGTAGTCAGAAAATCTCATGGAGAGCTTTGCTGGCAGGCTTTCTTTCTTTATGGTTGAGAAGATGGGTTGTACCGGGTATTGGTACTGCTGACAGAATTCATCGCAGTGTGCTATGGCCAGCAGTACGTCTGGTTTTTAAAGTCAGGATCAACCTGCTGTCGGCCATGGTGTGTCGGATAAATGTAGGTTTAAGAACCTTCGGCGAGGAGTTAATCAACAATGCTCCTCATCGGAATATTTTCCCTAGAGTAGAGATGCCCTACACTTATCTGATGGGATGGTTGTTGCATCACAACTGCAGATTATTACCGCCGGGCCCAGGCGATGATGCGGAGGTCTTCCTCCAAAAATTCAGCAAAGCTACATGGATTGCTACGACTGTGGCAGATACCCGAGCAATTTTGAATTATTCATACGGTTGGAACTTCTTCTATACCCGGCCGCAAGTTCCAGCAGATTGCTTCGGTGTCCAGTTTGAAGATGAAGTTGAAGGAAGAGTTGTATTGCCACAGTCAGTCTTTAGATGGCTTCAGTGCATCAGACCGTCTCATCTGATGTACAGAAATGAAGATAATTGTGCGTTCGAACCATACTTACCCAGTAGGTTTGCTCGCCAATTTGGGTACGACCAACTTTATGTTGGTAATCCTTTGACTAATTTTCGTTACTATGGGAAATTACTTGACGGAGCTAGAGGTTGGAGGTATTTCGGTGCTGCTCGGACTGGTGCTAAATTTAGAATTTCGACTGCCACTAGCACAACAGAACTACGTATACTCCATACGTATGCCCACTTCAATGCTTCAATTCGTTCCTTTGCTCATGGTTACAATATGAAGGGTAGTCTGAGGTGGCCTAAAGAAGGAGATATTGAGGAGCAGGTCAGGGTACCAGCAGACATCCCTGACGATACTGGCATCCCAAATCTGTTTTTAGTAGTTATCCCGACAGGAGTTGGAGAACCAGCTGTAGAACCTATCATTATTGGTAAAGGCCGAAAAAGAAAACAGAGTGCAGTCGCCACATCTCCAGTAAAAACTCCAGAAAAGAGGAAGAGGTCTACCACAAAAGGACCTTCCAAGCCAAGCGTTCACACTCCAGAAGAGGATATTGAAGAAGATCCTCTCGTCGATTCTTCCTCAGTCCGTCCTGGAGAAGGGTCTTCAGCCCCTCCACAGACAGTTGGATCAGGAGCTGTAACACTTTTGTCTCCTGGACGTCTTAGCACCTCGCTTCATTTATCTTTGCCGCCCAAGGCACAAGTTACGGAGGGTACTACTACTGTATCCACTGCTGATCAAGATCGTATTCCATCAGACGAACCGGCTCTTGACTTTGAGGATGATGACTGGGATGGTGATTATGATACATATCTTGAAAAAAACGCATATATTCCAAGCATTATACAAAACCTATACGGAATTATATATCATAATTTTGTATACTAACTTATTTTTATTCATTTTGCAGATGTCATAATTGTACCAAAGCCTGTAGTTCTTCCTCCTCAAGAAGAAGAAATCTATGAAGAAAATGAGGAGTCTGAAGGGGAAGCTTCTTCTTCAGGAAACTCAGATGCTGAAGAAGGGGGAGTGCAAAAACCTGAGATGGAGCCTCAAGAAGAACATCCTCCATCACTTGAGGCACAACAAGCACAATCTGAATTGTCTTCTCTTGTTGAGGATCAGCACAAAGAGAAGACTAGAGTCGATCCCACTGTAGGTGATGATGGAACTACTGGAGGTGATCCAGACTTGAAAAAAGAATTAGCTGTAGAAAGTTTCACCACATCTAAAACATTGGGAAATCCTGTGGAGCAATCAATTGAAGGAGATGTTGGAGGCATGCTTGAACTTCCAACAGAAACTGAGGAAATAATAATATCCTCTACTGTTGTCACTGATCCAGTACCAATTTCTGACAAGCCAATGTCAGAATCTGAACCAGCTCCTGTAGTTGTCACCACACCCACCGACATTACTGCCGCCAGAACTCCAAAAACGGCTGGAATGACAAATATTGAAGACGTTGATACTGAGGTCCCTGGGAAGCAGACAACAGTAGTAACGTCATCGGCTCCACCTCCATCTGTTGTTACACCGATTGGAGATATAATCCCTGAAGCTTCTAGGGATCAATTGGCTATAACGGTGGTAGCAACAACGACTTCGTCTCATCTTACTGTTGCACCACCAACATCTGTTCATGATTTTCGAGAAAGGGATCTGTTAGATATTGTTGCCACGCCAAGTTCCAGCATAGAAATGGATCTCCTTATTGAGATTTATACTGACACCTTTTATAACAGCCTGGCAACCTTGATAACAATGGTCCTAAATAAGGGCCTCAATTATGAGACTCTGAAGACGGCAATGGCTTCGACCATCAAGAACGTTGCTTTGTTCAACGATACTGAAAGAGCTGCCGTATTGGAGAAAATTGTGAAAGACCTTGAACAGCCAATCAGAGAATATCTTAATCTGTCTAGTAAAACTGTTGAAAGTCTCATCGAGGAAGAATATGATGCCTTAACAGCTGATTATCTTGCTCGAGAGACTACATATAATGCAGCCCTCCATGAACACAGTCTGAAGGTTGCCAAAGAGAAAGCCTTTTTGACTGGCATAAAACTTGCACTGCATGGCCACAGAGTGGCTTATGACGCTTTGAACATAGATATTCAGAGCAAGAATGACAGAATCTACGAAGTTGAGGCAGAGCTAGCTTGCTTGAAGGCTGAAAGAGAGAAGATGATCGATGCTCGAAATTTATACCTCACTCAAAGCTCAATTTTAGAAGAAAAAGCTTTTGGGGCTGAGTCGACCATTAGAACTCTTGATGAAGCAAAGGACAACTTGATAATCACCTTTGCTGAACTTTCTCGTATTTGCACTCCTGAAGCTCGACGTGCAGAGGCTACCAATAAGGTTATGAGTTCTCGTGGCAGACGGCTAGAAGAATTAAAAAAATTGTTCCAAGATGTTTCCACTCCACCTTAAGAGAGTATTTTGTCATCTTTTTGTCTTATCCATTCTGTAGTATCTCCACCAGAAATGAATGAAAGATTTGTTTTGTGATCCTATCGTTGAATTTTAAATAATAGGTAGGAGATAGAAAGCACTTATCAGAGGTAATATGGACGTAATAAGTCTATGATGAAATCTTGTTTTGTATGGGGTAGAAAATACTCATCAGAGGTTATATGAACATGACAAATTTTCTAAACTCACACATTATATCTATCCAGAGGTAATATGAACATGATAGATAATGTAATCTTATTTTCTATTTAGAGTGTATAATATTATCAGAGGTAATATGAACATGACAGTATGTAAGAACCCAAAGAAAAGTAGATTTAATATCTATGCAGAGGTCAAAATGAACATGATAGATAGGAAAAGAAGGTGGATTTAGTATTTATCCAGAGGTTTTAAAAACATGATAAATAATAAATCCAACTTTATATACTAAAAAGATCAAAATCTTTCTTCAAAGAGACAAGTAATCAGCTTAACCAAACTTTGGTAGCTGGAGATTAAGAAGACGGATGTTGTTGAAAATATATATGAGAGAAATAAATGAACCGATGGTGGCTCGAGGGAAATTTTCAAATGGTTCGGATTCACCATCAGTTTGAACCATATTGACTGAGAGTACTTGCCCAGATTCATTGAAGTTCCTCTGAATCTGATGATTGTGAAGAGCTGGAAGAGAATTCTTCTTGTATATCATCATAAAACATGTGGGATGGGTCATATCCCAACCCATGACGAGTCTTTTGGTAAAACGGATCACCACCTATTGGTAATCGTCTGCCTTTGCCCTGATTGAGACCTTGCATAGTCTTCAAATCATACCCCATGTTCTGAATGATCTTGATAGATTGCTGGCTGTATTTATCAATTCGAATTCTTCCTTTGTCTTTATCCTTCAGCTCATCTGTCTGAGCAACAGGGATATTTCTAGCCAGGCCAAACATAATTTGGCGCTTGTTTTTCTTATCAGACGGCACCACGAAATAAGATTCTTCATGACGTCTAAAAGTTACGCAAGCTTGTGATGAAGCAGCCACAGGTAGAAGATAAGGAGAAGATGTTAGGAACCTTTGAGCATACAGTCCAACATCTGTATAAGGAGGGAAAGAATTCTCCTCATGATTAATGTATAAAGTTTCTTCCGATTCTATGTTGTCTTTATATTGATGACTTTTATTATCAGAAGATAAAGTCATTCTTTCAATAAACTTGACAGCCATATACTCGAACAGGAAATCTTCATTGATATAAAAAGTACAGAATGATCAATATTTACATCATTTACAGTCTGATTGCTACGCTTCGGATTAATCAACAGAGGACCATCATCCGTCTTCTGCGTAGATTTGCCAAGATTGACAATCAACAGTAGTTCTGGATCCTTCGTGCAAGAAGTACGTCCTTTGACCTTAATCATAAAAGGTTGAACTTGGCTCTTAGCAGGAATATTTATTGATTCCTCAGATGAAGTTTGAGTTCTTCCTTTAACCTTGATCATCAAAGGTTGATCATTGACAGGTTGGGATTGGATTCGTCCCTTGACTATGATCTTCAAAGGTTGCTCCTCTGGCGGATCTTCATTAATAGAGTGATCCTCAGAGGGTGATTGATCTTCAGCCATGTCTGATATATCTTTCACATGCTCTTGTTTATAAAGCCTTGAATCAGAGAAGTAGGCTTCAACACCTTTGAATGGATTAATATCAGCAAACTCAGTTTTCACAACTCCTTGGGAGTCCACATATTTGAAACATTGGTGAAGAGTTGAAGGCACAATATTGTGCTCATAAATCCACGGTCTTCCAAGAAGAATATTGTAGGATACGTCCGAGTTGATAACATAGAAAGTTACCATAGTTCGAAGATCACCAATCTGAATCTGCAGACGAATCTTCCCCAGTGGTTTGCTCTTGCCAGAGTTAAAACCGACTATCATAGTACTAGTGTAAGTCAGCTCACTAGTAGGAATCCTCAGGGGTCTTAGCATACTCTGAAGAATTATACTAATTGAAGACCCAGGATCGATGTAAATCCTATCAATTTCAGTGGATCCGATATATCCAATGTAACACAGAGGCCTATCATGCTTATTGTGTTTCAATAGCGTATCCTCTTGTGTAAAGGTGATGTTGGGAATTGCTTCCATCACACTATGACATTGCGGACATGACACTGGTATATTATCAGGAGTCTTGAGTTGTGCCAAGCATGAATCTGCTTGAAGTAAAGCTTCGCTCAAAGTCTCTCTGCTTTCTCTGGAAAGGCGAAGCAGTTCAAATATAGAAAGTCTAGCCGGAGTATTGGCTAACTGAGCTAGAATGTCAAATTTGTAAGGCTTCATCACCACCCCCTGATTGGAAGCAGGCTTCAATGGGATATCAAAGCGTACTGCCATCTGTTTCCCCTTTTCAACCACAGACGGTTTAATAGGAATAGGAGAAGGTTGAACTGGTAGAGTTTCCACTATATCTTCCGCTTCTTTGGAGGATCCCTTATAGTCTTTATGGTACTCTTTTCCAGATCTTGTACCAGCAAAAGTTTCTTCTTCAGACTCAGGAGAAGGAAATACCATATTATAGGATTTAATCTTTCTTCCCTTAGTCTTCTTATTGTGAGGGTTGTTATGAGGCATTTCAGAACCCAATCCAGTAGTGGAATTCTGATTGTGAGGGTTGTTATGAGGCATTTCAAACCTTCTACCTTTTGAAAGTCGTAATCCATCTTCTTCATGAGATGAACAGATTGCTGACTATACAAGTGAGTGGGCAGCGGACTTTTGACAGGTGTTTCAACAGAGGAAGAGGAAGAAGCAAGACCTTCTGTAACCTCCGGAGAATGAAGAATAGATGTCTCTGTAGTTATGGAAGGAGGAGGATTCGGGATATGAGAAAAAATCTATGTCGGAGCTTTTTCATAAGCAGCAAAGACTTGTTGTGCCCGATATAAAGGAACACTATTCATGGCTAGCCACTGCTGATGGGTAAGCTTGAGCTTGGTAGGAGGAGCTAGACTTGGAGGACAGATGTTTAGTCCTTTCAGTCTACCTTCTAGAGGAAGGCCATCCCATAGATGATCCAAGTCATCAGGAGTTGTAATAACATGAGAAATCATGTTGCAGGTTTTGAATTTCTTATCTTTCTTGGATTTTAAAGTTTTACCTTCATTTTCCAACTCAGGTATTAAGTCAGGATGTACCCACATGATTTCACCATTCTTCAATGTGAGCGGCAACATTCCTGTATTTTCTCCCCTAGCGGGCGGGATATTTACGATCTTCATCTTCGTCTTCGGAATTAGAATAATTCCATCTGGGACTTGCTGTGGAGGAAAATCTCCAAACTGAAGAGAGATCATGTTGGTTGTAACTGTATGGTCATTATTGGTTAAACCGATAGCGCCACCATTTATCAGGTCTTGGATCTTCTTTTTCAAGACATAGCAAGCACTGGTAGGATGATTAATGTATCTATGATAGATACAATATTTGGGATTGTCAGTCAGATTCACCTCATTAGGCCTTTTTGGCTCTGGAATCTGAAGTTTGCCACTTTTTACCAGACACTGAAATATCCCTGGGATATCACTTTCGTCAAAAGAGTATTCTTCCTTTGGCCTGAAAGATTCCTGATTATTTGGCGTCATTTTGTTCTTGGAGAGATTGACCATAAGAGTATCTTTTCCTTTCACGTTACGATTGCCAGGATTATTACCAGGATTACTTTTCTTTCCTTTATCTTCTGAAGCAAAAATTATCCCATGTTCCCGAGCCAACCTGCCATTGGTTTCGGCAGAAACTGCTGCTATGATAAACGAAGCCCAATCTGTGAATTGGGAACCTGTGAAGACAGCAATAGATGGTCGCAGATTCATCTTGCATGTATCGATCAACGCTGAATCTGGCATACCAGGAGGCATCTTTAGAGTAGCCTGTCAGAAATGTTCAATGAACGTCCGAGTATCTTCTTTCTCCTTTTGTTTTATTTCTATTAAGGAGGACATGTTCATGTCCATACCTCCTTCATAGAAGCGGGAGAGAAACATTGCCTTGAATTCGTCAAAAGATGAAATAGAGTTATCGGATAAGCTACGATACCAATCGTAAGCTGAACCCATCAAACACCCGATGAATACTCGAGTTAGAAGAGCATCATTTTTCTGCAAGTGTACAGTCATAATATCAAAGTAATTGATATATTGACTGGGAGATGCTTTTCCATCGAATAAAACCATGGATTGTGGCTTGAACTTCGGAGGGAAGGGTACATCATTCCAATGAGGAGGATAAGGTTGCTTAATCCCTAACCTCTGGAGCTGATCTTTGTGCCTCAAAACCTCAAACTGTGCTTTGAGTTCACGCACTGCTTGAATGGCTTCACTGGTTTGAGGAAGCACATTTGATTGAATATTCGTTGGATGTACCGTAACCCCCACTGGAGGTGGTACATCTTTTGGAATGATGGGATCTGGAGATGCAGAATTTTGATTAACAGCAAGTTCTTGAATATTCGAAGGTATATCAGCCCCTTGACTATCTTGAGTTTGTGCTGCTGCTGGTACCGGAGTTATTACTGTGGGTTGAGCAGTTTGCTGATTCAAAATTATCTGATGCATGCCTTGCACCATGTTGAGCATGTATTTCAATGATTGCTCCACGGCAGTGAGACGTTGTTCCGTATTAGCAGATGACGTCTCTGGTTCATCTCCAACAGCGTAGGATTCAACCTCTCTTGAAGATATAGAGGGATTTGTATAGAAGTATGAATCCACACTATCGATATCAGACTCAAAATATTGAGTACCCCCAGCTTCTGAATCAGAAATCTGCAATTGTCTTTGTCTTCTTGATCGAGTATTCTGATATACTCCTTCAAAGGAATCAAGAAGTCTGTTGAACTGTTGTTGACCTGGAGTTTGGGACATGTTCCGTCTCGGTCGTCGTCCTCTGTTAGTATGAGATGCCATGTTGACTGATGCATATGACAACTCATCTTCTTGGTCTTCAGCTTGATGTTGAAGTGAAAAATTTAGTCGATCAAAAACTGACCGTTTTGAAGCTGAACAACAATAATTGATCACAACCTGATGATATCCACATTGATTTCTTTCTTGGGGGAGCATTGCCGGAGATTGTGAATTCTTACGCTTTTGCATTAGCAATTCACGTAAGTCAGAAGGAGTGGAGGGAATATTCTTCTTTATTACATTTGGGGTAGAAAAACGTTTAGTCCCCTGTGTATAAAGAAGATTACTGGCTTCATTCGTAGAACCAAACTGTACATTTTTATGCGTTTGGAGTTGTGTGCGTAAATCTTGAGATTTAGCACGAAGGACCCCATTTTTATGGCGTGTGATTTGCAAGTTTGGTACTTTGCGTAAAGCAGTATAAGAAGGTTGTTGGTGTAGGACAGAAGTTTTACCAACATCACTTTTACGCTGTATGCGTTTAGGTATATTCACATTATATGTGCAAACATCGTTGTGAATTTTATCTACACTGTCACGGACAGGAGACTTACCTTTACGCGTAAAACATAAAAATTGATTATCTACCACATCACAGACGGAAGATTTTGTTTTACGCGAGGAGCGTAATTTGTGTGAGTCTACCACGTCACCGACGGGAGACGGGTTCTTACACTCAGAAACATTAGAATCTGCCACATTAAAAATGGGAGACTCATTCTTTTGCCTTGAGCGTAAAATTTGGTTCTTACCCACTGAGCGTAAAACTTGATTCTTACGCAGTGGGCGTGAAACCTGATTATCTTCTCCGTTACAAACGGAAGATAAATCATCACACTTTGAGTGCAACTCTGAAGTAAGGACTGCCTCGTTACGAACGGGAGCCCCTACGACAGGAGTGGGAAGAATTCCCTTGTCATCAGAAGCAAAAGAGAGACCAGAAACCACTTTGGATTTGGGAATCCAAACTTTTCGTGCTTTGCAAGACTTTTGAACATTAGAGTGGTGAGAACCACCCCCAGTCCGGAGCATTTCTTCATAGGCAGTCTGGTCGAAGTATACAACCAGAGTCTTCTTAGTCGAACCGACTGAAACATCATCATATTGAGCAATCACTTCCTCGTCGGAGGAGAAAGTCGTCCCCAGCAGAGTCGCCATTTTGTTTCACTTAACAAAATTGCCAAACAAAAGGTTGGATTTTGAAAATAAAACAAGAAAAAGTACAAGAAGTACAAATTTGATTCTGAAAAAGTATTGCTATGGAAGTCTGATTCGTAAATGATCACTTTGTTCCTTGGACCATATGATGATGATGAAGATTACTGCTTGAAGTAGAACAACTTGGAAGAACTAAGTCACCAGAAAGGTATCGACGTACTTGGGCACTGATGGCGAGGCCGAATGCTTTCCTGCTTTGCTTCACTCTGTTCTGAAAGAAAAGTTTAAGAAGAATGCTCCGGAGAATAAAAATCTCGAAGTCCTGATCTCTGTATTCTCTCATGTTCTCTCTCCGTCCGTCTCTTTGAGAAAAATGAGTCTATTTATAGACTGGGGCTTCTGTGCGTAAAAAAGCATCAAAATCTGTCTTTACGCTAACAACTGCCACCCATGATCAGAGTCATCCTTTGCATACGTTGACACGCGTCCCATCATTTCAGTGAGAATAGGATGCATGTACACACGTTCTTCGAAATATGTGGCATGAAGGCCATGTAGGCAAACCACGTTCCATACTGGCCAGAAAGAATAGGCGTAAAAATAGCTCCAACATCCTCTGGACGTAAAGCAGTAAGATGAGCGTAAAATAGCTCTGTCATAAGTTTCCAGCGTAAAGTGGTTATTGAATAACCTTGAGCGTAAAATGGCTCAAATAGACTTTACGCACACATTGTTTTATGAGCGTAAGAACTCATGTAAAACTTCATGTGTAAAAAAAACCATATAGTGAGCGTAAAGTAGCTCGATCCCCCATAAACGACAACAATGGTCTTTGTATAAGACAAATCCCATTGAATTCTGTGGTAAATGCCATCATTAATATCTTCATGTCAGAGTTTGCATTAAATGAGAGATTTGACAGCTTTGTCCAGCGTAAAAGAGGCTGCTCTGTCCTTGGCGTAAAACCACCGGTGTGGACCCAAGCGTAAAATGATCAGCCTACTTAGGCGTAAATTGATTAGCCTAGTCTTGGGCGTAAAAGAGATTATCCGCTCTTGCTTAGTGTAGAAAACTGATCACTTATGAATGGGATGACTCTTGCTTTGAAGCACTTTTTACGCTCCTATAACATGTACCGCTAGTAATTTTACAATCAACCTTGCATCCAGCAAAATCTGCGTCCGAGTAACCAATCAGGTCAAATGAATCAGTTTTGGGATACCAAAGACCATTTGTCAAAGTTTCTTTAAGGTATCGTAAGATGCACTTAACAGCACTTACATGTGATTCCTTAGGACAAGTCTGATATCTAGCACATAAGCATACCGCAAACATAATGTCTAGACGACTAGCAGTTAAGTATAATAAACTTCCAATCATACCTCTGTACTTACGTATGTCGGCTGGTGTACCGCTTTCATCTATATCAATCTTTGTAGACATTGCCATTGGAGTGCCAATAGATTTGACATTTTCCATATCTAATTTCTTTAGCAAGTCGTTTGTATATTTGGCTTGATTAATAAAAAATCCCTTGTGAACTCTGCTTAATTTACAATCCAAGGAAGAATATTAATTCTTCCATCATGCTTATTTCGAATTTACTCTGTATACACTTAGCAAACTCGTTACATAACATCTCATTAGTAGCTCCAAATATTATATCATCTACATATATCTGTACTAGTAAAACATTTTTGTCCAAAGATTTTATAAACAAAGTTGAATCAACCTTCCATTTTGAATAACTGAGTTCAAGTATGAAAGAACTAAGACGCTCATACCATGCACGGTATGCTTGTTTGAGACCGTAGAGAGCTTTTCGAAGCTTGAATACCTGATCAGCAAATTTGAAATCTTCAAAGCCTGGAGGTTGTTTTACAAAAACTTCTTCTTTTATAAACCATTTAAAAAAACACTTTTGACATCCACTTGAAAAAGTTTGAAACTATGAAAACTTGCAAAAGTACAAAGCATACGAATAGACTCTAATCTAGCAACTGGAACATATGTCTCATCATAGTCAATGCCTTCTTCTTGATTATAGCCTTGAGCTACTAGACGTGCTTTGCTTTGTGTGAATGAGCCAATCTCATCTAACTTATTTCGAAACACCCACTTAGTACCAATGATCGGATGATCAATAGGTCTGGGAACAAGTTCCCAAGCTTGATTCCGTTCAAATTGGTTAAGTTAATCTTGCATAGCAGAAATTTAAAATTTATCAGAAAAAGCTTCTAAAACATTCTTAGGTTCAATTTTGGAAATAAATGCAACATTTGCTATTACCAATTGTCTTGAGATGGAACGAGTGCTTACGTCTTTTGACACATCACCGTTTACCAGGTCTTCGGGATTGTTTGGTGTAAATCGCATACATTTCGACAGACTTTCTAGATAAGACGTGGAAGTATCTTGTATTGTGGGAGTTTCTTCTTCATTGTCACTGTCGTATTGTCTTGTGACATTTAGCTCATCAAACTTGACATTGATTGATTCTTCAACAATAAATGATTTCTTATTGAATACTCTGTGTCCTTTGCTTAAATTTTCTCAAGTTGTCTTTTGTATTTAGAATATAACATATGCATCCAAAGACCTTGAAATAGCTAATATTAGGAGTTCTATTAAACCATAATTCATAAGGAGTCTTTTTAGGTCTAATAAGAACTATATTCAATACATGTCATGCTGTATAGACAACTTCTGCCCAAAAGTATTTAGGAAGATTGTACTGATTAAGCATAACTCCGGCCATATCACCAAGAGTTCTGTTCTTCCTTTTTATAACTTTATTCTGCTGAGGAGTTCTGGAGCAAGAGAATTCATGAGATAATCCATTTGAATTACAGTAAGACTTGAATTCATGGTTATCGATTTCTCTTCCATGATCACTTCGAACACAAGTAATCATGAATCCTTTCTCGTTTTGTACCTTCTTACAGAAAGATACAAACTCGAAAAAGATCCCATTTTTATTTGCAAGAAAATAAACCCAAGTATATCGTGAATAGTCATCAACTATCACGTAAGCATAAAGTTTTCCGCCAAGACTGGCGACTCTACTTGGTCCAAACAAGTCCATATGAATTAATTGCAGGGGTCTAGAGGTACTTACAACATTTATTGATTTAAAAGATGATCTAGATGCCTTACTCTTCTTACAATCAGCACATATTATGTCTTTCTTGAAACTTATTTCAGGTAAGCCTCTTACCAGTTTCTTGGTGGACAATCTTGCAATCGTGTCCATGTTTGCATGACCAAGACGCATATGCCAAATCCAGCTTTCGTCTTGTATTGTAAACAAACACTTTCCTATATTGTTAGTCTTTTCTGACAAATATAAAACATATATGTTGTCCTCTCTTATTCTCACAAAGAAAATTATTCCAGAGGTTTTATTATAAACAAAACATTTATTTTTAACAAAATTTATTCCATAACCGTGATTAGCTAATTGACTGATACTCAATAAGTTATGTTTCAATTCTGTTACTAAGCAAACATTTTTAATAATAGAAGAGAGAGAGATACCAATATGACCAATGCCAATGATATTACCTTTAAGATTGTTTCCAAAGGAGAAATAGCCTTCTTTTTTCAACGATAGAGTTGTAAATAATTTGTCGTCACCTGTCATATGCCTGGCGCAACCACTATCGAGTATCTACTTGCTTTTAGTAGGAGGAGGAAGGTCCACCTTAGCATATGTAGCCATGAAGCATAGGTTTGCTGAGCTCCGAGAGTTATCTTCTTCTTCAGAGTCACTAGTCTCGCTTTTACACCAGATACTAGTATTTGCATAGTTTTTGGTTGTTGACCTTCTCTTACTTGTCTGATCATATCTGCTTGTTTGATCGTGACTGCTTCCCTTTCTAATAACAGGGCAATCCTTCTTTATGTGACCTTTTCTTTTGCAGCTGAAACAGATCGGTTTTTTATCATCTTTGAAGTCCTTCTTCTTGTTTGACTTCTGGTGTCTGAGGAATCTTTTGAAGTTCCTTGTTATCAGGGCCATTTGCTCATTGTCCGAGTCGTCTGATTCACTCTCATCGTCAGAGATTGTTTTATGATTTGCCTTGAATGCTATTGTCTTCTCTTTCGGATGTTTAACTTTGAAATATTGAAGGTCCAACTCTTGTGTCATGAGAAATCCAGTCATGGTTTCAAGACTCATTGTCGAGAGATCATTTCCTTCTATAATGGCCGTTGCTTTTGGATTCCAGCTTTTTGGTAGTCTACGAAGAATCTTCCGAATCTTTTCATGATTGTTGTAATCTTTGCCAAGGGAAGCTAGAGGATTAATAATATCTAAAAATCTAGTAAACATAGCCGTAATAGTCTCATTAGGCTTCATTTTGAATACATCATATTTTTGTGTAAGTCATGAGATTTTGGATTCCTTCACTTGTGAAGTACCTTCATGAGTAATCTCAAGAAGTTTTCAAACCTCGTCGGACATGGCACATGTAGACACTCTATCGAACTCATTTTTATCAATAGTACAGAATAAAGCATTGATAGCTTTTGCATCAAGACTAGCTTGTTTCTTTTCATTGTTGGTGTATCTATCAAATGGTTTGTCAACTAGAGCACCACCTATCGTAATAGGTAGAGGTTTCTTATAACCATTGACGATAATCGACCATAAGAAAAAAGCTCATCCGTGTCTTCTAGTACGTGTAATTTGTGCCATCAAATAAAGGTAGCCTATTGGTTGACAGACCTTCACCGTTGTTTGGAAATAGGGATGCCATATCTCAAGGATTTTTAATTTCGTTGATTGAAACCTGCTCTGATGCCAATTGTAGGAACAATGTGTAGCTCCCCTTCCCGAAAATTTTGAAATATTTTATTTACTTGATTTAAATGGTGATTTTTAGAATTTATAAATAATTATTTTAGTTAATTATTACGGTAGATGCCTTTAGCCATGGTAGAATTTTTGGAGTACAAGACGATTAGGAATCATAGCACGGGTAGTGTAGTAGCGTGCTTTGACTAGTGTTTAGCCATGGTAGGGGAGTGCCAAGCCATCGGTGTGTCCTAACTAGGAAAACCAGGCCAAGCTATAGCATGACCATTAGAAATAGTTTAATTAATTATTATTAGATTTATTGACTTTGTAGGAACCCGGTTGAACCAAACTAGCCCAGACTGGACCCGAACTGAGCCCAAGCCCATGTAGGCATGCGGTACGTCCAATGACATTCGTATTGATGCATTTTGGTATGATTTTGTCCTATTCCATTTTAGTGATCTAATAAATATTTTCTAAATATTCTTAATTAAATATTATAAATACCATTATTAGTTGATATTCAATGATAATTGTATAAATAGGTCCTTGTACGTTTTGGGACTACTAGTAGAATGTACAAATGAATATATATACCATTATTGGTTTATTAAATTTTGTTATTATTATTATTATTATTATTATTTTATTGGGATTGTTATTTAATATTATTATTTTTATATTATTTTATTGTCAAATAAATATTATATATGTGTGAATGTGAATGTATGTATATATAAATATTATATATGTGTGTATTTGAATGTATATATAAATATATATAATAGTGTATGTGTGTGTATAGATATATATAAATATACGTATATAGGTGTATATATATATGTGTATATGTGAATATATAGATATATATAAGGGGGGTGTGTGTGTGTGTATATATATATATATATATATATATATATATATATATATATATATATATATATATATATATATATAAATATATATATATATATATATATGTATACATGTACTTAGATATTTATATATATATAGATATATATGTATATATGAAATATATGTATATATGAAATAAAAAAATAAAAAAAGGAAAAAGAAATAAAAAACAAAACAATAGAGCCCAGCTCACAGCTGAGCAAATCCAGGCCCAACCGAGAATACCCAAGGCCAGCCCGGCCAAACTGAGCCCCAAGGGCCCGACCCAAATTCCTAATCCCAGCTTTCATAAAAGCAGTAGCTAAATCCTGGCCCAGTCCACTACTTTCCAAAAGCCCGACCTCCTCCTTTCTATACATCGCAAACATCAGCCGTATGTATAAATACCACCAAACGACAGGAGAACAGAAATTCATCTAAAAACCCTAAACTCTCGCCACCCCCACGACCCTCGCCAACACTGGGCGCACCCCCACGTGCGCGCGCGCCTACCGTCGGCAGCGTGGCCGAGCACGCACAGTAGGAGTACAGAAGCAGTTACAGCTTTCGGAGACAGTTGTGATGACTTGGACGTTCTGACTTGTTGATTGACGATACATTGTTGGTTCTTCGTGCAACCCTCAGGCAAGTATACCTTGCCAACTTGTACAATAAAATTTATATGCATGTTCATTATTTCGCTGCTGTTCTTTTCCTTACATTTGTGATTGCTTTATTCCATGTCTAGTACACTCATCCTGGTATAGTTTTACTTTACATGTTTCTAGTTGCCTGCGCATTCTCGTTCCTTTCTGTTATAATATTTCTACCTGTTACACTGTGTTAGTTTCATATGTCTTCCTTGATAGAGCCGTCTAGACCTACACCACGATTTCCTCGACTTGATTATAACTTGACTTGACTTGACATGACTTGAGTAGGAATTGACTTTGACATTCTATAGATTATGAGTACTTACCTTGACTACGGTTTATAGGATTTTATACTAGGATTGGCTACCGTCTTGGTTGTGAGTACTTGCCTTGACTGCGATTGAGACACTATAGATTGTGAGTACTTGCCTTGACTGCAGTCTATAGCTTTGACCTATTAGCCATTTTTAGTATGGCATGCCAGTGTCTTAGGATCCTTATGTTTAGATCTTGTGTCTTAGTTCATTTTATCTCACTAGATATCTTTGTTTTTTTTTCACTTCTTTGTATTTATACTATTACATGTTGGCTTGTATATTATGTATCTTGCTAGTCCTCTGAGGACCTGATGATCTCTTCAGGTTTAGCGACTGCGTGGAGTTAGTTAGTAGAGCGGAATGGTAGAGGATTACGATGCATGATACAGGTATTTGTTTGTGATATTTTTATTATCCTCTCGTGCTTTATATTTAGTACCATAATATACACTGCTTATTTATAGACTCATATCATTCTTGGAGTCTAATCGAACAATATGCTAATGGGCTGCAGACCATGACCCATACTTGTTCATTCTTGTTTATATGATTCCTGTGGATTGAGATATAGTTTAGATTAGACATGATACCCTACTCTGGCCAGCTTATACGTACTCGAGTTAGGCTGGAGTCCGCTCGATACGTAGCTGGCTTGCTCACGAGCTCGCGTCCGAAAAGCAGGTGCGGGTCGTGATAAGTTTTTGTGGTGGCCCATGCAGGTCAGAGAATATCGTATCGGTTACGTAACTGTACCGGTACGAGCCTGCGAATAAGACTAAACCTTAGGAATCTCAATCCACACTGCCTTGGAAAATTCTCTTAGAAATTCTCTACGTCCTTGAAAACTCCATATTTGCTCTCGATTAAACTTCCTTGCTTTCCATACCATTGATTCTCGTCGCTTCCTATTCTGGCGTGACGAATGATCGTGTTGTCTAGAATTTATCAGAAATTATTAAATTATAGTATAATATTGTATGATTATTGAGTTTTGGTTGTTTATAGATATTAGGGAGTATAAATGCCACAAGCCCTAGATATCTGTTGGTAGAATTATTAGCAACTAGTTAAAAGATCATAAGATGTTAGTGACCGTATTTTGAGGAGTAGTATAACCAAAGGTGGATAGAAGTCCTCAATTATTCGGATTTATAAACTGACTGGAGGAGGTTATAAAATATTTTGTGAAATCAACTTTGAGGAGATTAAGGAAATATAGACTTTGAATTTTATGGGATAGTTATGAATTAGAATTTCGAGGACGAAATTATTTTTAAGGTGGGTAGATTTGTAGCTCCCCTTTCCGAAAATTTTAAAATATTTTATTTACTTGATTTAAATGGTGATTTTTAGAATTTATAAAAAATTATTTTAGTTAATTATTACGGTAGATGCCTTTAGCCATGGTAGAATTTTTGGAGTATAAGACGATTAGGAATCATGGTACGGGTAGTGTAGTAGCGTGCTTTGACTAGTGTTTAGCCATTGTAGGGGAGTGCCAAGCCATAGGTGTGTCCTAACTAGGAAAACTAGGCCAAGCTATAGCATGACCACTAGAAATAGTTTAATTAATTATTATTAGATTTATTGACTTTGCAGGAACCCGGTTGAACCAAACTAGCCCAGACTGGACCCGAACTGAGCCCAAGCCCATCTAGGCATGCGGTACGTCCAATGACATTCGTGTTGATGCATTTTGATATGATTGTGTCGTATTCCATTTTAGTGATCTAATGAATATTTTCTAAGTATTCTTAATTAAATATTATAAATACCATTATTAGTTTATATTCAATAATAATTGTATAAATAGGTCCTTGTACGTTTTGGGACTACTAGAAGAATGTACAAATGAATATATATACCATTATTGGTTTATTAAATTTTGTTATTATTATTATTATTATTATTTTATTAGGATTGTTATTTAATATTTTTATTTTTATATTATTTTATTGTCAAATAAATATTATATATGTGTGAATGTGAAGGTATGTATATATAAATATTATATATGTGTGTATTTGTATGTATATATAAATATATATAATAGTGTTTGTGTGTGTATAGATATATATAAATATATGTATATAGGTGTATATGTATATGTGTATGTATATATGTATATGTGAATATATAGATATATATAAGGTGTGTGTGTATATACATATATATGTATACATGTACTTAGATATATATATATATATATATATATATATATATATATATATATATATATATATATATATATATATATATATATATATATATATATTAAATAGAAAAAAGAAAAGAAAAGAAAAAAGAAATAAAAAAACAAAATAATAGAGCCCAGCTCACAGCTGAGCAAATCCAGGCCCAACCGAGAACACCCAAGGCCAGCCCGGCCCAACTGAGCCCCAAGGGCCCGACCCAAATTCCTAATCCCAGCTTTCATAAAAGCAGTAGCTAAATCCTGGCCCAGTCCACTACTTTCCAAAAGCCCGACCTCCTCCTTTCTGTACATCGCAAACATCAGCCATATGTATAAATACAACCAAACGACAGGAGAACGGGAATTTGTCTAAAAACCCTAAACTCTCGCCACCCCTACGACCATCTACAACACTGGGCGTACCCCCACGCGTGCGTTCCGCCCAGGGCCGCCGCCGGCGGCGTGGCCGTGCGCCCTCAGTAGGAGTGCAGAAGCAATTGCGGCTTTCGGAGACAGTTGTGATGACTTGGACTTTCTGACTTGTTGATTGACGATACATTGTTGGTTCTCCGTGCAACCCTCAGGCAAGTATACCTTGCCAACTTGTACAATACAATTTATATGCATGTTCATTATCTCGCTGCTGTTCTTTTTCTTACATTCGTGATTGCTTTATTCAATGTCTAGTATACTAATCCTGGTTTAGTTTTACTTTACATGTTTCTAGTTGCCTGCGCATTCTCGTTCCTTTCTGTTATGATATTTCTACCTGTTACACTATGTTAGTTTCATATGTATTCCTTGATAGAGTCGTCTAGTCCTACACCACGATTCCCTCGACTTGATTATAACTTGACTTGACTTGACATGACTTGAGTAGGACTTGACTTTGACATTCTATAGATGTGAGTACTTACCTTGACTACGATCTATAGGATTTTATACTAGGATTGGCTACCATCTTGGTTGTGAGTACTTGCCTTGACTGCGATTGAGATACTATAGATTGTGAGTACTTGCCTTGACTGCAGTCTATAGCTTTGACCTATTAGCCATTTCTAGTATGGCATGCCAGTGTCTTAGGATCCTTGTGTTTAGATCTTGTGTGTTAGTTCATTTTGTCTCGCTGGATATCCTTGATTGTTTCTCACTTCTTTGTATATTTGTACTGTTACATGTTGGCTTGTATATTATGTATCTTGCTAGTCCTCTGAGGACCTGATGATCTCTTCAAGTTTAACGACTGCGTGGAGTTATTTAGTAGAGCGGGATGGTAGAGGATTGCGATGCATGATACAGGTATTTTCTTGTGATTTTTTTATTATCCTCTCATGCTTTATATTCAGTACCATGATATACACTGCTTATTTATAGACTCATATCATTCTTGGAGTCTAATAGAATAATATGCTAATGGGCTGCAGACTATGGCCCATACTTGTTCATTCTTATTTATATGATTCCTGTGGATTGAGATATAGTTTAGATTAGACTTAATACCCTACTCTGGATAGCTTATACGTACTCGAGTCGGCTGGAGTCCGCTTGATACGTAGCTGGCTTGCTCACGAGCTCGTGTCCGAAAAGTGGGTGCGGGTCTTGACACAATGGCACCTCTAGAGGAGGGTGAATAGAGTGCATCGGAGAATATTTAGCAATTAAAAATTTAACTCTAAGCAGGTGAGGCAATATATATATAAAATAATTGTAAGTAAGTCAGTAAAATCAGGGCGATAAAACAATACGCAAAGACAGGTTTATATCGGTTTTCCTATGTGAGGACTAGTCCAGTCTCGAGTACTCAACCCGATGTTTGAATCTAATATTTGAAATAGAGATTACACCACGTGTTTTGCTCCGAAGAACATGCCAACTTCACCACCATCGTATTTTTATTCGAAGCCCACGAACAAACTTCAACACCTTTCTAAAGAAAGCTTTTATATGCCAAGCTTATACAACTCGAAACTCCTACTCGGAAACCACGGGCACTTATAAATAGAGTTGACTTGGAGATTTGAAGATTAAAGCTTTGGGAATAGAATAGAAAGTTTAGGAATAGATAGAGAAGATCAAGATTGAATCTGTGTTTAGAAATAAAATTTTCTTCTCTATTTATAGGTTTTTCTAGGACAGAGTTCGGGCAGAACTCGGTACCCTAACGTTCAAAAATTCAAACATTGGAGCTCGACAAGAATAGGTAAAGCTTCTGACCAGGAGTGAATTCTGCTGACCGAGTTCGGGCAGAACTCTGACCGACTTCGGTTAGCCTAATTCCAGGGCTGTTTTGGTTTTTGGATCTGGTTTGGTTTAGGATCAAATCAAGAATAGGTTTGGTTTAGGATGGACTTCTAATTGCCAGTGATCCCGATTCACAAATAATCTAGACTTAATAAATAGAATAATACATAATAAATAATAAAATCTCATAGACGACGCAATATGCAGTCTTCGTTTCTTTTCATATCGAGATCGAAGTTTTAAGACACTTATCGAAATTAGTTTGACTATGGATAAATGTGCCAACACCATGTGCTTCCTTGCAGATAGCATTGGCCTTGCTGTTGGGGCCAGAAAGTTGGGGGCCCTGCGCCTCAGAGTTCCTTTGCATAGGCGCCTGACCTGGGCCCTGCGTAACAGGAAGCGCATCTTCAGTGGACTGAGGGTGAGGCACAGCAACCATAGGTGTTTGCAAAAACAAAAGTTTTTTTTATTTCACAAACTTTGTAAGAAGATTACAATTGAATTCTGGAAAAGTACAACTATAGGAATCCGATCTGAAGACGATCGCTTTATCCCTTGGACGATGTAAACTTTGAAGACGATAGCCTCTGAAGAATGCAGCAGCACTTGGGCAAGAACTAATGATCTCTGTGATGATCTTGAATGATTTGATCTTGGATAATGAAGGACTTGAAACTCTATTTATAGAGTTCTGGAAAATAACTAATTAGTAGTTATTTCTGGATTGCGCAGACTGGATTGCACAGGCATTGGATTGCGCAAACAGCGAACTGTGCTGGCAGTTACTCGATCGTGGTCCAACTTTATTAGACGTGTGGCATTGTTTGATTGAAATGCGCAGGGTCATGTACAGACGGTTGCCACTGGTGAGCAATTGATGGCATGTAGGCCACGTATAAAATGTCAGTTATCTTGATGGATTGTGCCGCTTGAACTGCGCTAGCTTAAGACTGCGCTGGGATCGAACTGTGCTGAAGAGGATCTGGCAGACTGCGCTTCGGTTGGGCTGGCAGACTGCGCTGGAAGTTGACAGCTGGACCGCGCTAACAGCTGTCCTAGAATGCGGCGTGGCTCGAGAAACGAACAGACTTCTCGCTTTTCGGGCTGCCAGTTGTCAGAAAATCTGATTTTGTGTCAAGTAATGATGACATTACTACGTCAGCATTACGCGCTTGGATCTTGGCACAGTTCAACCTTGCGTAGTTGATTTGTTGCACAATCTGCTTCCTGCACAGTTCATTGAAGGGTGCACAATTTAATTTTCATTGCTTTTTTGATGGGTGCAACTTGATTTTTAGTACCTATAAGATCCCCTTCAAAGTTTTCAAAATTTGAAAATATTCAAAGTTTCGAAATACTTTGAATTTCGAATTTAAAATCAAGTTGCGCAAGTAGCACTTTGACTGCGCGTTTGGAGGAATTAGCTCCGACTTTTGTGGCATAATCTGAGGTGACTGTTACAATTCTAAAAACTATAAATAGTTTCCATTCTTATTCTGTCAACCTTTAATTGCTTTTGATTTTCTGAAGAGATAAAAGCTTCCCTCCTACTCCGACTACTTCTCTTTCCTCTCGTCGTCGACGTTCAATGGCTCCTAAGCGAACTGCCACCGAGAATGGCAAGGCTCCGGCCGAACCCTCGACTCGTGTTGTGCAATGAACATCTCGCCATGAGATTGGCCACCCAGCACTGCAAGGTAGATGACAAACTCGATCGAAACCCTTTTTAAGGTTTTCGAAATTTTTGAACCTTCATACCTTTCTCTTTTTAGAGATTGATGGTATTGCACTGCCCTGTTTAGGTTTTTGGTTGCTCACACAATAGTTTTCATTTTTATGAAAACTATATTCTTGCGCAATCGGTTGGAAAGCGCTGGCAGATGTTCGACGCAATCCATCGATTTGTGCAAGTCTGTTGAGCCAGCGCAAGCTGATGACTTGCGCAAGTGGGTTAGCGCAACCTATGCCTTGCATAAATGGGTTAGCGCAACCTGATGTCATGCGCAAGTGGATGTGTTTGTGCAATTGGATACTTTGCGCATGTGGGCTGTATTGGCACAATCTGATGCTTTGTATATAGCGCAATCTGATGAACTCTTTTCAAAGAAACTTTGTGATTTTGCATGTACTGATTTCTATCTCTTTATTTGATGCAGTTAACCTCAGGGAAGATCCCAATTATGAGGTCTTTACAGGATCTTTGGCTGAATCCGAGTTCAAGGAGGATCTTTTCCATGTGACATATCCTCAATATGACTTGCCGTCATCTCGGTAAGCCATCCTGATGGCACAAGATAATAAAACTCTGCTGTGTTTGATGAACAGACAGTCACTCCAAACTGTAGATATAGTTACTCATAAGAAGCCGTTGTTCCTGTTCGGTGAGGCTTTTGATAAGAACTCCCAGCCTAGACCTCGCATGGAACAGAAACTTTTTCAAAGAGGCGAGAAGATGATACTTTTACCGGAGATTTCCAGATGGCTTCTCCTGTCTCGCTATGCTTTTACGAGCTATCCTAGAAGGATGGAATGGGATATAACTCCATTTCAGCAAGCCCGAACGGGGAACATTTGTGTGAAGAAGGGGCCAAACAGCAAAGACATGTTCTACAGTTCCTTAGAGCGTCACAGCTCCCTATTCAGAGGACTGAAACCTGGTTGCATCCCACCAGAAAACTCTTTCCTGCTGCTACCAGTCAGAACTCTGATATTTGCAAAGGAGTTTACGAAGGTTGAGGGAAGGTATCCAGATCAAGATCTTCGGCTGACAGGTCTTGTGAATCCGGATAACAAGAGGTGGAGCTGTATAGCCAATTGGATATTGCCTCAATTTGAAGATCGGCTCAAGTAGATTGAGCTATACCAAGCGGTGTACGCCACCGTTTATGGTTTTCCGCCTAACCTGCATATATTCCTTGCATTGGTGTAGAGATACAACTACAGAACGGAGACTTTTATGACACCATGCGGAGAGATCGGATTGGCTTTACACGAGATAAAGTACATCTCCAGCCTACCAATGAGGGATATCCCCTATGAAGAATTTGTCCCTACCAACGATGAGTTGGACAAATTATGCCGAGAGAACGTTGACATGGTGGCTGTCTTTGAAGAGCTGCTATGCCACTACAAGATCTGTTCCTTGTACTACAAGAGTGGTATATCCGGCACCTGCTACTCATCCAAATGGTTGCTATATCCCTTTCTCAACCATATCATCGAGAAGAAGACCAAGGAGCACGATAACTGCAAACCTACCTTCTTCAGACCACTTAGCAACAGCGAAGTGATAAGGTTGATGGAAGAGAACAAGGATATGGATGTCATGATCAAGTATGATCTCCAGTGTCCTCCTTTCAAGGAAGGGGACATTATTGAAAGTTACATGAGGCTGGGCTACAGGCTCATTTCGAAGGAAGCCCAGCTGGCGGGTTTCCTCACTTATTGGCTCCGACGATACGTCGTTCCTGGAGCCAGTGCCGTCGATCACTTTCATCGAGGCGTACTATTTCCTGCTGTCTGCTTAGTCTTTGGCTACAGGATGGATCTATTGTCAGCGATGACTTGCAGAGTGAATGCTGGCCTCCGCCTTTTTGTCGATCAAATGCTTCGAGGAAAGGGCGAGAAGGGAAGCTTTCCTCGGTTGGAGCTACCATACACATATCTGTTCGGATGGCTGCTTCTGTACTATCCTTCACTGATGAACCCCAATATGGGGACGGTGAGCGGCAGCTTCTTGAGGAGATTCTCCAAAAGCAAGTGGATATATACCACTTTAAGATAATGCAGGCGTGCTCTGAATCTCGGAAAGGGATGAAATTTCTATTGTGTTCCTCCTCCAGCTGGCTATAAGCACATGTCCACCAACCTTGTCGACTCTGGGAGGGCACAGCCTCTTGGCCACACAATTTTCAACTGGTTGAAGACAATCCGGCCATCTCACTTAGTGTATCGATTTGAATATGAATGCTATTTGGAGCCCTATTTCCCTAGCCGTTTTGCACGCCTATTCGGCTATGACCAATTCCATGTAGGCAACGCCATAACGTGCCTAGAGGGAAAAGATTATCTGATTGACGGAGCCCGGGCTTGGGTTTACTATAATGCTCGGGACACGAGGACGACGTTCTTGATGCCGCTAAAGAGCGATCATGGTCCTCGCATGTTATATATTTATTCTCTCTTCTACACATCGGCGAATACTTTTGTTGAGAATTTTAACTTATCAGATAGCTTTGAGACAGCAACGCGATTAAAGAAGGGAGCATCTGTTGTGTTGGCTCCTGGTAATGATGAAGAGGATGAGCTAGTTGATGCACTGCTGGAAGTTTCGAGGGAAGCCAACTTCCCTGAAGAAGTCAACGAGTCGATGTGCGTCTCCTTGAAGGTGGTCAGATCTCCAATCAAGGAGAGGAAGAAAAGGAAGGCGGAAGAACCTTCTTCTCCAGTTTCTAAGAGGAAGATTGTCTTAGAATCTTCAGAAAGGGTCACCACCCGGTCGCAATCTCGACAACATGCTGAGTCGACTCAGAGAGAAGAGGCGACGACTCCGACCTCTCTTCAAAGTCAAGTAGATATTGTAGATGTAGAGAGTCCGGAGAGACCTTTACTCAGAAAGAAGATAGTTTTTAGGAGGAAAGTGGCCACTCCTCCAAGACCTATTCTGTCATCGGTCGTGACCAGTACTGTCGTCGGAGTCTTGATGTCGTCTCCTACACCTGTCCTTGAACCCAGGTAGGAAGCTTTCAGTCCAGAGAAGAGGGACGAGGTTGTAGAGACCCGGAAAGAAATTGCAGAGACAGCAGATGAGGCTGTGAAACCAAATGAGCCAGAAACATCTTCCGAAGCACTGCAATCTCCCGCCCACCTTCCATTTTCTTCTCGATCACTACGTGTCGAAGAAGATCAATTAATGATTGAGGCATTGGACGACTGTGACTTTGGCTTCCACGATGATGTAGATCCAGTTGCCGCAATTGATAGTGATGAAGCACGAGAAGAGAGTACAAGTGATGAAGATACATCAGCAGAGGCTGTTGATGACACTCTGAATCCAGAAGAGGATGCTGATGTACATGCATCTTCAGAGAAGAATACGGTTAAAGAAGTAGCACCGGAGGGAGGTACTGGTATTGACTGATATTAATACCCTTCTTTTATGGATTAAATGGCTGACATCTTAATTTTTATCCATGCAGTTATTCAACTTTTTTCAACTCCTCTAATATGCACTGATATAGTGCAAAAAAAGGCAATAGCCAGCAGTAGCCGTCATTTATCAGGCGGCTCTGAAGCGGGTAGTAGCCAGGTAGTAATATCTGAGGCTACTTCTGCGAGGCTACAACCTGTGTCAGCAGATGACAAACTTGTCACTAGTCCCAGCAATGGTAAGATTGCCCTTACTTTTGATCATTTTCGATAGTTGCTAATGACAGCAAACTGACGAGGTTTATTTGATTTCGCAGAGGAACATCTGTGAGGAGCAACCAGCTCTACCATGGCTCCCTTGTCCAAAGAAACTACAGTTCATGCTGCCGAACTTCCGCCTGTGCAGGCACCTACTGCTTCAACGTCCATGGGAGTAGCTGCTACACCCGGTGCCATAGCTACTAATAGATTTATAATTGGCTCATTCACCAACCTTTTCTTCAATTCACTAGGACCCTTAGTAGAAAGGGTAATAGAGAAAGAAGATATTGGTTTCATCACTGTTAGAGGTCCAACCTTTTATCTGATCAGTGCCATCCGAAATCAAGGTGACGACGCTCAAGCTGTTTACCTTGAACACATACTAGATGAACTGGAAGAATCAGTTAAGATCTACAAAGATTTTAATCGGGAGGAGGTGGAACTCTTGGTAAATGCTGAATTTGAGAGGATGTCTCGAGAGGCTGCAGTTACGAAAGCTGATTTCCAGGTTTTCTTGGACACTTTCACTGCCAAGTCTTTAGAGTATAACTCCCAGATGGAAATAATAGCATCTGCTGCTGTGGAGAAGGAAAAGAAAGTTGCTGAGCTGAAAGCAGAGTTCGATCGACTTCAGAAAGAGTTGAGAATTGTTCAACTTGCTCTGGAAGAAGAGACCACTCATCATCAAGCTACAGTCCAGCAACTGGACATTCTGACCCACGAAAGAAATGAGTATGTCAGGACTCATCAAGATGAAATCTCCCACCGACTAGTAACCTTGCCGACTTTCGTTGATAAGTCTGGAATGGAGGAAGCGAGAAGGCGGGTGATGGATTCTCGGGAGGAGCGACTTCAATCTTTAAAGCAACAGATGACTAGTTTGATGACCCCACCAGCTGAATAGGAAGATTTTTTTGTATCTTCTGTTTTGTAATATATCTTTTTGTAATGCCTTTTAATTTTGATCAATAAAAAGATATTTTCTTTGTGTCTCTATTATTTATTGCATATCTCATTCGGATATAAATAATAGCGATAGAAAATATATTCAGAGGTCCGGGACATGATATATTTCTTGACTTAGAAAATAATTATATTCATTATATCTTCTCAGAGGTAATGTGGACATGGCAGAATATAATTTGTTGAATATTATTATTTCAGTAGACAACTTAATCAAAGGTAACAAATACATGACAAGTTGCTGATATGAATGAACGGATGAATCATCAAAATACATGAACGAAATAAATTGTTGGAATGAACGGATGAACCATCAGAGGAATTGGATGAACGAGTGATCCGTCGGATGAATGGATGAACGGGTGAACCGTAAGATGAATGGATAAACGGGTGAACCGTCGGATGAATGGATGAACGGGTGAACCATCGAATGAATGGATGAACGGGTGAACCGTCAGATGAATGGATGTCGGATGAATGTAATGAACGGACAAACCGTCGGATGAATGTAATGAACGGGCGAACCGTTGGATGAATGTGTCGCTTCGTTGTTTCACGAATCTCTGTCTATAAATAGAACAGAAAATTAGATGGAATGATCACTTTCACTTTTTAACATAAAGATGTCGTCTGGAGATGCATCCAAGAATGATGAGATCGCCCCGAAGGTTGAAGTGGACACTGAAGAACATCCTGCCGAACCAACCCAGCCAAAGTAGATAGAGGCAGGCAAAGGTTCGTCTGTACCCCAGCCACCACGGGATATCCTGGACTTTCTGGTTGAACCAGGGAAGACTGAAGAAGAGGAGGCCATGAGGATGGCCGCTTGCGCATTTTTGGTAAAATCGGGTAAGGATGTTCACAGCTCTTTTGCTGACTTTATTTTTGAGAAGGACGGCAGTGGTCCTCGTCTTGTCTATAAAAAGGACGATAGTGATTCTCGTCCTTGATATTATGTAACGTCATTCATGATGAAATAAAAGTCAAATTTTATTTATGCACTATCTTGTTGTATTTACATGAAATCCTTGTTACATTCATACATAGTATTTTTTAAGGAATTTGCCATTGATAGGCATCATAGCAACTCGACCGTCCAGCTCTGAGAGTTGATAGGCTCCATTTGAAAAGACTTTGCGCACGATATATAGACCTTTCCACTTCGCGTCGAACTTGCCTTTGCTCATATGAGTCAAAGTCATGGGACGTATGACTATTAGAACAAGCTCTCCTTTCTGAAAGGCTCTGACTTTAACTTTGCGATTGAAAGTCTTCGAGATGCGGGCTTGGTATAACTCAATATGCTGTTGAGCCGATAGCCGCTTCTCGTCAAGCGCCTCCAATTCCTGAAGTCAAAGAATATCGTTGTTCTCCGTTGTCAGCTCATTAGCGATGGCAATCCTTAAGGACAGAATTTGAAGTTCCAGGGGTAGAACTGTTTCACAGCCATACACTAAAGAGAAAGGTGTACAGCCTGTGGGGTTGCGGACCGTAGTAAGATAGGCCCAAAGATATTCTCCAAGCTTTTCACTCCAGTTTCGTTTGTTAGTAGACACAAACTTCTTAAGGATCTTGATGATAGTTTTGTTGAAGGCTTCAGCCAAGCCATTAGCAGCAGGATTGTAGGCTGTCGAAGCGACATTGTCAATTCGGTGATCATCGTAAAATCTTGTAAACTTTTGGCTGATAAATTCAGGTCCATTGTCGTGAATTATTCGTCGAGGTACACCAAATCTATAGATGACATGGTGTTTGATGAAGTTGATGACGCTGCAGGTTTTGACTTCAGCCAGAGGGATAGCTTCAGCCCATTTAGAGAAGTAGTCGATTATTGCTAGTATGAACCGATGTCCTCTAGAAGAAGGAGGGTTGATGGGACGTATAATATCCATGCCCCAAGCTTCGAAAGGCCAGGAAGCAGCAGTTGGATGTAGAAATTCCGATGGTTGGTGAATGAAATCTGTATGAATTTGATAGGCTCGACACTTCCTTGCATATTCAATGGCATCAGATACCATAGAGGGCCAGTAGTAGCCCATGCATCGGATACGATCATGTGGCTTAGGGTCAGGTTGATGTGCTCCGCAAACACCATCGTGGGCTTCATACAATACTTGCTTCGCTTTATCACCAGCAAGACAGCGTAAAAGAAGACCGTCATAAGTCTGTCGATAGAGAGTCTTGGTGGTCTGATTATAGTAGAACCGGAGAGAACGTCGACGAATACTCGTAGCCTCCTTAGGGTCTTCAGGAAGTATATCATGGACCACGAAATCGATAAAGAGAGCTCTCCAATCTTCACTGATAACATTGGCTTCAATAAGATTACTGAACTTAATATTAAGATTGTTTTTGATGCAGGACAATTCCCGATTAGAGACAACCACCACCTGCTGTCTTTTGATAAGGATGGCTAAGACTGCTGCAAGATTAGCCAAAGCATCTGCTTCAGTATTGCAAGCTCGGCGAACATATTCGATGAAGAAGGCTTTGAATGATGTAGCCATGCTGATTGCCGCTTCATGATAAGGCACTAGATCTTGATGATGAATTTCATAGGTTCCTTTAACCTGGTTAACAACCAGCTTGGAGTCGCCATAGACTTCAAGATATTCGACGTTCAGTTGCTTAGCTAATTGAAGGCCAATGAGTAGAACATTGTATTCTGCTACGTTGTTGGAGCAAGGTTCATCCAGGGAGTAGGCTCTTTGAATAGTTGACCCATCTGGAGAAACAAGAACAACCCCAACTCCTACGACAATGGCACCATTTGGTCCGATCCTGGATGCACCGTCAAAGAATAGACGCCAAGTAGGAAATTCAGATCATATTTGATTCCAATGTCTCGTCTGGAATTTCATCATAAAGCTTAGATATCTTCGAAATAGGATGAGCTGCTAAAAAGTTAGCCATCGCTTGACCTTTGATAGACTTTTGTGGAACCTAAACCATGTCGTACTGGGCTAGCAGAATGGGCCATGTAGCCAGTCGGGAATTGAGTGTGCTAGGCTTCTTCATCAGTACCCGAAGAGGATTAACTCGGAATATCACATGAATAGTTTGGCCAATGATGTAATGCCTCATCTTTTTAACAGCAAACATAAGAGCTAAGTATTCTTTTTCAACCGGACTATAGTGGTGTTCAGCACCAATCATAGTATGACTAAGATAGTAGATGGTCTGTTCATGACCTTCTTTGTTCTTTTGGGCAAGTAAAGCACCTAATAAATGATCCATAGCACGGACATACATTAAGAATGGTATGCCCGAGATCGGTGGCACCAAGACTGGTGATTTAATGAGATATCTCTTTATGTCATCAAATGCTTGTTGACATTATTCTGTCCAAATGAAAGATACACCCTTCTTCATTAACTGAGTAAATGGTCTGCAACGTCTAGACAGATTCGAAATAAACCTCCTGATGTACACAAGTCGGCCTTGGAATCCTCGTAGCTCTTTTAGCTTGCGTGGAGGACGCATCTCTTGAACGGCTTTGATCTTCTCGGGATCCACGTGTATACCTTTAGAGGTAATAACGAAGCCGAGAAATTTTGTACTAGAGACACCCAAGAATGACTTAGTGGCATTCATTTTGAGTTGATATTGGCGTATCAGATTGAAGATTGTTCTTAAGTCTTGGATGTGATCTTTCTTTAGACGACTCTTGACGGTAATATCGTCGACATAACATTCAACAGTCTTACGAAGATGATCTCGAAAGATAGTACTCATAGCTCGTTGGTAAGTTGCACCCGCGTTCTTGAGACCAAATGGCATCATGGTATAGCAGTAAACTCCACGAGGAGTACGGAAAGAAGTGTGTTTTTCATCTTCAGGATTCATCTGAATCTGATTGTATCTAGAGAATCCATCCATGAAGGATATTCGCTCGAACCCACAAGTATTGTCGATCATGACATCTGTGATAGGGAGAAGAAACTCATCTTTTGGACAGGCTTCATTAAGATCCCGGAAGTCGATACAAACTCGAACTTTACCAGTTTTTTTCAAGACTGGGACAACATTGGCTACCCAATCTGGATGTTGTTCTTCTCGAATAAAGCCACAAGCTATAAGCTTTTTGACTTCATCATCAATAGCGTCCATCATTTCTGGTTTGAATCACCTTTGATGTTGTTTGACTGGATTTACATTAGGCAAGATATTCAATTTGTGAGTAGCAACTTTGGGATCTAAACCTGGCATATCTTCATAACTCCAAGCAATGACATCAATATATTCTCGAATAAGAAGAATTAATTATTGCTTATCTGCCTCTGGAAGGTTCTTGATGATGAATATTGGACGAGGTGACCCGTTTTCTCCTACGTTAATTTGAACTAATTGATCTTCGGTAGGAGGTTCCCATTGTTCGAATCGGAGTTTCCATTGGGTATCCATTTGTTGAGCCCAAGGATCTGTTTTAGGACTTTATTCGATATCTTCGTCATAGTCTTCTGGAAGTTCGACGGAGACCATGTTAGAAGATACGATGAGCCGATGAACCTGACCAATGCTGGTGTCAGAGTCCCATGATCTGGAATCAGAAGAGTTAGAGCGCTTCTCACTATCGGATTCGGAGACTTTCGGAGATGGTACCGGAGGTGAAGCATATCCGAGACCTCTTTTTGTCCTGCTGTAGTACATCTCTGATTTTTCTTTCGGAACAACCTATGGATAGGAGTTCTTCTACCCTTACCGTAGTTGAGGCCATTCTTGAAGTCATAACCCATCTTTCGGTTGATGTCTTTTGATTGTTGACTATAACGACAAAGTTGGAGACGTCCTGTATCGTTACTTTTGCTATCATCCGTATAGCTAAATTTTTGTTCTGGTCCTTTACTAAAAAGTATTGGACTTTCGCCTCTCTTTCGAGAATGAACAACAAAGTATGAATTATCTGGGTGTTCGAGTAAGACCTCTGTTTGAAGAGACTGTACAACTCCCATTGTAAATGACTGAAGGCTATCTAATATATCCAAATAGCATTTAGCATGATAAATGACATCAGTATACTGGAAAGGAGATGCTTTTTCATTGATTTGTATATCTATATTTACAACAGGACCTTTAGCCTTAGCAGGCTTGGTCAGATTGATTACAAGAGGGGAAGAAGAAGAACGTGGAGGAGGCTTGTTACGATGAAGTTCAATAACAAGTGGCTCAGAGAAGGTGAGCTCCCTTTTATCCTTGTTATGAGATAAATCAATAACAAGTGGCTCAGAAAAGGTGAGCTGCCTTTTATCCTTGTTACGACGTAGGTCAATAATAAGTGGCTTAGAAGAGGTGAGCTCCCTTTGATTTTGACCACCATCAGTTGGTTGCTTCTGTTCTGGCAAGTGAATAGCCAGCAGTTTAGAGGATTGAGGACGAGAAACACGCCCTTTAACAGGTTTAATGAGAGTATCATTGGGTTGTGCCTCTTGTTCTTCTTCAGTGTCCAGAGTCAGTACTACCTTCATAAACTCATCTTTATACATGCAAGCATCGTTACAATATGCTTCAACGTCTTTGAAAGGGTAGAGATCCGCAACCTCTTTTTAAACCTCTTCGTTATCATCAACGTATTTGAAACATTGATGGAGAGTTGAAGGAACAATGTTGTGTTCGTGAAGGTATGGTCTCCCCAAAAGAGCATTGTAAGAGCAACCATGGTTGTCTATAATATAGAATGTCACCTTCGTGCGAAGATTGCCAATTTGGAGTTTTAGGCGAATCTTGCCCAGAGGCTCACTTCTTCCTTGGTTGAACCCCAGGATGGTGGTGATTGTACCAGAAGGACTATGTACTGGGATCTTCAGTGCATCTAGCATTGTCTTCGGCATGATGCTGAGTACTGACCCTGGATCAATCAGAATACGATCGACTTTCATCGAGTCGACATATCCTGTATAGTATAGAGGACGGTCATGCCTATTGTCTTCCATCAGCATATCATCCTGTGTGAAGGAAATATTAAGAATTAATTCCAACACACTGTGACAATGGAGGCAAGAGACAGGCTCTACTTTTGGCTTCTTTAAAAGGGTTAGGCAAGTTTCTGCCTGCATTAGAGCTTCACTCAGAGTTTTTTGAGTCTCTTTGGAGAGGCGCAAGAGCTCGAAGATTGACAGCTTGGCCGGTGTATTGGCTAGTTGAGCCAAGATATCAAAGTTATATGGCTTCTCAAGTCCAGAAGGAGATGACTTCTTCAAAGGTTTGTCAAAGTTGACTTGTTGTTTACCTTTGTCAGCTGCTGTCGATTTGGGAGGCATGGGTTCTACAACCGGTGAGGATGCAGAAGGGATACCCTCTGTAGAGACAGGTTGCACTGGAGCAGACTCAGAAGAAGAAGCAGGATTTTCTTGAGTTTTGGGATACTCTCGTAGATAGGCTTTTCCTGATCTGGTACCCAATAGAATTTCCTCTTCAACTATGGGGTCAAAAGACGCCATATTGCAGATCTTTGTTCTGCCCTTGGAGTGGTCTTTTTGCTTAGAAGGAGCCTCGAAGTCAGAAACAAGATCAGGATGAATCCACATAATCTCACCATTATCAAGGGATAAGGGGACGAGACTTTCACTCCGTGGAGGGGGGAGATTTTCGATCTCAATAGTAGCCTTGGGGATAGGGATGACACCATGCTGTACCATTTGTGGAGGGAAGTTACCGAACTGTACTGAGACCTTGTCCGCGGTAACAGTCTTCTCATCTTGTTGAAGAGTGACAACACCAGCGTTGACTAGCTCTTGAATTTTGCCTTTGAGCACATAACATGCTCGAGTGGGATGCCCAATGAACCTGTGATAAACATAATATTTGGGATGATCGGTCTTACCGACCTCATCAGGCTTCTTCGGGTCTGGGAGTTAGAGCTTATTGCTTTTGATCAAGCAATCGAAGATGCTCATGGTGTCGTTCTCGTCAAAAGAGTACTCTACTTTCGGACGAGGTTCCCTTGGTGGAGGGGCAGAAGGAGTAGGAGTAGACGTAGGTGGAGCCATATTGACAGCCAGAGATTCTTTGCTCTTCAAATTGATGTTCAAAGTATCTTTTCCTTTGCGATTGTTCTGGCGATTACCGCTACTAGATGCAGGGTGTTCATCGCGGTCGGGGTTAGATATGTGTACCCCTAACTGCTTGAACTTGTCAGCACTAACTTTAGCTGTTTTAGCATTGACAATGAATGATGGCCAGTCTTAAAATTGAGTTGACCCCGTCCACATGCTGTTGATAGGCAAAAGATTTGCTTTGCAGGTATCTATAGTAACAGCGACCAAAGTTCCAGGAGGCATCTTTAATGCTTCTTAGCAGAATCTTTCAATAAAACTCTCAACGGTTTCATTATGTCTTTGTTTGATCTTGTTGAGGGCCAACATGGTCATGTCATTGATTCCCTCATAGAATCGTTCCAAGAAGATTTGTTTAAGACCCGAGAAAGAAGTGATACAACCATCAGGCAAGCTTCTATACCAATCGTATGCTACACCGGCTAAACAGTCGACGAATACCCTGGTAAGAAGAGCATCATTTGGCTGAAGTTGAACAGTCATTACCTCAAAGTGATTAATGAACTGGCTTGGAGAAGTACTATCGTTAAACAGTAAAATTATGGGTATCTTATACTTTGGAGGAAATGGGACTTCCTTCAATTCAACCGGATAGGGTTGTTTGATCCCCAATCTCTGTAAATTGTCCTTCTCTTTAAAGGCCTCGAATTAAGTGCGCAAGAGTTTGACAGCTTCATTAGCATCCTCCGATGATATAGAAGGAGCAGGTTGAATTATAGTGTTAGGAAGAGGAACAGCGTGATAAGTACTCCCCCCAGCTCCTGACTGACTAGGGGTAGGTTGAATTTGTACAGGGGATATTTGAGGAAATACTACCCCCAGTCCTGTATTGACAGACACCGACGATGTTATAATCTCAGGATTTGTAGCAGGTGTGGTCGGTGGTACTGTATGTTGGGCCACGATGATAGAATGCATACTTACGACCATTTCAGCCATGGTCTTCAGCTTATCCTCCAGTGCAGCTATTCGTTGTTCTTGATTTACCGAACTAGAAGCATCTGGGTCTTCAGTAACAACGTATGCTGTCACTTCTCTAGGTATAGTAGAAGACACTGTCTGTTCAGAGATTTTACTGTATACATCATAATCAGAGAAGGAATCATCTCCTGAATGAGAAGTAGGAAGATGACCAGAAAGGATCTTGGAGAAGATTCTTTTGACCGATTGTGTCTCGGCTTCGGGATCTGGTGTGTTGAAATACTTCTTCAGAGGATTCTTAGAGTAAATCCAAGTACCGCTGGCTGGGTTTACGGGACTTGCCGTGTTTGGAGCACTTTCTACCCCAAGTGTCTCGAGAAGCCATGTTGACGGAAGCATACATTATTTTGCCTTCGTCTTTTGACATTGGTTCAGAAGTTGCAAAATTCAGACGATCGAAGACAGATCGTTTTGTTGTCTGGCAACAACACTTGATGACAACCTTGTGATTACAATGGTGTTCAAGTGGTTGAACTGAAGGTGTCGGGATATTGTCCCGCTTTTGCTTGAGGTGCTCTCGAAGATCAGGAACAATGACGGGACGAGAAGAAGTCTGAGGGATATGTTCTTTGACCATATTCAGAACATGGTTCCGGTTCTTCAGATGTTTTGTCCCGTGAGTATACAAGGAAGTACTCACTTCATTAGCACAGGTATCAGGATTTTTTATTCTGGAAGTTTACCTCTGATGCAGGTTCATCTTCGGCATTGGCTGCTTGCGTTTCACCGAAGTTAATGTAGATCGATGTCTATTGAGATAATCCCGTAGATCAGCAAACTCACCCCCATGAGTCACTGTCTGAGATACCAGTAATTTTTCTTGCTGTGAGTGGGATATCAGGAGAGTTGGGAGATCTTGGAATTCTGCTACCGGAGTAGGCAGAATACCTCTTTGATCAGTACATTTTCCTTTGGCAGGGAGAGAAGAACTCTTGTTTGAAAGAGTTCTTGTATTGATTGGTGCCGAGGCACGTTCAGATTGATCTTCTACGGTAAAAACCGGAGAAGACTGAGAAAAGACCAAAGGACCTTTTTCCTAGTTTTGTGAAGAAGGGTTGGCTAAAGAGCGTTTCCCTCTGTTGACTTCTAAGTTGTAGAACAAGAAAGTTTGAGAAAAGACTAACAGGCCTTTTCCTTTGTTCTGAGGAGGATGAGTAACAGTCAACAGACTACCCCCAGTAGATTGTACTGGAGCAACAGGGTGCTTGGGAAGAGGAGCAGAGTTTTTTCCCTTGCTGTAAGAAAAAGGGAGATTAGCCAAAGGGCTATCCCTTTTAGATTGTGCTAGGGTTGATTGCGCCTGGAGAGCTTTAACAGATGGCCTTTTGGCCACAGAAACTATATTTTGTGCAGCAAGAGTTCTGGCTTCAGTAGATTGCGCAGGAAGGAAGGAGGTCACCAACTGCGCTAGGGGGAGAGGAGTCTTGGACTTTGCCATAGCAGCATAGGAAGTGGCTTGCACGACAGCAAGAGGAGCAGTACATTGTGCAGGAGCTCTGGCTTGCACTTTGGTAGCGCGAGTGGTGTTTTGCGCAGGAGCAGAAGTGGCCAGTGGCTCCTTGGTAGCAGAGACAGCATATTGCGCAGATGATTACGCAGAGGACAGCGCAGAGGACTGCGCAGAGGGCTTTGGAGTCCACACTGAACGAGCCTTGCTCTTGGCAGAGGTTGCAGTGCGACGAATAGTCCCAGAGATGATCATCGCTTCGTAGGCAGTCTGGTTCACCTTTACGACCAGCGTCTTCTGCGTCTTTCCGATAGACGCAACGTCACATTGAGTTGTCACTTCCTCGTTGGAGGAGAAAGTCGTCCCCAGCAGAGTCACCATTTTGTTTACAAAAACAAAACTTCTTTTTATTTCACAAACTTTGTAAGAAGATTACAATTAAATTCTGGGAAAGTACAACTATAGGAATCCGATCTGAAGACGGTCGCTTTATTCCTTGGACGATGTGAACTTTGAAGATGATAGCCTCTGAAGAATGCAGCAGCACTTGGACAAGAACTCCTGATCGCTTTGATGATCTTGAATGATCTGATCTTGGATAATGAAGGACTTGAAACTCTATTTATAGAGTTCTGGAAAATAACTAATTAGTATTTATTTCTGGATTGCGCAGACTGGATTGCGCAGGCATTGGATTGCGCATGTAAAACCCCTAAATTTTCTAATAATTTTTTTTATTAATGTTGGTACTGATTTAAATTTTTTTGTATTGTACGTCGCGTAGTCGTATTATACGTCGCGCACGAAATTTTATTTTCGAAATTGCTCGTCGAGTGCGAATATGTGCGAGCGTACATATTTTTTTTGAAAAAAAAATATATTTTTATTTTATATTCCAAAATCTTATTACTTTATTTATTTATTTATTAGTGGTAATTTAGAAAACTATTTTATATTCCTTGCGTACATTAAATTAAATTTATATATTTTTATTTTCAAAATTATTAAATATAAATATTTTATTATTCGAAAAGATATTTAAAAATATTTATTATTTTTAAAATTATTATTATTGGTAATTTGAAAAATATATTTGGAAGTTATTGTAGCCATTTAAATATTGATTTAATATTTGGATTTATTTTTATAGAGTAAATTAATATCTATATATAGAGTTTGAATTATATTGTTGATTTTAAACTAAAGCATAAAAATTTATTTGATTTAAAATTAGATTTTGATTTGGATTTAGATTTATTAAATTAATTTAAATTTATAGATTGAATTATCTATTGGAATTTGAAATATTCCTAATCCTATCCAAACGGGAATTCCCACATCCTATAAATAGGCAGGTACTCATCCGTGTATTCTATTCTCCAAATTTTTCCACCACAAGTGCAGTGCCTCGTGTCCGTGTTCCACGTCCCAAATTCTTATTCCATCCAGTACAAATACATTTATTTCCCGCGTCCGACAAACCCGGACGCCAATCCATCCCGTGTCTCGCAGGACACTTCTCTCAGCTGTTGTGTCGGACACTCCCGACTTAAACCTAACCCAAACCCTAAACCTAAGCCTAAACCCGACACCAGCAACCATCATCTCCCTCATCTCCCTGCCATCTACACCAATTCCCGATCCACAACCCGACCAAGTCCGACAGAACCTACGACCAATCATGCGACCTCGCCACCATCGCCAGTCCCTGGGACTCGCCACCACGCCATGACCTCCACTGCAACCACCACCCCTCACCGTGGTCCTCCACTGACCATTACCACCATCGCGTAGGAAAAAAAATAACCAACCACTGCCCCAGAATCATCCTTCCGACTTTCGACGCAGCAACCCGACAACAGAACATCCCACCAAAACCACCATCATCACCGTCACGGCCTCGTCGCCGAAGCCGTACCCAAAACAAAAACCTAAAATATTTCCAAAAGAAAACATAATCACCACCGACCTTACCTCCTTCTGCCTACGAGCACCCGGTGAGCCATCGCGCCCCGATCCGAGCCATCCTGCCACCGAGTCAGACCATCGACGATGAGAGTGGTCGAGCGCCCGGAGCAGCGCCCGTCGAAGCCGCTGTGACCATACTCACGAGACCCGTGCCGTCTCCTCGGCGTGTCGCGCCTGACCGCCCTTGGCCGGAACCCCGTTCCTCCGCCGCGCGGCGAGCCGTCCGTCGAAACCCTCAACCCCCGTTCCGCACCGTCGGACCGCCGTCCCTTCCATCCGCCGCGACCCCCGCGTCCCACGAGCCTCGATCCCGACCGCCTCCGCCTCTTTTCGGCCGCCGCCCACCAGAACTCCTCCTCCGCCGTTCACCGCCTGGAAACCGCCGAAACCCTCGCCCGCGCCCACCGCACGAACCCTCTCCGCCTGAGCCTCCTCTTCCGTCGCCTTCTCCGGCCGCACAGCACGCGTCCCTCCTCCTGGAGCGCCTCCGGCCACCGTCCGCCAACCCCTCCGACCCCTCACTCTACCGCCGCCTCTCTCTCTCCCTCTCAGTCACTCTTTCGAACTCTCTCTCTATAATTTTTTTTTCTTTCTTCTGAGCGTACTTTGTTGGGAGAACCACTGATGGTTTTCGTTTTTGTTGTTGTTATGATTATTATTATTATTATTATTATTATTATTATTATTATTATTTATTTTGCTTTACTGTTACTTATTATTATTATTAGATTAACATTATTATTATTATTATTATTATTATTATTATTATTATTATTATTATTATTTATGATTATTATTATGATTAGGTATATTAATTACTGTTATTATTATTATTATTATTATTATTATTATTATTAGTGTTGTTATTATTATTATTATACGTATTATTATTTTGGACTATGTTTCTAAATAAAAACCGGGCTTAGCCTGTTGTATATAAATAATTTTTGGGTTATTTTATATATGTATGTTAGTATTAGGGATTATTTGAAGTGCATAATATATAGTTTTAGAAATATATTTTTCAAGTCTTATTTTGGGCAAATAGTATTGGGCTTAAAATGATAATGGATTTTTATTTAAAACTAACCTTTACATAAGTTACTTTCAAGAGTTAATAAAATAAGTATTTTTCTAATAAAAATGTAGTTTCCAAATTGTTTTCATATAATTACATAAAAATTTATTTTAGTTTTTCTTTTTTGTTTCTCAAGTATATTATTGTAAATAGTTTTCTAAAAATCATGAATATTTCATTATCCATTTTTTTTTGATTTTCACCTTTCCATGACCAATCCCGTTATTTCTATTCCTTCGCCCATTTCGAGACTACCTTATGTCCACCCTAACTAAATTGACCCTTCTGAACCCAATGGAACTGTTCGTGCCACCATCCGAGGTCACCTTGTATAGTGGTTGCACAGAAGTTGCAGATCGTGCCACCTTGATCATCGCAGCACACCAGGCGACACCAGGCAAGATACCTTGCCATCTTGTACTTATATTTGATTCATGATATTTTATATGTTGCTAGTATTTTTTTTACATTAGTAAGAGTATGTCCAAGTATGACTTGGGTGCCATCGATATGTATATCGATGTTTGTGTGTGTGCGTGTGTGTGTGGACCATATGTGGTAGCAAACTTTCCCGGTGTGTTGAAGTTATGCTTCATAACTTCTTTTGTTGACACGTCTCATACACGACACATGAGTGAGGATCATAGAGTCGGCACGAACCTACGTATTCGACTTGCTACCGATACGGGCGGTTCGTGTGTCGGTTCATTTATGGATTAGCGGAGTCTAGATAGCGACTTGCATAGAGATATGGATCGCCAAGACATGGATATGACTTGTATGATACATGGGCGGGGAAAACTACTGGGACGTATGAGCTATCCCACAGCCTTCTAGTTGCCCGGTTATGGGTTCATGGTTTCCCTGTTATGGTTGTGTCGCTAGAGGATATATCCATTGCACGGCCCTGACCACGACGTCAGATAAGGTCAGGAGGTATGCTAGCGATGCAAAGTATGAACTAGGAGATATATCCATTGCACGGCCCTGACCACGACGTCAGATACGGTCAGAGACGTATACTAGTTCATGCGAAAGCCTCTAGTGGATGATATGCTTTATTCCTACCCACTTATACGTTCTAGTATAGTTTTTGACTTGCATTACACCTAGATGGTTAGGTTCCATTGTGTTGGAGTATGTGGTCTTTTCTTTATCATGTATCATTTACAGTTCATCATGGTATTATTTTTATGTATCTTGTTACGTCCCTCTGAGGACCTGGTTTTTTTCCCAGGTGTGTGCTCTTGTCTTTCGCAGGTGTTCTAGCTCTAGCCACGATCATCGTTATTTCTTCGAGGATGATTGCATTTGGATCGTCTTCGCTTCGCTCGCCAATCTTATTTCATTTTTCATGTATTTCTTTCCTTGCTTGTTGGTAGTGAATTTGTCTCCGCCCAACAAATTGTACAAAATATATTTCCACAAATGATTATATGAAATCTTTATTTTCCTTTATTTTGTGTGGATGAGATTAGTCGTGGTTTTACTACATTTACAGCATATATATCCATACGAGGCCCATGAACTTCGTATGAATACAGCTGGCATGTCTACGTTTCTAGTCCTACGTATTATGGGACTGGGGCGTTACAGCGCAAACAGCGAACTGCGCTAGCAGTTACTCGATCGTGGCCCAACTATATTAGACGCGTGGCATTGTTTGATTGAAATGTGCATGGTCGTGTACAGATGGTTGCCACGTGGAGAGCAATTGATGGCTTGTAGGCCACGTATTAAATGTCAGTTATCTTGATGGATTGCGCCGCTTGAACTGCGCTAGCTTCAGACTGCGCTGGGATCGAACTGCGCTGAAGAGGATCTGGCAGACTGTGCTTCGGTTGGGGTGGCAAACTGCGCTGGAAGTTGACAGCTGGACCGCGCTAACAGTTGTCCTAGAATGCGGTGTGGCTCGAAAAACGAACAGACTCCTCGCTTTTCGGGTTGTCAGTTGTCAGAAAATTTGATTTTGTCTCAGGTAATAATGACGTTGCCACGTCAGCATTGTGCACTTGGATCTTGGCACAGTTCAACCTTGCACAGTTGATTTGTTGCACAATCCGCTTCATGCGCAGTTCATTGAAGGGTGCGCAATTTGGTTTTTATTGCTTTTTTGATGGGTGCAACTTGATTTTTAGGACCTACAATAGGTACCCATGCCTTGCGCATCTTTTTAGGCTTTGGCAGCCTAGGAGAGGGGCCTGTGCCATCTCCAGAGCGCAAGTCTTCAAAAGCTTGTTGATCAAAATGCACGACCGATGTCTTTCGAGAAGACCCGAGCAGGTTATGGTCGGACTACGTCACTACCTTGTCGTTAGAGGAGAAGGAAGTTGCCAGTTTGTTCGTTATGGACAAATATTCTACGAACTTTTTGTGTTACTCGGACGAGAAATGTACAAAAGAACCCGTAAACTGGAATTCTAAGTACAAATTGATTCTAGGAAAGTGTGACAATGGAGATCGAACTTGCAGTAGTTTCTTTACTCCGTTGATGATCTGACGATGAGACGAGAGAAAATTGTAAATCTTCTACTCAGCGACAAGGTGTACAATAATTCGGCTCTCTAAAGTTCTCTCAAACTCTATGAATTTCGAGGGGTTGAAATGAAGGAAGACTCCTCCTATTTATAGTAGTCTAGAAAAATCTATCAATGCGTGCATGGATTACGGCATGCAAGAGTGTTGCACGCATGAGTTTCGTTGCCACGTGGCACATCTAAATAGAATACGGTTGCCACTGTACGTATAAAGTGCAGTTAACCGCCATGTGGCAATTATTAGGATTGGGTTATTGCTGAGATCTTGAGCAGACTGCATCGTGTAACACATGGCACATGTTGATGAATCAAAGATATCAATCTGTTGGAATAGTAAGATTTGACGCACGGTTGATCTTGCACAAGGGATGGACTTTGGCGCATGGCTTTGGAGGTGCATGATAAGTCTGGGTGCATAGCTTCTGAGGCACATGCAATAGTTTATTTTTGTCGGTCGCGTGGTGCTGCACAATTTTAACCTAACAAAAAGAGATGATTATGCTGACATAAATACTACTATATCTAGCCAAAAAGAGATGATTGAACTGATTCATAATGGATAAAGTACATACACTAAGTAGACCGATGGTTGTACGCATGTTGGATTTGGATAAATGTCCATTACGACCAAAGAGAGAAGATGAAAAAGTTCTTGGTCAGAAATGTCGTATTTAAGTGCTATTGGAGCACTACTATATCTAGCCAATGCACAAGACCAGAGATTGTATTTTCTGTTAATTTATTATCTAGAAATAGTTCTGCACCTCCACTTACATATTTAATATAGTTAAACACATATTAAGATATTTTTGTGGAACAACTGGCATGAGATTATTTTATTTATATGATTAATTCCACTAACAATTCTTCTCTAGTTGATTGTGCAGACTCAAACATATTTCTGACCTTCATAAGGGTTGCTCCAAAGGGGTTATGTGTTTATTAATAACCATGCAGCTATATCTTGACTATCAATAAAGCAAGTTTCAGTAGCAACTTTCTCTAACCATGCAGAATTAATTGTATTACAAGAAGCAACCACTACTACAAAAATAGATAACAATGACGGCTAAATATGCTAATTAATGACATTTGTCTGGCCGTCATCTATGAAGGTGTCATCTTTATGGTAAGAAATCAATGACAACTTAACACATGTCATCTTTATTTATAAAAGATGACTTTTATACGTCATCTTTATTTACGAAAGATGACTTCTATACGTCATCTTTGTTTACAAAAGATGACTTTTATCGTAAAAAACAATGACACCTCACACAACACACATCATCTTTATTTATAAAAGATGACATTTATACGTCATAGTTATTCATAAAAGATGACTTATGTGCGTCATCTTTATTTAGAAATGACTTTTATCGTGAGATAATGACATTTCAATACACGTCATCTTTTTTTTTATAAAAGATGACTTTATGCGTCATCTTTCTTTACAAACGATGAGTTCTATGTACCATTAAATGTTCGTCATTTTCTGTAGTACCTCTTTTTGCATTTGTATTGTACAATTTGTATTCTTTATACAATACTCATAGAAGAAAAACAAAGAAGCATAAAAATAATATGTAACACCAACCAAAAATATTTTATTTCATAATTATTCAAAGTACCAACATTGAACTAAAATAATATTATTCCAGGCTCAAAAATTCTAAACATAAGTTACCAATGCTACCAAAATTTCCTAATACATCATTTTTTTTTTACTTAAGGTCTTCATTAACACTATCCAAGGATAAATTTTGCCAGCTCTCCTCTCGTTTCAACAATTTCTTTGATGCTTTTCATCAAACTACAAAAATAAACACAAAATCAACTATTATATATATGGTAAAGAGTTCTATTTATATATATGGCATAACATAGTCGCAACTTTAACATATTAGCTGAACACTTACATTGGAAGGACCAATCTTAAGTCATAGTGCAACCGATAAATCAATGCTAGTGTGACGAGCCATACTGATACAACGAACCAACAACCGATAATGGTTACTACAAGGTACTTGGTGGCCGAGATAGTAGTCAGGATGGTTCTTTTGAAAGAACTGTTCGACATTCTCTGATATCTTCCCCATACAGCATGATAGATTCATTGAGGTAGCATAAAAAAGAAGCTGTCGAAAAAAGAAATTAAATAAGCATATGAAGCATGCATACGATTAAAAGTAAACAAAAAAAACTGAATAGTTTTCTTTTATCAAAGTGTAGCCAAGGACATTTGAAAACATATTAGTTCTTACACATTTGGTCCAGTAGTCTGGTTAACTTGAAGATATAGAGAACTAAAAATACTTTATTATGTTGTATGTCACGATAACCTTGCTAAAATGTTAATGCAAAATAGTTCCAATAAAGACCAGGTGTTATATTGTAAATGCCCCGAAGTTTCATATATTTAAAATCATTAATCAGCAAATTAACGTTCCATTTTTATGAAGGAGCAGGTGTGCATAATAGCATATAGCAATCAAGCTAGAAATGACCAACTTTCATTGCCAAATCACATTCCATATCTATAAGCAATTAACTAATTGGTATGGCATGTATTTGGCAAATTATTGTTTACTCTCTATCGCTATGGTTCAGTTCCCCACTAGATCCAAAATGACAAGCATTCAGTGAAAAGGAGATAGTATGGAAAAAAAAAACTCAAAGATGTTTCAATGAAATTACCTTCTAAGATTTGAATCTGGCAACTCAAGTACTTTAGCTCACTGCTTTCTCCCCAGGTTCCACTTTTCGATGTTTGCATTCCTTTTGCGAAGCAAGAACCAACGAAATAACTGTATTGGAAAAAAATGAGACAACATATATATGTCGACACCAGTCCTAGGATTAAAACAGAAACAAGAAGGATAAATTTAGAGATATAATTAAAAAGTTTAACAAATGGTAGTAATCTATTCAAAACATCATCCCTAATTTGCACGACATCTTACTTTTTGAATTGAAGGGGAGAGTCCATTATTTGCAATTCTACAATCCGTATGTGTGAACTTTACAACCTTGTGCTTCTTCAAAGTTTTCTCGTAACTTTAAAGCGCCATCCTGGTTATGAAGGAATGAATTTCTTTCACATCTTGCCAAAGAGGCTAGATTGTATCTTGTGATCCATCCATATATAGAGGCTAATATGTATATTAAGGATCAAATCTCCTCCTCCAAGTGTAGTATGGAGTTTCATCAATTGTCCTGCTTATGTACTCCACAAAAGATTGAGGTATGTGTGGAGATGAATGATTGATATTAGCAGCAGCACCAGATGAGATGGTACTATTGACTGACCAAGAAGATGCTTGGACAACTAATGATGAGGCAATTAGAGGCCCTAACCTTGGTGATGATGTGACAGTTCTGTCCTATGGCCTTTCAAGTAACCAAAGGAAGATAAAAATTGACGATACAATAATACACATACCAAGTGCACTCCAGATAATAATACCCGCTGGCTTAATGTCTTTTTTTTATGTATGAAGCAAACATATGTTTCCGTATGCTAACGTGTAAGAAGCAACGGAACGGATTGAAGAAAAATAATCAATTACCTTTAGACTTCCAAAAAGACCAATAATCAGACAAACCAAAATTTTGTAAAGTAAAAAGTGAGGTGTACCGATTGTGGTCCTACCTATTCTATAGTAAGACTCCAGTATAACGTGACCAAGTCAAACCTTACACCCAAAAGAAATTTACTTGAAAAGATCAATCAGGCTCATTGTAATTATAGATTAACAAACCCAACTTCAATTTGTCGAATTCATCCCAAGACAACCTGTTGTATTTAGAATTTAAATAATACAATATGAGGCAAACATTGAATGGATCTACATATACAGGTTTTGCAACTTCCAATATAAGAATAGTTGAACAAAGAATCATAATTTACAAACAATAGTTTTCTAAAATCAACTCTATAATGGCATTTGTTGAGACTTGAAGTAAGTTTATTGTGAATGGAATAACAACATATATATAGGAGAGGCTAGCCTCCTCTCCTATCATTCTAGCCAATGTGGGACTAAAGCCCAATAACACTATATATATATCAACACTCCCCCTCAAGATGGGCGAAAGATATTCACTAAGCCCATCTTGTCACATCCTCTCATCGTGTTGATAGAACTAAGCCCCTTTGTCAGTCCGTCTGCTACCTGATCTTTGGTTGGAACATAGCCCAGCTCTAGTTCTCCTTTATCCAGTTTTTCTTTGATGAAGAATCTGTCAATCTCAATATGTTTGGTCCTGTCATGCTGCACTGGATTGTTGGCAATATTAATAGCTGACTGGTTGTCACACCATAGCTTCATCTTTGCTCCCTGGTCCAGCTTTAGCTCCGTCAGCATATTCTTCAACCACAACAGTTCTGTGACTCCCAAGGCCATAGCTCTATACTCTGCTTCAGCTGTTGATCTGGCCACTACTGACTGCTTCTTACTCCTCTAGGAGACCAAGTTGCCTCCTACAAATATGCAGTATCCCGATGTGGATCTCCTGTCGTCAGCACAGCTAGCCCAGTCAGAATCACAATAGCCCTCAATGCCTACATGATTATTTCTTCTGAAGATCGGTCCCTTCCCGGGGGCTCCCTTCAAGTACCTCAGAATCTGGTACACTGCGTCCATGTGACCCTTCCGGGGGTCATGCATGTAGCGGCTTACTACACTTACCGCAAAGCTGATATCAGGTCGAGTGTGGCTTAAGTAGATTAACTTGCCCACCAATCTCTGATATCTATCCCGGTCAACTGGTTCTCCAGCTTCAGCATCCAGTTTAAACTTCTGGTCTATCGGTGTCGTAGCTGGTTTACATCCCATCATCCCTGTTTCCGTAAGCAGGTCCAGTGCGTACTTCCTTTGAGAAAGAACGATTCCCTCATTATCTCGAGCAATCTCAATCCCAAGGAAGTATCGAAGAGGGCCAAGATCTTTCACCTCGAACTCCTTGCCAAGTTTTACTTTGAGTTGGGCGATCTCCTGCTCATCATTGCCTGTGATAATCATATCATCTACATATACTGCAAGCATGGTGATATGGCCTCCACTCCGTCTGAAGAAGACAGTGTGATCAGCATTGATCTGCTGATATCCCATCCCTATCATTGCTCTCCTGAACCTGTCAAACCATGCCCGAGGAGACTGCTTCAGTCCATAGAGAGACTTCTTCAGTCTGCAGACCTTGCCTTCTGTCTGTTTTGTGCCGAATCCTGGTGGTATCTCCATGTACACCTCCTCTACTAGATCTCCATGAAGAAATGCATTCTTCACATCCAGTTGGTGTAGCCTCCACCCTCCATTGGCTGCCAGGGAGATCAAGGTCCTGACAGTGCTCATCTTCGCCACTGGTGCAAAGGTCTCGTCATAGTCAATGCCGTACGTCTGACTGTATCCTTTTGCCACCAGTCGAGCTTTATAGCGCTCAACCTGTCCATCTGGGTTCTGTTTTACAGTAAAAACCCATTTACATCCAACTGCTCTTTTCCCTTCTGGCAGTCTCACCAGCTCCCAAGTGTGGTTCTTCTCAAGAGCTCCCAACTCCTCGTGCATTGCCGCTTTCCACTTTGGATCATTCTTGGCAACCTGCCAATTGTTAGGTACAGTAATACTATCCAAAGATGCTATAAATGCTCCATGAGAAGAAGATATATGATCATAAGAAACAAACTTAGCAAGATCCCAACCATATCTGTCCGGAGGATTTCCCGCATTGCTACGAGTAGTCCTTCGTGTAGGTAGTGGTATGGGAGACATCGGAGGAACGATATCACCTGAGGAGGGTGGTGGTGTAGATGAGGAGGATGGTGGTGTAGGTGTCTCAGGAGTTGGGACAGGCGCAGGCAAGGGACTTGGCACTGACACTGTAGGTACTGGTCCTGTAGTCTGCTTGTTGTTTCTCCTGTTGTAGGTCAGTAACTCCCCCTGAGCCGTAGGTGTAACACTTCTCGTCTCCTCCCTCTGTTCCGCTTCACCTTCATGTTCCCCCTCAACCGTGTCTCTATGCCAAACTTCTAAATCGGTTACCACCAGATTCTCCAAGTTCTCTATCTCCCCCTCTCGCCTTATACTTGTAGTATGAGGCGTGTTATACGAAGTTCCATCCTGGCGGTAATATGGCTCATGCTCCCGGAAGTGGACGTCCATACTAACAAATTTCTTCTTCTCTACTGGACTCCAGCATACATACCCCTTCTGAGTTGCTGAGTAGCCCACGAAGATGCACTTGACTGCTCTAGGGTCAAGTTTTCCAACGAATGGTCTGTTGTCCTTCACAAAACACACACATCCAAACACCTTTAGTGGAAGTATTCCACTATTATTACCTTGTAATACTTCACATGGAGACTTCCATCCCAGGACTTTTGAAGGCATCCTGTTTATAAGTTGAGCTGCTGTCAACACCGCATATCCCCATAGGTGTTGTGGGACATTCATGTCGATCATCATACTTCTTGCGGTCTCCAGAAGATGTCGGTTCTTCCTTTCTGCTACTCCATTTTGTGCTGGTGTATATGCACAAGAGGTCTGATGCTGTATTCCATGTGCTGACAAGTACTCTGCAAGTGTCCTATTGGTATACTCCGTCCCATTGTCAGATCTCAGTATCTTCACCACTGCATTATACTGAGTCTGGACATATTTATGAAAGTCCCGAAAACAAGCAAATACATCACTTTTGTTCTTCATCAAATACAGCCAGGTGACACGAGATGCACAATCGATAAACGAAACAAAATACTTATACCCATTCATAGTGTTAGCAGCACATGGGCCCCAAACATCAGAATGAACTACCTCAAAGACTGAAGAACTCTTATGACCATTTCCAACATATGAACTCCTAGTAAGTTTTCCTAACTCACATGCATCACATACTAATTTCCTTTTATTTGATTTTGCATACATATCTGGATACAACTTATTTAGAGTATCAAAGGAAGAATGCCCCATCCTCCTATGATGAAGTATCAAAGTGTCTTCAGTCCTCTGCTGCAGCTCCTCCATTCCAGCCTTCTCTGCCATAGACACCAATGCTGAGTCCAGTCCGTCTTGATCTAGGTACCACAGTCCATCATGCCAAGTGCCAGTCCCAAGTCTTCGTCCCGTCCCTTTCTCCTGGAAGATCACCTTAGGAATATCAAAAGAAACAATGCATTTTAGTTGGAGAATTATAGAACTAATAGACAAGAGACTGACAGGGAAGGATGGAGCATGCAAAACATTGGATAACCTTACTGAACCCGTACAATTAACAGTACCCTTACCGACCACTGGTTGGAAAGTACCATCCGCAGTCTGAATGGTGTCTGTCGATGCTAGGTGAGTGTACGAGGAAAACTTACTAGCATTTCCGGTCACATGCCGAGATGCTCCTGAGTCGATAATCCAGTCTGACATTTTAAGGGAAGACATAGATGCAAGAGCGTGAGACTCGTCAGTACCTTCTGATGGATGGGCATACATAGCGGCGTTGCCTCTGAAGAATGGAGTGGATGCCTCCTCTGCTCCGCTCCTCCTGTCTCCTTCGATTGACGCTTTTTGCTTTCTCTCCAGCAGGTCCAGTAGCGCCTGATCCTCTTCAGTAAAGGCGCCGTCAGCTCCTCCATTCCCATCTGCCACCAGCAGGTTTGCCCGATAGCCTCCTCGACCACCTCGTCGGCCTCCTCGACCACGTCCACGTCCAGCATATCCTCGTCCACGTCCACCACCTGAGTCTCCCTCCTTAGGTGGTTTGGTACAAGCATATCGATGGTGCCCCATCTCACCACAGTTGTAGCACTGCCGATTCTGTTGCCAGAGCTCTCCCTTGGATCCTGTATCCCCCGAACCGGTAGCTGCTAGTGCTGACTTCACTTCGGGTAAAGCACCTGTCGATGATGCGCCTGTCCCTGTCTGTAATCTGATCCGCGTCTCCTCCTGGATCATGGCTGAGATAGCCCCCTCGAGACTAGGGATCTCTGGCTGGGCGAGGAGTAAGGCTGTCCTCTGTGTGAATGCTGCAGTCAGTCCCTTAAGGAATTTCATCGTCCTCTCCTGCAGACACACCTGTCTCTCCTTGCACTTTGGGTCCCCGCAGCTTGCCCGTTTGGAATGGTGATCATAATCCAGCCAGAGACGTTCCAACTCCGTAGCGTACTCCTGCACCGTCTTCTCGCCTTGTACGGTGTCGTCGATCTCCCCTTTTATCTGGAAGATCCGTAGATTGTTACCTATGCCATCATAGGTTCTTCTCAATTTCTCCCATACGTCTTTCACCATCTCAATGCCATCTACTGTGGAAGCAATAGACTGGACTAAGGAGTTGAGAAGCCAGATATAAATCACCATATGAGTGGATTTCCACTCGTCGCGTCCTGTCGAGCCTTCTTCCGGCTCTGTCTTCTCGCCTGTCAAGAATCCCTCCAGGTTCTTACCTGCAAGGGTTCTTCTCACCCGCCGTGACCAACTCAAATAGGTGGCTGGTCCATCCAACTTCAGATCGATGGAGGGTAGTTCCAACTTTGGCGGTGCTCGTGTCGTGCTTTCACCAGCCGACACCTTTATCAACTTCAGCAATGTTGCCACATCGTCAGCATCCAGCTTCTTGAGAATCTCCTCCATCGATGCTTCTTCTCGATCACTTCACACCTGCTCCACGACTCACGCTCGTCCTTGCCGTCCTCTCCTAAATCCGAATATGTCTGATTTCATCGGATCTAGGGATTATAGGCATCTCCTTGAGATTGATCTCAAGAATGAGCGTGAATCTTGTACCCGCAAAAAAGCGGTACAGCAATTTTCAGGCTGACCTACAGCGTAGGTGCCCTAATTCAGGCTGACCTACAGCGTAGGTGCCCTAAAAGTGGTGTGCAGGCTGACCTACAGCGTAGGTGCCCTAATTCAGGCTGACCTACAACGTAGGTGCCCTAAAAGTGGTGTGCTCGGAGGCAACCACGGCAGCAGCAGCAGTAGTTGCAGCCGCAACAGCGGCACAGCAACAGCAGCAGCGCGGCAGCGGCGGCGACGGCACGGCGGCTGCAGCAGCAGCGGCGGCGGCGGCGCGGCGGCTGCAGCAGCAGCAGCAGCGGCGGCAGCAGCTGCAGCGGCAGCGGCGGCAGCTGCAGCGGCAGCGGGCGGCAGCGGCGGCGTGGAGGAGGGGAAAGAGGATGAGATTAGGGTTAGGGTTTGTGGAGAGGAGGGGTCTCTGACGGTATTCTAAGCAATTTTAGGCTCTGATACCATGTTGAGACTTGAAGTAAGTTTATTGTGAATGGAATAACAACATATATATAGGAGAGGCTAGCCTCCTCTCCTATCATTCTAGCCAATGTGGGACTAAAGCCCAATAACACTATATATATATATCAACAGCATTCTTCTAGCTATAGATTTTATGTACTTAAGTATCCTTATCTTAAATTTAATAGAATATATAAAATTTATGTACATAAAAGAATTGAGTACATTGATACTTCCATTATTTGCCTGCACTAAAATTTGACAAATCCTTTCGAGTATTTATATCAATCACCTGTTGAGCATGCCTAAAACTGCGAAGTTCATCCTAAATACAAGAACAAGTAATACATGTCGTGGTCGTGAAGAATAAGGTATAAGAACTGAGTAAAATACGATATCAACAGTGTTCCTTGGGTTAAGAGCCAGTGCCCGGTGGTACCTCATCTCCGTCCTCGAGTTCTTGTCCTAGTCCTGCTCCGGCTCCGCACATCTACAAAAGGATAAGATTAGGAATGAGTATCTACAAAAAGATGAATTAATAAATTGAATTAGCGGCTGCAACTTTGTGTGGTATGCTCTAAACAAAGCAAAAATACATATGTTTACGTATAATATAAATAGGATGCGTTCATAATTGAATCTTCGGTACCGCTGAACCACAACCAACGAGCTTGGAACCCATTCTGACAAGCCTGCACAAATTCTTTATCGATCTTAATACACCAGCAGTTGATTCTTCACCAAGATTCATAAAAATTAATTTACAAAAATAAAATCAAAATCAAAACTAACTCTCTACGAACTAATTATCAATTCATCAAAAAATATCAACGAATCAATAAAAATCAAACCTATACTTGTTTCGAATCGCAATACCCTAACAACATATCGTGACCAAACTTAACCAAAAAGAATCCCCAAAAAATTAGTAAAAAAAATCAAACATTGGATGAGCCCCCGAGGATATGATCCTCGACTCCGACGGCACATTACCCGACCCATAACTTCTTCAAGGTGACGGCCCAAGTCTGTAGCTTTTGCTGATTATGGAGGTATTAGGCCGACGAACCCAATCGAGGTCGCCATCAGGAATTCAATGCCGAAACAGTAGAAAGAAGAGATGGGAGAGGAGGAATTCGATGCCGAAACAGTGAAAGAAGAGATGGGAGAGGGAGGGGGAGAGAGAGGGGGGAGACGAGTCAATAGAAAGAATAAGGATAGAACAGAAATGGCACGGTTAGTAAAGATGGAAAAACCAAAAAGGTGTGTTGTCGTGTTTTATTTGTTTGTATTTTTTTAAGTTTTTCTTGAGATTTTTTCTATTAAAGTATGTTTTCTTCTACCAATTTAAATAAATTTTCTTTAAAAAAATACATGAGAAACATTTGTTAGTATGTCACTTTTAATTGATTTTTTATGACACACATTTGGTTTTCATCATTGTTTTAACTTGGTCATGTCACTATTTTAAACTAAATATGATCCTTAATATTAATGTATCATTGTTAGTCTCACATCTTTTTTTTCCACATAAAATATGACATCCATAAATTTAATTATCATATTAGAGTACTTATCATGACACTATCTTTGTTTCAATGTCATTACTAAAGTTATTAATGACGATCATTAAATTTGCTGACAATAAAAGTATTATTAATGACATTTTGAGATGAGTCTCATCTATTAAGTGTCATTGTTAACGATTTTTGTAGTAGTGAACAAAAGAAAGTATATGCTTGCGATCAATCATTCATTATATAAGAGTAAATTGTCAACTACTCACAGTTACAGATGAGCCTATAATAAAATTCAAAGACAATACGGTTTGCATTATACAATTCCGAGAGGGATTCATCAAAGGAGATTGAATAAACAACCTCCACCAAAATTATTTTATGCACATGAGCTCTAAAGGACGAAAGTGGTCAAACGAAGTCAAGCAAATCCATTATATCGAGGGGGGTATGACTCATAAAGAATATTTTTGAGTTTTGTACGTTGTACTCTTTTTCCTTGACTAAATTTTTTCCACTGTATTTTTCTTAGTAAGATTTTAACAAGGCAACAAATGCGTATACACCACCAACTAATTAATGGTGAATATCCAAGGGAGAGTGTTGTAAATATGGATATTTCATATTATTATTTGGTGTACATAACCTATGCCTTTTGGTTATCCATAACCTATGACCTTTGGTTATACATAACTTATGTCTTTTAGCATTTCTTCTTTAATTATCATGATGATGTTAAGCCTCCATTGTAAGTCTATATAAAGGACTTTTCTCAAGATTGTGATAAGTGAATGAAGAAACAATTTTCTCCAATTTTTCTATCTCCATTTTTTTTGCTTTACAATAGTTATTTTCTTTCTACCAAACCCTACCCATCCAAATCTCTATGTACGAATGTAGTTGTTGGGTGTCACACTAGTCATCTAGGCTTCACTTTCCATTTGGAAGATTCTACCTAACCAGACCTCCTCCTTTTATGTCACAAATTACAATAACAACCAACTATCATTTTATTGATTAATTAAGGTCCTTTAGTACTACTTTTCTTTTATTTTTTTGTTTATTGCTAAAGTTTTTTTTTTTACAAAAACATGTTTTGTGAGTGTTTTTTATTCTTTGAAACTAAATATTATTTTTTAAATAGCAAAAATAAATCAGAAAATTATGTACACAATAATAAACTATATTAATATTATGTGTAGGATAAAAAGTTTGAAGAAATACAAAAAAGAATACAAATCGTCTAAGTGCATGTACTCATACCGTCATTACTATTGACGATATGTTCACATAACCCTTTTTTTAATACAATGTTTCCAAACTGTCAGTAGACTGCCAAATATAAGGTAAGAAGTTGATTGTTCGTTGTTTGTTTGTTTTCATACATTTCACCTACTTTCTTATCTCTCTGTATGCATTACCTTCCTAAATCTCCCACATTTTTCAATTTTGACCACATTTATTTTTGTCGTTCTCTTTTTCTCTCTCTTCCATATGCATTCATAAATGAATACAAACAAACAGCAAACAAATCATCTTTTTCTCTTTTATTTTTTTAAAAAATATCTAGAGCATCAATGCTATTAACTGTATGAGAACATTATATTTAAAAAGATCATCAGTACGTCAATGCTATTGGCAATTCTACCACTCATATCACAATTGCTAATGACAATTTGTATTCTTATATGTATTTATTCAAACTTTTTATCCTGCACGTAATCTTATTATAGTTTATTATCGTGTAGTAAGTTTTTTTAAAAAAAATATTTACCATGTTTTCATAAACATAAAAAAAGGGCTGCAGACGATATGGTCTGCTTGCTGACCAAAAATAAATAAATTTGCACATTTTTGTTGTTTATCAAACCTATTTTATATTTTTATTTTTATAAACAATAACAAATAGATACTACAAACATATTTACTATATATAAAAAACTGAAAACGAAATTTTTAAAAACGAAAAAAATTATACAAAATATAGATAAACGAAAATGATGCCAAACAAGTAACACTACATTCATTGTTTCCTTTTTTTTCCCCCACAAGTACCATCTAAAGGAAAACCCTACAAGAAGGAAAGAAATAATGTAGTAGAGATGTGACAAGAAAAAGTTATTTTTATTTTCGAACACATAAAGTTGCTCGGTTTGCTGAACACTGAAAAATAAAATACTAAGGGTCCGTTTGGATAGACTTTCTGAAATTTTGTTCTGAAAACAGTTTTTTGAAAGTAAGTTATAAAGTTGTTTTGGGAGTATAAAAATTGTGAGTTTGCGTTTGGTTACTTTCATCTGAAAAGTAGTTTTCTGGAAGAAAAAAATTAGGATTCTGTTTGGTGATAAAATTTTAGAAAATAATTTGTCATATTTTTTGTATCATGTTTCATGTGTCCTCCATATTTTCTGTGTCATGTTTCATGTGTCCTCCATATTCCATGTGTCCTCTCGTCGACGACGAGAACCGTGAGTCCTCCATGCGTCCTCCATGTTCCCTGTGTCCTCCTCTCGATGCGGGGGCCAGGTCGACCGAAGACCCCAGCGTCCTCACCGCCTCCAGTGAGTCCTCCATGTGTCCTCGTCGACGACCTACCACTGACTTTATCTCGAGGAGGACCGCGCCCGCCGTCGTCGTCTCGAGGAGGACCGCGCCCGTCGTCGTCGACGGCCTCACCGCCTCCATGAGGGTAGCCGAGTCCAGCTGGCGCGCCACCGTGCCTCCACGTCGTCGAGGTGCGCGGCGCCAGCGTCGACCATGCATGCGACGGGCAGCAGCCGGAGGAGGAAGTCGCAGGGGAGGAGCCAAGTCGAGTTCGCCGTGCGGGAGGCGTCGCGGTCGTCGTCCTCGTCGAGTCTCCAAGAGGTCGTCGTCCTCTCGTCGAGTCTCCAAGAGGTCGTCGGTCCTCGTCGAGTCTCCTAGGGTTAGGTTAGGCTAGGGTTAGGGTTAGACTTTGATGAAGAAGAAGAAGAAGAAGTAGAGATGATGGAGGAGACGACTGATTTTGTTTTGTGTTCTGTGAGAAGAAGAAAAGGCAGGAGAGAGAATCTCATAGAGATTTGGAAGAGTTGTTGGGGGAGGGGCCCGCAAAACGGTGCATAAAGTAAAAAACTTCTTTTCCAAAACAGCTCTCAGCTGCTCTCCCAAAGCTACTTTATAATGGATGTTTTTCAAAAGAAATTTTCGAAAACTATTTTAGAATGTTGACCGCCAAACACCATTTTGTGGTGACTTCACATTATAACTCAGAAATCTGAGTTTTAAATGGTAACCAAACAGGCCCTAACTTGTTTTCTTCTCGTGTTGCTCGTAATAGAATGTTTGAACACAGAGCTGACCAGTTAACTCTGAACTCCAAACACAGATCAATATTTACGGCAGGGCAGGGCAGCGAAGCCATCGCAACAAAAAGATTCCGAGCCGTATGGTCTCGTGTCAGTCCAGCGAGCAGAGCGGACACGGACCGGACGCGCCAAACTAATAGTCCAAGATTGGCTAGCTGGGCGTCTGGTGACAGGAGAGTTTTCTTCTTCATTTTTTTTAGGGTACAAAATGGCCATATATGGCTGTCCTAGCTAGATTTAGATTTATAATTAAGGAACACACTAACCTCGTCCTAAATTACAAGGGACCATGTTTGTTGATCCTAAGATTAGCCATTGATACGTGGAGAACGAGGTGGAATGGTTTGCTTAACGGCTAGTGAAATTTAAATTACAATTTTTCTACAAATAAGTGGTGTGTTGTGACAGCAAGTAAGGGTGGGGGTGGCAGGTGATCCTACATCATCAGGGCTCCCACCTGAAGTGGGGCCCACCGTCCGTACAAAAAGTGACGTGGATCCTGGCACGGTCATTAGCTTTGCAGTGGGTGGGGGGTGTGTTGTTTGATTTCCATCGCCGCTGGGGGGACACAATCACAACAGGCACTAGGTATCCCTTACACACTTGGCTAGTGGAGGGACAGGCTAGGGGTGAGTATTCGGTTTATTCAGTTCCAACCGAATCGGATAATCGAAAATTGAATTGGATCGAAACCGAATAAACAAAATCGAAACCGAACCGAATTGGTCAATAGCCAAACCGAACCGAATTAAATCGGTTCGATTTTCGGTTTATTCGATTTTTGGATTTATTTGTATTTTTTTTGTTTATATATATATATATATATATATATATATATATATATATATATATATATATATATATATATACCTAGATATATTTATTATATACCTATAGTATATACCTATATAAATATATATATATATATATGCCTATAGTATATACCTATATATATTTAATATATACCTATATATATATATATATATATATATATATATATATATATAAATTTTCTTATTCGGTTTTCGGTTTTTGACCGAAACCGAAACCGAAACCGAATAAAAAAATTTAGTATTTTCAAAACCGAAACCGAACCGATTTTTTTTAAAACCGAACCGAATCTCTTATTCGGTTCGGTTCGGTTCGGTTCGGTTCGGTTCGATTTTCGGTTCAAAACCGAATAATGCTCAACCCTAGGACAGGCGCTGTGGCATCCATCAAGGTAGGATATCAGTTCTTGATGGGAGGCAAGATAAGATCTTTGTGATAGACAAAGTTCTTTCGTAAGTTCCATGTCCCGTGAGATATTGACGAGATTTTGACGATTCGGTACAAGAAGATTAGTGTTCCTTACTTAGTGTGTGATCCATCAAGGTAGGATATGAGCAATGTCGGTCCAGGGATAAGTCTAACAACTCCTTGGATTTAGACAACCCACTTATGCTAGAACAAACCTCCAGGCTCAGCGTGACCCTACAAAGAGGTCGGGATCACAGGTGACCCACAAGAACCGACCAAGAATAAGGATCAATGGGCAACCAAAATTAGCTCCATAAATGGCAACCCAAACCTCCGGACTTGTCCTGGATACGAGTCCATGATTGGAAGCAAGAGACCTGATCTTTGTGATAGACAAAGTTCTTCGTAAGTTCCTTGTTCCATGAGACGTCGATGAGATTTTGACGATGCGATATATAAGAAGGTTAATTAGTGTTCCTTAGTCTATGATCCATCAAGGTAGGATGTCAATCCTTTATTGGAGGTAAGACCAGATCTTTGTGATAGACATAGTTCTTCATAAGTAAGTTCTATGATATCTCAACGACGATATATACGATATAAAATGATTAGTGTTGTTGTTTGATATGAAAGATGATGACTAGACTAAGTTGATACTTGATGCATTTTTAGTTGTCAGGACAATAATTCGACTATCGATAAGTAAGATCTAGTCCCATGAAAATAGACAATAATGTTCTAACATCATGAGCTCTTGTCATGTCATGTCCATTCGATCGACACTCTCTACAACTAACCAAACGACAACCTTTGAGTCACAAAGGCTAGCGGCAATGTATGTTCATGGCCAACTTCAAGACTAACTACACATATGGTCTCTAGACCTGGTGATTGATTGTCCATGTTAATAAGGTTTAGTCCCATATCCAATTCAGTAGAAATTCTAGATTGTTTTGTGTTCAATTTGATAATATGGTTCTTAAAATTTAAAATGTTTGAAAATATGTTATAATTAATTAGATCTTCATAATAATTACATTACTTGTTCACAACAATTTAAAGTTTTTTTTCACTAAAAAAAAAAATCTAACTTTCACACATTGTCCACATTTGCAGGTCTGGGTTAGGATTCATCGTGTTGTATGTGTTCTTATAAACTCAAACTTAATCTGGACTTGATCCCACTACAAAAAATAATTGATAGAAATAATATAAATGAATAATTACAAAAGTTTTCATTAGTTTTTTTTTCTTCTTTTCTTCTCTTTTCTTAAGGCCTATGTTCGAACCTAAATCTCCCAAATAATCCTTACAAATTCCAACTACTAGACCACCCCCTGTTGACATGTTATTTTCTTACGTATTATATTGAAATACAAAAATCTATTCACTTGAATTGGGTGTGAACTCTGTGTAGATATCAAGATATGACCCGTACATGCATAGTTATATTGATAGGGCTGAGGTTCAAAACACTAATCTACTATAATTTTGATTCAAAATCTAAGACTAGCATCATCCAATCCCGATGTAACATGACACTAACGAAGACATAACAAGATTTTTGTAATGTAGTTTTTGGTTTGAGAAAAAGTAAAATTAAAAATGAAAGAAAAAATAATACAAGTTTGTTTCGTAAAGAGGACATGAACAATTTTTTTTAGAGAAATAGCTGATATAGATTTTTTTTTTTTTTCCTTTCTCATATAATGTTTATATTCAATAAAACTTTTTTCTTTATTTCCTTTAAATTTCTCACAAATCAAACACATGTTGAATTATTACGAGATTTTAGGGACACTGTAAAAATATAAGGAGATAGCAACATTTTTTGTCACCAATTCCTTGATTTTTCATCGCTAAACCAAATAGCAACGGATGAGAACCAAAAAAAATTGTCTTATGGGTCGACGGTTTAGCAAGGAATTTAGCAACAAAAAATCCCATCGCTAATCCAACGCTTAAGTCCTGCGAATGCACATCAATGATGGTTAAATGGTGATGTCCTACAAGGGTGTATACTGCCTCAAAACCTTTTATATTGAAGGAGTGTTTAAACTTCATCTTGTAGCTCCCTTTTTAGTGCATTAGTGAAATATTTGCTTCTGTTTATAATATTGAGTTACAACACAATACGCTAGGACGTATTCACTATAAAAGAGTAAACAAAATCTCTAGTTTAGGCCTTATCTCCAAATACGGGAGTAGAAGTTAGAGCAATAAAGAGTTTGTCCTCAAATAAAAATCGTAAGAAAACTGTTAATAGGGTGAAATGAAGCACAAACCTTCTAGTCGGTACACTCTAACATCTCTGACATCAAAAACTTCACCACGAAGGATGTATAAAGTATTTTCTCACCTTCAATGATGACTACTCAATGTATGCATTTGTATACCTTCTCAAATCCAAAGATGAAGTGTTTGAGAAATTCAAAGCCTTTCAAGACAGAAGTTGAACAACAAACAAGTCAACAATTCAAGAAACTCAAGAGTAATTGAGGCAGAAAATTTCATTCACATGGATTTGTATCGTTCTCTAAAGAACATAGAATTGTGAACGAGACTACTGCACCTTACTCCCCCTTAATCGAAGGGAGTTGTTAAAAGGAAGAACCATACCCTTAGTGAAATGATGAACTTCAGGTTATTAACATTGGTCTCTTGAAACCGCTTCTAGGGAGATGATGCTTTCACATCAACCTTATTCTTAATAAAATATTGTTCACACAAACAAGAAATAACACCCCACACTACCAAAATACACCCATTTAGCGACGGATGTTTAGCGACGGAACTTTTTCGTCGGTATTAGCGACGGTTTAGTGGCCGCTCAGCGACTGAATTTCGACTACAAGCCTTTGTCATTTTTATTTTAATTTTAGGAGGAGGAAAAGTCGCTCAGCCGTCGCTAGACTGACGGTAACATAGCGACGGATCTTCCGTAGTCGCAACACAGTCGTATATTTGACGGGAATAGTGTAGGAAATTGGCGGGACATATTTTCGACGACGTAGCGACGGATAGTCAGTCGGCACTTATCCAAAAGGGCGACAACCGGACGATAGATATCTACCAGTCGCTAGTCCGTCGCTATATTTACGTTCCAGACTTTAAATGAAACGGTGGGGGGAACTTTTCGCATTCCCCCCAAATTCACTCTCTCTCCTCCCCCTCTCTCTCTCTCTCTCTCTCTCTCTCTCGCCGGTGTCGGCTTCGGTGATCGGCGTCGGTGTCGTCGTCGTCGTCCTCTCCTCTCTCTCAACCGAAGGCAACCCCCTCTCTCTCTCTCTCTCTCTCTCTCTCTCTCTCTCTCTCGTGGTGTCGTGGGCTGGGCGGCGCGCTTGGGACTGGGCCGTCCGGGGCTTGGCGGCTGGCTTGGGTCGGGGGCTGGGCGGCGGGCTTGGGGCTGGGGCATCGGGGTCTGGGCGGTGGGCTTGGGGCGGGGGCGTCGGGGTCTGGGAGGCGGGCTTGGGGTTTTGGGGCGTCGGGGGCTGGGCGGCTTGCTTGGGTCGGGGTCTGAGCGGTGGGCTTGGGGCGGCGGCGTCGGGGGCTGGGCGGCTGGCTTGGGGCGGGGGCGTCGGGGCTGGGCGGCTGGCTTGGGTCGGGGGCTGGACGGTGGGCTTGGGGCGGCGGCGTCGGGGGCTGGGCGGCTGGCTTGGGTCGGGGGCTGGGCGGTGGGCTTGGGGCGGCAGCGTCGGGGGCTGGGCGGTGGGCTTGGGGTGGCGACGTCGGGGGCTGGGCGGCTGGCTTGGGGCGGGGGCGTCGGGGGCTGGGCGGTGGGCTTGGGGCGGCGGCGTCGGGGGCTGGGCGGCTGGCTTGGGGCGGCGGGCTTTGGTCGGGGGCGGCGGGTGGCTTTGCTTCTCAAATTCATCTGAGTTTATATATTGGCTAAATAATGTGTTATCCATATTTGGGTGTTTCATTAGTTTGGTGGTGTTTGGATTAGTAAATGTGAATATATATGGGGTTTGGATTCATGGTGTATATGTTCACTGTCTCAAGGACAGTGCGAGTTCTATCAGTTGTGTGCTTCTGTATAGATGTATATATCTATACATCTAGCTGTGATATACATATGTGTATGTGATAATCTCAGTTAGCGACGGACTAGTTACCGGTTAGCGACGGATATTTCCAGCTCCATTAATTGCATTAATCTACGGTACGACATGGTGACGGATATTCCCTGCAGCCATTCGACTGGCGAGGCAAAAATAATGTTGCCGTAGATAAAGTTGCCTATCCTACGACCCTCATCCCTCGGCAATGATGATACGACAACCCATCACTATATCTTATATAGTAGTAGATGATGTCTTAGTATTACATTAGTGAGTTCATCTTGATTCTGTTACGTACGTCCTTCAGATACTAGATACGATAAGGTTAACATATACTACACGATATGTATACAGAATATAGATGATTCACACTAATGTATGCTAGAATGAATCTTGGGTTGTGTTCTGAGCCATCCGTTCTCACACTTAAAACACATAGGAATTAGTAGTATGAGAGCGCCGGAGAGAGTGAGAGCGCCAGAGGGGGGAGGAGAGAGAGGGAGTAAAATGGTACGACATGGTGAAGTAGTACTGTATTTTGGCTCCAGTTCCAGCTCCATTTGATCTACGGTACGACATGGTGATCAGGACATAGTCTCTGCAGCCATTCGACTGGCGAGGCAGAAACTATGTAGCCGTAGATAAAGTTGACTGTCTTCCGACCCTCATCCCTCGGCAATGATGATACGACAACCTATCACTATATCTTATATAGTAGTAGATGATGTCTTAGTATTACATTATGTGAGTTCATCTTGATTCTGTTACGTTCTTCAGATACTAGATACGATAAGAACATATACTACACCATATGTACAGAACATAGATGATTCACACTAATGTATGCTTGAATGAATCTTGGGTTGTCTTCTGAGCCGTCCGTTCTCGCACTTGGCAAAAAATCGAATTGGTAATACTTTATCGGCTTTCGAAAATGTACTCAAATTATATGATGGTTCCTTTAGTTAGCTTGCTTATGTTACAATTATATTATTTGTGACTATCGATCTTACCAGATGGCACCCATGACCCGAGGAGCGGCACGTCGTTTGAAGAAAACAGTGAATACTGAGATGGCTCCTCCTACAGTTGAGGAGGAAGTGGCACCGGTTGCTAGTGAGACCGGAAGTTCTATTCATCCAGCACCGGTAGCTAGTGAGACCGAGAGTTCTCTTCAATCAATCTTTGCAAGGGACGACATCTCTCCTCGCGCCAAAAAACTCGCTTTTTCGAGGTGGATGCGTGAACGTATCACTGAGCATTTGCGTGAGCAGCATGTTTCTCATTAGCTATTAGTACTGATTTGTATTGGACTATTTGTATTGGGTTATTTTTGTATTAGACTATTTGTATTGGACTACTTATTGAGTTGTTTTTGTATTAGACTATTTGTACTGTCCTCCGACCCTCATCCCTCGACAATGATGATACGACAACCAACAAGAGAGAATTCTAGATCCATCTCAGTATGACGTATACTTTGATAGATCACAATTACAAGAATGATATCAGTAGTGGGATTGAGTGCTGGAGGAGATATTATCAGAGAATACGTCCTACTCAGATGGGTCTCCCACCGTTACTAATTTTTTCTGACAGCATAGTAGATGTGCTCCGTCAACAGATTCTTGCTCCGAGCCAAAACTTTGTCCCGGAGCTCAAGTAGACATCCTTCGTGTAGAGCTCGAGTGAGAGGTTCCTGACAGCATGGTGGTCTCATTTGTCAAAGTATCCGTGCTCATCCCACATTGGTTGTGGGACGAGCACGGATACTTTGACAAAGGAGACCACCATGCTGTCAGGAACCTCTCACTCGAGCTCTATACGAAGGATGTCCACTTGAGCTCCGGGGCAAAGTTTTGGCTTGGAGTCAGATTCTGTTGACGGAGCACATCCACCATGCTGTCAGAAAAAAATAGTAATGGTGAGAGACCCATCTGAGTAGGACGTATACTCTGATAGTATCCCCTCCAGCACTCAATCCCACTACTGATATCATTCTTGTAAAGGTGATCTCTCAGAGTATACGTCCTACTCAGATGGATCTCTCAGGGTATCCTCTCCGGTTGGTTGTGTTCTGAGCCATCCGTTCTCACAGAGGGTCCTATTTTGAATTCTATATTTTGTATTTTGGTTTCTGTATTTTATATTTTGGTTTCTGTATTTTGGCTCCAGCTCCATTTGCATTAATCTACGGTATGACATGGTGATCAGGACATAGTCCCTGCAGCCATTCGTATGTGCATATTTGGTCTATGTGATTCTTGGATAATTGGTGTGCATTATATATTGGTTTGGTTTATGCATATTTTTGTGAACAGGAAAAGTGTTGCACCATATACAGAACATAGATAATTCACACTAATGGTGATCAGGACATAGTCCCTGCAGCCATTCGACTGACGAGGCAGAAACTATGCAAGTAGCCTTAGATAAAGTTGACTGTCCTCCGACCCTCATCCCTCGGCAATGATGATACGACAACCTATCACTATATCTTATATAGTAGTAGATGATGTCTTAGTATTACATTAGTGAGTTCATCTTGATTCTGTTACGTCCTTCAGATACTAGATACGATAAGAACATATACTACACCATATGTACAGAACATAGATGATTCACACTATTGTATGCTAGAATGAATCTTGGCTTTTGTTCTGAGCCGTCCGTTCTGATCAAGCATCTTCCTTCTCCTCGTCCTCCACCATGGCTCTGAATAAATCTGCTCCTCCCTCTACTTCCCTTCTTCTTATTTGACTCTCTCAGCAACATACGACATCCACCTTAAGTGTAGAGTCGGGGGAGAAGAAGTAGACAGGAAGAGGAGGAGAAGCAGCATAGCTGGCGGCATGACCCGGAGGAAGTACATAGGTTTTCTTTAACAGCCGTAGGAGAACTATAAGGATATATCTTTTTAGCGACATATCATCTTGTCAAAGACCCTTCATGTGAATATCATGTTACCGCGGTGTCGAAAGACTAACATGTTAGTCTTCTGACACCGCGGTAACATGATTGTCACATTAAGGGTCTTTGACAATGTGATATGTCGCTAAAAAGATATATCCTTATAGTTCTCCTACGGCTGTTGAAGAAAACCTCTGTACTTCCTCCGGGTCATGCCACCGGCTATGCTGCTTCCCCCTCCTCTTTCTGCCCACTTCTTCTCCCCCGACCTTGAGCTGGATATCGTATGTTGCTGAGAGAGTCAAATAAGAAGAAGGGAAGTAGAGGGAGGAGCAGATTTGTTCAGAGCCATGGTGGAGGAGAGGAGAAGGAAGATGCCTGATCAGAACGGATGACTCAGAACACAAGCCAAGATTCATTCTAGCATACATTAGTGTGAATCATCTATGTTCTGTACATATGGTGTAGTATATGTTCTTATCGTATCTAGTATCTGAAGGACGTAACAGAATCAAGATGAACTCACTAATGTATGCTAGAATGAATCTCGGGTTGTGTTCTGAGCCATTCGTTCCGATACTTGGCAATTAAGCCATTCGACTGGCGAGGCAGAAACTATAAGGCTACTTGCACGTTCTTCCAACTTTAAATTACAAGATTACTATATTAGGTTAAATAAATCACTAACCTCATCACGGTGAGTCTTGGTGTAGCACTCAAATGTGGGGCACCTGTAATCTATGTGAGTTCATCTTGATTCTGTTACATCTTTCAGATACTAGATACGATAAGAACATATACTACACTATATGTACAGAACGTAGATGATTCACACTAATGTATGCTAGAATGAATTTTGGGTTGTGTTCTGAGCCATTCGTTCCCATACTTGGCAATTAAGCATGTGAAATAGAACTGATTATGTTTAGTTTGTCTTACGATACAGATTTTCACATCCAAATTGAAATGGATCGTTACTTCGTTAATCGTACATAGGTGTACTATAGCGGATCAACCTCCTGGACCGTAGGTACTTATAAGTATTGACCGTATCAGATTAGTATCGATCTATTATTTTGGTATGGGCCGTATCGGTTGGTATTGGTCTTAGCGAATTGGTATCGTCCTATCCGATATGTATCGGCCGTATAGCTAGGATTCATATTGGCCTTATCGATTTGGTATCTGTCATATCCGATAGGTATCGGCCGTGTTGGATTATTATAAACCATTTCGGATTAGTTTCGTAGAAGGTTTAGTAACAACTGTACTTGGATTTCTCTCTTCTAGAGCTAGATTACCATTGCAAGAGAGTCACGAGAGCGTAAATGGCCAGTTACAGAACATACATACTTCCTTTTCAATCTCATTTTTCCTGATAGAAAAGGAAGTATGTATGTTACTGTAACTGGCCAATCACGATCTGGTGATTCTCTTGCAATGGTATTCTAGCTCGAGAAGAGAGAAATCCAAGTACAGTTATTACTAAACCTTCCATGAAACTAATCCGAAATGGTATATAATAATCCAACACGGCCGATACATATCGGATATGACCGATACCAAATCGATAAGGCCAATATGAATCCTAGTTATACGGTCGATACATGTACATATCGGATATAGGACGATACCAATTTGTTAAGGCCAATACCACTATGATACGTCCTATACCAATCCGATAGACCGATACAGGCTTGATACACTAGATACTAAGTACATCTGGCCTATACCAGCGGATCCACAAATTACTGCACGATAGGCCCAACGAATCCATTTACATCCGGTTATTGGTGAGTACATGATTACATAGTAATTCTGTTAGTCTTGTGATACAGATTTTTACTCATGCTACCAATGTCACAACTTTTCCAGTGCTGCTCCCTCTAATGATGATAAACACAAAAAACCAACGTCACAACTTTTATAACTTGAGTAAATTTCTTTACCCTATATGAAAATTTCTGTTGTCAGAAAGATGGCTCCTAGGACTCGTCGAGGTGGTGCTGCTAGTCGAGGAAGGGGTCGAGGCAAAAAACCCTTGGAGGTCGACACGGAGGAAGTCTCCGTTGTCAAACAAGAGTCGATGACTGTTAAGGAGAAGGTGTTACCAAAGGTCGAGGTCAAGGAAGAACCGATGACCATCAGGGAAGAGATTGCTCCCAAGCTTGAAGCTAAGGAGGAGCCACCGTCAGAGAGTAGTAGCATCGGGACCGACCCTCCTGTCCCTACAGAAGACCTCAACCAGATTGAGCCTTTGTATGCAAAGTGGCTGATAGAATGGTACATGCCTCAACGCAACTATCATCCCTGGCTGTGAGGATTCATCATCTGACTTGTGGTCTTTGTTGAGGCCAAAGTCGATTTTCCTATGTGTTTTAGAATATTTGTGAAAATTTTGGAATATTTGTGCTATGATCGGTCGTCAGGATTGGATATTAGGTTACTGTAACTGGCCAACTCTTTCCTATGTGTTTTGGAATATTTGTGAAAAATTTGGAATATTTGTGCAATGATCGGATTATAACGATGGATATTAGGTTACTCTTCCGGATAACTGATGTCTATTTTATATTAATTTGGTTTGGTCTATATGATTCTTGGATAATTGGTGTGCATTAAATTCGTATGTGCATATTTTGGTCTATGTGATTCTTGGATAATTGGTGTGCATAATATATTTGGTCTATGTGATTGTTGGATAATTGGTGTGCATTATATATTGGTTTGGTTTATGCAAATTTTTGCGAACAGCAAAAAAGCTGTAATTTTTTTTCAAAATATTCTCAGTTAGCGACGGACTTATGACCGTTTTGCGACGGAAGTCTCCAGTTTCCGACTACTTTTCGACGGTTATGCCGTCGCTAACTGGATATTTAAAATTTATTCCCAGGTAGCGACGGATGATCGACGGAAAATCCGTCGGCATGATTTATTGTTCGACGGACTAGCGACGACATATCCGTCGCCCGTATTCTGGAAATAACAAGAATTTCCAGAACAAGGTCGACGGTTAATCCGTCGCTATGCGGTCGGTATATTGCGACGGCGTAGCGATGACTTATCCGTCGCCAAGTTGCTGGAAATGACATAAAATTCCAGAAGCTGGCCGACGGCTTTTCCGTCAGAAAGCTGTCGCTAATCCGTCACTTGATATCGACGGTATCGACGGATTAGCGACGAAATGATACGATCTGATACGCCTTTGCGACGGGTTAGCGGCGGCTTTGCTCGTCGGTATTGTGTACACAATTCAGTACTTAAAAGCTGAGGTGGACGAGATTCCGTCGGCAATGCGTCGCTAATGCTTCGTATTGTGACGTCGACTATCCGTCGCTTTTCCGTCATGTGACGACAACTTAGCGACGGATGGTTATTAGCGACGAGGTGATTGCCGACGGATTTTTTTGGCCAATATCCGTCGGTAAGCAGTCGCTAATGATAATTACCGTCGTCTTAGCGACGGATGCGGCCGTCGCTAAATCGATAAATTTTGGTAGTGCCATGAACTCTACTTCAAGTCAGACCCAACTTGAATGTTATTTGAGTGTGGGGTGTCTGACATATATTAAGCTTCAAATATCGAGATTTAGAAGTCGAGAAAGAACGACTAAGACGATCTTTATGGGCTATTCCAAAAAGAATGATGCTCAAAGATTCCTTGATCTAGAATCCAATCAGATCATCGAGTCTCGGGATGTTGATTTCTTTAAGGATGTTTGTCAGGGGAACATAATTATCGAACAATATTACAATTGAGAAGGAAGATGATGCTCCTATACTCTAGCTTAAATTACAAAAGGGATTAATAACCTAGAGGAAATAATTAGAGTAAAGGATTTTATTGCAGGACAGTGAACTCGTTGAACCATCAAAAAATCAAGTAAGAAAGCCGAAAGACTTTAGAGATGACATCCTCATCTATCATGTAGAACAAAATCCACTTACATATAACGAGATGATGAAAATAAGTGATCCAGATGGAAGCGATCAATGATGATGTCGACTTTATATCATCCAACAACACTTAGGTGTTGGTTAATCTACCTGAAGGAGCAAAATCTATTGGGTGCAAATAGACCTTCAAGAAGAAGATTAGAGCTGGTGGAACTATAGACAAGTGCAAAGTCATGCTAGTGGAAAATGATTTTTTTTAGAAACATGGAATTGACTACTTCCATTAGTATTCACAAGTCGATCGGACGACGACTATCGGGATGTTGATCGCACTTATTATGATTTACAAGATGGTGATTCACTAGATGGATGTGAAGACAATATTTCTAAATGGAGATATGGCAGACTAGATTTACATGAATCAATTAAAAGGATTTATCATCAAGGGTCTTGAAGATAAGTTGTGCAAATTGTTTAAATTTAGATATGATCTGAAGCAGACTCCCAAGATGTGGCACAAGAAGTTTGATAAAGTTATTAGATCAAATGACTACAAGATCAGCAAGACTGATAAATGTGTATATACTAATTTTGCTGATAAGAGAGGGATGGTCATTTTTCTCTATATAAATGATATTATATCTTTCCACAGATTTAGATAGTGTCTCAAAGACCAAGAAGTTCCTAAAGTCCAGATTCTATATGACAGATTTAGAAGATGTTGATGTTAAGCTTGGGATAAAAATCATTAGGAAGAAAGATAGGCTTGCTTCATTGCAATCTCACTTCATCAAGAAGATGCTCACACACAATAGTACCATAACCTTCCTAGGTTCGATACTTTATACAGTTGTGACAAGGAACTGAAGCCAAAATTATAAAAGATTGTCAAGTAGATTGATTATACAAGCACCATTCAAGTTCTTATATATGCAATGAGATGCACTAGACCTGATAGAGTGTTCGCATTGTGGATGTTCATTCAGTTCACCAACTATCCTGGTATGAAACACGAGAAAGATGTAAAGAGAGTTATGAGATATCTGAAGAAGAGTCATAAGTTTTATATTCTCTAAAATGGTAATATAACAATGGTGGAAGGATTTAATAACATAAGTTAGTCCTAAGAAATGAAATATCCATTATAAGGTTTGTTTTTTCTATGGACGAAGCTGCTATAACGTGGAAGTCGAAGGAGCAGACATTGCTTTCACACTCATCAATAGAGTCTGAGTTCTATTGACTTATTATAGCAACAAATGAAGATAAATGGCATTTAGAACTTATGTATGATCTTCCATCAGTCTGTGCATAGATTATGGTGATTCCAGTATATTTTGAAAATCAGGCAACTAAGTAGCATCATATGGTCTCTTCAATAAAAAAAGGAATGCAATATTGCATCACATAATATTGAATGAGCGCATCTCAAATGGCATGGTTGTAGTGATCGATGTTCGTAGCTAGATGAATTTGACGAATTCGTTTAAACAAAGGCCTCGAGCACACCATTTTATCAAGGTAATAAGAAAAAATAGGCAATAAATTTATGATGTAAGATCTGTGTAATTCTACCATAAAATTTTGTGTTTTTTAGTTGAGAGATAAATCTAGTAGGCATCTCATGTTTTATTCAAAGAAGGTTCATAGGATAAGACGTATCAGGTACAAAGGTTTGTCCATGGGGACATTGGTAGGGTAAGATTCCTAAACCTCTACAGTCTAATTTTTTTCTTAATGTAAAGAGCAAGTCATGTATGAAAGATGGCTTTATGTCATAAGAAGTCCTTAAGCATTTGGAATGCTCGATGTGCTTAATAGGAAGCATATGTAGCTCGGTAGTACAAAAGGCCAGGACCTCATACTACAATAGTATGATATCGCATAAGGTGACCTTGTGTTCAATCCATGTCATAGAAGCTTAGTACCATAAAGAAGTAGTTAGACTCATGCTTAGAGAAAAAGATTTATAGCGCAACACTGCAAAAGGCCAAGACCTCATGCTATAGTGATGTGACACCACATATGAGATACTCAGGCCTCGGATTCAACCCATTTCATAGAGACATAGCACCGCAAATAACCTCATGATGGCAAAGTAGAATAATACTTCAAGAGATCATAACCTCATCCTATAGTAGGCTGACACCACATAAGGTAGAAAGACCTCAGGTTTGACTCGTCATAGCGACATAGGACAACAAAGAGCCAGATAGCTCCATGTTGGGATATTAGACTCTAACAAAAGAACTCAACTATGTGTATGAACAGAGATGTAAGCCGTCTATTAAGAAAAAAAACTTCTAAATACCCAAGATGCATACATAGAATTCAAGTCAGCACATGGCCTTTATCGTACGAATAGACACATAGTTGTCGTAATTTTGTGAGTAAGGAGAATTGTAACTATGATACTGAATTCAAAGCTCAGTTCATTGTGTTTCATACTATAGTTATATCCCAGGCAAAAATAAATAAAGTTGTAAGCGACATCTATCTTAATGCACGATGTATAATCACTGTAGGGAACTCTTATTCACATATTAAAATATGAGGATATTTTTGATTGGTTATTCCATAGATGACTCGGTCCAACTATTCGCCTCATATGTGTGTATTTTAATATTTGATCATTCATTATTGGCTTCTACAGATGCGGGAGTTAACTCAAGTGGTTAGTATGGGATGTTCTAGTAGGTTGGGTTCCATTTCCATAATCTATATTTGTTTTTATCACAATTTCTTGGAAAAATCCCTTTGGATTGAGCTTAGCCTCGCTAGGATTTGGATGTGGATGAAGGACATAAAGTCATGCTTTGGTGGTGCACTTCATATGATTTCGTTGAGTGTGGAATTAGCACACGATTAGTGAGGCTAACTTAGCGGTGTTGCACCACTATGGTAGCTCTGTTACTGGTAGCTCCACTGCGTAGCTAGTCTCACTTCAGGATATTCGATTCGTAACTACTCACTCTTGAAATTACTTCTACTTTGAAGCTCACATTTTTAGTGGGTTGCTTGTTCAGTTTTATAACTTACAAGTGCTAGCTAACTTACAACATAGAAAAGAAAAGAAAGAATCTTTGAAAAGAAAGAACTCTCTCTAGTAGCAAGCCAAGCCTTTTTTCAAGAGTGCTCGAGTTTTCCATCAGTGAACACTTGCTCCACGAGAAGGGAGGTAACAAGGCGAGCACCCCAGAAGTTTGATTGTTTGCACATTTGAAACTTGTTGGTTCTTGTGAGTGAATCGACACAAAAGACGGTCAAATCTTATTTTGAGCAATGTAAATTTTGATCATTTGACAGTCCAACTATTTTATAACGAACTCTTAACAGTTCTTCTGCTCAAACTCCATAGGAGATAATTTTGCTTAATCTCTGTAATAGTAGTTCCGTTGCTGATAGCAGTTTATAAAACTGTGTGACAAATACGAGCAACAATATTTAGAATTAAAAACTTACATAAAAATATAAATATAGAACTATGGTGTCTATGGTACATGTTTTCTAAATCAGGGTTATTTCTGATATTCTTAGGATCTTGTACAAATACTAAAAAGGGATATTCTAACCATTAAAAAATGATTTATTTTTACATTCTAAGGGTCATATTACTACAGTTTCTAAAAAAAAATAGGTAGCCCAAATCTAGAAATAGAGATTTTATATTACTAATGCATACAAAGGGTTAAAATTTATGGGACCTTTCAAATTTTAGGGCCATATGTGATCGTACAGCTTCCACATGCTCAGAAACGGTCATGTCCTAGATTAAAATATCCATTTAACCACAACACATTATGATCATAATCCTTTTTTAACGAACATATCATATACCATATCTTTGTAGAGAACTAGATTAAGCGTTTGGACAACGTAAACTAAGCATACCAAATTATGTCAAACTCCTATTATTGGCAAACTGCTGAAGGCCTGTCAACTGATCACTAGTTAGCGAGCTAGCCTAAAAGTAAATCATCTGATATACATATATAGAGCTTGAGGATGTCTTCCAGTATGACATTAGTTTTTTTAGACCTACTTCTACAACTCTGGGTTATCTTGAAACGAAATTTGATCATAAGAATTGCATGTTTGCGATGCATTTACTTGAAAAGTGTATGAAGGGGCTATTGATATCCAATTAGTTGTAAACCAAATGTTCAATGGTTCTCTTAAAATTTTACATGTGCTTATCATGAAACTAAAGTGACATAACATCTATATTTGGGAGCCATGTTCACTCTTCTCGGAATACCATAGAAGAAGCTCTTCGTACACAATTTTTTATTTGTATTGAATTTGACATATTCTAGTATCTTTAGCATTGCTAATTAGCTTGTATTTTCCACTTGTATCCAATGTTTTATCTTAATCAAATTTGGCTAGTAATAATGTCTTTTCGCAACTAAGATTCTCGAATATTCTTTTTGGGATGGATCAACATATTCCTCCTCTTGTTACTTATTTTCCTTCACCTATGTATAGGAACACAAATGAGATAGAGGGACATGTAATTCTTTGGTACCGTTCGTATGCTCAAGGTAGATTGAGGGTCAGAGAAATAGGGAAGAGATTACAGTTGGTAGGTCCAAGGTAGCTATTTATTGTCATAATGTGACTACATTTGTGTATATGGTCGTCGGGTCATCTGTTCTATCGTACATTTCAACCTTTGGTATCTTGGCTCTCTTCGCCATGGGAGCATTTAGGATGGGCTTCGAAAGAAGGTCAGGGGGAAATTATCCTTAGGATTTTCTACCTCATTAATTGTGATGAAGCACCCCTAACTCAGTCGGAGGACATGGCCAACCTCATTTGTGTTCTATAGAGGAATGGACATATGATATGGAGTAAATAGGCATATTGTGGACCGTAGCGGTGGTCCTCCAAGGACACGGGGGGTGGGTGCTCAATTTCTTGTGAAAATAATTAAATTTATTTGGTAAAGGGTAACCCCCAATAGATTAGTGGTGTAAACCATTTTCAAGTGGGTATTGGTATTGCTGAGGAAGGGGTTGTCCTCCAATAAGCACATGTTGATTGCTATTCCATGTAGGGTAACCAAGTTGAGGTATGGTGTACCCTATCATGTTCTATTGGAGCTCGGCATAGCCGACAAAAAGATTTACGATTAGGGATATCCCGTAAGGTGTAATTCCCCCCTCCACATGGTGCATTCAGATGGTTTGTTGGCTCGAATGTCCGTTTGGACTTAGATTCTTGTAGAGGGGTTTTTTTAGAGATCCGGTCGACCGAATTAAATAGGTTTCTTCAAGGTGGATAATTTTGACCATTCTCTCCTTTAACTTCATACTTAATAAATTTATACTGCATGTTTAGTTCTTTATGCTATGAATTCTGTTGCATGCTAATCATAAGGAAAGAAACAATATAGAAGAAAATAATTATTTTATATCTTATCAACTTGTTGTACAGAATATGGAATAGTAACCTGTTGTTATATACTTGAATTTTTATATTACTGTTGTACGACATGGTTTATTATACTCTTGTTATAGCTATGGAATGGTGAACTATTGTATTCATATGGAATATAATATTATGGTTATATATTTTATGGAGTATAGTGGTTTAGTTTCAGAAGAATAGAATATATATAAAGGCATGGGACCATTGGGTCTCCAAGGTAGAAATCCCTTGAATAGGAAAAAATGGAAGTACGGGTGATGGCTCGAGAAATTTGGTAATAATAGAAGTACGAGCAATGGCTTGAGGAATTTGGTAATAATGTAAGTGCAAGCGATGGCTTGAAGAATGTTGTATAACATAGAGTAGAGATGTGATGTATGACTATTTCAGTTTTTATACCATGCATATATTTTATAATTTATTTGATCACGCATTTGCATGATCATAGACAATTTGTGCATAAGGTTTATGGGTTTGTCGAACGGTCGTTGGGGCACTGGGATCAATTAGTTTTAGAAGAATAAGGACATTATGTTGAAATGCTAGCATGGGGTATTATGGAACCTTCAGTAGTTAGACTTACCGATACGACATAACACGGGATGTTGAAAACCTTTACTGGATGCTAGCAACCCATGTTGAAAGGGAGTCGTCTAACCCGACATAGTCCAAAACAGCTTATGGTATCAGTATCCTCGATATAGTTAGACTGTATGCTAATTTTTATTGCTTGCATGCCTAGTACTTGATGTAGGAATTGGCACTTGACATGTTTATGTATTTTATGAAGACTAATGAATGTCTTATGCAGGGACACGCTTATGACACACTTTTGTATTATGAATGAAATTGTTGTATTAACAGGAAAGGATGATCAGTATTGGGTAAGATTAACTAATTTGTGTGACACTTTTATGCTTATAGACACATGCATATATAGAATTGTTAACTAATCCTAAGGCAAGATTAAAAAGACCATATTTATATACTTGCACTGACTTAATCAATGTGTTAGTTTTAGTTGAGTTGGCTAGAGACCACTCACCGGTGAACGGTAATGCACTGACCCCAACTCCCCATGTACGTAGTTTTGCTTGGACATGCTGAGACGTTGGAGCTCGAATTGACAACTTGAAGCTGTTCGAATAGAGGTGTTGTTTTCTTTTCTTTATAAAAGACATATTGTATGGAATAGTATTGATTGTATTAGTTTTATGAGTTGTAAGTCTCATGTCATCTTTTATTGTATTGAGATCCTGTGTTGTAATCGAGTTGTCCTTTGGCCTAGAGCCGTTGTAATTTTGCAGCAGATTATCAATAAAGATAATCATTTTATGTATATATTTTAATGACCCGCTCTGCCCTAGCGGAATGTCGATTCAAACGGCAAGTGCAACGACTCGAACGAGCCGTCGACCCGAAGAGTTGGCATCGACCTAATGAAGAATCGATGCAAGGCTTACATTGGCCCATCAAGAGGAATCCAGACTTAGACTTTCAAAGGCGCGCTCAGAGTATAGCTCAGCCGATGCGAACATCGCTAAGGTGGGTGGCTCCGATGAACCCGTCTTTGCTTAGCCTAGACACATAACAATACGGACATTATTGCTAGAATCGCTAGGAGATAACACTGTACATGCTAATAAATGACTCAACGTACCTAGCTAAGGAAATAATCCCATCTTGTATGCTTGTATAGAATATGGAAAAGAACATAAAAAATATGAGAACTCTCGCATCGTGCTCCACGCTCGTGCTAAGGCACAAGCTTACGTGCAAGTCCTTTATGCGTTCAACAATGAAACAATGAATGGTTTACAAAAATAAAACGGAAGACTATCAACATAGTCGTTCCGAGTATAGTATAGTAACATTGAAAGACTATGGGACCGATGGGTCGCCAAGGCGACTCCCGTACGGGGAGTTGTAAAAATGTATGAATGAATGAATGAACGAATAAGTGAATGAATGAATCGACGAATGAATAAATGAAATTGTGAATGAATCAATGAACGAACGGACAAGTGAAATAAAGAAAAGAAAGAATGAATAAAAGATAAGAAAAAAAAGGAATGGTTAGCGATAGGTATGACGGGCACGTGCAACGGGGCTCGCTACCCGCGCTCCACGGACGCCAACCTGGTCGATAACGCATTATAGCTAAGGGTTAGCCTACGGCTCGGAGACAGCCGTTAAGTTAAAAAGGACAAATAATACGAAATGGTCGTGGACAATCCCCTCGTATACGGGAGGTGGGAGATATAAAGGATTTTTACGGCATGATCAAAGGGAGGATCGTGGCCGGCCTAGCAGAAATCAAAGGAGGCTTATGGGTTGCCTGGGTGTGGGCTTGGTCACCCGGGGGACATAAGTGTAGGGTATTTCAAGACACTATCAACGTGTACCAGCCCGCACGCTCTGAATAGTTTCGAAATACCAAAGGAAAAAGGGTCCAAAATGGCTTATGATGCCAGCGACTGGTGCATATAGAGTTAAGTGGGCTTTGCTGGTGGCAATCCACGTGCAAGTCCTTGCATTGAACAAAGTGGTCTAAGTTAACTAAATGAAGTGCCTTCTGAACAGGCTTGAAATATAACACACCAAAGAATAAAGAGTACTTCGTGAAATTGAGTTAGGAAACACGTCTACGTCGCACTAGGACCTGAGGCAGGGACACGCACTGACATTGAAAGTTTATATGAATTGTTGAATAACTTGGTTTACTTTGGACAGGGAAGGCCGGACGGTAAGTATGGATAAGTCGTGCATGTATTTCTATGCGACACTTGAATTCGGCAACACGAGATAGGTTACGATATGTGCCATAAAATTGACCCTAAGGCAAGATTAGTAAGACAATGAATGATAGACGGTGCACAAAAGTAAATAGAACGTGTTTCGTAATGATAGCATTGTGGGCGAGCTAGCCTTCCCACCAGTGCATAATAATGTACTGATAACCCCACAGTCTGCTTGCAGGATGCAGGAGACGTCATCGGGTACGGAGCTTCCCTCGAATGTTCTAAGGTGCGGAGCTCTCTCTGGGGCCTTGGAGCGTTGTAAGAAGCTGAAGCACCATATACATGACATAATGTATCGGAACATCGCCATGAATCATTCCATCTTGTAAGCCATTTGGCACGCCTTTTATGTTTCGGAGAGGAAGAGCTTGAATGTCAATAAAGAGTCTGAATTTGCTTCAATTTGTGTTCATTTACTTTTCGCTGCAAATGGAAACACTCTGTGCGACTCTGTGGCCTAGCTAAAATCGGTCGTTTTCGGACATAGCCTTGCACGGGGGAAACCTAGGCCCGTGCGGCATCACGCCTTAGCGAGAACGATCGCTCCTGCAGGAGTGGGGTGTGACAGATTGGTTTCAGAGCACGGCTTTACGTCCTTGGACTTTATTTCAATTTTTTTAGTTTTGAAAGCTCGTTGAAAGAAAAAAAGTATACGCACTCTCTCATTGTGACTCGGGATGTTCCATACAATAAGTCTAATACTTTCAAAAGCTCGTACAAGTACTCGGTTGAACGGGATCGATAGGCGAAGGCCTTTGTGCCAAACCACGACGTACTTGAGTTGGAAGGAACCGATGGTAAGTTAGCAAACGCAAGACGTACTTGAATAACCTTACGACGACAAATAGCGAACGAGTACACGAGACCGAAGTATAGTTCGAATGGGATGGTTATGCACACAGCCTTTTGGCTAAGTTGTGTCGAGTATCGCGTACCTAGACCTTCTGGTGCGAACGAGTTTGTGAGCGAGATCGACTATCGCTCGGACGAGAATAAGTGAGACTTAGAATGTATGTTGATAGAGACGCTACTTGACCAACGTTAAAGCGAGCACGGAAGATGGTTCTTAGACTTTGAGGAATGGACGAACGTGGGATTAAACACATCGATTGGGAATCGAATGATCTTTTGAGGATTTGTAGAATGACTTGACTTCGAGTGGTATATGTGATAGGTTCGAAGAGGAATAATAGTGAGTGTCGACAACTAATCGAGTGGCTCGAACCCTGAGTGGTGTATGGACGTTATAGAAATTGTTCGAGCAAGATTGAAGGATTTGCGGATAGAACGAGTATGTCGGCAAGCAATGATATCGTGCAAAGCCTTAGAACGAGTAACGCTTAGTTGGTTTTGACTTCGATAGTCTCAAACGAGATATCGTTCGAACGAATTAAGAATACGTAGTGTGAATTACGAAACGATTGAATATAGAGTTGGAACGATGAAATGAATGGAGGTCTTTGTCGAGGAAACATAGAAGATCGTGCATGCGATTTTGAATTTAGTCAAAGGGATTAAAACTTGAGTTGAGGTGAAATACCCATGGACGAGATCGAAAATAGCACGATCGAAAGATAGCGTGCATGGAAAACGTTGGTTTGGAGATACGAAAATGACTAAGGATTTGGAATAGATGTTGTTCAATGAAGAGTTAGTACGAGACAATACGATTTGAGGAATTAAGTTGCACGACTCAAATTTTGTTGCAAAAAGGAAGATCGTCAGGTTATGTGCATCATCGATGGTATTGAGGCGTATCAAAGATAGATGTACGATAACTCGGGGGTACTCCGATTCGATGAATGTTGATCGTATTAGAAGTTATTATTTCAATGGATACTATGTTGGGGATTTGATAGAAATAAATGTTTGGAACAAAGAAGGGAAGTGACTTGATTGTTCGGTGATAAACACAACGACAACGATCTTGTCTTGTGCGAGCGCAACTCCAGCGTCGCACATGCGTCACGTCGGATTTGGGATGATCGTTCCGCATGAGCGTTGGCAATGGTGATTCATTTCCAGCAGGAATGATCGAACTCAAAATACCTTGACATGGCAATTTTGATTGCTACGACTTGTGGTCTAAAGCGAAGGCAAAATTGAGGATTGATCGGACGTATGATAGACGGCGAAGTAAAGTTGAGGATTGAGTAGGCCCAATCTGCGTATCAAAAATGAGTAAGTCTAGACGCAACGCAAGAGTTACGTCCCGATAAGAAAGATTATTCTGCGAAAATGTTGACATGGTGATTCATGTCCGCCGTGGATAATCAGACTTGTGTGAGATTGGGGTACGACATATTGCAAGACTAGACGACCTTGTGATCGACTACGTGAATTGGATAGGTAGATTATATCAAACATACTTGAAGAGATAGACTATGATAATTGCTAGTGCGGACGCACGATATTAAATGTCAAGGATTTGATTGAGGACAACCTATCGCAGGATGACTTTCCTAAACGAGCTCGAACTTGGAGCGGAGAATGTGTTGATGCGTATAGGGTGAACGTTGCTCGATGTTTAGAAATTTGAGTGAAACGAACTTGGGTAGAGAATACTCCCGTACAAACGAACAAATGGTTTGACCATAGGATTTGGGGCAAACGTCGTGCAACGACCTTGCACGATGAACCACAGACTTGACTTGTAACTATGACCCTGTGAGATGACCTAGCGGATAGGCGGACGACCCTATGCCGAGTGATTGAACTTATGCGATTGACCTTACAGTATCATCTGGACGGACGATAGACTTGGGCAGGAAGACTTAGAGTAGGACGAAGAACAGGGAGTGTGCGTGAACGACGACGAGATTGGCCCCAAACAAAGCGAATGATAGGAATGGATGATACGTGACGAATTGAATCATTGATAGGAAGACGTACTCGATGATAGTGCAATACTTGGTTTTGAATCGGACAGAAGGTACTTAAGACTTGGTCGACTCCGCTAAGAAGAAGAAATCGTATTGATTTCGTAGACAAGAACGCTTGAGAAACGAATCGGATCATCTCAAGGATCAAGATAAACGATAGTGAGATGCATGCAAGTTCGATTTTAAATCGAAGTTAGTAAAACGATCGGAAAATCAAAACTATCACGAGTAGCTTGTCCGACTTTGTTAATCGCTAAGCCTGGTTGAAATGTACGTATTCGGAGGACGCCTTGAATATGTGCACAGTCCCCACGCAGCGATATGATGAACTCGAATGCAATTGCAAGTGGGTGTTGAGATGCGCATGAACGATAATTAAATAAGCACCATCAAGTCTAAAATGAATGGACAGTCATTCCATAAAATTCACCAAGCGCATGCAACATAAAACTTAGAAGAATAACCGAGCATAATACGATGACATCGAACGATAGAGCTGTTCGATAGAATTATCTAAGAAACATGATGACATGAGTTAAAGGAATGGTAGGATGACCTGCACTTAAGAAGTCTCGAGGACGAGACTTGCTTTGAGTGGTGTATTATGTAATGACCCGCTCCGCCCTAGCGGAACGTCGATTCAAACGGCAAGTGCAACGACTCGAATGAGCCGTCGACCCGAAGAGTTGGCATCGACCTAATGAAGAATCGATGCAAGGCTTACATTGGCCCGTCAAGAGGAATCCAGACTTAGACTTTCAAAGGCGCACTCGGAGTATAGCTCGGCCGATGCGAACATCGCTAAGGTGGGTGGCTCCGATGAACCCATCTTTGCTTAGCCTAGACACATAACAATACAGACACTATTGCTAGAATTGCTAGGCGATAACATCGCGTATGCTAATAAATGACTCAATGCACCTATCTAAGGGAATAATCCCATCTTGTATGCTTGTATAGAATATGGAAAAGAACATAAAAAAATGTGAGAACTCTCGTACCGCGCTCCACGCTCGTGCTAAGGCACAAGCTTACGTGTAAGTCCCTTATGCGTTCAACAATAAAACAATGAATGGTTTACAAAAATGAAACGGAAGACTATCAACATAGTCGTTTCGAGTAGAGTATAACAACATTAAAAGACTATGGGACCGATGGGTCACCAAGACGACTCCCGCACGTGGAGTTGCAAAAATGTATGAATGAATGAATGAATGAACGAATAAGTGAATGAATGAATCGACGAATGAATAAATGAAATTGTGAATAAATCAATGAACGAACGGACAAGTAAAAGAAAGAAAAGAAAGAATGAATAAAAGATAAGAAAGAAATGAATGGTTAGCGACAGGTATGACGAGTACGTGCAACGGGGCTTGCTACCCGCGCTCCACGGATGCCAACCTGGTTGATAACACATTATGGCTAAGGGTTAGCCTATGGCTCGGAGACAGCCGTTAAGTTAAAAAGGACAAATAATACGAAATGGTCGTGGACAATCCCCTCGTATACGGGAGGTGGAAGATATAAGGGATTTCCGCGGCATGATCAAAGGGAGGATCGTGGTCGGCCTAGGCAAAAATTAAAGGGGGCTTACGGGTTGCCTGGGTGTGGGCTTGGTCACCCGAGGGACGTAAGTGCAGGATATTTCAAGACACTATCAATGTGTACCAGACCGCACGCTCTGAATAGTTGCGAAATACCAAGGAAAAAATGGTCCAAAATAGCTTGTGATGCCAGCGACCGGTGCATATAGAGTTAAGTGGGCTTTGCTGGTGGCAATCCACGTGCAAGTCATTGTATTGAACAAAGTGGTCTAAGTTAACTAAATGAAGTGCCTTCTGAACAGGCTTGAAATATAACACACCAAAGGATAAAGTGTACTTCGTGAAATTAAGTTAGGAAACACGCCTACGTCGCACTAGGACCTGAGGTAGGGACACGCACTGACATTGAAAGTTTATATGAATTGTTGACAAACTTGGTTTACTTTGGACAGGAAAGTTAGGAAATTAAGATGAGACCAAGTATACAAGTTATGGATTCGAGGCTTGATACATGGAACAAAGTTTGTAGAACCAACCCTCGTAGCATAGTACCCTGATCAATGCTGAGTCATGACTTGGGTAACCAAGCAAGCAGTATTATCGCTTGAAATTTGAGGAGCAGCTTATGGGGTACTCATTATAGTTTGATGTGGATAGCAATGGTTGTAGCCAAGTTGTTGTCGAAGGGAAGCAGGGACATACAACGAGTGGGCATTGATGAGTTTGATTCTTGGTGGTGCCAGATTTTGTGGAAACAAGGATAGAGGGGGATGAATCAGAATTCTTCATTATTAGGGCTTGTGAATTAATCTTTCCTTGGCTACCTGACTCATTGCTAACTACGATTATAGCTGTCAATGGATATCACCAGATTATTTTCATGCTTATCAAGATAAGTTTTAAAGAGTCGGCGAGATGTATTTAAAAGAATTTGCCAATCTTTGATTGTTATCTATATAAAATTTATACCTAATTGACATAATAGAGCACTCAAAGTTGGACCAAGCTCGATTTTTTATTGTACAAATGTCTATCATACTCGAGCCTAGACTTTTAGACAAAGACCTTGACTTATATATCATGAACTAGGATTTAGTTTATCACACCTTCAAAACAAATCCCATAATCTTTACTTTTTCTATTTGAAACTTTACTTCGCGGGATAATAACCACATTATTGTACGCAAATTTAAGGACACCATAGAAAAAATATAATAGTTGAATTGAATGAGAATCATAGGAAGAGAACCTATACACTTTTATCAGCCCATCCTCCAATAGGTAGGCCCCACCAATATGATATGACTTGAAGTGGACCCCACAACGGTTGTTTGAATGACATGTCAACCCCAAACTTCGTATTGTACAATGATCACTTGCCTCCACTCAAGGTGTTATGTGGGCCGAACGACCAAAGCCCACCCTGGGACTATCTAGTAATTATTTGGGGTTCGGTCACTCCAAATTTGATTAAAAATTCTTGTCACACCCGGATTCGACAAACCGTTCATCCTCACATCGATTATGCCGAATCGATCGTCCTTGCTAGGGCGTGATGCCGTACAAGTTTGGAAGTGCACTCGTATAAGGCAAGAATATTACATTTGATACATTTATTTGAAACACCAAGTTGAAACTTCATAAATTATTGAGAATTGAACACGCAGTTTAGGAAGATAGAAATATACTTTTCATTGATAGCTTGCAATGAAGTACAAGTCGTAACTACATTAGATATGTCGTTGCGGCTATATTGATTGAAACAAAATAAAATACTCGATAAGCTGCCTGAACTAATACTTGTCATTCCATACATTCACCCTTTTATACATTGAAAGCCTTCGATGTATTTGCTTCAAACTACTTTAGAATAGGAAGAGCTTCAAAATGCCTCTCCAAACTTCAGCTTTGGCCTAGTATTATGCACCCCCAAAGTTCTTGTCACCTATGGGGTTGAGGGATTAGTACACTTGGAAATGCACTAGTGGGTAGGACAAACCCACTCGTCTAAATCGACTCTGATTATTAAGGTAGCCATGTATTGGACTTTTCTATCTATTTAGAACAAAATGAATTCAGTTCATATTGATAGCCGTCTTTTGAACAGTAAAAGCATGCAGTAAAAACATAGCAGTTTATCATAATTCTTGCCACGGTCGTGCTCGTCCCTGCATAAAAATAGAAATAATATTTACTACCTGCATAAGACAATAGGTAAGCATGTAACTATCTTATATGTGGTCATTGGGGTTATACACCACGAAGGACATTTATATGGCATTGCGACGCACCCTGTCAGCTTTGGTTACAAGCCCTACTGGAGGTCCCGCAATGCCTCGTGCCAAAGCACGAATTTGTATTTCTTCTAGGTCAATTCGGTTCCGATGTCCCGGATACCATTTCGAAAAAAGTTAAACTTGTACACAAGTTGTCCATGACAATGCCAATGAGAGAACAGTTTAATATATGAAACAGATTGCATAGCATGGACAGTATTAAGCAGTATTATTATTTTTTAACTTATGTAACAAATTATTTCCTCCAAGCCGTACTTCTGATTTAGCATCTCGTAGGCACCAAATTCCTTGAGGCCCAATATACCGCAACCGACGTTTCATCATATTTTTCAGATCATGAAATAATCTCTCTTTTCTAGAACCTTAACTTTTCTCTTTTTGGTACAAAACTTATATTTTTAGAGTAAATTACTCTAAATTGATACAGTTATCCCGAGTCTTCACCTTAGTGATTTGGCATGCATATAACTTGGCATCGTCGATTTGAATAAGTTCGAGGCAAAAAATTTTATTTGCAAGAATGAGTAGAAAAGAAGGGGACGAACCACCCACAAAGTATTTGATCGTGCTGAGAGTCGAAGCGCTTCGCAACGTTCAAGCTTCAGTTATGCGAGCTCCTGCAATGGCACCAACATTTTATCAGAATCCTTTCTTTAATCCTTTGCTTCAAAATTCGTAAAACGAATGTAGAAATCGACACGAAAACAAATTCATCAAAATCAAGCAGCAAAAACTCAAGAAGACCATACAGCAGTCCTGTCCCATCGAATGGACTCTTATATAGAGTTCACTCGCTGAGACGTAGCCCGCTACATCTAGGAATTATTCCAACAGAAGTCGTTCCATTAGTTGGATCGATTCTCGTAACATTCGTCCAAATCGATTTATTTGATGCCACAAAGTGTTATCGTAAGCCAAGCTCAGCGATCGAGTCAAACTAGCCATCTAATTTTTTAACCGAGTCTAACTCGCTGCAAGCATATTATTTAGTATATCGCCTATCAGGATGGGGCGCTACATAATATACCACTAAGAAAAAGTTTTGTCCCGAAACATAAGAACAAGGGTTTGGTCTTAAATTAGCCGAACAATGAAGGGTACTTCTCCTTCATCGCTGCCTCTATTTCCTATGTTGATTGTTTAATTGAATGGTTCTGCCAAAGCATACGAACCAAAGATATCAACCAATTTTGCAAGGCATTTTCCTTCCGATCCAAAATTTGAATAGGCTTCTCCGAGTAAGACAAGTCCGCACGTAACTCCAACAGATCAAAGCTAACCACTTGACTTGGATCGTGCATGTACTTTCGATGCTGTAAAACATAGAAAATATTGTACACTTCAGCCAAGGCAGGAGGTAGTGAGATTCGATAAGCAACAGTTGCAACCCGCTCGGGTATCTCGAAAGGGCCTACAAATCTTGGGCTCAATTTGCCTTTAACATCGAACCGTATTACGCCACGCATAGGCGTTACTTTCAAGAACACATGGTACCCGACCAGAAATTTTAGCGGTCGTCGATGAAGATCTGCATAGCTCTTTTTTTGACTTTGCACGATGCGAAGTCTATCACGAATCAAGCTGACCTTTTCGATGGCCTGCTCTACTAGTTCCGGTCTGAGCACCTGTCGCTCTTCGACTTCATCCCAGCATATTGAAGATTGACACTTCTGCCCATAGAGCGCTTCATATGGTACCATCTGAATGCTCGACTAATAATTGTTGTTATAAGCAAACTCCGCAAGTGGCACATGTATATCCCAATTAGTCCTTAGATCGATCGTACATAGATGTAACATGTCTTCCAAGATCTGATTCACCATCTCCGTCTGACTGTCTGTCTGGGGGTGGTATATAGTACTAAAATTTAGTTTGATCCCCATCGCAGCTTGTAAGCTCGTCCAGAAATACGATAGGAATCGCCTGTTTCTATCCGAAATTATTGTGGCTGGTACTCCGTGCAGCCGAACAATCTCACCGACGTAGATTTGTGCTAACCGATCTATGCTCCAAGCTACTTTGATTGTGATAAAGTGAGTCGACTTGGTCAATCTATCAACAATGACCCAAATAGTTTCATTCTTTTATGACATCTTCGAAAATCCTACGATAAAATCTATCGAGATATTGTCCTACTTTTATTCAGGAATGGCGAGGTTCTGGAGCTCCTCGTCTAGCCTTTGGTGTTTTGCCTTCACTTGCTGAGAAGCCTTGCACTGCTATACAAAGATAGCGATGTCTTTCTTCATGCCGTGCCACCAAAAGTTTGTGTGCAAGTCCTTGTACATCTTGATGCTTCCAGGATGTAACGAAGATTTCGTATAATGAGCCTCCGTCAAAATTTCTTTTCTGAGTTTTGCAGTTTTAGGAATGTAGTACCTTCCTTTTAGTCATATCGTCCCGTCTTCGTCTTTCGCAAAGTCGGTCATCCTTCCGGTTAAAATTAGCTCGCGTATTTTCTTCAGGAATATATCATCCTTCTGTGCAGTCTTTATTTTGCCATACAGGCTCCACCCAAGCTTCAACTGAGCCAGGTGCAGATATCGATACTCAATTACGAGTTCGATATCCATCAATTCTAAGTCTCGTCGTATATCATTATTTATGGCTAGTGATCCCATGAACATTATACTCAGCTGGTCTGTGATAACGTTTCCTTTGCCCCCAAGTATACTCAATCGTCAGCTCGTAGTCTTTTGTTAGTTCAAGCCAACGTCGCTGCATCAAGTTGAGTTCCTGTTGGGTGAATAAGTATTTGAAGCTCTTGTGATCCGTGTAGATCCTACAAGCCATACCATAGAGGTAGTGTCGCCAAAGTTTCAACGCGACACGATTACTGCCAATTCTAGATCATGCATCGGATAGTTTTTCCCGTGCTTCTTTAACTGTCTCGAAGCATAGGAGATGACTTTGTCCTTCTGCATGAGCATGCACCATAGGCCAGTTTCTGATGCGTCACTGAATATCTGAATGTCTTATGGACCATCTGAAAGTGCAAGGATTGGAACTGAGACGAGCCGTTACTTCAACTCTTGAAAGCTAGTTTCACAATCGTTACTCCATTCGAATACGACTTCATTCTGGGTGAGGCGAGTCAGAGGCGACGCTAATTTGGAAAAACTTTATACGAATATTCGGTAGTAGCCCGTCAAGCCCAGAAAACTCCGAATATCGCTAGCCGAGGTAGGTCGTTCCCAATCTACCACCGCTTTAATTTTCTTTGGCTCCACCATGATGCCTTCGAAAGAGATTTTGTATCCAAAGAACGTCACGCTACTCATCCAAAACTCTCATTTACTATATAATTTGTTTTCACATAGAGTCTGCAATACCGTCTTCAAGTGCTCTGTGTGCTCTTCTCGATTCTTCGAGTAGATAAGGATATCGTCGATGAACATAACTACAAATTTATCGATTTGGAGTCGGAAGAATCGGTTCATCAAATCCATAAAAGCGGCTAGGATATTCGTCAAACCGAATGGCATGACTAGGAATTCATAATGATCATATTGAGTACGGAAGGCAGACTTTGATACGTCATCGGGCTTGACCTTAAATTGGTGGTACCCTGAATGAAGATTAATTTTTAAAAATATTGACGTGCCTTACAGTTGGTCAAACAAGTCATCAATTCATGGCAGTGGATACTTATTTCGCACGGTAGTCTTGTTAAGTTCTCGATAGTCGATGCATAGTCGCATCGATCCGTCTTTCTTTTTTACGAACAGCACAGAAAATCCCCACGAAGAAATGCTAGGATGAATAAATCTGTGGACTAGCAACTCTTGTAATTGTACTTTCAGCTCCTTCAGTTCTGCTGGAGCCATTCGGTACGGCACTTTTGATATCGGCCGTATATCCGGAAAGATGTCGATATTGAATTCTATTTCTCGATCCGACGGCATCCCGGGCATCTCATCTAGAAAAATATCAGAAAAATCTACCATAACATCAGTCTGCACTGTGTTTGCATTATCCTTCCTCGTATCTCGAACAGATACGAAGTATCCCTCACAGCCGGAATGCAATATACGCCTTGCCGATATTGTTGATACCACCATCGCCATCTTTGATACTTCACTGTACAGATGTAAGAACTCGGTCTCGCCAGGAAGACGAAACACAACTCTCTTTTTTGTGAAATCAATCATTGCATGGCAGGTGCCCAACCAATCCATACCCAAGATTATGTCATACTCTTTGATGTCTAGTACGATAACTTCCAGGGATAGATTTTTGCCTCCGATTCAAATGTGGCCATTCCTACATATAAAGTTTGCAGGCATATCGACTCCCAATGGAGTATAATGCTAATATTTATATCTAGCGATTGCATGGCAAATTTATTTTCTTTAGCATAATCGGCAGATATAAAACTATGTGTTGTACCTGAATCGAATAGTACTCGAACAGGTATATTTTTATAGAGTAGTATACATGTTACAATAGTATCGGACTCCAATGACTTGTCTCGAGTCAGTGCATAGACTCGGCCTTGTGCCCCGTGGCGTTGGTTTGGCGGGTTCACTGGCACCATATTTGCGTCCTGCAGTGTCGGTGCACTATACTGATTTGGAATGTTCCTTGGAGGGTTTGGAACATTACTTGGAGGGTTGTTTTGATTCGGAATATTTTTCGGACAATTTGGAATTATATGGCTTGTCTCGCCATACGCGTAACAATTATTAACCCAACAATTGGCCGAGCGATGCCCATGCTTGCCACATTTATGGCAATGTAATCCGGGATAGGAATGCCGATTCTCGAACATGTTTCGACGCTTTTTTACTTTCGATCCTCCAGCGTCATTAGGACGTTTGTCAAAGTTATTACAGACAACTGGCATAGCTCGTTGGGACATTTGACACTTTTGATTCATGGCGTCCCTTCGTAGTTCATCATTTAGCCCTTGTTAGAAATGCTCGCACCAGGCTTTCTTGTTTGGCAGAAAGGTCCGGGCAAACTTTGCAAGTTTTGAGAAGTTTGAGTCATATTCATCAACTGACATATTCCTTTGTCTTAACATCGTGAACTCGTCTTCTTTTTGACGACGTACGGCACGAGGAACATAGTGCTCAAAAAAGACTTCCTTGAATATTTCCCATGAACTCTTAGGGTCAGGGTCAGTTTCGTAGATTTCATGTTTCTTCGTCGCCCACCATTCGTTGGCCCTCAGTTGCAGTTGTAATATCGTGCATGCTACCTTCTGGGACCCCTTGATACGAAGAAGATTAAATAAGTCTTCAGTATCCGCGAGCCATCCCACGATCACATCAGGCAATGCTCATTCATTGAACTTAGGCGGGTTCATCTTGCGGAACTTTGTTGCTTTGAATAAAGACGAAGAGTTCATCGTCCGTGGTTGAACTTCTTCCGGATCTTCTTCTCTCTCTTCAGGTGTCATGATCGTAGTGTTAGAGCCATCCGCCATATTTCTTACGATCCGTATTAGGGCGTCCATTTGCTTCTATTGCGCACAAAATTGGGCTTGGATATGTGCCTGAAGCTGTTGCTGTTGTGCCTCCATCAGACGCAATATTCTTTCTATTATAGTTTCGTTGGGGCCAGGTTTTTCTGAACCAGCCGCAACGATGTTTGTTGTGGCGGGATTATTTTTCTTGGTCATCTTCTATAAAACCAAGTAAACCTATTAGTATTTTTAAAATATCTACGGACTTGCCGGTATGAAACTTTAATTTCATGCAGCATGTCGACAAGCATTCAATCGAGTATCGCAACCAATATTCCAAATGAAACATTTTTTGAAAATTCGAGGAAACTTAACTGTGCTATGGTACCAAGTTTTTACGTCCTGATTCGATAAACTGTTCGTCCTCGCATCGATTATGACGAATCAATCGTCCTCGCTAGGATGTGATGTTGTACGAGTCTGGAGTTGCACTCGTACTAGGAAAAAATATTATATTTGATACATTCATTTGAAATACCAAGTTGAAACTTCACAAATCATAGAGAATTGAACACGTAGTTTAGGAAGATAGAAATATGTTTTTCATTGATAGCTTGCAACGAAGTACAAGTCGTAATTATATTAGATATGTCATTGCGGCTAAATTGATTGAAACAAAAGAAAATACTCGACAAGCTGCCTGAACTAATACTTGTCGTTCCATACATTCACCATTTTATACATTGAAAGCCTTCGATGAATTGGCTTCAAAATACTTCATAATAGGAAGAGCAACGTCTATTCGAACTTCAACTTTGGCCTAGTACCATGCAACCCCCAGAGTTCTCGTCTCCTGTGGGGTTGGAAGATAAGTACACTTGGGAATGCACTAGTGTGCGAGAGGAACCCATTCGTCTAAACCGACTCTGATATTAAGGTAGGCATGCATTGCAGTTTTCTTTCAAATTTATAACTAAATGAATTCAGTTCATATTGATAGCCTTCTTTTGAATAGTAAAAGCATACAGTAAAAATATAGCAGTTTATCATAATTCTTACCACGGTCGTGCTCGTCCTTGTATAAAAATAGAGATAATACTTATTACCTGCATAAGACAATAGGTGAGCATGCTACTATCTTATGTGTGGTTATTGGTGTTACACACCACGAGGGACATTTATATGGAATTGCGACGTACACTGTCAGCCTGGGTTACAAGCCCTACTGGAGGTCCCGCAATGCCTTGCACCGAAGCACAAATTTTTATTCTTCCTCGATCGATTCGATTTCGATACCCTGGATACCGTTTCGAGGAAAGTTAAACTTGTGCACAAGTTGTCCATGACCATACTAATGTGAGAACAGTTTAATATATGAAACTGATTGCATAGTATAGACAGTATTAATCAGTATTATCATTTTTCCCAACTCATGCTATGAATCATTTTTCCAAAGTCGTACTTTCGATTTAGCATCCTGTAGGCACCAAATTCCACGAGGCACCATATGCCGCAACCGAAATTTTATTATTTTTGCAGATCATGAAATAGTCTTTCTTTTCTAGAACCTTAAATTTTCTCTTTTTGGTGCAAAACTTATATTTTCAGAGTAAATTACTCTAAATCGATACAGTTATTCCAAGTCTTGATCTTCGTGATTTGGCATACGTTTAACTTGGCACCATCGATTTGAATAAGTTCAAGGCAAAAGAATTTTCTTTGTGGGAAAGAGTAGAAAAGAAGGGGCCAAACCACCCATCAAATATTTGATCGTGCCGAGAGTTGAAACGCTTAGCAACTGTAGAAGCATGAAAAAGTGCAGCATCTACAAAAGCGCTGAATACCTCAATTTCTTTTATGGACATCACAAAAGCGCAGGAGATGCCAAAATTGTTGTGCATGCCAGAACTCAGACTACGAAAAAGACAATGCATAAAAGGAAATTATTCATTAAAATCATGTTTCCAAAAGATCTATTACAAACTCCTCATGATTACATATAAAGACTAAAACCTAAAGCACACAGCATACAACCTACAAAGTACGTAGTCGTCGAATGCACAGTCCCTAAAAGTGCAGTCGCGTCTGAGCGAATCACTTCCTTGTCACAAGCGCAGCACTGAGCGGAATAGATGTAAACCCCCATAATCTATAATTGATTTTTATAATTTAATTAATTTTCGTTATGCCTTTCATTATTTATGGATTTATTTACTATTAGTTTATTAGTATAATTAATGTATGAGTGTATATATAAAATATTATATGTGTGCATGTTTGTATTTCTATTAAATAAGGTATATAATTAAATCTAGGATTTTAGGAATTTAATTGTAATTTTTGGGATAATTTTTGCTAGCTAAAAGATATATATATATATATATATATATATATATATATATATATATATATATATATATATATATATATATATATATATATATATATATATATATATACTTAAGTTTTCGGAAAAAGAAAAGAAAAAGAATTAGAAAAAGAATTAGAAAAGAAAAAAAAGGAAAGGTGAGCAACAGCCGCTCACTTAAGTGAGCGGGTCCATAGCGTAGCAGCGGAGCAAACACCCCCCCCCCCCCCTCCCCCCGTGCGCGCGAGAACAGTAGGTTAGTGGGAAATCGGGTAAACCGAAACCCATTAGTATTAGGGTTGGGTGCAACTTGTTACATATATATCTTTTTGCACAGAACTCAAAATCCTAAACTTCCAAAACGAAAGTTGCGGCTGATCATACCCTCTTCGCCTAAGAGTTTATTTCACCAGCGATGGAGCTTTGTGCACGACGAACGGAGCATTGAAAGTTAGCCCTTCGCCACCCACGGAGCAGTTTTCCCACTCAAGGTACCATACTTCCCTACGATGTAACTTTTTACTCGTAGCACCGATTTTTGATCCATAAGATTTTCTGGAAATTAGAATTGACCCTCTTCGAGATCCTTTAGGTGGATTTTGAAACAACCCATCGACTTGCTCGAAAATTTGAGACGAAGTTGAAAAAAAACCTATTTTTTGTAATACTAAAAACTGTTGTAAAACGACAACTTATCGGCCAATTTTCTTGCTGTGCAGTAAAGAGTTGTAGAAACTAATTGAAAGCGGTAAAAGACAACATAACCGAGATCGCAACGTATCTTCTGGATCGTCGTTTCGATTAACGTGTAAAAAGTAAATCGATGTTGAAGTTGGAGAAAAATTTGTGTTAATTTATATAAAATTTAGAATTCTATCCGATACGGCGTGCGTCCCGACAAACCGGGCGACGTGGTCGCACACTATATGCATTGAAAGGCGCGTATGGATGTTGCCGACGTGTGGTAACTGACGAAACTCAGTTTCGTTGTGTGTGCGCGACAAAATCCGTCCGTATCCGTCAAGATATCTCGTATCGCCAACTTGCAAACTTCATCCTAACTTCGTGTACAGTCATCGATTCGAAACGAAGCTTGCGCCAACAGGTCCGAATCGAATTTTGGTCCTATGTGCCAAGTTTGGTTCAATTTTGAGAAGGTCGAATCGGACCCCTTTTTGGCGGGCCCGCGACCCACTCAAACGGGCGATTTTGTACACGGCTCGTCAGAATCCAAAACTGGACATACCATTGAGATCCTCTCCTCAAACTGAATCCGTAGACATGTAGTTTGACGAGTTTAGAGACCATAGACTTCGGCACGTGTTTCGGTGTAAAGCGGGTCCAACGACGGACATCGTTTTGACCCGAAATTACGATTTTGCCCCTGTTCCAGAATTAGACTTTTGGACAGGCATTTTCTAGGTATATCTTTTACACCGAGTGTGTTTTTGATGTTTGTTTCAGCGTTCGAAGTTGTTTGGAGATTGTGACATTTCTTGGCTGACATTGTGATTACCTGGACTTGCCAATTAGCACCATCAGGCAAGATACATTGCCAACTTACTCTGTGATTATTATATTTCTTATTTTCAGTTGTTATTTTCAGCATTCTTATTTTTTGATATTTAAACTGTGCGTCCAAGTCACACTTGGGTGCAAGCGACTCTATCGGTCGTTTTTTTGCCTTATTTATTTCTCTTGCATTGACTTAGTCTAGTGACCACCCATTGATGTTGAGGTATTGGTATATCTCATACGGCCTTGACACTTGTTGTATCACGTGATGTGAGTCACATGTAGGACACGTATCCGCGTAGTCGGCTAGCCACCGATACGTATGGAGCGTGCGACGGATAGGGGTAAATGCCAATAGAGTTGCATGCTAGAAGACTTGGCGGTTACTAGAGGTACATGCCAGTCATGGAGATGATGATACTAGGCATTGGGTGGAAAGAACAATACCTGATGTATGAGCTTCGATTGCACTTTCCTTGTAACCCGAAAGCTCCGCTGGAGACACGAGTATGTTTAGCCTCTCAGGTTGGCCACTATCGTTCTTGGAACGTCATGCGCTTGGTCACTGGTGCCCAAGAGGGGACTATACCGAATCCTATATTCAGCCAGGGCTTATGCGTCGAAGGATTGTATCTCAACTGCATATTCACAGTAGAATGGTCAGGACCCGATTGTATACATACCTTTTCTCTTATTATATTATCACAGTTTATATGGTATGGTGTTTTCTTGTATCTTGCTACGTCTCTCTGAGGACCTGGTTATCTCTTCAGGGTTAGTCGATTTTTCACAGGAGTACGGAGCGGCGTTGGAGCTATTCTACATCGATGACGAGGCAGTCTTTACCAATTTCTAGTCTATTCTATATTTGAGACATTAGTGGACATTATTTTTACATCTTATTTCTTTCTATTTGTGGAGGTTGGACTCCGATCTTGTGAGACTATTTTTTATAGCTGTTTGGAGTGAGTATGTCCACCCGGCTATCTTTTGATACACTTACTTATTTATCTGGACTCTATTATCTTCTGTGTTGAGCTGTGATGACATTAGATTATATATTACTGGCCTATGGTTATTTTATTTACAACTTATGTGCATATTTTAGGATTCCATATATTGGAGTATTCTTCATATATGTGCAACTGGCATGTTCACGTGCTTGGTCCTATGTATTTTGGGACTGGGGCGTTATATATTTTTGTAGTGGCCCATACAGGTCTACGTTAATATTGTTGGGTTACATGACTGTGCCCAACAAGCCTGCATATAGGAATAGGAATATCTTATCCAGAACTACTACTATCTCTTGACTTCCGATCTTTTTGAAACTTTCTTGTTTATTTGATTTACCTCATATCTAATCTTTCCTAATATCAACTTATCTTCCTCGTACCATCAGCATGCATTTAAGAAGCAGATGCACTTCTGCCTTGGCCCTTACATCTGGTGAAAAGGCTACTCCGGAGGGACAGAATCCTCCCATGACTCCAGTGACACCATACCAGCCAGGACAGTCGCAGCCTACTACGACCCCGACGACGGAGTACCCAAAGATCGCAGCACCCCCAGGCATCCAGGCTGGACATACCACTACCATGCCACCGGAAGGGAATGTACCACTGCCTCCACCACCACCATTCCCTCAGCAGTTTTTCCCACAGTCGGGACCTCAGATGCCTCCGCCACCGACTGATGGGAGCCCTACTACTCAGTTTATGTACGCCATGATACAGGCTCAGTAGCAGCAGACTGAGCTGATAAGACAGACGATGATGGCAGTATTGGCGAGACCTCCACCACCACCTCCTGTACCAGCACCAACACCGGCTCTGCATCCTTACGAAGGCTCTATCATAAATTTTACAAATATGAACCCCAAGGCCTTTAGAGGAACGGAGAAGCCACTAGAGGTGTCACAGTGGCTTGTTAGTACAGAGAAGCTACTGAAGGCATCCCAGTTGCCAGCCCGAGATTGGATGACAGCAGTGGACCTACTATTGAAAGGTAATGCACACCACTGGTGGAAGGCGGAAGAGAGACGATTAGGCGCCGGGATCACTTGGAAGTAGTTCTATGATACATTTAATAAGAGATTCTTTCCTATTCATGTTCAAGATGGTCTCTACGACTAGTTCCTTCATCTGAAGCAAGGAAATATGACAGTTGATGAGTATAACTCAAAGTTCAATCGCCTGAGTCAATTTGGTACGGGATTAATTCCGACGGAGTTAGAGAAGGCAAGAAGATTTTACCAGGGGCTTGCGCCAGAGCTCAAGTCTTATACAACTACCCAGTCTCGCGTCTCCCATTCAGCTGTCTTGGAAGAAGCTCGCGCTCAGTAGATACTTCGCAAGGAGCAGCAACAGACATCGAGATGCCATACCCCAACAATTACACCAGCCCGAGCTACTCAGGATGAACCTATCATGAGGACCACAGGACAGTACCAGCAGAGGACTACTCCCTACCAGAAGCCCACTTGCCACTATTGTAGAAAGTAGGGTCATATCAGAGATGACTGTCGACTTCGTTTGGGTCTATGTATGTCACGACCCGCACCCGCTTTTCGGATACGAAGCGTGTCCAAGCCCAGCTACGTATCGAACGGACTCCAGCCCGACTCGAATACGTAAACGCTGTCAAGGCTATGGTATACTGCCAAATCATGGCAAACAAATCTATATCTCAATCCACAATAAGAATATGAAACATGAATGAACACTATGGGTTGTGGTCTGCAGCCCACTAGCATAAATGTTCGATAAGACTCTAAGAAATATAACAAGAGTCTACAACTGAAACAAGGAACATGATATCTCATGATAAGTAATGAAAAGCACGAGCGGATAATAAACTCAATAACAATACCTGAATCCCGTAATGTATCATCACGTCTGCCATCCAGAACTACTAGCTAACTCCATGCAACCGCTAAACCTGAAGAGATCATCAGGTCCTCAGAGGATATAGTAAGATACATAATATACATGCCTATCTAACAGTTTTATCATGCACAAGAAAATAAACAAGAAAGAACAAGGACAAGACAAATGACTACGAACACAAATACGAACACGAATACGAACACGAATGCGAACACACGAACACTAGAACAACTACGTATAAATGAACTGTCGGATGAACGAATATACGAGATCAATGGAAGAAATCAAACCCTCGTCCCGAGTGTGGACTCTCTGGTTTGAACTAAGCGCTAACCCTCGTCCCGAGTGTGGACTCTCTGGCTAGCTCACGGTAAGACACCCTCGTCCCGTGTGTGGACTCTCTGGTGTAATTGGTCAACCCTCGTCCCGAGTGTGGACTCTCTGGTGCCAATTGATCACGACAAACACCCTCGTCCCGAGTGTGGACTCTCTGGTTGTGTACAACGATAACCAAGGCTATGGCAGTTCACTACACGCACTCGTTCTATGACACGACTCAAGTAAGGTACTGACGAGAACAACTCCAATGTAAAACACAAGGCCAAACAATGAACACTGCTATAAACAATAAAGACAACTCCATAGAAAACAACACGAAAAGCACATGTCCATAAATGATTCAAGACAGTAAAATGAAAGGAAATGCATGTAAGTAAAACTGTAGAGGGAGACAAGGTATACTTGCCTGCGGTCCTGAGCTGCTGGCACGTGTTGAGCACTGAATCAAGGTTCAATTAACCTGTATTATGAATTCATATAATCAACACACAATTAAGAGTGTAAATAAGCCTATCTAGTGGTTTGTTAGGTTCCTAGATCATTCTATACAAATTACCCATTTAGGCTTTCACTTACTTACTAGGCTTGGTCCCTTCTTAACCCTCTCCCTGTAAGTAACCCTTATATTTGATGACACATGACTAAAGTGCCCCTGTACAGTCCTGCTATCTCCTGATACTTACTCCTTATTTCTTGCTACCTATTGTTCCATGGTTTATAGTGCATAAGCACTGCCCTTCACTGCTATCCAACCTATAGCCTTTACCTGTGGCTACACTCATTTCTCTAGAGTGGCACATACCCAGGGGTGACCAAACCTGGCCACAAGCCCTTGTTAAAGTTGATACCATTCTTGCTAATCTGCTACTAAGTATGGATTGTACAAATGGAGTCCCAGGTCTATGTATAAATTATCCTTGACTTAACAAGGTTATCGAATAGGCTAAGTCACCATATCTATGTGGGGCTATCTGATGCCTGGTTACATCATTCCACTAGTCTCCATGGTTAGATGGGTCCTTCTCCCTGTAGGCTATTATCTGTTGTCTTTAGGTTGCGTTCTCAAATAGCGTATAATCTAGGCTTGACCTGGGAACAGAGTGTATTATGTTTTGAAATGTTATGACATACAACATGTAGATAATTACCCATGCTTCTAGAGTCACACAAGTGTACATACCTGTGCTTGCCATATTCTAATCAGTAGGTACAGAACATGTACAGAACACATGCTTCTAATGTCAAGGTCATCACAACTGTCAAGGTCATCACAACTGTCAAGGTCATCACAACTGTCCCCTTAAGGAGTGTAGATTGATCACCATGTACAGAACACAGTTTGTCATGTTTTCTATTACCCATCCAGGTTTGATACATATAATCTATCTACTTGGCCACTTACCTAGATCCACAGAAGCTCCTATTGCTGCTAAGGGAACTCTCTATGATATAATATGGTGTCCCTCCCATCTAGCTTTGGTTCGACTCCTCTTCTATATTGTACAGGTGTTCTTATCTCAGATAGTTTACTGACTGCACATTCAGATTGAGGTTCAAAGAATATGCTATCAACAGTTCCTACTAAAAGTGGAACTGTGCGGAGAGAATCCTCTCCAGAGACAGCTGTGAGGTTTAGAAGAAACTGTAAAGGCCTCAAGTGTAAAGTCTTGGACACCAGGAAAGCAAATTAGCAGTTATAAGCAGTCGAGTTCGATCTTTGAGACAGAAGACGATCAGACCCTAACATCCAGTGATAACCATGAGAAAAATGATCACAATATTGTAGGTGGGGATAAGGCTAAGGCTTTGGAGTTGCACGAAGTATGCTTGGTGTCTCTACAACAGGCAAAGTTCTCAATATTCAAAAAAACTGACATCGCCTGAGACTAACTAAAGTGCAGGATACTTGATAAAACAAACGAGTGCATGCATCTAAAAGCACAAGTCGGAAAGAGAATTTCCCAAGATAATCTGATCATAGAAATTTTATGTTCTGTACACTATATATCAGTCCAATTCTTATAGTTCCCTTCTCTAGGATATCAAGGGGACAGTTGATATGGATGGGTATTCTGATATTTCAACCCGTCTAGGCATTCATGGATACCCTCTGTTCTGATACCCCAGCACTCGATTTCCTATAGTGCCAACTGGTTGCACTCTTCCCTAGCAACACTCCTTCAATGCTCTGAACTCCTGCTCGGGTTGATAGGATACGGAATTTATGTACAACTAAACCCAGCGTAGAACATTATTCCTGATACTATAAATCTGTAACCACCAGTGTATGCAAGGAGGAAAGTCCCAAAGATTTGATCAGTCAGTCATGGACTGATTTGGACAGCTATTAAGCTCGTTTCTGTTAACCTCCATGTACAGCCTGCTACTAGTCCTAGTACATGCCCCTAATATCCTGATACCTGCAACAGGAATACGATACATGGAGTTCAAGGCAAGCACTCACAGGTGTGCAGAATTCTGGACATGGAAATGTTCAAGCTCTGAACATCAGAGGTGAATGTAATCGAGGACTTAATAATCCAAGGCCCTGCTATGAGTACTGTCCCCTCCTCTCTCTGGTACCTAATTCCTGGAGCTAGTCCTATCCTCCCTCTTATTGACACAACTGTTATTAACCATACATTTTGCTATACTCTCGATTCTTATATGCAGGACATACATGATGTGGGCCAAGTTATTTAACTTAGAGAAATCGGAAACAAAAGTAAAATGTAATAAGCCAGAACATAATCAGCTGAGTATTTAACATATGAGTGTGACTGAACACTCAAGGTAAAATGGATGGATCATGTAATTGATAAGGATTCGATTGAACCTGAGACGAATGGGGCTGGACTAAGGTTAAGGACTGGGTCTTCTTATATTACTGGTGCCAATAATATGAGGTTGATTAATGGGAGGGCCAGGTAAGTGGTTGGATTACAGGAAGGTTACCAATACTCTAATTCCTTTACATAGTCCATACCGGTGTATCCTTGTACTTCCTGTCCTGAGTTGCTCTTATATCTAAAAGATTTCTCGAACCCCTGTTCTTTCTTTCAATAAGATTTATATTTGTCACCATGAAGTAAATCCAGAAAACCATCTAGTGGGTCAAAGAAAAAGTGTGCTTGGCATATTGGTAGGATATTCACTTATCTCAGTTCAAGTTCCTGCTATTCATCTACAGCCTTAGTTCTAAAACTTCATCAGGAAATTGATTCGATCTGCTTTCAGGGGGTTGGGTTCCCATCTGTTTTCAGGATACTCTATGGTTTCCTGATACTAAGGCGACATAAGCTACCAACCTTACTCCCTGCTATCACCTACTTACAGCCCCTCATTTGTTGCATTCCCATCTATGTCTCCTTTAGACAATATCACAAATACTTATTTTGTAAGGCAATACTAAACAATTAACAGATTAAAGGATCACATGATGGGATTTGGAAGAGTAGGGGATTACCTGTTGGAGGAGTATTTGCTCTGCTCTGGACTTCTTGACAGTACCCTTCGTAAATTGGAGGAGGCGCAGGAGAAATCTTAGGGTTTGTAGAGGGTGAAGGTCGGCTGGTACTTTCCATATATATAGGCAAACAATGGGGAAGAGTAGATAAGAAGCAATTTCTGATTTGCAATCGTTTGGTTTGATTTTATCGAATCTCTTCATATGCGAGCAGAGGGAAGGATGTGGCTGGTTTGAATTTGAATTTGGGTTTTTTCAACCAAGCCCCTAAGAATCCTGATATTGGTCTGAACAGGATTTGAATAGCAGTTGGTCGTTTATACTTGGGACTTAAATCAAAGGGTTTTGCAAGTAAGCCCCTCTAGAATGTTAATTTACACAACTCACTATAGAAGTCAAGTTCTATATATTATTATCTACTCTTTATAATAAATCACTATTATATAGTATATATACATTAGAAAATATCTATAAAACACAAAATTATTATTTCGAAAAAAAATACTGAGAATAAAATAACAATAATTGGAACGGGGGTTTACAATGTATGAGATATGGATCAGAACAGCACTTGGCCAGAGATTGTCCTGAGCAGCAGGCTCTAGTTCATGCACATCAGGCCCAGAAGCCCACATCACCAGCACCTCGTCCACCATTACCACCATAGACAGCTCAGTACCATAAGGCCAGAGCTCAAGGCCCAGGACAGAACCGTGGAAAGGCATTCTCTCTAGCTATTGAGAATGTAGAGACAGAGGCAGAGGTCATAGCAGGTATGGTTTTAGTTGCATCTTTTCCTGCTATTTTATTATTTGATACTGGAGCCACGCATTCATTTATAGCCACTAGTTTTGCCACTAGATACAGCATTCCCATCACACCCTTAGCTAAGAATGTTAAAATCCTCACTGGAGGAGGAGTTGTACCTGTTATTGGTGTTTGTAGACTTTATCCTGTAGTAATAAGTGGCAGGGAGATGATGGCACGACTTCTTGTATTCCCTATGCCGACATTTGATGTGGTTCTTGGAATGGACTGGTTGAGCCAGTATTTCGCTCTCATAGACTGCCATATGAGCAGTATTATCTTTAGACCACCGAATACGACAGAGTTTGAGTTCACCAAAGAAGACGGAGATAGTTGTGATGCACTCGCATCGGGGACTCATATGATGATGCATGACACCCCTCAACACCTTATTATCACCGAGTTCGAAGATGTATTCCCCGAAGAATTGCCAGGACTGCCACCTGACCGAGATATTGAGTTTTCTATTGAGCTTATTCCGGGAGCCGAGCCTATTTCATCTCGAGTATGTCATCTGGCACCCAAGGAGTTGGTAGAGATGAAGACGCAGATTGATGACTTATTAGAGAAGGGCTTTATTCGTGCTAGTACGTCACCGTGGGGAGCATCCATTCTTTTTGTGCCTAAGAAAGACGGGATGGTGTGCATGTGCATCGACTACAGAGCATTGAATGCAGTAACGGTAAAGAACAAGTATCCCTTGCCGCGTATAGACGATCTATTTGATCAACTGAGTGGAGCAAAAGTATTCTCCAAGATTGACTTACGATCGGGCTATCACCAATTGAAGGTTCGAAAGAAATACATTGCAAAGACGGCATTTCAATCAAGGTATGGACACTACGAGTTCTTGGTCATGCCTTTCAGTTTGACCAATGCTCCTGCAGTTTTCATAAATTTAATGAACAAGATCTTTCACCAGTACTTGGACAAATTTGTAGTAGTCTTTATAGATGATATCTTGATTTACTCCAAGAGTCAAGAGGAGCATGAGCAGCATCTACGGATAGTTTTGGGAACGTTGAAGAATGAGCGACTTTTTACGAAGCTTAGCAAGTGTGATTTCTTTCTCAAAGAGGTATCATTTATTGGTCATGTTATTACGGGTGATGGTATATCAGTAGATCCAGAGAAAAATACAGCAGTTGAATCATGGCCTGCTGCCACATCAGCTTCAGAGGTGAGAAGTTTCCTCGAACTTGCGGGTTACTACCGACGGTTCATAGAAGATTTCTCTCGAATAGCGGGGCCTATGACTCGATTAACTTGCAAGGATCAGGAGTTTGTATGGGCAGACGAGTGTCAAGCTGCATTTGACGAGTTGAAGAAGTGATTGACCACAGCACCGATCTTGACACTACCATTGGGACCGGGAGGATTTGTGATCTACAACGACACATCCGGGAAGGGATTAGGATGTGTATTGATACAGCACGGTCGTGTAGTAGCATATGCATCACGACAGTTGAAGGTACACGAGAAGAATTATCCGACCCACGATTTGGAGCTCGCATCGGTTATCTTTGCTTTGAAACTATAGACACTTCTTGTACGGTGAGAAGGTTGATATCTACACTGATCATAAGAGCCTCAAGTACGTGTTCACACAAAAAGAGTTGAATATGCGACAGCGATGTTAGTTGGAGTTGATGAAAGATTACGAGTTCGAGCTATACTATCATCCGGACAAGGCTAATGTCGTGGCAGACGCATTAAGTCGTAAGCCCATGGCACACTTTTTGACTACGTAGAAGGAGTTGATTAGAGACTTGGAGCAGCTTGGTATTGAGGTAGTATTGCCTGGAGCAAACAACGTATTAGCCAACCTCCAAGTGCAATCATCATTGGTAGAGCGCATCAAGGCAGCATTGCCCAATGATGCTAGATTTCGACGGCTCAAAGAGAGGACTGAAACAGAAGAGCAGACGGGATTGAGGATCCACCCCGATGGGACATTGCGATGTGGTGATGTCACGACCCGTACCCTAGAGTTAGGGCACGAGAACGTAACAACGTCCAGCCTACGCCGCAGTGTCGGCGGTAGAACGCTGTCCTAGGTCTCAATGCATCTAACAGTATAAGACTAAACAGTTTATACTCCCCGAATGGGGGTGACATAGCAGATACTGTCTCAATCACATCTAAGGTAGAGCATGATAAAGAAGATAGATAAAACATGAAATCCCAGAGAGATACAAGAGATAGAAGTCTAAGTGTCTAAGATACATAAACCCAGAAATACATCTCCAAAACTCAAATACAGTAATCCATAAAATAAATACAACTCCAGACAACTGAAAATAGCTAACTAAACAACCTCTAATGTGTCTCCTCTAGGCTAGCAGGCAACCTCCAAGCTATCTGTAAAATTTTCAACATGTCCAGTCAGGACTGGAGCGAGTACAGTACATCTCAACAGAACATAGCAGGTTAAAAAATATAAACATGCAGTAGAGTAAAATACAGGATCTGAGGAAATACAGTATGTAAACAGGGAGAGAGACTGTAATAGAAATATCTACTATAAATAGAGAACTAACAGTGGCTAGTGAGTCAGAGTACGAGATAGCACATGTGAACAGGACAGATTTGCACAGGATATCGAGGTGCAAAGGAATCTACACTACAATGGAATTGTTCACACGACTACTAGCACTCCCCCGTTTTCTCCAATCAATACACAAGGATCTAAACAGGTTATGTTATTGCACAGGATATCACATGGGGGCCCATATAGGGTGCACATGATAGTATACATGGGGCTCCGTGAACATGAGAGTACAAGATTCACAGGAATGCACATGTAATGAAAGCACAGGAGTACACGATGAAAGTGAAACGCACATGACACAATGTACCCGATGCTCCCGAGGGGGATAACATCGCATGAGAAGATCCATATAGTACTAATTCGTGATAATGTCATGACAGCATCAAATATAGTAATCTAAAGCAGGAATATAATTCTAAGCAGGATATGAAATGATCAGAGAATGTACTCGCCTCGATTGGTTGGAGTCGACGTGTGCGACACGAACGTGTCGACACGAGGTAGGTACACTGCTAAGCTCTACAGAGGGTCCCAGACGACGACACGGGCAGTCCCAATGAGTCCAGAGTAGTCCAAATAGCCTAGTTTAGTATATAAAAGCCTAAAATCAGGGTTTGGTACACTAATCAAATCAAGAATAGAAAATGACTATCAAAATCATGACTTATGATTTTAGAAAAATGGTATAATAAATAAATATAATAAATATTTGGAAATCCTTATAATGATAAAAATATATCTGTATTAATCAACCTTTATTAGATAATACTTCAAAATAAAAACTCAATTCTGTACCAATTTCCTATTTTGTCAAAAATGAATTTAGGCCAAAACTCAATAAACCAATACTATTTTAGAAACATAATTATATATTTGTATATTTTCTAAGTAAGTGATTAGGTAATATAATAATACCAATAAAAATGATAATAATAATAATAAAAAAAAAAAATACTATCATTATATGCTATGTATAAACTAACATACATTTGTCATAAAATTAATATACCTTTTTTATAACATTATACATGTATTATACTAATATACAATTTTAAACAATTATACATTTGTTATACGAAACTAATATATGTATACATAGTCATAAACTAATATATATACAATATACATTAATACATAAACTAAAATATATTATATAAAAACAATTATACATTAATTTATAACTAATATACATTTTATTTACTAATATACATTATATAAAACTATTATACAAATAATAACATATATAAACTATTGCACATTTTAATAATATATATAAACTATTACACATTTTAATAATATATATAAACTATTATATATAGAAAAACTATTACACAATAACATATATAATTTATTAAACTACTGTACACTTAATATGAAGAAGGGGGGCTCTGTCCCATTCTCAGAAAGGGGGGTTATTCGAAAAGAAGGGGGATGAAGGAGCTCACAGCGAGCTGGGATCGGTGGGCTCCGGCGGAGCAGCCGGCGGAGGAGGCGGCGGAGCGCCAGCACGAAGCGCGGGGGAGGGGATCCGGCGGAGCTGCAGATGGGAGCGCGGCTCACAGGGAGCGACGTCGGGGTAGGGCCAGGGCGGCGGAAGACCGGCTCGCACGGCGGCATGAGCTCCGGTGAGGTCTATCTCTCTCTCCCTCTCTCTCTCTCTCTCTGGTTTTGGTTTGGGTAACGGTGGTGACGGATGGGTTAACGGTGGTGGCGATGGCCGGCGTTTGATGGGGCGACGGCGGCTGGCGGTGTGGATCTGGTGGAGGTGGTCGTGAACGGTGGCGGCGATGGTGTTCTGGTGGTTGGGTGGAGTACAGGAGGCCGGTATGGCGGAGGGATGAGGAGGAGGTCGGGTGGTGGCGTTCCGGAGTGGTGTCGGGAAGGCAGTAACGGCGGATCTGATGGTCAACGTTGGTGGTGGCGGTGGTGTTGGGTTATTCCGACGGGTGGTCGGCGAGGCTGGATCGGTGGAGGTGGCTTGGGTGATTGGGGTGCTGGAACAAAGGGGGTAGGCTGCTAGGGATTTCCTAGGGATGTGTGTAGGGGTTTAGGGTTTGGGGAAAAGTGATATTTATAGGACAAGTGGGGGAAAAACCCTAAAAATGTACATGTAATAAAATAGGAAAATAGTAAAAATACTAACTGCTAACCATAGCTAACTGCTAACATATCACCTGCTAATTAATTAGTACAAAATAAATATTAGTTATAATTTAGTTCATTATTAATTACGGCTAAATAACAAATGGCTAATTACAATTTAGCCGAGATTTTTTCTAATTAATAAAATACTAATATATTCACTTAATTATTAATTATATTTATCAATCATTTATTTACTAAAATAGTATATTTTGAAAGTTCAAAACTCAATAAACGTTTTCCTATAGAACAATAATTAAAACTTATGGATTCAAGAAAACGACAGGAAATCCCAACAAGACAAAATCGCTTAAAATAGTAAACCAAAGCCAACGGGGACCGATAGCAATCACGGTCAAATCGTTTTTCCAAAAATTACAAATTGCACGTTTTTCGAGATTTAGAAAATTTGAAATTTTGAAAAATACGAAATAAAATAAAAATACCAATTTTGAAAATATCCAAGAATTCAATTTACGGAGGTTACAAATCTACCCTCCTTAAAGAAATTTCGTCCTCGAAATTAAAGCTCGGCAAGGGGTTAAAACATGATAGAAATTTTAGGCGGTATGTCAGGCACGATCAAAGAACGACGAGTTGGCACGATCACGATAATCAACTCGAAATTGTTTAGGCACGACTATTGATTTGGCACGATCGAATCATGGTATGGTCGAATCAACTAGGCACGATTTAGAACGAAGATTAAGTATCTTAGGCACGACTCGAGTCGCGACTAAATTATCAATTTGTTGTTTTGGTTATGATAAGATAGGGTCAAATCTGAGTATAGTACGACCAACAGAATCTTGGCTTGATAAGGTCGGAGTTAGAGTCGCATAAGCACGATCAAAATCAAGACCTGGTATGACCAAGGATAAAATTTTGGCACAATCAAGATATAAAATTAAAGTCTTATAGACACGATCGAAACCTAATGGACAAGATTAGTTAAGTCATGAATCAGGGCTCGGTCGTGATTAGAAATTTGAAAATGATTTAAGTCACCTTGGCACGATCAAGGTTAAGTTACCCAAAATAAAATCTAGGTATGATTCAGGAATGAATTCATAGCATGAGCAGTTAGAGAATTGAAATCTAGGCATTAACAGAGAATTTGTTCAGACACGATCAAAATCAAATTCAGACATGACTAAGTTCATAGCCAAACGGTAGTCGGGGTCAAGGACAAAATTTTTAAGCACGATTTAGAGACAAAATCGATACGATAGTCATGATCGTTAAAATCACGATCATAGAATTTATAGTCGTCTAGTCATGCCGGGTCATCTAGGCATGACTAGTCATAAGGAGTTTAGATATAATTAGAAGGTAAATCATGGTCAGAAAAGAGTTTGGATACTAGTGTTAAAATTGAACATGATCGTAATCGTTAATTCGACACGATCGAAGAGGAAATCAGTCCAATCTTGGTCAAATAGGATTTAGATATGATGAAGAGTATGGTAGTAGTCTAGGCACGATTAAGCATGAAATTCGTTATAATCAAGGATAGTGTGAAGCTAAATCGGAACTGGAACATGACTTAGTCGTTTCCAAGAATAAATCAGAGTTTAGGCACAAGTGATATTGGTATCGAAGTTCGATTACGATCAAAATTAGAATATTGACACGATGAAGAAGAAGGCTAATCAGTATTGAATTTAGGTCCGGAAAGTTGAAATCGAGATTTTTGAGCATGAGCAACATATGATAGAGATCTACGTCACGATGGAATTCAATAAATTGAGTACGGTCAAGGGTCAAGACTATTAGTTACGATGAAAGGCGCTACTCAAGGAAAATCAAAATCAAAAGTTTAAGGAACGAATGTCAATAGTATTGAAATCCAATCACAATAATATTAAGAAATTTTAGTCGCGATACGATCTAAGTTGATCAATTTTGGAAAATCAAGATTAGGGCAATATGGAGGACAGGTTCATCGAAGTCTGAGCACGAGCATACAAGAATGGAAATTCAGGTCATAATTAAGTTCATTTAATTGAGTACAACCCAAGATATTAAAATGATAAGAAAGATTATCGAAGTCGATTTGGTCGTGATTAAGGGAGCTGGATTCAATGAGATTGAAAAAAAACCTTTTTAGAGGAAAATCATGAAAGATTTCATAAGAAGTCAAGGTAATCATCTTTCTCTAATACCATCAAGTTTATCATTTGCCAATCACATTTTATCTCACAAGTCCCTATATGAAAATCAATCTTTATACGACTATCATCAAAATTTTATAATCCTTCAGTCATCTAAACCTTTACCATGATCACTATAGACAAAATTCCAAGCTTCTAAAACATTTCCCACGAAGCATACCCCTCTTATTTAGGAATCAACACTTATTCATTTAATCAAGTTTCAAAATTCTTTCACCTCGTCCTAAATTAGATCCGAAACCTCTAAATCCAGTTTATGAAATCCTTGGACTTGTTTAAATCAAATCTCGTATTTACTCAACTCCCATACCACCATGTCATACAAAATTTATTCTTATTTATAAATCAACCTTCATATTTCTTCAACGATCATCCTCAGTGTTATCCTTTTTGAATTCTGTAAATTTCCAATCATCAAAATTAATTTCTATAACTTAAAATCCTTGTCTTCTCTCTGTCTCTAGTCACCCTCTTACAATATCTAGTTCAATTTCGCAAAATCATCGAATACAATTAATTCCCTTTTCATTTGCTAAATCTCTACATAGCCTTAGAGTAGAAGTTCCCACGAGTCAATAACCAAGATTTTCTAAGTTCTCAAAACGGAGTTGACCTCAAATATCCTCATTAGTTTTTTTTTAATACATTCATGAATTACTCATAACCAAAATTCTCCGTGGTTGTTTCTAAACTGATAACACTTATCCCTCGATTTCATTTTAAATCTTTACCACATCTCCATTTCAATTTTTTTTTGACATCCAACATTTTGATTCCTACAAAATCATCATATGATAACCAATTACGTCATTTTTGACCTAGATGATTCACGTCACTCTCTCAACATTTCTCAGGAAGGAAAAAAATATAAGGATTCAAGGGTTTAAGGTCTACCTGACAGAATTAGATACGAGACAGGGAATTGATGTAATCATGATAGTTATATAAGACAAGAAATGATGGTAATAAATATGGCAGGAAAGAAATGGTAATAGAATCTGTTATGCTTATGTGTTTAAATGAGGAACTCATTTTGAAGCCAGAGCTGTAATATCAAATTCAAAATAAGGCCTAGCAAAATCATTGATTAATTGTATTATGAAGAATTTTATAGCAAAAGTCACACAAAGGTTTATAATAACAGCTAAAGCTACTCCTACTCCTACTCCTAAGTTAAATAATGAGAAGCAAAACAAAACAACCAATAACTCTTTTTCTAAAAGACTGAACAAAAGTAGAGAAAATATGTTCAAAAAATTTTAAGGTACAATCTGATAATCATATGCGTCTATCCAAAATCATGGTACTCTAAATCCTCGTCATACTAGTAAGCAAGGCTACGATAATCACAGAGTCCTCGACTTATGCACATACCTCTAGAATCATGGTATTTAACATTTTCACGGTGCCGCTAGCTTTGCTGCGAAAACCTTAAATTTCCACACCCGAGAAATATATCCAGAGTCAGACTATATGTCCTCACCATGCTGGCTAATGTGACTATAGAAGACTAGATTCCATAACATAGATGACCTAACCCATATAATTTCATCTTGCCAAAAATTAAATTAATCAATAATGAATACTCAAAAATCAAATCAAATTTATTAACGAACATCAAAATTCAGAAATGCACAAAATCCATCAAAATACAAACTCGAATGCAACAGCTATCATCAAAATTCAAAATTCGGCAATCATCCATCAAAATTAATAACTACAAACTCAAATTCAACAATAATCCATTAAAATCAAATTCAACAACAGAAAATAAAGATAAAACAAATCAAGGGAAAAAGAGTTTTCAAATCGAAGTTAAATAAGATTCTCTAGGGTTGTCCCAGGAATCTCTCAAGGATTCCTATCTGTGATTGAGTACCTTCAAAATATATCCTAATCCTACTGCAGGCTGTAGTGGTACTCTAGTTCGAATACCACTACACTTTTAGTCTCGACCTGCATGGGCCACCACTAAAAATGTGTCACGACCCGCACCCTAGAGTTAGGGCACGAGAACGTAACAACGCCCAGCCTACGCCGCAGTGTCGGCGGTAGAACGCTGTCCTAGGTCTCAATGCATCTAACAGTATAAGACTAAACAGTTTATACTCCCCGAATGGGGGTGACATAGCAGATACAGTTTCAATCACATCTAAGGTAGAGAATGATAAAGAAGATAGATAAAACATGAAATTCCAGAGAGATACAAGAGATAGAAGTCTAAGTGTCTAAGATACGTAAACCCAGAAATACATCTCCAAAACTCAAATACAGTAATCCATAAAATAAATACAACTACAGACAACTGAAAATAGCTAACTAAACAACCTCTAATGTGTCTCCTCTAGGCTATCAGGCAACCTCCAAGCTATCTGTAAAATTTTCAACATGTCCAGTCAGGACTGGAGCGAGTACAGTACATCTCAACAGAACATAGCAGGTTAGAAAATATAAACATGCAGTAGAGTAAAATACAGGATCTGAGGAAATACAGTATGTAAACAGGAAGAGAGACTGTAATAGAAATATCTACTATAAATAGAGAACTAAAAGTGGCTAGTGAGTCAGAGTACGAGATAGCACATGTGAACAGGACAGGTTTGCACAGGACATCGAGGTGCACAGGAATCTACACTACAATAGAATTGTTCACACGACTACTAGCACTCCCCCGTTTTCTCCAATCAATATACAAGGATCTAAACAGGTTATGTTATTGCACAGGATATCACATGGGGGCCCATATAGGGTGCATATGATAGTATACATGGGGCTCCGTGAACATGAGAGTACAAGATTCATAGGAGTGCACATGTAATGAAAGCACAGGAGTACACGATGAAAGTGAAACACACATGACACAATGTACCCGATGCTTCCGAGGGGGATAACATCGCATGAGAAGATCCATATAGTACTAATCCGTGATAATGTCGTGACAGCATCAAGTATAGTAATCTAAAGCAGAAATATAATTCTAAGCAGGATATGAAATGATCAGAGAATGTACTCGCCTCGATTGGTTGGAGTCGACGTGCGCGACACGAACGTGTCGACACGAGGTAGGTATACTGCTAAGCTCTACAGAGGGTCCCAGACGACGACACGGGCAGTCCCAATGAGTCCAGAGTAGTCCAAATAGCCTAGTTTAGTATATAAAAGCCTAAAATCAGGGTTTGGTACACTAATCAAATCAAGAATAGAAAATGACTATCAAAATCATGACTTATGATTTTAGAAAAATGGTATCATAAATAAATATAATAAATATTTGGAAATCCTTATAATGATAAAAATATATCTGTATTAATCAACCTTTATTAGATAATACTTCAAAATAAAAAATCAATTCTGTACCAATTTCCTATTTTGTCAAAAATGAATTTAGGCCAAAACTCAATAAACCAATACTATTTTAGAAACATAATTATATATTTGTATATTTTCTAAGTAAGTGATTAGGTAATATAATAATACCAATAAAAATGATAATAATAATAATAATAATAATACTATCATTATATGCTATGTATAAACTAACATACATTTGTCATAAAATTAATATACCTTTTTTATAATATTATACATGTATTATACTAATATACAATTTTAAACAATTATACATTTGTTATACGAAACTAATATATGTATATATAGTCATAAACTATTATATATACAATATACATTAATACATAAACTAAAATATATTATATAAAAACAATTATACATTAATTTATAACTAATATATATTTTATTTACTAATATACATTATATAAAACTATTATAAAAATAATAACATATATAAACTATTGCACATTTTAATAATATATATAAACTATTACACATTTTAATAATATATATAAACTATTATATATATAAAAACTATTACACAATAACATATATAATTTATTAAACTACTGTACACTTAATATGAAGAAGGGGGGCTCTGTCCCATTCTCAGAAAGGGGGGTTATTCGAAAAGAAGGGAGAGGAAGGAGCTCACAGCGAGCTGGGATCGGCGGGCTCCGGCGGAGCAGCCGGCGGAGGAGGCGGCGGAGTGCCAGCACGGAGCGCGGGGGAGGGGATCCGACGGAGCTGCAGATGGGCACGCGGCTCACAGGAAGCGGCGCCGGGGTACGGCCAGGGCGGCGGAAGACCGGCTCGCACGACGGCGCGAGCTCCGGTGAGGTCTATCTCTCTCTCCCTCTCTCTCTCTCTCTCTGGTTTTGGTTTGGGTAACGGTGGTGACGGATGGGTTAACGGTGGTGGCAGTGGCCGGCGTTTGATGGGGCGACGGCGACTGGCGGTGTGGATCTGGTGGAGGTGGTCGTGAACTGTGGCGGCGATGGTGTTCTAGTGATTGGGTGGAGTACAGGAGGCCGGGATGGCGGAGGGATGAGGAGGAGGTCGGGTGGTGGCGTTCCGGAGTGGTGTCGGGAAGGCAGTAACGGCGGATCTGATGGTCAACGTTGGTGGTGGCGGTGGTGTTGGGTTATTCCGGCGGGTGGTCGGCGAGGCTGGATCGGTGGAGGTGGCTTGGGTGATTGGGGTACTGGAACAAAGGGGGTAGGCTGCTAGGGATTTCCTAGGGATGTGTGTAGGGGTTTAGGGTTTGGGGAAAAGTGATATTTATAGGACAAGTGGGGAAAAACCCCTAAAAATGTACATATAATAAAATAGGAAAATAGTAAAAATACTAACTGCTAACCATAGCTAACTGCTAACATATCACCTGCTAATTAATTAGTACAAAATAAATATTAGTTATAATTTAGTTCATTATTAATTACGGCTAAATAACAAATGGCTAATTATAATTTAGCCGAGATTTTTCCTAATTAATAAAATACTAATATATTCACTTAATTATTAATTATATTTATCAATCATTTATTTACTAAAATAGTATATTTTGAAAGTTCAAAACTCAATAAACGTTTTCCAACAGAACAATAATTAAAACTTATGGATTCAAGAAAACGACAGGAAATTCCAACAAGACAAAATCGCTTAAAATAGTAAACCAAAGCCAACGGGGACCGATAGCAATCACGGTCAAATCGTTTTCCCAAAAATTACAAATTGCACATTTTTCGAGATTTAGAAAATTCGAAGTTTTGAAAAATACGAAATAAAATAAAAATACCAATTTTGAAAATATCCAAGAATTCAATTTACGGAGGTTACAGGTGATCGCATTTATGTTCCTATTGGAGAGCTACGGCAGGAGCTGATGGCAGAGGCTCACAATTCGACTTACTCTATTCATTCCGGAGGAACCAAGATGTACCGCAACTTATGATAATATTATTGGTGGCACGGAATAAAGTAAAAGATAGCTCGTTTCGTTGCCAAGTGCTTGCTATGTCAATAAGTGAAGGTGGAGCACCAGAGGACGGCCGAATTATTGCAGCCGCTACCCATTTCCGAGTTGAAGTAGGAGCACATTACTATAGATTTCGTTACGGGCTTTCCTCGGAGTCCTAGGAAATGTGATGCAGTGTGGGTGATTATGGATAGACTTACCAAGTCAGCCCATTTCTTACCTTTTAGAGTGGGCCAGTCGACAGAGATATTGGCAGATATGTATATGGAGCATATTATAAGATTATACGGTGTGCCTGTTAGTATTGTGTCGGACCGTGACTCAAGATTTACTTCGTATTTTTGGAGGAGTATGCAAGAGAGTTTAGGCACCCGATTGAAGTTTAACACGGCATACAATCCTCAGACATACGGCCAGTCGGAGCGTACCATTCAGACGCTAGAGAATATGTTGAGAGCGTGCATGCTTGATTTTGGCGGTTCATGGGAGGACCATCTTCATCTTGTTGAGTTTTCCTACAACAATAGCTATCAAGCGAGCATTCAGATGGCTCCGTTTGAGGTGTTGTATGGTAGGAAGTGTCGGTCTCCTGTTTGTTGGAGCGACATAGGAGAGCGACAGATATTGGGTCCCGAGATGGTCTTGATCACAGTGGAGACTGTGAAGAAAATTTAGGGCCACCTGCGAGCAGCACTGGATCGTCAGAAGCTGTGGGCAGATAATCGTCGTCGACCCTTGTAGTTCAATGAGGGCGAACATGTGTTCTTGAAGATGTTTGCAAAAACAAAAGTCTTGGTTTCACAAACTTTGTAAGAAGATTATAATTGAATTATGGAAAAGTACAACTATAGGAATCCGATCTAAAGACGATCGCGTTATCCCTTGGACGATATGAACTTTAAAGATGATAGCCTCTGAAGAATGCAGCAGCACTTAGACAAGAACTCATGATCTCTGATGATAATAATAATCTGATCTCCTTAATGAAGGACTTGAAACTCTATTTATAGAGTTCTAGAAATAACTAATTTGTAGTTATTATGAATTACACATGATGAGTTGTACTGGCAACAGACTGCGCAGACTGTAAACTGTGCTGGCCTATTGGGAAGTTGCTCAATCGTGGGCTAACTGTATTCAGATGCGTGGCATTGTTTGATTGAAATATGCTTGGTCGTGTACAGGCGGTTGCCACGTGGTGAGCAATTGATGGCATGTAATCCACGTAATAAATGTCAGTCATTCGATGAATTGCACTAACCGAAGAGCGCTAGCTTCAGACTACACTTCAATAGATAGCGCTGGGACTCAGGCTGGGTCAAACTGCGCTGCGATTGGACTGGCCGATTGTGCTGCAGATGTACAGTTGTTCTCGAGCGCTGTGCTGCACAAGAAACGAACAGACTCCTCGTTTTTCGAGCTGTCAGGCTGTCAGAAGATCCGATCTTTGTCAGGTAATAATGGCATTGCCACGTCAGCGTAGCGCGCTCTGGTGGTAGCGCAGTTCAGCTCGCGCGTTCGATTTGTAGCGCAATCTGTTTTATGCGCAGTCCATTTGAAGGGTGCGCAGTTGAGAATTCTCTGCCTATTTGATAGATGCAACTTGATTTTTAGGACATACAAGACCCCCTTCAAAGTTTTTAAAATTTGAAAATTTTTAAAGTTTCGAAATACTTTGAATTTTAATTTTAAAATCAAGTTACGCAAGTTGCGCATTGATTGCACGTTTGGAAGAGTTAGCTCCATCTTTTGTGGCATAATTGGAGGTGACCGTTACACTTCTGAAACTATAAATAGTTTTATTTTTTATTCTTTCCGCCTTTACTTGCTTTCGAATTCTCCAGAGACAGAAGCTTCTCCCCTACTCCGACTTCTTCTTCTTCCTCTCGTCGACGACAGAAATAGAGCCCAAGCGAACAGCTGCCGAGAAAGGAAAGGCTTTCGCCGAACCCTCGACTCGTGTTACGCCACGAGTATCTCGTCATGAGACGGGTCATCCTGCGCTTCAAGGTGAATGACGAACCATAATCGAAACCCTTTTTAGGATTTTTGATGTTTTCAGACCTTCATACCTCTCTCTTTTTAGAGATTGATGGTATTTGTGCCATCCTGTTTAGGATTTCGGTTGCATACACAATAGTTTTCATTTTTATGAAAACTATCCTCTTGCACAATCGGTTGGAAAGCGCTGACAAAATGTTCGACGCAATCCATCGATTTGCGCAAGTCGGTAGTGCCAGCACAAACTGATGTCTTGGACAAGTATGTTAGCGCAACCTGACATCTTGCGCACGTTGGTTGTGCTGGCGCAATCTGATAACTTGTGCAAGCTGACTGTGCTGGCACAATCTGATCACTTGTACAAGCTGACTGTGCTGGCACAATCTGATAGCTTGCGCAATGCTGACTGTGCTGGCGCAATCTGATAGCTTGCGTAATGCTGACTGTGCTGGCGCAATCTGATAACTTGTTTCACACAGCACAAATTAATGATCTTTTGAAAAAACTTTTTGATTTTGCATATACTGATCTTTGCCTTCTTTATTGATGCAGCTAACCTCAGGGAAGATCCCAACTATGAGGTTTTGGCAGGATCCCTGTCTGAACCTGAATACAAGGAAGATCTCTCGCACGTGTCATTTCCTCAGTATGCCTTACCGTCCTCTCGACAGGCTATCCTGACTGCACAAGATAATGACACTTTACTGTGTCTGATGAATGGGCAGTCTCTTCAGACTACTAACGCAGTCACCCATAAGAAGCCCCTGTTCTTGTTTGGTGAGGCTCTTGACAAAAATTCTCAGCCGAGACCTCGCATGGAACAGAGGATTTTCCAGAGGGGTGAGAAGATAATACTTCTGCCAGAGATCTCCATATGCCTTCCTTTGTCCCGATATGCTTTTTCGGGTTATCCCAGAAGAATGGAATGGGACATAACTCCGCTACAGCAAGCCCGAGCTGGAAATATCTGTGTTAAGAAGGGACAAGACCAAAAAGATATGTTCTACAGTTCCTCTGAGCGTCATTGCTCCTTACTCAGAGGATTAAAACCCGGTTGCATCCTGCCGGAAGAATCTTCCCTGCTACTTCCAGTGAGAACTCCGATATTCGCAAATGAGTTTGCAAAGGTGGCGGGAAGGTATCCGGACCAAGATCTGCGGCTGATAGCTCTTGTGAATCCAGATAATAAGAGATGGATCTGTATAACCAATTGGATATTGGTCTAATTTGAAGCTCGGCTCAAGGAGATTGATCTGTACCATGCTGTGTACACCACTGTTTATGGCTTCCCTCCCAATCTGCATCTATTTCTTGCATTGGCAGAGAGATACAACTACAGGACCGGGACTTTTATGACGTCACGCGGAGAGATTGGATTAGCTTTGCACGAGATGAAGTATATCTCTCACCTGCCAATGGGGGATATCCCCTCTGAAGAGTTTGTCCCAACAAACGATGAGTTGGACAGACTGCGCCAGGAGAATGCTGATATGGTAGCTATCTTTGAAGAACTCCTCTGCCACTACAAGATTTTCTCTCTATATTACAAGAGTGGCACAGCCGGCACCTGCTATTCCACCAAATGGTTGTCGTATCTCTTCCTCAACCACATCACTGAGAAGAAGACCAAGGAGCACAAAAACTGCAATCCTAACTTCTTCAGACCACTTAGCAATAGCGAAGTGATAGAGCTGATGGAGACACATGGTGATATGGATATCAAAATTGAGGATGATCTTCAATATCCTCCTTTTAAGAAAGACGACATCATTGAAAGCTACATGAGGATGGGCTACAGGCCGATGTCGAAAGAAGCCCAGCTAGCGGGTTTCCTCACTTACTGGCTTCGACAATATGTCGTTCCTGGAGCCAGTACAGTTGACCGCTTCCATCGTGGTGTACTATTTACTTCTGTCCGTCTGGTTTTCGGCTACCGGATGGATCTGTTATCAGCAATGACATGCAGGGTGAATGCCGGCCTCCGCCTTTTCGTTGATTCGATGATTCGAGAAAAAGGCGAGAAAGGAAGTTTTCCTCGGATGGAACTGCCATACACCTATCTGTTTGGATGGCTACTTTTACGCCATCCTTCTTTGATAAATCCTAACATGGGGGCAGTAGGCGGTAGCTTTTTAAGAAGATTTTTGGGATATAAGTGGATCTACACCACTCTGAGAGACTGCCGGCAAACTCTGAATCTCGGCAAGGGATGGAACTTTTATTGTGTTCCCCCTCTAGTTGGTTATGAGCATATGTCAACAAACCTTGTCGACTCTATGAGGATGCAGCCGTTGGGCCATACAGCTTTCGACTGGTTGAGAACAATTCAGCCATCCCACTTGGTGTACCGGTTCGAAGAAGAATGTTACTCGAGCCTTATCTTCCCAGCCATTTTGCACGCCAATTCGGTTATGATCAATTTCATTTAGGTAATGCTATTACATGCCTACAGGGAAAAGGTTTTTTAATTGATGGAGCCCGGGCTTGGGCATATTACAATGCTCGTGACACAAGGACGACATTCTCAATGCCGACAAGAAGTGATCGTGGCCCTCGCATGTGTATACTTACTCGATCTTTTACACATCAGCAAATACTTTTGTCGAGAACTTCAATCTAGCAGACAGCTTTGCGACGGCAACTCGATTTAAGAAAGGAGCACATGTTATGGTACTTTCTGGTAATGATGAAGAGCACGAGCCAGCTGATGCGCCACTAGAAGCTTCGAGGGAAGCCAACTTCCCCGAAGAAGTCTACGAACCGCTACGTGTCTCTCTGAAAGTTGTAAGATCTCCGATCAAGGAGAGGAAGAGGAAGGCAAAAAAAACATCTTCTCCTGTCTTAAAGAAGAAGACTGTCGTAGACTCTTCAGAACGAGTCACTACTCGCTCGCAATCTTGACAACAGGCCGAGTCGGTTTATAGAGAAGAGGCAACAACCCCTACCTCCATCCAAAGAAAAACACACGCAGCAGACGTGGAGGTCCCAGAAGAACCTCTACGCAGGACGAAATTAGCTTTCAGAAAGAAAATAACCACTCCCCCGAGATCTGCTCATACATCGGCCTTGATCAGTACTGTCGCCGGGGTTATGATGCCTTCTCCGACACCTGCTCCCGAGCCCAGACAGGAAGCTTTCAGTACCGAGAAAGGAGACCAGGTTGCAGAGACAAGAGAGGAGACCGCAGAGATAAAGGATGGGGCGCAGAAGCAAGAGAAGCAACTGCAGCTCCAACCACAATCAATGAGTCAGGATCATCTGTCGAAGTAGTACAATCTGCTATACTTGCAACAGAAACTACCCCTCTTCCAGCTACACCACGATCGCATCGGGCTGAAGAAGATCGATTAATGATCGAGGCCTTGGAAGACTGTGACTTCGGCTTCAATGATGATATAGATCCAGTCGACTCAAATGATAGCGAGAAGGCACGAAAAGAGGGTGCAGATGATGAAGAAACATCTACCGAGGATGACAATCTGAATTTGGAAGAGGATGCCGATGCCCATGCATCCCAAGAAAAGAACACTATTAATGACGTAGTACCGGAGGAAGCTACTGTCACTGAACCAAGAGGTATTGGCTGATATTGATAATCTTCTTTTATAGGTTGAATGACTGACATCTTAACTTTCATTCATGCAGAAACTCATCTTTCTCCAATTCCTCCAGTATGCACTGATATAGTGCAGACAAAAGCGATAGCTAGCAGTAGACGTCATTTATCAGGCAGCTCTGAAGCAGGAAGTAGTCAGGCAGTGATGTCTGAAGCTACTTCTGTGAGGCTGCAGCCTATGTCAACAAATGACGATTTTGTCACTAAACCTAGCAATGGTAAGCTTACCCTTACTTCTGATCCTTTTTGATAATCGTCAATGATAGCAAACTGATGATGTTTATTTGATTTTGCAGAGGAACATCTGGAAGGGGCAACTAGCTCCACTATAGCTCCCTTGTCCAGAGAGACTTCAGCCCGTGTTCCAGAAGCCGAACTTCCGCCTTTACAGGCCTCTGCTGCTTCAACTTCTGTAGGAGTAGCTGCTACACCCAGTGCAGCGGCTACCAATAAATTTATAGTTGGTTCCTTCACCAACCTCTTCTTCACTTCATTAGGACCCTTAGTAGAAAGGGTAATGGAAAGAGAGAATGTTGGCTTCATCACTATCTGAAGTCCAACTACTTATCTGATCGGCGCTATCCGAAGTCAGGGTGATGAAGCTCAAGCTGCCTATCTTGAACATATACTGGATGAGCTGGAGGAATCCATTAAAATCTACAAAGATCTTAATCGGGGGGAGGTAGAGCCCCTGGTGAATGCTGAGTTTGAAAAGATGACTCGAGAAGCCGAAGTTATGAAAGCTGATTTCAAGATTTTCTTGGATACTTTCGTTACAAAGTCTTCAGAGTATGACTCCCAGGTGGAGATATTAGCGTCTTCTGTTTGGAAGAAAGAAAAGAAGGTTGCTGAACAGAATGCAGAGTTTGCTCGACTTCAGGAAGAGTTGAGAATCGTTCAACTTTCTCTTGAGGAAGAGACGACACAGCATCAGGATGCAGTTCAGCAACTAGACATTCTGACCCACGAGAAGAATGAGTTTGTTACGTCTCATCAAGATGAAATCGCTCTCCGACTAGTGACCTTGCCGACATTCGACGATAAATCTGGAATGTAGGAAGCTAGAAAGCGGGTGCTGGATTCTTGTGAAGAACGTCTTCAGACCTTGAAGCAGCAAATAGCTAGTCTAATGACCCCACCGATTGAGTGAAAATCTTTTGTACTTTCTCCTTTATTATATGTCTTTTTGTAATACTTTTTATTTTGATCAATAAAAAGACATTATTTTTGTAGCTCTATTATTTATTGCATATCCCATTACGGATATAAATAATAGCGATAGAAAATATATTCAGAGGTTCATGACATGATATATTTCTTGATTTAGAAAATAATTATATTCATTATATCTGCTCAGAGGTAATGTGGACATGGCAGAATATAATTTGTTGAATATCATTATTTCGGTAGACAACTTAATCAAAGGTATTAAATACATGACAAGTTGCTGATGTGGATGAACGGATGAATCGTCAAAATGTGTGAATGAAATGAATCGTCGAGATGAACGGATGAACCGTCAAAGTGTATGAACGAAAATGAATCGTCGGGATGAACGGCTGAACTGTCAAAATGTATGAACGAAAATGAATCGTCGGAATGAACGGATGAACCGTCAGATGAATGGAACGAACGGATGAACCGTCAGATGAATGTAATGAACGGGTGAACCGTCGAATGAATGTAATGAACGGGTGAACCGTCGAATAAATGTAATGAATGGGTGAACCGTCGAATGAATGGAATGAATGTCGCGAAGAACGCGTCGCTTCGATGTTTTAAGAATCTCTGCCTATAAATAGAACAGAAATTTAAATGGAATGATCACTTTCACTCTTCAACACAAAAATGTCGTCTGAAGATGCATCCAAGAAGGCTGAGATTGTCCCGAAGGTTGAAGAAATTATGGAGGAACGTCCAGCCGAACCAAACCAGTCAAAGCAGACGGAAGCGGGCGAAGGTTCGTCTGCACCCAAGCCACCAAGGGACATCTTGGACTTCCCGATTGAGCCAGGGAAGACTGAAGAAGAAGAAGCCAAGAGGATGGTTGCTTGCACATTTCTAGTAATATCGGGCAAGGATGTTCTCGGCTCTTTTGTCGACTACATTTTTGAAAAGGACGGTAGTGGTCCTCGTCCTGTCTTCAAAAAGAATGATAGTGATTCTCGTCCTTGATATTATGTAACATCGTTTATGATAAAATAAAATCAAACTTTATTTATGAACTGTCTGATCATATTTACAAGAAATCCTTTTTACATTCATACATAATATTTTTTAAGGAACTTGCCATTGATGGGCATCATTTCAACTCGACCATCTAGTTCTGTGAGTTGATAGGCTCCATTTGAGAAAACTTTACTCACAATATAGGGCCCTTCCCATTTTGTATCGAACTTGCCTTTGCTCATGTGAGTCATAGTCATGGGACGTCTGACTGTAAGAACGAGTTCTTCTTTCTGAAAGACTCTGACTTTAACTTTGCGGTTGAGAGTCTTCGAGATACGGGCTTGATATAACTCTATGTGTTGTTGAGCCAATAGTCGCTTCTCGTCGAACGCCTCCAGTTCTTGAAGTCGAAGAAGATCATTGTTCTCTGTCGTAAGTTCGTTAGCGATGGCAATCCTCAAGGAAGGAATTTGAAGTTCCAGGGGAAGAACTGCTTCACAACCGTATACCAAAGAGAAAGGTGTACAGCCTGTGGGATTGCGGACCGTAGTACGGTTGGCCCATAGTCATTTTTCAAGCTTTTCACTCCAGTTTCGTTTGTTAGTAGACACAAACTTCTTAAGGAGCTTGATAATAGTCTTGTTGAAGGCTTCAGCCAAGCCATTAGCAGTAGGGTTGTAAGCTGTCGATGCAACATTGTCGATCCGATGATCGTCACAGAACCTTGTGAACCTTTGACTGATGAATTGAGGTCCATTGTCATGAATGATTCGTCATGGTACACCAAATATGTAGATGACATGATGTTTGACAAAGTTGATAATACTACTGGTTTTGACTTCAGCCAAAGGTATAGCTTCGGCCCACTTGAAGAAATAATCCGTTATGGCTAGTATAAACCGATGTCCTTTAGAAGAAGGAGGATTGATAGGACCTATAATATCCATGCCCCAAGCTTCAAAAGGCCAGGAAGCAGCAGTCGGATGAAGGAATTTCGACGGTTGATGGATAAAATCTGCATAGATTTGACAGGCTCGACATTTTCTTGTATATTCGATGGCATCAGACACCATAGAGGGCCAATAATAACCCATTCATCGGATATGATCTTGTAGTTTAGGGCCGGGTTGATGTGCTCCGCAAACACCATCATCAGCTTCACGCAATACTTGCTTCGCTTCATCACCAGCAAGACAGCGCAAGAGTAGGCCGTCATAAGTCCGTCGATAAGGAGTCTTGGTGGTCTGATTATAGTAGAACCGAAGAGATCGTCGGCGAATACTCGTAGCCTCCTTAAGATCTTCAGGAATAACAAGCGCTTCATCGACATTTAACAAGCGCTTGGCAAGATTAACAAGCGTTTCATCGACATTTATGCCTAGCGCACAGACCGATGAGTCAAATAGGACCTTGACAAAAAGAGGCATAGCCACGAAAACTGCACATGGACAAAATAAGAGTCATGAAAACACAAATATATTTTCACAAGAAGTAAAATACGCAGGTACTCTGGTAGTGACAAGTACGCGTCACTTCGCAAACATCCGTACAAGTACTACGTAAGTTGCATTGTACGTCAGCAGAAAAGCATCCGCGTATGCGCTACGTAAGTTGTACTGCGAGTCAGCAAACAAGCATTCGCACAGTCACTGTGGTACTGCACATCAGTAAGCAAGCATCCGCATAAACACTGTTTACTGACTCTGTACGTCAGCTAAAACCACAGCACATCTTACAGTAGTTACTTCGTAAAAGTAATGATCATGCGCATCGGTAGAGAGAGCTTCATCATATCTTACAGGCACTACTCCGAAGAGTTGTGCCCATATCAGCGGGAAGAGCTTTAACACATCTTCGAGATGCTACTCCAAGAAGTAAATGCTCATGTGCATCAGCAAAATAAGGTATCGACGCTTATCGAACACCTACTTACAATAGGCGGCCGTACGTCCCCGTGCACTCTGGCATCAACAACCGAAGAATCGTCGACGTCGATAGCCTCCGAAGTCGGCTGCTTCCCTCTGGCCTTTTTCGTACTCGTCGCAGCCATTTTGGGAGCTCTAGGGGCTCTCGATCTCTTGGGGGCCATAACAGAAAACTAAGTTTTTTTGGCTTAAGGAAGAAGAATAATTTTTTTCTGAAAAAGCTTAATGGAGAACAACAATGGCAGAAAGTCTTTCTCTCTCCAAACAAAGCCCTACTTATAGGACCAAGCCACGTCAGCAGATAAAGACAAAAGCGACCCTTCGTATTTGAAGAAATGCTTCGAACATCATGGAGATAAAACAAAATCATGACGAATCTTTGTCCTAAAAAGGAGGAGTTATCATTACTTTTAAATGAAACAACAGCTCGAAGCATTAATGTTGATGGTCATTGTTCTTGGCAGCCTGTCAGCAGTATACTGCACACTCCTTGTGCCACATGTCATTTCATGCTTCTGTTTAAAGTATTCCTAACTTGTTCAAGTTTGAAAACTTTGAAAGAAGACTTGTAGAAGCATAAAAAAGTATAGTATCTACAAAAGCACTGAAGACCTCAATTTGTTTTATAGACATCACAGAAGCGCAGGAGACGCCAAAATTAATGTGCACGCCAGCGCTCAGACTATAAAAAAGACAGTGCATAAAAAGAAATTATTTATCAAAATCATGTTTACAAAAGATCTATTACAGACTCTTCATGATTACATATAAAGACTAAAACCTAAAGCACACAGCATACAGCCTACAAAGTGCACAGTCGAATACGCAGTCCCCAAAAGCAGAGTAGCGTCAGAGCGAATCATTTTCTTATGAAAAGTGTAGCACTGGGCAGAATAAAGACGCAACTCATGCTCAAAGCTCACAGCAGAACTAGTAGATCTTCCAACCTAACAAGGTACGGAGCTCTCCCACTCCAATGTGGCTAATAAAGCATTTATTGAGCAGGACAGAGCATAACCTGTGGCACTTCGGATTGGCAACCAATCCAAACCCGGTATCTTGGGCCTCGAAAACCTCCAAGATATTGTTCAGGCTCGAACTCCTTATGCCAAATGTTCAAATGCATCTCGAAACTCAGAAGTTATCCTTCACCAAGACTACATCTTCTTTGAACGAATAGATCTACAACCAACAATCAACTTATGCAAGGTACGTGGTCATTCGAATCTAAGTCAGAGTCGAGCATGACAGAAGAATAACAAGAAGCTATGGGCAAAGACTTACCCAAAAGTTCCACTTTATATAGGATGTGTGGTCAAACCCATACGCCACGTGGCAGTCGGTCAAAGGAATCCAAAGTAATTGGATGAACCTAGGACTCAGCACAATGAATCTCATTTAATAGGTTCATTTGACTAAATCTTTGGCTACCGCTTCTCAATCCCCCCAAAAATGACAACAATTAAGAAGATGTTGACTCAGCTGCTTAAAGACAGTAGTTAATCTTCTTAGAAGCATAATAATTTTGATGCTTCATAAAAGCATAGTTCCTTCAGTCTATTCCAGAAGTACAGCCCCTTCAACGGCTCTTTCATTGATCTTAGAACTTTCAGAAGCGTAACCCCTTCAACGGCTCCTTCATTGGTCTCCTAGAGCTTCCAGAAGTATAGCTCCTTTAACAGCTCCTTCATTGATCTTAGAGCTTCCAGAAGTGTAGCCCCTTCAATGGTTCTTTTTTGGTCTCCTAGAGCTTCCAGAAGCACAACGGTCATGCCCCAATACCGGAATACGGAGACAGACTAGGCCAGCTACTCCATATGAGGTATGCAAACGTCATACGGTGATCATGGATGTCAAAAGACAAGGGGTGTATGCAACATTCAAGTATCCTATGGTCTCACAGAGCATCTATGTCTCAATCATTCAAAGCAAGAAAATAGAAATTAATAAGCATATAAGATAAAGCAGTAAGGCGTCCCCGATGCTTCATCAAAATGATCATGGGGAACTAGCTTTATAAGTTAGCTAGTCCAAAGAGTCATAGGTTCATAATCGTATTCAGCTGCAGTCTGATTTAATTACAATTATGCAAAAGACAAAATATCCAGATTAACCGGCTAAACTGGTGCCGGTGGCTAAACGCCAGAACATAAGTAAGGAATACTAGAGTGGTGGAGAAGAAACCAACTCAAGTCCATCGTCAGCCATGCTCCTAGTATGCACCATTGACGTCAGGAAGGAAGGTCGGATCCTCAGACTCTGCTACGTGATCTGGCCAAACAAAAAAGCGGGGTCAGCCCCGAATAATAAGTACCACAAATGATCACAAAAGAGTGAGATAAAATCCAAGCATAAAAATAATAATAATAATAATAAAAGCATCCGTTCGTAACCTCGATCCACATCCTGTCACATCATAATAGCCCAACTCAACAACCAAACAAGGACATGGGTTGGACCACGTACCATGACAGTCCATATCCCTCGGCTACTAGCGGAAGGTGCAGGTGTCACGACCCGCACCCTATTTAGGGGCACGAGATTGTGTGTACGTCCAGCCTACGCCGTCCTTCACCAAGACTATAGCTTCTTTGAACGAATAGATCTACAACCAACAATCAACTTATGCAAGGCACGTGGTCATTCGAATCTAAGTCAAAGTCGAGCATGACAGAGGAATAACAAGAAGCTATGGGCAAAGACTTACCCAAAAGCTCCTCTTTATGTAGGATGTGTGGTCAAACCCACACGCCACGTGGCAGTCAGTCAAAGGAATCCGAAGTAATTAGATGAACCTAGGACTCAGCACAATGAATCTCATTTAACAGGTTTATTTGACTAAAATTTAGCTACCGCTTCTAGAGCCTACCAAAAATGACAACAATTAAGAAGATGTTGACTCAGCTGCTCAAAGACAGTCATTAATCTTCTTAGGAACAAAGTAATTTCGATGCTTCATAAACGCACAGCCCCTTCAGTCTATTCCAGAAGTACAGCCCCTTCAACGGCTCTTTCATTGCTCTTAGAACTTCCAGAAGCGCAACCCCTTCAATGGCTCCTTCATTGGTCTCCTAGAGCTTCCAGAAGTTTAGCTCCTTTAACAGCTCCTTCATTGATCTTAGAGCTTCCAGAAGTGTAGCCCCTTCAATGGTTCCTTTTCTGGTCTCTTAGAGCTTCCAAAAGCGCAGCTGTCACGCTCCAGTACCGAAATACGGAGACAGACTATGCCAACTACTCCATATGAGGTATGTAAATATCATACGGCGATCATGGCTGTCAAAAGACAAGGGGTGCATGCTACATTCAAGTCTTCTATGGTCTCACAGAGCATCTATGTCTCAATCATTCAAAGCAAGAAAATAGCAATTAATGAACATATGAGATAAAGCAGTAAGGCGTCCCCGATGCTTCATCAAAATGATCATGGAGAACTAGTTTTATAAGTTAGCTAGCCCAGAGAGTCATAGGTTCATCATCGTATTCAGCTGCAGTCTGATTTAATTATAATTATACAAAGGATAAAATATCCATATTAACCGACTAAACTGGTGTCGGTGGCTAAACGCCAGAACATAAGTAATGAATACTAGAGTGGTGGAGAAGAAACCCACTCAAGTCCCTCGCCAGCTATACTCCTAGTATGCACCATTAACGTCAGAAAGGAAGGTCGAATCCTCAGGCTCTGCTACGTGATTTGGCCAAACAAACCAGCAGAGTCAGCCCCGAATAACAAGTACCACAAGGGATCACAAAAGATTGAGATAAAATCCAAGCATAAAAATGATAATAATAATAATAATAAAAGCATTCTTTCGTAACCTCGGTCTATAGCCTGTCACAGCACAATAGCCCAACCCAATATCCAAACAAGAACATGGGTTGGACCACGCACCATGACAGTCCATATCCCTCGGCTACTAACGGAAGGTGCAAGTGTCACAGCCCGCACACTATTTAGGGGCACGAGAACGTGGGTACGTCCAGCCTACGCCACAGTGTCGACGGTAGAACGTTGTATAGGTTGTCTACAATATCTATCAACTAACTATATGAATCATATAACCTGTCATCTTCGTACGGAGGTATAATATGACATCCCAACTATATAATCTCAATCACAAGTCTAAGAAAGTTAGAGCACGATATGGAATCAGATAAAAGGAAGAAACTGAATAAATAGTAGAGTTATTACATCACACAAGTTTAGGTATCCAAAACAAATAAATACATATCCTGAATATAATGTCTCAACTAACATCCGGAACAATCTGATACAAATTGAAAACTATAAATAATAGACTATACTAGGCACTCTCTACTGAGCTAGATCCTCCTCAGGCTCCTGCTTACCACCCTCGTAGGCCCCGTAGAAAGTAGGACAGTCATCTATATCATCTGTAATATTTGTCAACATATCCAGTCAGGATGGAACAAGCACATCTCATTTAGAAATCTCAAGTAAATGACAAGGACTATAAAACAGTTATAGACAATTATATTGATAAATATGGTAAGATAGACAGAAATCTATGGGAACAAGTAAATAAAAAGAACTATTATATCAAGATTGAACAATGTAATATGAACTGAATGTATAAAGCTATAATAGACAATGTGTTTTGGAATACCAGTTGGATATGTGATCGGCCTGGGATATTCAATGATCTACACTAAGGAAAGCTAGCTCAAACATACGTGCAATGTATGCTTAGCTAGTAGCCGATGATTTACACTATTAGCCGATAGTTCTTGAACACATATCTAACTAGTATTACCTCCGCCACAACAGATACGATGGATCCAACCATGACACGTTACTAGCCAATGTTAACTAATATTTATCCAATGTTATCCAATACCAACGAGAACAATATTTGATACTAATAATATCTAAAGTTATCCAATACCGACAAGAACAGTATCTGATACCATCGCGATGAGTTAAGGTAACATCTCATGACTGAAGATCCAATAACAATACCAATCAGTGAACCATCGTGCCAAAAATCATAGTAGAAATTAAATAATACTAACTAGAACTGAAATACAGTAATTACCAAGTAAATAAAAGAACTATTAGAGAATGTACTCGCCTGTGATCCGGAACTATCAGTAAGAATAGATACTCAGAGTGATGTCACAGACCTAAAGATATCATGAGTTAATTAGGGTTTGACAGTGAATGGCATGATAATCTAGTTATGATGTACAATCTAGGTCAATCTCAGTCAAACTAAGTCAAACTAGGTCACACTAGGTCAAACTAGGTCAAACAAAGTCAAACAAGGTCAAACAAGGTCAAACTAAGTCAAACTAGGTCAAACAAAGTTAAACTAGGTCAAGGGTTGACTTACAGTTGACTTTTGGTCAACTGGTCAACTCTGGCCAACTCCTATTCCAATCTAGGTCAATCTAGGCTAATAGTTGACTCACAGTTGACTTTCGGTCAACTGGTCAACTCTGGTCAACTCCTGTCTATTTTTGGTCAATTCTAGGCTAAGTGTTGACTTGGTTGGCTTTGAGTCAAAACAGTTAAACTCAGTCAGCCAAGGTCAACACTAGACTAAGTATCATATTTCTAACATTTACCTACCAAGATATTCCATATCTTGGTCAAATTGGTATCCCGATACCAATATCTTAGTTTAGGGTAAATACCTTAACTAAGGTAAACCTTTACCTTAGCTAGGTAAACATTTACCTTAGCTAGGTAAACTCACAACCAAGCCTCTACCTTAGTTTCTAGGCACCCCTCTACCTCAACATGGTATCCTAATATCTTACCCTTGCATCTCGATACCATACCTTGGTATCTTGATACCTTACCTTTGTAATTTGAAGGTATTTTAATACCATATCTTAAAATAGGGTAAATCCCATTTACCCTAAGATACCAAATTGGTATCCTAAGATACCACTCAATTCTAACTCTAATAAGCCAAATATCAATCTCTAACATAGACTAACATATCAATATCTAACTTAACTAGTCATCTCACTATCTAAAAACCATATCCTAACATATAGGATACAAACTTTACTCTAACATATACATATCCTAACATATAATGCTTACCACTAACATACCTACAATACCTTACTAACATATCACCCTCTAAGGTATTCTATCATACCTTAACTTCACTAACATCTAACATCTCATTTAACCCTCTCACATAACCTCTAATCTAACCCCTCCTAGAGTCACACACACACAAATAAACATATATATGGGTGTATATATATGGGGTTATATAGGGGCTTACATAGGCTAAATGGGGGTTAATGAAGGGGAAATGGGGCTGCACACAGCAGTCCCAAGCTGCTGTTAAGATAGCAACTGCTACTGCCTTCATGAACAGCAGCTAGGCTGCTGCTGCTATTTTGGGGCAGCCACGCCCCTCATCTTACCTCCCTTCCACTCTTCTACTCTCCCTTCTCCTCTACTTCAGTCCCCCTTCTATCCCTCTATCTCCCTCACTCTCTTCACATAACACAACACCGATACAAACACACACACACACACTCACACTGATGAACACAACTCAAAACTAACAAACACACATTCATGAAACACAACTCCCCCTCTTCCTCACAACACATAACCACACACACTCTCTAGCTAAAGCACAACACAAATCATTCTCTCCTCTTCTAATACAAACACACCTACAACACATCATTCAACACCCACTCAACACACTACAACTCACACCCACAACACCACAACACATCCAAAACACATGTAAACATATACATCTATATTCAAAACAGTCCACAATGTAAAATAACACAAAATTGACATGTAGAGGCCAAAATTAGACTTGTAGGCTCAACCACTTGGATTCAACCATGGGCATACACATGAAACTTGCTCTAACCATATTAACTAACATTAATCCACTCTCTAACATGTCTAATTCTAAAATTAAAATATATTAAAGCCAATTAGACATTTAATCAAACACATGGAGGGCCTCCTCTTGGAAACTCTCCATGGGGACACCAAAACTACCCCCAACTTCCTAGAGAGGACTCATGAGAGCCTCTAAATCCATACTAATGGTGGTTTATGCATGGGGGTGGTCCTAATGAATGCAAAACTAATTAAAATGGAAAGAAAATCAATTTAGAGAGATGGTAAAACCTATTGGGAGTTGGATCCCAATGATACTCTCAATCGGACACGTCTCCGACACGAAAACTCCTCCAAATCGGTCACCCTTCCTTGTTTCTTGCTCCCAAGCCTTGCTAGCACCTTCTTCTTGGTAGATTAAGTAGAATGGAGGGAGATTGGGTTGGTTTGGGATATCAAAACCTAGAGCGAAGCTCTCAAGTTTTGGGGAAGAACTAAATTAGGAAAGAATGAGGCAACTAACAAATAAAAGAGAGAGGGACTCCAACCCTAATGTGGCCAGCAACCTTTAGCCTCTTTCTCTCCATTTGAATTGTCCAACTTGCCCCCCTTAGGTCTCCTTTGGGTCAATTTAAGTCATGTGAGAGTTTGGGATCAAAAGGGTCAAGTTCTAATCTCCTATTGAGCCCTTTAAGTCATGTGGGATTAGCCTAATTACACTAGACTAATTAGTAGAATTTGTGGGCTATGTCTAACTAATATTTGGATCTCGACTAGAGTCTAAGCTTCCCGGGACTCTGATACAAGTCGGAACGAGATGAAATTCGAACCCGACTTAAATAATCCCCAAATAAAATTATTAATAAATAAATAATTCCAAAATATCAGAAAATAAAAAAAGACCAAAATTTCCTTAGCCTAAAAAGTGGTAATTAGCTAATCTAATCATATAGGGTAGGTCTCCAAGGTCATGGTTAGTCTCTAGGCTAAGTAGTTCTAGGATTACACTAGTAAAATATCAAAAATTATAATGTACCAATTTAAATAGTATTAAATTATTAAAAATTCACCAATTAATCATTAACAGTCAATTTTACAAAAGTTCAAATTTACTCGTATTTTAGAAAGGTGGTGGTGACAAATCTACCCTCCTTAGAGAATTTTGTCCTCGAAATTAAGATGGTTATACTCCTTCTAGGTTAAACTCCCAACAATTAACGTCAAAAAAATTGTATCTAATAACATGTAAATCATGGTCCTATTGGTTGTGATTTCATAGTCTCAGCAGGATCACTACGCTATGTAGCACAGCACAAGCACAATCTAAGAAGTACTACTGAAACACACAATAATATGGAAAAGGACAAGAAAGAACAGAAAGACAACTGCTAACCCATTACCTGTAGCGTTAGCCTCCTCGACCGTCAGTGCAAAAGTCCTGCCCCTCTAGTGCTGGGCATGATACGGTGCTACAGGTGGCCTAACTCCATCTCTCTGCCCTTGGCCATGAAGGTTTAAGAGACAATCTCTCACTAGATGCTCTGTTGATCCACAGTGCAAACACACTCCCAACCTCTTTCTGCACACTTCCCAAGTATGGCCTGACCTCCTACAGTAGGTACAGGTAAGAGCTGGTTAAAATTGCCTCTGAGGCTGCTGTTGATTCTATGGTACTGGGCTCGTATCGGCGCATGAAACTGCTGAAACTGAGCCCTAGGTAGAGCCTGAAAATGCTGCTGCTGAACCTGAGCTTCAGCTCGCTGATGGTAATCCTTCTGAACATGGGGACGCTTAGCCAGTCCTGTACTAGAATAAGCTCCCAGATCATCTTCGCTCCTCTTGGGCCTAAGACTGTAGTCCTCCTCTGCTATCCGAGCATCTATCAGAATCTTCTCAAAAGTTGCATCACGACGCCCAGATGTGCGAGAGCGAACTGCGTAGATCAGGCCCCTCCTGAACTTGCAAGCCTTCTCTCCCTCATCCTAAACCATCCCTGGAGCAAATTGGCTTATGCGAAAGAACTCTGTCGCATACTCGTCCACAGACGAGTTCTTCTGTACCAGTCCAGCAAACTGGCCCTCCAGCACGCTAAGAGCTACATCAGGATAGAACTTCTTCTTGAATAGCCTCCAGAAGTTCTCCCAAGTTAACCCTCTGACTGACTCATGAGGATCCGTACGGTACCATGTCAAGGTGATATCCGCTGCAGCTGACACCCATAGCCTCCTCAGAAGCTCTGCTAGCTGTAAGCTCCGCTCAACGTCCTCTAGCTAGTCATCGGTATAAAGGATGCCCTCAGTCCCCTTAAACTCTTAGGGGACCATCTTCTTGAAGTCCTTGACAGAACCCTGCTTTGTCTGCTGCTCCTGGACAGGAGCACCCTAAACCAGAGCTTCTGCCCTTTCCTTAACAGCTGCAAGTGCCAAGTGATGAGCATTCTCCATGCTCTAACTCAGCACCTCGGTCTGGCGCTCCGATGCCTCAGCCTTTGCTCGTTGAGCCTCCATCATCTGCTGGAGGAACGTGAATATTTGATGTACGTCGGTCGGTATCGGAGGTGGTGGCAGAAGAGTCTCCGATATGACGATAGAAGGCCTCTGAAATGGAGATGGAAGACCTCCTTGTACTGCTGCTGCTACTTCCACCTAGATGGCAGGAGCAGTAGGGGCAGCAGGGACATCCGTCTGGACCTCTCCCTCCTCCGAAGCAATAGGCCTCGACGGATCAGACCACTCTGGGGCAGTACTGGATCCAGCTGCCTGAGCTCGAGTCATCGTCATCCTGGAGATAGATTCGAACAAAAGATCAACATGGCACAAGATAAGATATTATCAAGGAAGGATAGTTGAATTTGAATAATTTGTAAAGAAGGATTGAAATCAAAAGATTTAGAAGTTTTCTAATTGTGATCGAGTAACTCTCTATATAGCCTATAACATATATCCTAATAGCAGGCCTGTAGCAGCACTCTAAGTCGACCACCACTACGAAATTACACTAGTTGTGACTCTGACCTACATGGGCACCACAAAAATTTGTCACGACCCGTACCCTATTTAGGGACACGAGAACGTGGGTACGTCCAGCCTACGCTGCAGTATCGACGATAGAATGCTCTATAGGTCATCTACAATATCTATCAACTAACTATTTGAATCATATAACTTGTCATCTCCGTACGGAGGTATAATATGACATCTCAACTATATAATCTCAATCACAGGACTAAGGAAGATAGAGCACGATATGGAATCAGATAAAAGGAAGAAACTGAATAAATAGTAGAGTAATCACATCACACAAGTTTAGGTGTCCAACACAAATAAATACATATCCTGAATATAAAGTCTCAACTAACATTCGGAACAATCCGATACAAACTTAAAACTATAAATACTATACTATACTAGGCACTCTCTACTGAGCTAGATCCTCCTCAGGCTCTTACGTACCACCCTCGTAGGCCCCGTAGAAAGTAGGACAGTCGTCTATATCATCTGTGATATTTGTCAACATATCCAGTCAGGATGGTACGAGCACATCTCATCTAAAAATCCCAAGTAAATGACAAGGACTATAAAATAATTATAGACAGTTATATTGATGAACATGGTAAGATAGACAAAAATTTGTGGGAACAAGTAAATGAAAAGAACTGATATATCAAGATTGAACAATGTAATGGTGAACTGAATGTATAAAGCTATAATAGACTATTTGTTTTGGAATACCAGTTGGATATGTTATCGGCCTGAAATATTCAATGATTTACACTAAGAAAAGCTAGCTCAAATATACGTACAATGTATGCTTAGCTAGTAGACAATGATTTACACTATTGGCCGATAGTTCTTGATCACATATCTAACTAGTATTACCCCCGCCCCAACTGATACGATGGATCCAACCATGATACGTAACTAGCCAATGTTAACCAACATTTATCTAATGTTATCCAATACCAACGAGAACAATATTCGATACCAATAATATCCAATATTATCTAATACCGACAAGAACAGTATCCGATACCATCACGATGAGTTAAGGTAACATCTCATGGCTGAAGATCCAATAACAATACCAATTCGTGAACCATCGTACAAAGAATTATAGTAGACATCAAATAGAACTAACTAGAACTGAAATACAGTAATCACCAAGTAAATGAAAGAACTATTAGAGAATGTACTCGCCTGCGGTCCTGAGCTATCAGTGAGAATAGATGCTCAGAGTGATGTCACAGACCTAAAGATGAGATATCATGAGTTAATTAGGGTTTGACAGTGAATGGCATGATATTCTAGTTATGTTGTGCAATCTAGGTCAATCTCAGTCAAACTAGGTCATACTAAGTCAAACAAAGTCAAACTAGGTCAAACTAAGTCAAACTAGGTCAAATAAGGTCAAACTGGATCAAGGGTTGACTTATACTTGACTTTTGGTCAACTGATCAACTCTGGTCAACTTCTAGTCCAATCTAGGTCAATCTAGGCTAATGGTTGACTCATAGTTGACTTTTGGTCAACTGGTCAACTCTGGTCAACTCATATCTACTTCTAGTCAATTCTAGGCTAAGTATTGACTTTTTGTTGACTTTGAGTCAAAACAGTTAAACTCGGTTAGCCGAGGTCAACACTAGACTGAGTATCACATTCCTAACATTTACCTACCAAGATATTCCATATCTTGGTCAAATTGGTATCCCGATACCAATATCTTAGTTTATGGTAAATACCTTAACTAAGATAAACCTTCACCTTAGCTAGGTAAACTCACAACCAAGCCTCTACCTTAGTTTCTAGGCACCCCTCTACCTCAACATGGTATCCTAATATCTTACCCTTGCATCTCGATACCATACATTGGTATCTTGATACCTTACCTTGGTATCTTGAAGGTATTTTAATACCTTATCTTAAAATAGGGTAAATCCTATTTACCCAAAGATACCAAATTGGAATCCTAAGATACCACTCAACTCTAACTTTAATAAGCTAGATATAAATCTCTAACATAGACTAACATATCAATATCTAACTTAACTAGTCATCTGACTATCTAAAAATCATATCCTAACATATAGGATACTAACTTTACTCTAACATATACATATCCTAACATATAATGCTTACCACTAACATACCTACAATACCTTACTAACATATCACCCTCTAAAGTATACTATCATACCTTAACTTTATTAACATCTAACATCTCATTTAACCCTCTCACATAACCTCTAATCTAACCCCTCCTAGAGTCACACACTACACACATATAAACATATATATATGGGTGTATATATATGGGGTTATATAGGGGCTTACATGGGCTAAATGGGGGTTAATGAAGGGGAAATGGGGCTGCACACAGCAGCCCCAAGCTGCTGTTAAGACAGCAGCTGCTGCTGCCTTCATGGACAGCAGCTAGGCTGCTGCTGCTGCTATTTTGGGGCAGCCACCCCCTTCAACTCACCTCCCTTCCTCTCTTCTACTCTCACTTCTCATCTACTTCACTCCCCCTTCTATCCTTCTATCTCCCTCACTCTCTTCACATAACACAATACCAATACAAACACACATACACACACACACACACACATTAATGAACACAACTCAAAACTAACAAACACACATTCATGAAACACAACTCTCCCTCTTCCTCACAACACATAACCACACACACTCTCTAAAGCACAACACAAATCCTTCTCTCCTCTTCTAATACAAACACACCTATAACACATCATTCAACACCCACTCAACATACTACAACTCACACCCACAACACCACAACACATCCAAAACATATATATATACATCTATATTCAAAACAGTCCACAATAAAAAATAACACAAATTTGACATGTAGAGGCCAAAATTAGACTTGTAGGCTCAACCACTTGGATTCAACCATGGGCATACACATGAAACTTGCTCTAACCATCTTAACAAAAATTAATCCACTCTCTAACATGTCTAATTCTGAAATCAAAATACATTAAAGCCTATTAGACATTTAATCAAACACATGGAGGGCCTCCTTTTGGAAACTCTCCATGGGGACACTAAAACTATCCCAACTTCCTAGAGAGGACTCATGAGAGCCTCTAAATCCATACTAATGGTGCTTTATGCATGGAGATGGTCCTAATGAATGCAAAACTAATTAAAATGGAAAGGAAATCAATTTAGAGAGATGGTTACACCTATTGGGAGTTGGATCCCAATGATACTCTCAATCGGACATGTCTCCGACACGAAAACTCCTCCAAATTGGTCACCCTTCCTTGCTCCTTACTCCTTGCTCCCAAGCCTTGCTAGCACCTTCTCCTTGGTAGATTAGGTGGAATGGAGAGAGATTGGGTTGGTTTGGGAGATCAAAACCTAGAGGGAAGCTCTCAAGTTTTGGGGAAGAACTAAATTAGAAAAGAAGGAGGCAACTAACAAATGAAAGAGAGAGGGACTCCAACCCTAATGTGGTCGGCCACCTCTAGCCTCTTTCTCTCCATTTGAATTGTCCAACTTGCCCCCTTTAGTTCTCCTTTGGGTCAACTTAAGTCATTCGAGAGTTTGGGGTCAAAAGGGTCAAGTCCTAATCTCCTAATGAATCCTTTAAGTCATGTGGGATTAGCCTAAATATACTAGACTAATTAGTAGGATTTGTGGTCCATGTCTAACTAATATTTGGGTCCCCACTAGAGTCTAAGCTACCCGGGTCTCCGATACAAGACGGAACGAGATAAAATTCGAACCTGACTTAAATAATCCCCAAATAACATTATTAATAAATAAATAATTCCAAAATATCAGAAAATAAAAATAACCAAAATACCCTTAGCCTAAAAAGTGATAATTAGCTAATATAATCATATAGGGTAGGCCTCCATGGTGATGGTTAGTCTCTAGGCTAAGTAGTTCTAGGATTACATTAGTAAAACATCAAAAATCACAATGCACCAATTTAAATAGTAATAAATAATCAAAAATTCACCAATTAATCATTAACATAGTCAACTTTAAAAAAGTTTAAAATTACCCTCATTTTAGAAAAGTGGTGGTGACAGCAAGGCACACGCAAGTCATTTTACCAGCGGCCAAATCATTCATACGGCTTTCTATATTGGCAGAGTTATCCCCACAATGCTGTTATAGGAATCCTCAGATCGTATCATTCCAGCAAGGCTAGCCAATCCATTATATATACAAAAATGTAGCACATTGATTATGCACCGGTCCCCTGTAAGGCGACTGCGCTAAAACATATAACATATAGCACATAAAAGTCGAATATAGCCATCCACCATAGGCGGATGAAACCGTATCTATGGCGGCCAACCCGATATGTAAGGGCGGGACCTGAGGTGGCTGGTATGGCACGATCTCGAGATTCTTCTCGCCCAATGCATCTATCAAATTAGTTGCCTAGTTTATCCCTAAGTTATTCTCGGAGTTCGCATGTCGTGGTCACATGCTAATTTCCCTAGATGTCGTACACTGTATGAGTACCCTAAGTAAGGATCTGTACTAGCTCAAGGAGTCATACGTAAGAATTCTTTCTTAGTGTAATGCAACAAGCAATACATACCACGTCATTACTACCGACCATTCATTACATAAGTGCTGGAGGCTTTGGATGTACTGACATATATCGCGTAGTAACACTCAGCACATGAGATAGCACTTCGGTGCTCACATAGAATGTACCTCAGTACACAAGTAGGATTTACCAGCACATGCATAGGTAGTCAGGTCGGGAATGATGGTTAAGTACAGAAAAATATGCAAGAAAGATCAAGAGCATCCATATGGAATTGAAACTATCAGTCGCATATAAACTCCAGTTAGAGCAAGACAAGAAAATTCTTAAAGCCAAGACAAAGATCTACAACTTTTATGTTTTGAGTTTTATAAGATTATAGCTACAAAATAGCTCAAACAGGCAAAAACAGTAAATTTGAAAAATTTTAGCACATGAGAATTCTAGCGCACGAGAATTCCAGCGCATGAGAATCCCGGCACATGAAATTCTAGCGCAAGAATTTCTAGTGCATGAAAATCTAGCGCATGAGAATCCCAGCGCATGAAAATTTCTAGCGCACGAATTTCTAGCGCATGAAAATTCCAGCGCATGAAAATCTCAGTGCATGAAAATTTTCAGCGCACGAGAATTCCAGCACATTAGATTTCCAGCGCATGAAATTTTCCAGCGCATGGATAAAACTCACGTTGCGTCTTCAGTTCATGCGCATAGGGAGCCTACGCGCATGACACGCACGAAATCAAAAGGATGCATTGTCGGAACTTTATGGTGCATGGCCTCTCGACGCATGGCCTCCCGGGCGCATAAAAATTTCGGCGCATGGACATTCCCGACGCATGGGGTTCGTCGTCCCCAAACAGCAAGTTCAGCCATAAAAGTTTTAAAAACTTGTCATGGCCATAAGTTCCCCATCCGAACTCGAAATCAAGCGAAATAAAAGGCAAAACTGCATGAAATTAAATTCTCTACAACATAGAATAATTAGTTTTAGAAAAAAAACTAAGTTTGATAGATCAAAACCACGAAAATCCATTAAACCCTATTTTTAGAAACTTAGATCTACATAAAAGTAGCCATTAAAATCAAAAAACCAAGAACTAAACTTGTAGAAAATGAAGAGATGAACAATCTAGACTAATAATATCAAAGAAATAATAAGAAATAAAAAATACAAGTGGTCTCTCATTTGTGCAAGATGTACTTGCCTAAGTGGGTTGGTGGTTAAGGGAAATGAATGAGAGAGTGAATAAGGAAAGAGAGTGTGGAAGAGATTATTTATAGGGGTGGGGTTGATTCATTAAAACCCTAGTCCTAATCATGCTCTAACCATTCCACTAATGACATGCTTAAAGGCAACATACAATAATTAATAAAATAATAAATTAAGGGTGCACATGTACAAATACCGTATACAGGAATCAAAAAAATGAAAATACGTATATCGGGATCGGGGAGTGACATCTCTACCCTCCTTAGAAAATTTTTGTCCTAGAAATTTCTGCCAAGATAAGATAGAGAAATCAAGAAAAGCAAGATACTAATTACAAGACTAACTACACATACAATTCCATAAATTCTAGCAAGCATTAGAGAACAATCATCCACCCTAGCGGATGAAATTCAAGCATAGAAACATGTTTCGAAGGCATAAGAATAAATATACCTTCTGAGTCGAACAAGTACGGATATCGAGATCTAATCTCGTCCTCTCGCTCCCATGTCGGCTCCAAGCGACACGGACAAGACTAATAGTCCGGTTCTTTAGCACCTTCTCTCACCGATCCAAAATGGATACGGGTTGCACCTTGTAAGTCAGGTCAGTACCAACGACCAGCTCAGAATGATCGAGGACATGACTCGGATCCGGGACGTACCTACACAACTGAGATACATAAAATACAGCATGTATATCATGTAGCAAAAGTGGAAGGGCATGGTGATTAGCAACATCGCCTACCCGAGCGAGAATATCAAATAGACCAACGTATCTCGGACTAAGCTTTCTTCGGGTTCCAAATCTGATGATACCCCGAGTAAGCAAAATTCGTAGAAACACTTGGTCACCAACACCAAACTCTAGAGGCCTACAATGTTGATCTGCCCAGTGTTGATGTCTGTCATGCGCAACTCGAAGTCGCTCTCTGATCAACTTGAATGTCTCTACTGTCTGCGTGATCATCTCTGGTCTCAATAATTTTCGTTCGTCGATATCGTCCCATGCCAAAGGGGACCTGTATTTTCTTTCATATAATGCTTCGAACGGTGCCATCTGGATACTTGTTTGATAACTTTTATTCTAAGATAAATCTACTAAATGAAGATGATCTTCCTAAGTTCTACCGAAGTCCAAGGTACTGGCTTGCAACATGTCTTCCAATGTCTAAATAGTTCTCTCTGACTGTCCGTTCATCTGCGGATGATAGGCTGTATTGAACCTCAACTTGGTACCCAAACATTGATGCAAACTCCGCCAAAAGTGAGAGGTGAACCGTGTGTCTCGATCTGATACTATGCTGACTGGAACACCATGCTGCCTTACTATCTGCTTCATATACATTTCTGCCAATTGCTCCGTAGATTATCCCACTCTAAAAGAAAAAAATTGAGCCACCTTCGTGAGCCGATCCACTATCACCCAAACGATATTTCAACCAGTCGGGGTTCTAGGTAAACCAGTCACAAAGTCCATCGTGATATGCTCCCATTTCTACTCCAAAATTGGGAACGGTTGCAATAATTCTGCTGGCTTCTGCTGCTCTGCCTTCACTTGCTGACATACCAAACATCTGGACACAAACCTCACTATCTCCCTCTTCATGCCATTCCACCAAAAGTGCTGCTTTATATCCTGGTACATCTATGTGCCTCCGGGATGAATGGAGTAAGGAGAACTATGAGCCTCTGACATAAATTCATGTCGAAGGTCTCCACTTGGTACATAAAGACGGTTTCTGAACCTAAGCGTACCATCTTTATGGATTACTAACTCCTTCCTGAGACCTGACTCACACTCTGATCGAAGCTTCTGGATCTGCGGATCCTCTGCCTGGGCTACTCTGATCCTCTCCACTAAAGTAGACTGAATCTTCAAACTGGCCATAATTCCCGTATCTTGCGACAAGATTACTTCAATTCCCATTTCCTGAAGATCTTCTAAAATATGCCACTACGAGATTAAAATGAGAGCACCACCTCTCCTGCTCAAGGCATCAACTACCACATTCGCCTTGCCTGGATTATACTGAAGATTTATATCGAATTCCTTCAGTAACTCCAACTATCTTCTCTGTCTCATGTTCAGGTCCCTCTGGGTGAATACATACTTTAAGCTTTTATGATCAGTGTAGATCTCCACTCGATCCCCATATAAATAGTGCCTCCATAACTTAAGCAAAAACACCACTGCTGCTAATTCCAGGTCGTGAGTCGGACAGTGTTGGCCCATTGGTCATGGTCAAACCTGATTTTAATAATTAATCAAACTCTGTCTCGATATATGGAGCTACTCTGATGTTTACTCAAGATGTTTTGAATACTTAGACACTGACCAAGATCGGATATCTACTCAAGTTCAAGACTGAAGCTATGTTTGCCACTCGAGACTGTATTTCTTTATGCAATATAATTTTACTTTTATTGAGTCTAGGAATACATTGTACACCGAGTCGTACTGGCAAATCGGCTATCCAAAATTGTTTTCAAAGATGACCTATATTTTTGAAAAATATCGCTTATTTACAAAAGCTTCTGAAGGATTTTAAAAAGCCCAAAAATTATTTTTAAAATAATCCTGACCAACCCTGACAGAACTCGGCCAGAGTTTGGATATCTACTCAGTTGTGGATTGTTACATAGAGTTCTGTCTAAATTCTGTCCGAATTCTGCCAGTGTTCTATCTTTGGAAAAACTATAAAAAGAGAAGAATCATGATCATTTCAGATCACTTATTCACTTTCATCTCTTCTCTTCTAAAGCTTACGTTTCTTCCAAAGAGTTCTAAAAAGCTTTCATTTTCAAATTCCAAGCCAGTTACAATTTTCTAGTCAATTTGCCAGTACGGTGCAGTCTAGAAGATTTTAGAGAAATTATAATCAGAGGCTTGATTGAAGAAAGACTCTTCAAAATTGAAGTTGGTCGAGTTCTTCGTATCAAAGCTCGCGTCTGTAGAAGTTGCAAGGACTTTATATGAAAACTTGTGGGATTTTCCAATAGTGGATTCAATTGGAAGCTAGAGTTCTTCCGACTGGACTAGTCCTCACAAGAGGGAAACCAGTATACATTATTGTGTTTACATTTGCCTTCTGATATCTTTTCTTTATAGTTATTGTTTTGTGATTATTGATATTATTTATGTGATCTAACTGCTAACAAATTTTTAATTAGCAATATTCTGCTGCCTACTCTATTCACCCCCTATAGAGTATTCTGCTTTACGACTTCGTTCCTACAATTGGTATCAGAACAGGGTTATACAGGTAAAGTAAGGTAAAATTACAGTTATATTTAATTATTTTATAGATCACAGCATTACATATGGCAACTGTGAAATTCACAAGTGAAGGCCAAGCCACAAACAGACCTCCACTGTTTGACGGCACAAACTACACTTATTGGAAAACACTGATGAGTTTCTTCTTAAAATCTTTTGATTTTGACTTATGGTCTATAGTTATTGATGACTACAAAAAGCCTCCTCGTATTACTGTTGAGGGAGTTTTAGTTGATAAACCCCATGATAAATATATTGAGGATAAAAAAAGGCTAGCCTTGACGCACGTGCTATTAACGCTTTATTTTGTGCTTTAGACAGAACTGAGTTTAACAGGGTGTCGACTTGCACAACATCGAATGAAGTGTAGAAACTTCTTGAAGTAACCCACGAAGGAACAACACAAGTCAAGGAGTCAAAGATCAGCAGACTTACTCTAGTGTATGAGGCGTTCAAGATGAAGCCAAATGAATCCGTCACTCAGATGTTTATGAGATTTCGGGATATTATAAATCATTTGTCTTCATTAGGCAAGGAATACAGTAACCATGAGAAGATTCGCAAATTTCTACGAGCTCTCACGAAGAACTGGATTCCAAAAGCTACAGCAATCATTGAAGGAAATGACCTCTCAACAATGTCCCTAGAAACACTCATGGGTAAGACTCATGAGTTGGAACTTCTAGACTTTGAAGATGCTACACCAAAGGAGAAGTCAGAGAAGTCGATCGCTTTCAAGGCTCAATATAGAAGAACTGTCGAAGATGATTCTAGCGACAGCGACTCTGACTCTGAAGATCAAGCTCTTCTGGTAAAAAAAATCAAGAAGTTCATGAGATTCAATAGAAGAACAAAAGACAGCAACAACAACAACAACGAGAAAGATCCTATTTGCTATGGATGTAAGAAGAAAGGACATATGAAGAAAGATTGTCCAATAGCATCATCATAAATAAGAAAAAGTAAAAAATATGATAAAGGCTACCTGAAGAGATCTACATCAAGGAAGTACGCCAATATAAGCATATGCCATGAGAGCGAAGCCAGCGACTCAGAAGACGAACAATCGGATGACGCTGCAAATGTATGCTTGATGGCTTGCGATCAGGTAACCACTAATCCTCTGTTTGATCCTTATGATGATTTTACCTTTGAGCAACTAGGAGAGGCTTTCAATGACCTGTTAAATGACTACAGGAAACTGCGTAGTAAATATGAAATCTCTAAGAAGGTACTTAAAGAGTACAAAGGTGAGATAGGAAGACTTACCGACCAACTAGCTGATGTTAGAAATAATGTTTCTTCTATTGAGTCTGGTGAGCTTTCTTCTATTAAGCTGTTGTTACACGAGACTACCAAGTTATCCGACGACAAAGACCAAACTATCATCCAGCTAAAGAAAGACCTATCTAAGGAGAGAAAGAGTCTTCAGTGTACACAAGTCAGAATGGAAATACTTACATCTGACTATACTAGATTATATGACACCTCCAAAAAGTTAGAAATTGGTTTAGGATAACGGCCTGAAGTTGCTGCTTCCTATTCTAACACGTGTCAATTACCGAATCATCGGAACACACCCAAACCAAATACTGTCAGACCAAACCATACCAAACCAATGCCCAAGAAGACTAATAGGCATGTATTTTTCTATACTAAAAAACCAAAACCTACCAATCATGGACCTCACACAACTTTCAATACTCAACATACAAAATATCATTATTGTGGCCTCATTGGTCATATATTTTCTGCATGTAGAATCAGAAAGTTAGTAGATCTAAATATTTATGCATGGCTACCAAAGACTAACATGTCAGGACCCTACAAGAAATGGGTACCAAGAGTTTCATCTACAAACTGTTTTGTAGGTGGGACATCCCTCACATGCTAGAAGCAAATGGATCCTCGACAGCGGTTGCTCACGACACATGACCGGTGATGCATCATTATTCGTAACACTGTCGAAGAAGAATAAAGAAGGATACATCTCCTTCGGTAATAATTTGAGAGGGTACATAATCGGTATCGATGACATTGGTAAGGCTCCCTATCCTATGATTAAAGATGTTTGTCGAGTTACTGAGTTAAAACATAATCTGCTCAGCATAAGCCATTTAGCTTATCACTGTTATGGCAATAACTTCATCAAAGACAAATGTACTATAGTTGATAGCTCAACTAGCAGTACTATCTTTGAAGGTATCAGGAAAGACAACATATATGTTTTCTATTTGTTAGAAGATGCTAACAAAGCAGGTAGATGCTTGATGGCCAAGAGCATTGAGAGTCAACTATGGCATATGAGACTCGGTTATGCAAACATGGACACAATTTTAAAACTATCCACAAAAAAGTTGGTACGCGGCTTGTCGGACATATCTTTCAAGAAGGATACGGTATGTAGCGAATGTGAAAAGAACAAAGCTACCTGATCTATCTTTAAATCCAAGAACACTGTAAGTACCACTAGACCTCTAAAATTATTGTGTAAGGATTTATTTGGACCTAGTAGAATTTCTAGTCTAGGTGGTAAGTTATATGCATTTGTTATTGTAGATAATTTCTCTAGATACACATAGATATATTTTCTTGTACGCAAGAACGATACTTTGTCAGAATTCGTCACCTTTTGCAAGAAAGTACAGAATGAAAAAGGTTTCATGATTACTCGCATTCGTATTGATCATGGCGACGAATTTGAGAATGCAGAGTTCAAGCAATTTTGTGACACACACGCTTATTTGCATGAGTTTTCTGCCCTAGGACTCCACAATAAAATGGAGTTATGGAATGTAAGAACAGAACTCTATCTGAAATAGCTGGAGTAATGTTGAACCAGTTTAGCCTACCTAGATACTTTTGGGCTGAAGCTGTCAATACAGCGTGCTATATTCTCAATAGGGTTCTAATTTGACCTATATCGAAGAAGACTCCCTATGAGTTATGGTTTGATAGAACACCTACTATTTCATATTTTAAAATATTTGGTTGTAAATGTTTTATTCTTAATACTAAAGACAACCTGAGTAAATTTGATGAAAAGGCCGATGAAGGTATCTTTTTAGGTTATGCGGCAAAGAGCAAAGGGTACAGAGTCTTCAATAAAAGAACCATGATCATCGAAGAATCAATTAATGTCAAGTTTGATAAACTAAATCAACATTCATTCAATGATGATAATGAAGACATAAGTACACCAAGTACAGCTACTACAAAACCTTCACACAAAGATGCAGAACCTTCACACCCAGCACCAGCTGAGTCTTCAAGCAGATCACATACAGAACTAGAAGCCGGAACCAGCAATCCTGAGGATATGCCAAAAGAGATGAGATTCTTGGCAAATCATCCAAAAGACTTGGTAATTGGTGAGATTACCAAGGGTATAATTACTCGTTCCTTTAATAAAGATATAGCTTCCTGTATTGCTTTTGTCTCACAGCTTGAACCCAAAAACATTGAAGAATCATGTCGTGATAATTTTTGGTTAGATGCTATGCAAGAGGAATTAAACCAATTCGAACAGAATCAAGTTTGGGAACTTGTTCCCAAGCCCATTGATCATTCGGTCATTGGCACCCGTTGGGCATTCCGAAACAAACTGAACGAGAATGGTTTAGTGACTCGTAATAAGGCTCGACTCGTAGCTCAAAGATACAATCAAGAAGAAGGTATCGACTACGATGAGACTTATGTCCCATTTGTAAGATTAGAATCAATTCGCATGTTATAGGCATTTGCATATTTTTTATAATTTTAAATTATTTCAAATGGATGTTAAAAGCGTATTTCTAAATAGTTTTATAAAAGAAGAAGTTTATGTAGCGCACCTCCAGGTTTTATTTATTTCAAAAATCCTGATTATGTTTTCAAGTTGAAGAAAGCCTTATACGGTTTGAAACAAGCCCTCGTACTTGGTGTAAAACCACTAAATTTCTACTATTTTTATTTATTAAAATTTGGTACTGATTTAAATTTTTGTATTGTACGTCGCATAGTCGTATTGTACGTCACGCATAAAATTTTATTTTCGTAATTGCTCGATGAATGCGAATTTGTGCGAGCGTACATATTTTTAGAAAAATATTTTTCCTATTTTTATAGTTTCAAGATAATGTATATAATAATTATTTTATTATCATTCCAAGGTTGTTATTTTATTTATAAAGCCTTTCATTTCTCGTATTTTTTAATAATAAATAATATTTTATTACATACTAGAAAAGCATAATTATGAAAACATTATTTGTGCATACATATATATTTATAATTATTTATTAGTTATTTTTAATATAATTTTCGAAATTAATATTATTAGTATTTTAGAAAATATATTTGGAAATTATTGTGGCATTTAAATCTTGATTTGAATTTATGGATTTATTTAAATAGTTAAATATTTATAATTTAATTTATCCCATTTATTTTTTTAAAACTAAAATTTTAATTAGATTTAAATTTGATTTGTATTTGGATTTGGGTTGATTGAGTTTAAATTAAATTAGGAAATATCTAAATTGGGTTTAAAGGAATCCAAATTCTTATCCAATTGGGAATTCCCACATCCTATAAATAGGCAGGTACTCCTCCATTATTTCTTGATAATTATTATTCCACAAATATTTTAACACCCACATCATTACGTGCATCGTGTCCGTGTCTCCATCTTTTTACTATTGTTTTCCTCCATTACAATTACATTATCACCTTCTTCGTGTCCATACACGGACACTTGTCATTATCCTTCCTCCGACACCAAGTCCAAAACCTAAGACCCAATTCCTAGAAAACCCTAATCCCCAAATCTTTAACCTAATTTCCAAATTCCTAGTTCCTAATCTAAACCTAACCCTAGACCAAAATTTGCCACAGCCACCAACACCTCCAACCATCTTCCATAGTGCCTCCTCGTCGGACACCACAGCCCCGCCTACACCACCATCACCCCTACCAAGACCCGACCGTCCCAGCCTAATCGTCACCACCTACCACCCTATCCGCCAAAGGCCACCATCATCGACATCACCGTCTTTCCGACCGAGACCCCAAAAATACACAACCACCACAACAGCCGGCCTCCGACTCCGCCAGTTCGTCACCACCACCGCCATCATCAAGAAGAGATAAAAGCATTACCTATATTCGCCTCCGCCGCACTCCTCCAACCTCTTAAAGTCCGCGCCATCCATCGTGGCCACCAAACTTTCCGTCGACATCGCGCCGGCCAGAGCCCTTTGCTCCCAACCGCCTTCGAGTCATGGCCGCACCACCCACGGCCGAACGGACCCGACGACCCGTCGCCTATCCTCCGCCCGCATCCTCGGCCAAGCCCCAGCCACCGAAACCCTTCGATCGTCGAAACCCTCCACCGCCGACCGCAGCTCCCGACCCCGATCTCTTCCCCGCTCCTCACTTCCTTCGACTCCCTCTGCCCGTAGCCGCCGTCCCTGCCGCCTCCGCGAGCAGCCTCCGCCGCCGCGCTTTGGGCTGCCGGCGACTTTTCTGAGCTCATCCGCCCCCTCCTCGCTCTTCACAAAAACTTTTGTTTTTTTTTAAACAGTAAACCCGTACTTCTGTTTCCTCTTTCTTCCAAGTCCCAACAGTAAGGGATGAGAATGGGAAAAACATTTGATATTTTATATATTATATTTGGATTTGTTTCTTTTCATTTTTTTACCAGTATAAGTATTAGTAAATTTTTGGAAATTTATCTGCTGTTATTAAATTATTAGTATTATTATTATTACTGTAACTATTATTATTATCATTATTATTATCATTATCATTATTATTATTTATTCATTATAACTTTACCATGGTTATAATATTTTAAGAGATATATTGTATCTTAGTTTGTGTAGTAAGTGTCATTTTGTTTTGGTTTATGTTCCATTTTGTTTTCATTAAAATTTATCTTTGTTAATATTACTACTACTACTATTATTATTATTATTATTATTAGTAGTAATAGTATCATCTTTGTTTTGTTGTAATTAGGTATTAACAATAGTTTTATCAAATAAAATATATTTAATAATTCTAGCTATTTTCAAGGAGTTTTTGTCCAAACTATCTTATTTTGAAAAAGTAAAGATTTTTGCCTTAAATTAATTTATTTGATTTGTATACAAATATTTATTCTAATTAATAAGATATAATTTCCATTGATAAAGTTATTTTTACAAACTTAGAGTTTTTAGCCAAAAACGACTTTTCTTGACTTTAAGTATTTTCCTATGACTATTTTGACTTATAAAAGTTAGTTCTTGAGTACTATAAATAGTTTTAAATCGTATATATATTATTTATTTATCCTATTTTCCATGATTTTCATAACCAATCCTATTATTCCTATTCTTTCGCCCATTTCGTACTACCATATGTCCACCCTAACTAAATTGACCCTTCTGGAACCAATGGAACTGTCCGTGCCACCTTTAGATGTCACCTTGCATAGTTGTCGCACCAAAGTTGCAGTTTCTGCCACCGTGATTATCGCAGCACACCAGGCGTACTACCAGGCAAGACACCTTGTCATTTGCTGTTTATTTATTTTAGCTCATACTTCATGTTTTATTTATTTTCTTTATGCAAAATAAACTGTCATACATGGCATAACCTGTTAGAACTTACTGTTCATTTATATTTCCTGGTGTGTATTATTTCTTACAAATTAAACCTAGATTTAAGGGACCACCTTGTGTGTTGTATTTATTGGCCTTGACACGTTGTTCCACGAAGTTGTTTGTCGCATGTAGGATACGAAAATGTGTGATTGGCTGGCCAACAGTACGTACAAGTCGTGAGATAGGAATAACCACTAATAGAGATTGCATGCTAGTTTGACTTAGCGGTTATAGTGGTTTATGTTGTGGATACAACACAGTAGGCATTAGGCGGGAAGGACAATTTCTTAGCGTATGGGCTTCGATGCACTTTTCTTGTGATCCGGACTCTCCGCTGGAGATACGGGATTGATGACCCATGATTACTGACGGCTACTGACGATTCTGCGGAACGTCATGCTCTTACTGATGGGGCCTCTGGTACCCAAGGGGGACTACGCTGATTCTATTTAGCTAGGGCCCATACGTAGGAATGATTGTTCTTAACTACATTTCACTTAGAACGGTTAGGCTACCTTATCCGTTAGGTACGAGTACCTTTGGTTTGGGTACTTGTATCTGACCGTGGCTTAGAACAATAACTTGTCACGGATTAGTTCATCACATCTTGTCCTTATTTGGTTGTAGGTGTGGCTTACTACTTCGATGAGAAGGTATTGAACCTTGTTGGGGTCCGGATACCATATTGGATTCATAGCATGGAAAGATACGTCACCGTGAATTAGTTTACCATCTCCTGTCCTTGTTTGGTTGGGGGGATGGTATGCTCGTTCAGTAGGTACGTATTGGACCATGTTATAATTCGATTGACTTATTTATTTGAGCAATACTTATTCAGTTTATATGGCATAATATTATCTGTCTTGTTACTTCCCTCTGAGGACCTGGTTATCTCGCCAGGTGTGTGCTATTGTCTTTCACAGGTGCTTTAGCTCTAGCCGTGACCATCTCCATTTCTTCGAGGATGATTGCACTTGGATCGTCTTCGCTTCACTCACCAAAAACTTATTTTTTTTCTCATGTATTTTTTCTTTACTTGTTGGTAGTGGACTTGTCTCCGTCCAACATATTGTATCAAGACAATTCATTATCATTATATGTTATCTTTTATTCATATATTTTGTGTGGATGAGATTAGTTATGGTTCTACTGCATTTTACAGCTCATATATTCATATGTGGTTTCCATATATTAGAGTGTACTTCGTATGTATACAGCTGGCATGTCTACGTTCCTAGTCCTACGTATTTTGGGACTGGGGCGTTACATGTTTTTGTGGTGCCATATGCAGGTCAAGATAAATTGTTTGGTTACTTTACCGTACCAAGCAAGCCTGCGTATAGGATTAGAAGTCTAGGATCTCATCCACATACTTGACCTCTTTTCTTGATTCTATATTCGAACTACCGTTCGACTCATCAATTGCATCTTACTTGATTTCTCCTATCGTTATCCTTATCTTCCCTTCGTGCTTGCTAGAGATTGACCCTACAAGTTAGATGTCCCAAACACCCTTAGTTTAATTCTTTTAAGTTGGGTAGAATGCCTTGTGACCTAGCAATCCCTTTGTCCTTGTGACTTATATTAGCAAGTTTACTTAGATTCTAGAATTTAGAGGACCCTAACCCATTTAGCCAACCATGGACTTGGACAAGAAGACTATAGGACGACTGTATGACTTAGAATCATTGTGCCTTCTTTTAATCTTAATATCTCGTGCCTATGTATTTACCATTTTGACTAATGATGCTAATGTAGCCTAGTTTTTGTAAGCTTATTCCTTATCGAGCTTGTCCAAGATATATGTTAATTGGGTCGCTTCCACTAACATATTGTCTAATCAGAACCGGTGTATAATGGTATGATCAACCGAGTGCACTTTGGTTCGCTTATATCTATCATTCTACGTGGATGGGGGCATAGCTAAACTTGTCCTTTAAAGTCCCATCCGCGACTGCCTTGGCAACTCCTTTCGAAATTTTTTGGTCGTCCTTGAACCACGTATTCGTACTCAATGATATCGCCTTTTAAACTCCTTATTACTTTCGCCTTCACCTATTTTAGAAGGACGAAGGCATTATACTAGAACTTCCTCTAGCCTTCCTATCGATTATGACCATACCGTAATATTTTTCTATGATCTAGATCACGATTCTTACGACATAATTTTGTTATTGATTGTTCCCCATCGATACCCCTTGTGTCTTCTCACCCCCCTACGAATTCTTAATTTCGAGGACGAAATTCTTTTAAGTTGGGTAGGATGTAAAATCCCTAAATTTCTACTATTTTTATTTATTAAAATTTGGTACTGATTTAAATTTTTGTATTGTACGTCGCATAGTCGTATTGTACGTCGCGCATAAAATTTTATTTTTCGTAATTGCTCGATGAATGCGAATATGTGCGAGCGTACATATTTTTAGAAAAACATTTTTCTATTTTTGTAGTTTCAAGATAATGTATATAATAATTATTTTGTTATCATTCCAAGGTTGTTATTTTATTTATAAAGCCTTTCATTTCTCGCATTTTTTAATAATAAATAATATTTTATTGCATACTAGAAAAGCATAATTATGAAAACATTATTTGTGCATACATATATATTTATAATTATTTATTAGTTATTTTTAATATAATTTTCGAAATTAATATTATTAGTATTTTAGAAAATATATTTGGAAATTATTGTGGCATTTAAATCTTGAATTGAATTTATGGATTTATTTAAATAGTTAAATATTTGCAATTTGATTTATCCCATTTATTTTTTTAAAACTAAAATTTTAATTAGATTTAAATTTGATTTGTATTTGGATTTGGGTTGATTGAGTTTAAATTAAATTAAGAAATATCTAAATTGGGTTTAAAGGAATCCAAATTCTTATCCAATTGGGAATTTCCACATCCTATAAATAGGCAGGTACTCCTCCATTATTTCTCCACAATTATTATTCCACAAATATTTCAACACCCACATCATTGCGTGCATCGTGTCCGTGTCTCCATCTTTTTACTATTTTTTCCTCCATTACAATTACATTATCACCTTCTTCGTGTCCACACACGGACACCTGTCATTATCCTTCCTCCGACACCAAGTCCAAAACCTAAGACCCAATTCCTAGTAAACCCTAATCCCCAAATCTTTAACCTAATTTCCAAATTTCTAGTTCCGAATCTAAACCTAACCCTAAACCAAAATTTTCCACAGCCACCAACGCCTCCAACCATCTGCCACAGTGCCTCCTCGTCGGACACCACAGCCCCGCCTACACCACCATCACCCCTACCAAGACCCGGTCGTCCAAGCCTAATCGTCACCACCTACCTCCCTATCCGCCAAAGGCCACCATCATCGACATCACCGTCTTCCCGATCGAGACCCCAAAAACACATAACCACCGCAACAGCCGGCCTCCGACTCTGCCAGTTCGTCACCACCACCGCTATTATGAAGAAGAGATAAAACCATTACCAATATTCGCCTCCACCGCACTCCTCCAACCTCTCCCAGTCCGTGCCATTCATCGTGGCCACCAAACTTTCTGTCAACATCGTGCCGGCCAGCGCCCTCTGCTCCCAACCGCCTTCGAGTCATGGCCGCCCCACCCACGGCCGACCGGACCCGGCGACCCGTCGCCCATCCTTCGCCCGCGTCCTCGGCCAAGCCCCGGCCACCGAAACCCTTCGATCGTCGAAACCCTCCACCGCCGACCGTAGCTCCCGACCCCGATCTCCTCTCCGCTCCTCACTTCCTCCGACTCCCTCTGCCCTAGTCGTCGTCCTTGCCGCCTCCGCGAGCAGCCTCCGCCGCCGCGCTTTGGGCCGCCGGCGACTTTCCCGAGCTCATCCGCCCCCTCCTCACTCTTCACGAAAACTTTTATTTTTTTTAAAACAGTAAACCCGTACTTCTGTTTCCTCTTTCTCCCAAGTCCCAATAGTAAGGGATGAGAATGGAAAAAACATTTGATATTTTATATATTATATTTGGATTTGTTTCTTTTCATTTTTTTACCAGTATAAGTATTAGTAAATTTTTAGAAATTTATCTGTTGTTATTAAATTATTAGTATTATTATTATTACTGTAATTATTATTATTATCATTATTATTATTATTATTATCATTATTATTATTTATTCATTATAACTTTACCATGGTTATAATATTTTAAGAGATATACTGTATCTTAGTTTGTGTAGTAAGTGTCGTTTTGTTTTGGTTCTTGTTCCGTTTTGTTTTCATTAAAATTTATCTTTGTTAATATTACTACTATTACTATTATTATTATTAATAATAGTAGTAGTAATAGTATCATCTTTGTTTTGTTGTAATTAGGTATTAACAATAGTTTTATCAAATAAAATATATTTAATAATTCTAGTTATTTTCAAGGAGTTTTTGTCCAAACTATCTTATTTTGAAAAAGTAAAGCTTTTAGCCTTAAATTAATTTATTTGATTTGTATACAAATATTTATTCTAATTAATAAGATATGATTTCCATTGATAAAGTTATTTTTACAAACTTAGAGTTTTTAGCCAAAAACGATTTTTCTTGACTTTAAGTATTTTCCTATAACTATTTTGACTTATAAAAGTTAGTTCTTGAGTACTATAAATAGTTTTAAATCGTATATATATATATTATTTATTTATCCTATTTTCCTTGATTTACGTAACCAATCCCATTATTCCTATTCTTTCGTCCATTTCATACTACCATATGTCCACCCTAACTAAATTGACCCTTCTGGACCCAATGGAACTGTCCGTGCCACCTTTAGATGTCACCTTGCATAGTTGTCACACCAAAGTCGCAGTTCGTGCCATCGTGATTATCGCAGCACACCAGGCGTACTACCAGGCAAGACACCTTGCCATTTGTTGTTTATTTATTTTAGCTCATACTTCATGCTTTATTTATTTTCTTTGTGCAAAATAAACTGTGATACATGACATAACCTGTTAGAACATACTGTTCATTTATATTTCCTGTTGTGTATTATTTCTTACAAATTAAACCTAGATTTAAGGGACCACCTTGTGTGTTGCATTCATTGGCCTTGACACGTTGTTCCACGAAGTTGTGTGTCGCTTGTAGGACACGGAAGTACGTGATTGGCTGGCCACCAGTACGTACAAGCCGTACGATAGGAATAACCGCTAATAGAGATTGCATGCTAGTTTGACTTAGCGGTTATAGTGGTTCGTGTTGTGGATACAACACAGTAGGCATTGGGCGGGGAGGACAATTCCTTAGCGTATGGGCTTCGATTCACTTCCTTTGTGACCCGGACTCTCCGCTGGAGATACGGGGTTGATGACCCATGATTACTGACGGTCACTGACGATTCTGCGGAATGTCATGCTCTTACTGATGGGGCCTCTGGTGCCCATGGGGGACTACGCCGATCCTATTTAGCCAGGGCCCATACGTAGGAAGGATTGTTCTTAACTACATTTTACTTAGAACGGTTAGGCTACTTTATCCGTTAGGTACAAGTACTTTTAGTTTGGGTACTTGTATCTGATCGTGGCTTGGAATAATAACTTATCGCGGATTAGATCGTCACATCTTGTCCTTGTTTGGTTGTAGGTGTGGCTTACTACTTTGATGAGATGGTATTGAACCTTGTTGGGGTCCGGATACCATATTGGATTCATAGCATTGAAAGATACGTCACCGTGAATTAGTTTACCATCTCATGTCCTTGTTTGGTTGGGGAGATGGTACGCTCGTTCAGTAGGTGCGTATTGGACCATGTTATAATTCGATTGACTTATTTATTTGAGCAATATTTATTCAGTTTATATGGCACGATATTATGTGTCTTGTTACGTCCCTCTGAGGACCTGGTTATCTCGTCAGATGTGTGCTATTGTCTTTCGCAGGTGCTTTAGCTCTAGCCGTGACCATCTTCATTTCTTCGAGGATGATTGCACTTGGATCGTCTTCACTTCGCTCGCCAAAAACTTATTTCTTTTCTCATGTATTTTTTTCTTTACTTGTTGGTAGTAGATTTGTCTCCGCCCAACATATTGTATCAAGACAATTCATTATCATTATATGTTATCTTTTATTCATATATTTTGTGTGGATGAGATTAGTTATGGTTCTACTGTATTTTACAGCTTATGTATTCATACGAGATTTCCATATATTGGAGTGTACTTCGTATGTATACAGCTGGCATGTCTACGTTCCTAGTCCTACGTATTTTGGAACTGGGGTGTTACACTTGGTACGATTGTCTAAGCTTTTTCCTACTTGACAACAGTTTTTCAAAGGGAAAGGTTGACACTACACTATTTATAAAATCTTTGAATAGCAATCTTCTTTTGATTCAAATCTATATAGATGATATTATTTTTGGATCCACTGATGAATCTCTTTGTCAAAAAATTTCAAAGTGTATGCAGAATGAGTTTGAGATGAGCATGATTGGAGAGCTGAAATTTTTTCTTGGACTGCAAATCAAACAAATCAATAATAGGACGTTCATAAATCAAGCAAAGTACACAAAAGATTTATTAAAGAAGTTCAACGTGGAAGCAGTCAAACCACTTAGCACTCCAATGGCGACTTCAACCAAGCTTGATATTGATAAACAAGGCAAATCCGTCGACATACGTAAGTATCGAGGTATGATCGGTAGCTTACTGTACTTAACTGCTAGTCGACCAGTTATTATGTTTAGTGTTTGCTTGTGTGCACGTTTTCAAGCCAATCCTAAGGAATCATATCTGTGCGCAGTTAAGCGTATCTGTCGATACCTTAGAGGCACTTCTTCTGTTGGCTTATGGTATCCTAAAACCACGTCATTTGACCTAATCGGTTATTCTGATGCTAATTTTGCTGGATGCAAAGTAGATAGAAAAAGTACTAGCAGCACATGTCATTTTCTAGAAAAAGCCCTAATCTCTTGGTTTAGCAAGAAGCAAAATTCTTTCACAATATCAACAACTGAGGTTGAGTATATCGTCGCAGGACGTTGTTGTGCACAAATTTTGTTGATGAAGCAAACTTTAGAAGACTTTGGATTACACTTCACACACATACCCATTTTCTGTGATAACACTAGTTCTATTAATTTGACTAAGAATCCGGTATGTCATTCTCGTACTAAGCATATCGAGATTCGACATCATTTTCTTAGAGATCATCAACAAAATGGAGATATAGACCTTGTATACATAGACACACAGAATCAATTGGCTGACATTTTTACAAAATCTCTAGCGGAAGATCGTTTCAATTATTTACGTCGAGAATTAAAAATTTTAGATGTCAATAATATTAATTAATTTTGTTTTATTAATTAATCTTTTCAATACTCAATAACTGTTTTCGAGATAAGCCTACAAAGTGTCTGTCTGTCACCATGACTACGGTCGAAGCGAGGCGGTACTTAATTATTTCCCGATGAACTCCCGTTACCTGGGACAATACTCCTACAGCTAATCTGCAACAAACGCTGAGTAACGAAAGTTAATTTACAAAATGATATTAATTATATTATTTGAAGTTTAAAATTACTAAACTTTGAATTAAATATTTGAAATGAGCTGATGAAAAGGATGTGGCCCACAAATTTTATTTAAAAACCCAGGAGAACCCTAGGCGAATTCGGCCCGAGTTCGGTCCAAATTCGTCCAGAGTTCTGTTGGTGCTGTAAGTTTTTAAGTCAGAACCCGAGGCCCGCTCCTCTTCATCTCTTCCAAATTACATCATCACAGCAGTAGCAGCAGCAGCCGAAGGACTCCCCAAACCCTAGCTCTTCTCCACTCCTTTTCTTTCACTCTACGTGGAGAAATCAATCTAAAATTTGGATTCGTACGGAGAATCGCATCCTCTACAACATACTTGATTCTCGGAAGGTATAATTCTTTCTTTCCTCCACTTTCAAATTCTTAGGATTATCTAGTTTTGGAAAAGAATGCCTAAGGGATTCAATCCTTCTATGAGGAAGAAGACTAATGCCAGTGAAGAGGCATCGTCTTCCGATCCGAACACGGATTCACCCTTTTCCTCGGTCCAATCGGGTGACGACGTGTCGGATGAGTTTTACTTCAAAACTCATGACCAAGCTTTGCAATGGTATACCGACTTTGCTATGCGTATAATATGTACAGGCGCTCCATTCAAATGGACTATATTTCCAGATCATCGTCCTTTGTTTGAGGTATTTGGGTTACACCGTCTCGTTATCCAAAAATTCTTTATAGCTACTAATGTCCTTCGACTATTTTACTGTAACTTCGTATTAGACACTTTTACAGCAAGAACTTGTGTTGGCGATATCGATATCGAGTTCGATGATGTGTTGCAAACGGAAATACTTGGTATTCCAAATGAAGGTGCCCCGCTCGATGACATTACCGACTTCGACTTTCCCGAGGGCACTGTTTCACTTAACAAAATGCCTAAAATTAGCTTTTGAAAGAAAACAAAAAAAAGTACAAAAGTACAAATTATTTCTAGGAAGTAATGCTATGGAAGTCTGATCTGAGAGCGATCATTTTGTTCCTTGGACCATACGATGATGATGAAGAGAACTGCTTGAAGAAGACGAACAATCGGAAAAACTAAGTCACAAGAAAGGTATCGAGCAACGGCACTGATGGCACAGTCGAATGCTTTCCTGCTTTGCTTCATCCTGTTCTTGATAAAAAGTTGAAGAAATGCTTCTGGGAATATCACTCTGAAAGTATAAGTTTTCTCAGAATCTTCTCTCCATGTATCTCTCTTGATCTCTTCATGTTGTATGTGCTAAAAATAAGTATATTTATAGACTAGACCCTCTGTGCGTAAAAAGCAACAAAGTTGGGTCTCTATACAAGTAATTTTCATCCACGATGAAAATCAACCTCTACGCGTGATGACACGTGTCCCATGTAGACTTTTGATCTCTGCGCATGGTGACACGTGTCCCACTACTTCAACAAAATGAGGAGAGCACGTACACACGTTCTTCGATAAGTGTGGCATGAAAGCCACGTAAGCAAACCACGTTCTCATGTAGCCAGAAAAAATCGGGCGTAAAAATGATCCAAAATATACTTCCTGCGTAAAGTGGCAGACTGCGCGTAAAATAATCCAAAATAGACTTTTCGCGTAAAGTGGCTGAAAAGTAGCCTTGAGCGTAAAATTAACTCAAATAAACTTTATGCGCACAACAGCCTTAAGCATAAAAGCTCGAATAACTTTTGTGCGTAAAAGAAGCAATCTCTTGAGCGTAAAGTAGCCCATCTACACACTAAACGACAAGTATTGAGTTTGGTGTAAATCAAATCTTCTCGACTTCTATGTTGTTCGCTATAAGAAAATTATTATGTCAGAACAGTATCACGCGCATTAAATGCGATGTAGACAGCATGTCTCCAGTGTAAAGTTTTGAGGATGGTTCTTGAGTAAAATAGCTCGCGTAGAATTTTACTCTGTTGGATTTCTACGTAAAGTCTGAGTCTGACTTAGTTTGACTTGCGTAAAGCTCTCAACTTATTTGACATGGTCTATGAAGTACTTTTTACGCTCCTACAAGACCCCCTTCAAAGTTTTCAAATATTTTCAAAATTTGAAATACTTTGAACAGAAGCATAAAATCTGGGATATTCAACAGCCTGTGTAAAATTCGGGATACCCAACGGTCATTCGAGTAGAGTTCAGGATACTCAACAGTCCACGTAAAAGTCGAGATATCCAACAGTCAGCGTAAATGTCAAGAATTTAAACCGATTTCAAATTTCTCTATAAATAGAGCCTTACGAGTAGAGAGAGAACTTTACTCATTCTCGAAATATCGACCTCTCTTTATTCTCTTCCTCTACATACTCTCACTTCGACTCGATGGCCCACAAGAGCAAAATCGCCGTCGGCAGCAAGGGCAAGAAGTCCGCCGCCGCTTCGTCGACGATTGATCGCGCGAAAACCAACATCCCCTCATCGGTGGCACCCCGATAGAGCAACCCCACTGTGGCTCCGGCCATGAAAGATAGAACACCCTACTTCAGCCGTAAGTTCGTCGAAGAAGAAGACTCAAATCGTAAACTTCACGCCCACATTTACATGTGTCAGCGTAGAAATTGAAATAACAAAATACGCCCACGTTATACGTGTCAGCGTAAAAATACAACCATACGCCCACGTCTATACGTGCCAACGTAAAAGCTCGAATACGCTCACGTTTATACGTACCAGCATAAAATTTAAAATACGCTCACGTCAATACGTGCCAGCATAAAAATCAAAATACGCTCACATCAATATATGCTAGCATAAAAATCAAAATACGCTTACGTCTATGTGTGCCAGCGTAAAATTCAAAATACGCTCATGTCAATACGTGCCAACGTAAAATTCAAAATACGCTCACGTCAATACGTGCCAGCATAAAATTCAAATCACGCTCACGTCAATAAGTGCCAGCGTAAAATTCACAAGTGAAAGACTTTGCGTAAAACAAAGAACTTTTACACTTTTTTTAAAATTTTATGAACTTTAATTTTTGCGCAGAAGCATAAAGTTTTGCATAGTCAAGTTCTCTTAGTACAGAGTCTTCAATCTTTATGCGTAAAATTCACACTTAGTCATCTGCGTAAAAATTCAAATTAGATTTTTACTAACTTAGATTTTTATTTTTCTTTTGGCAGTGGACTTGCAAATTCATCCGCTTGCAGAAATATTTGGCTCTTCAGCTGGTATGGTAGGCTCAAATTACTTGGAAAATTTATCCCATGTGGAGTTCCCTCAGTCAAATCCGGAATACCCTGAAGGGAGACAACAGCTGATATCTGCTCAAGGGGACAGAATGTTGTTGTCCATGATAAATGGAGAATTGTTGGTATCACTAGACGACCAACAATTTTCAAAGCCAGCCTTCTTGTTCGGGGATGCTATAGACTTCCATCACAAACACACCCCAAGAAGGAGGCTTGGGTGTTTAAGTTTGGAGAGAGGGCAATGTATCTCCCCGATATGGTCAGAGATTATACTTTATCTGCATTCGTCCATGCCATCCATCCCCGACAGATGCTACGGAACCTGACTCCCAGCAGTCATGGTAGGTCGGGAAGGATCATTTTTAAGAGGGATAGAGCCAACGAAATGGACTATCACATCAGTACTTCTAGTGGTGGTGTCGTCCCTTTCTCTGGTCTCTTGCCTAGATTCACACCGAGTAAAGATTCAGCTCTAATCCAGCCGGTGCAGACCCTAATGTTCACTAACAAGTTCATAAGGGGTGCAGTATTATATCCTCAGGCCAACCCTAGGCTACCAGGGTGGCTGACTCCTTATAACCAGAACTAGATTCAGCTTAGTGCCTGGATTATGAAGAACTTCAAGACGGACCTGGAAGCCATCGGCCTTTATGAAGCGGTAGCCTCTATGAGCCAGGGTATACCGATGAACAGTAATCTGTTCTTGGCTTTGATGGAGTTGTATATGAGTTCAACAGAAACTTTTGCAATCCCACTAGGTGAGATGGGTCTTGCCCTGTACGAGATGCAATTCATCTCTAAGCTGTCGATGGGTGAAGCTCCCTATGAAGAGTATGTTCCCTCCAACTAAGAACTAGCAGAAGTCAGAAAGAAAAATCCTCAATTGGTTGAGGTCTACAAAGAACTGATGTGGCATTACCTAATTTGCACCAGTATGTATGACAGTGGGTCGCACTTGGCATATACTAATAAATGGACAACTTATCTATTTTACCATAAGAATAGAATACCCAAGAACGAGAAGGAAAGATTCCAAGAAAACAAGGCTCCAATCATCAACCCTTGTTCAATAATCCCTTCAGATCTGATCAATTGTTTAATGATCTCACATAAGTCTCCGGACCAGTATCTGTCCAAAAAGACCGGAGACATCCCTGCGGGGACTGAAACCTTGAGCCACCTGAGGCATGGTAGTCAGAAGATCTCAAGGGAAGCCTTGCTGGCAGGCTTTCTTTCTTTGTGGCTGCGGAGATGGGTTGTGTCCGGGATCAGCACAGTAGACAGAATTCACCGAAACGTATTATGGTCGGCAGTACATTTGGTGTTCAAGGTCAGAATCAACCTGCTATCGGCAATGGTGTGCCGAATAAATGCAGGTTTATGGACCTTTGGTGATAAGCTAATCAACAATGCTCCTCACCGAAAGGATTTTCCTAGGGTAGAGATGCCCTATACTTATCTGATGGGTTGGTTACTGCATCATAACTGTAGTTTGTTGCCACCAGGCCCTGGAGATAATACGGAGGTCTTCCTCCAGATATTCAACAAAGCCACATGGACTGCAACTACAGTGGCAGATACCCGAGCAGTACTGAATTATTCTCACGGTTGGAACTTCTTCTGCACAAGGCCACAAGTTCCAACCGACTGCCTCGGCATACAGTTTAAAGACAGAGGAGAATGGAGGACTTTATTGCCTATGCCAGTTTTCAAATGGTTAATGTGTATTAGACCCTCCCATCTGATGTACCGGAATGAAGACAACTGTGCATTCGAATCGTATCTACCAAGTCGGTTCGCTCGCCAGTTTGGATATCACCAACTTCAAGTTGGTAATCCCTCCACCAGCTTCTACCATTATGGAAAGCTAATTGATGGTGCAAGAGCCTGGAGATATTTTAGTACTGCTTGTACCGGTGCCAAATTTAGAGTGTCGACTGCTACAAGCACAACCGAGCTACGAATACATCATACGTATGCTCACTTTTATGCATCCATTCGCTCCTTTGCCCATGGCTACAATATGAAAAAGAGTCTTCGATGGCCCAAGGAAGGGAATGTCGAAGAGCCGGTCAGGGTACTTCCAGACATACGCGATGATGCTGCTGTTCCAGATGAGTATCTGGAAGTAATACCTACGGGAGTTGGGGAAATAGCTGCAGGACCTATTATTATCAAAAAACTCGGAAATGGAAATCAGGTGCAGCTGTTACCCTTCCAGAGAAGACCCTCCCAGAGAAGAAGAAGAAAATTACTGTCAAAGGGCCTTCTAGACAGAGAACCGCTACTCCAGAGAGCGACACTCCAGTCGAGGAGCCTCAACACATTACATCTTCTTCGACTCATCCTGGAGAAGGATCCTCTGCATCTCAACTGGCAACATCAACAGAAGTCGTGGGGCTTCTATCTTCTGGATGCCTCAGCTCATCACTTCATCTGTCTTTGCCACAAAAGGCATAAGCTTCTGAGGACGCTGCCACTACACATACTGTTAATTGAGAGCTTATCCCATCAGATGAACCAGCTCTTGCCTTCGATGATGATGACTGGGATGGGGACTATGACTCGTATTTGGTACGTCCTGCACCTACTCCAGGTAAATATAAATCACACAAAATCAATACAAGATTATGTATTATGATTTTGTATATTAACTTATTTTGTTTAATTTGTAGGTGTCATCACTGCAGCAAAGTCTGTGGCTCCTCCTCCTCCTCAAGAAGCCATTTATGAAGAAAACATAGAATCCGAGGAAGAGAGTTCTTCTTCAGAAGAAGATAATGTCCAAGAGAAAGTACAACAAGAGCTCGAAGTAGAGGCTCAGCTAGAATTGTCTTCTTTTACTGAAAATCGAGAAGAAGAACAAACTGCAGAAGAACCAATTGCAGATGAAGAAAAGGCTGCTAAAGAAGAAACAGACTTCAACGAAGAACCAGTTGTAGAAGGACCTACTACAACTGAAATACTTGAAAAGCCTGCAGAGCCGGTAGCCACAGAAGGTGATGAAGACATGGTCAAATCATCAACTAAAGCTGGAGACGTTGTAATAGCATCCTCCGTTATTGCTACTGATCCAGCATAAGTTCCTGGGAAGACAGTAGCTAAACTTGAATCAGTCACCATAACTACCATTCCTCCCGCAACCATCACCGCCACTGAAACTCAAGTAGTTTCAGCTCCAAAAACGGCTGGAGAAACCATCCAACAAGGTGCTGAAGATGTAGCCTCAGAAGCTCCTGGGGATCAGTTAGCTATGGTAGCAGCGACAACATTGACTTCATCTCAGTCTGCTACCAAAGTAACATCTGCTTCTAGTCTTCAGAAAAGGGATCTGGTAGACATTGCCGCCACGTCGAGCTCAAACGCAGAAATGAATCTCTTAGTTGAGATTCATACTGAAACTTTCTACAAAACGTTGGTGGCTCTGATCAAGATGGTATTAAAGAAAGGCCCTAATTATGAAAGCTTGAAGGCTGTCATCGCTCTTACGATCAGAAATGTTGTCATGTTCAATGATGCAAAGAGAGCAACGGCATTAGTAAAGGTAGTAGAGGGACTTCAACAGTCCATTAGAGAATATCTAAGGCTGTCAAGTAAAACTATTGAAAGTCTCATCCAAAGCGAGTATGACGCTTTATCAGCTGAATACACCGCTCGGGAGACTACTTTCAATGAATCTCTCCAAGAGTACAGCAGCAAGGTCGCCAAAGAAAAAGCTTTTTTGGCTGAAGCTAAGTCCCAGCTGGATATCCAGAGAGAAGCCTATGAAACTTCAAATATGAGAATTCATCAACAGAATGATAGAATTTGTGAAGTTGAGGCAGAATTGGCTCGCTTGAAGGAGGAGAGGGAGCAGTTGATCACAGCTCGAGACCAGCATCTAACGCAGAGCTCAATTTTGGAGGAACAAGTTTTTGGTGCTGAAGCTACCATCAAAACCCTTGACGAAGCCAAGGATAAGATGATAGCTACTTTTGCCGAATTCTTCCATATTTGTACTCCGGAAGCTCGACGTACTCTAGCTATTGCAACTGTGATGAGCTCTCGCGAGAAGCGTCTAGCAGAGCTGCAAAAGCTGCTCGAAGATATCTCTGCTCCGTCTTAGGCAAATAAAGAGTTTTTGTGTTCTTCTTTTTGTTTATCATCAATAAAGAATTTTGTATTCTTCTGTCTTTTTCATTATGTAATATTTTCAAGACATGAATGAAACATTTTGTTTTGTGACCCTATCATTTATTTTGAATTTAAACAATAGGTATGAGATAGAAAACACTTATCAGAGGTAATATGGACATGATGGATAATGAATCTTATTTTCTTTTTAGAGTGTACAATACTATCAGAGGTAATATGAACGTGACAGATCGTAACAACTCAAAGAAAAATATATTAATATCTATTCAGAGGCCATATGGACATGATAGATAGGGAAAAAAATAGACTTAATATTTATTTAGAGGTCATGAGAACATGATAAATAATAAATCTCTCTTTTTTAGTCAGCTAGTAAGACATAAGATCAAAAATTCTCTTTTTAACAGACAAATAATCAGCTTAACCAAACATTGGTAGCTGGAGAATAAAGAAGAAATTCAGACATAATATTTCTTCAAGAATTTGCCATTAATTGGCATCATGAGCAAATCTCCATTAGGTTTAGACAACCTATAGGCACCATTGGAGAATACAGTTTCGACTACATAGGGACCTTCCCATTTTGCTTGGAATTTCCTTTTGCTCTTATGAGTCATCACCATCGGTCTTCGAACAGCTAGAACTAGTTCACCGACCTTGAATACCCTCTCTTTAACTTTACGATTGAAAGCTCGAGATATGCGGGCTTGATATAACTCAATGTGTTGTTGCGCTTGAAGATGCTTCTCATCTAGACCTTCAAGTTCTTGAAGTCTCAACCGATTATTATTCTATGTAGTTAGCTCATTAGCAATAGCTATTCTAAGAGATAGAATCTGGATTTCCAGTGGAAGAACAGCCTCACATCCGTATACCAGTGAGAATAGTGTAAAACCAGTAGGAGTTCGGACTATCGTTCAGTAAGCCCATAAATATTCTCCAAGTTTCTCATTCCAATCACATTTATTAGAAGAGACGAACTTTTTGAAAACTTTAATGATTGTCTTGTTGAAAGCTTTGGTCAAACCATTAGCAGTTGTATTATAAGCCGTAGAAGCCAGATTTTGGATTCGATTCTTATCACAGAATCGATAAAATGCCTGACTGGAAAAATATGGTCCATTATCATGAATTATCCTTTGGAGAATTCCGAAACAATAAATGACATGGTATTTGATGAAGCTAACCAAATTAGATGTTTTCACTTCAACAAGGGGAACTGCTTCCGCCCATTTAGAAAAGTAATCAGTTATAGCCAAGATAAACTGATGTCCCTTGACAGAATGAGGGTTAATCGGACCAATAATATCTATGCCCTAAGCTTCGAAGGGCCAAGAAGCTACTGTAGGATGTAAGAATTCAGATGGTTAATGAATAAAATTGGCATAAATCTGACATGCTTTACACCGTCTGGCATAATCCACAGCATCTGCTATCATGGAAGGCCAATAATATCCTATTCTTCGAATACGGTCCTGTAATTTTGGAGCCGGTTGATGAGCATCGCAGACACCATCATGAGCTTCACGAAGTGTTTGCTCAGCTTCACTCTCAGAAAGACAACGCAGCAAAAGTCTGTCATAAGAACGACGATATAACATATGTAAGGAAGAATCGTAGTAGAATCGAAATGATCGTCTCTTGATTGATACAGCTTCCTTTGGATCTTCAGGTAAAATCCCATGAACCGCATAATCAATGAATGGACTTCTCCGATCCCTTTGTTGAGAACTTGATTCTGTAGTATAACTCTGTTCAATATGCAGATTATTCTTGACACAGAATAAGTCTTGATCCAACAAAGTAATGGTATTTTGTCTTCTAATTGGAACAGCTAAGTCTGCAGCCAAACTAGCAAGAGCATTAGCTTCCAAATTTTGAAAACATGGTACGAATTTGATGAAAAATCCTTTGAATGAAAGGACCAACTTGATTACCACTTGATGATAGGGAATAAGGTCAGGATTTCTGACTTCATATGTCCCTCTGACTTGATTAACAATCAGTTGAGAATCTCCATAAGCTTCCAAGAATTCAATGTCCAATTGTTTTGCTACTTGGAGACCAATTAGCAGAGCATTATATTCTGCCACATTGTTGGAGCATGGTTCATTAAGAGAATAAGCACGGTATATGACCATTTTGTCAGGAGAGACCAAGACCATACCTACTCCAGAGATAATATTGCCTTTAGGTCCAACCCGTGATGCTCCATCAAAGTATAGTTGCCAAATATCATACCTCAAAGTCATGTTACAATCCACGACTTCATCTGGAATGTCCTTATAAAGCTTAGATGTTTCAGGTATAGGGTGAGCTGCTAAGAAATCAGCTAATGCTTGACCCTTCACTGATTTTTGAGGTACATAGACCATATCATAAGGAGTAAGCAACATCGCCCAGGTGGCTAACCTGGAGTTAAGAATGCTCGGTTTTCTCATCAATATCCGAATAGGATTTATTCTGGAGATGACATGAATAGTTTGTCCTAACACATAATGCCGTATTTTTTGAACAGCAAAAACCAAGGCCAGACATTCTTTCTCCACGGGAGTATACTTGTGTTCAGCTCCAACCATCATTCGCTAAGATAATAAATTGCCTGTTCATGACCCTTATCACTTTTTTGTGCAAGAAGAGCACCAAGAGAATGATCTAAGGCTCGAACATAGAGCAAAAATGGTCTTTCCACCACTGGAGGTACCAAAACAGGTAGATTTGTAAGGTATTGCTTAATGTCATTAAAAGCTTTTTGATATGCTTTATCCCAAACAAATGATACACCTTTCTTTAATAGATGAGAGAAAGGTTGGCATCTCCCAGAAAGATTGGATATAGATCTCCTGATATAAGCAATGCGGCCTTGGAAGCAACGTAGCTCTTTTAAATTGCGTGGAGGACGCATTTCAAGAATTGCTTTAATTTTGTCAGGATCAACATGCATACCTTGAGAAGTGATGACAAATCCCAAAAATTTGCCACTGGAAATCCCTAAGAAAGACTTAGTAGGATCCATCTTCAGTTGATGTTGGCGTATCAACTCAAATACTGTCTTCAAGTCTTGAATATGATCATCTTTTGATCGACTTTTGACAGCAATATCATCTACATAATACTCAACTATTTTTCGTAGATGTTCTTGAAAGATGTTGCTCATAGCACGTTGATACGTAGCACCGGCATTTTTCAGACCAAATGGCATAACTGTATAGCAGTAAACTCCAAGGGGTGTCCGGAAAGCGGTATACTTTTCATCTCCTAGATGCATCTTAATTTGATTGTATCCTGAAAATCCGTCTATGAAAGACATGCATTCAAAACCACATGTATTGTCTATCATGATATCGGTAATCGGAAGTGGAAATTTGTCTTTTGGACAAGCTGCATTAAGATCTCGAAAATCTATGAAAACTCGAACTTTTCCATTCTTCTTCATAATAGGAACAATGTTGGCAACCCAATCTGGATGTTGTTCTTCACGAACAAAGCCACATATAATCAGCTTTTTGACTTCTGCTTCAATTGCATCCATCATATCTGGTCAAAAATGCCGCTGTTATTATTTTACAGGCTTGGCATTAGGAAGAATATTGAGTTTATGAGTAGCTACTTTAGGATCTAGACCCGGCATATCCTCATAACTCCATGCAAAGATATCAATATATTCTTTAATCAGTTTTATCAACTCTTCATTTTCATCTTCAGAAAAATTTTTACTGATGAATATCGGCTTGGACGTAGTTCCGTCTCTAACATCAATCTGGACGATTTCATCTTCTATAGGTGGCTGTCACTGTTCAAAATGAAGCTCCTACAGAGTGTCCATTTGTTGTGCCCAAGGGTCATTTTCAAATGGTTCAGATTCACTATCAGTTTGAACCATGTTAACTGAGAATACGTACTCAGATTCATCATAATAGTCTCCTCCAGAATATGAGGATTATAAAAAACTGGAAGAACATTCTTCTTCCATATCTTCTTTGTACATATGGGATGTATCCGATTCGATGAATTGGATTTCTTCAGAATCTGAGGACTGTGAAGAACTGGAAAAAAATTCTTCTTTTATATCTTCATTAACCATATGGGATGGATCGTATCCCAACCCATGACAAGTTTTCTGGTAAAATAGATCACCACATAATGGTAACCGTCTACCTTTGTCTTGATTGAGACCTTGCATAGTCTTCAAATTATATCCTATATTCCAGATAATCTTAAGAGATTGTTGACTATATTTGTCAATTCGAATTCTTCTTTTATCTTTCTCTCTAACATCATCTGTCTGAATAACCTGGATATTTCTAGCCAGGCTAAACACAATTTGGCGCTTGTTTTTCTTATTAGACGGAATCACAAAATAAGATTCTTCGTGACGTCTATAATTTACATAAGCTTGTGATAATGAGGCTACAGGAAGAAGATATGAAGAAAATGTTAAGAACCTTTGAGCATAAGGTTCAACATCGACATGAGGAGGAAAAGCATTTTTCTTATGATTAATATATAAGGTTTCCTCTATATTTATGTCATTTTTATGTTGATGACTTTGATTATCAGCAGATAAAGTCATTCTTTCAATAAATTTGATAGCCATATACTCTAAAAGGAAATCTTTATTAATATTAGAAAATACAGAATGATCAATATTTACATCATTTATAAACTGACTACTACGCTTTGGATTGATCATTAAGGGACCGTATCCGTCTTCTGCATAGATTTGCCAAGGTTGATAATCAGAGGTTCTGGATCATTCGTACGAGAAGTACGTCCCTTGACTTTGATCATGAGAGGTTGAACTTGGCTCTTGAGTGGAATACTCACTGATTCTTCTGACGAAGCTCGAGTTCTTACTTTAACCTTGATCACCAAAGGTTCTTCATTGGCAGGTTGGGGTTGGATTCGACCTTTGACTTTGATCTTCAAAGGTTGCTCTTCCGGAGGATCTTTTGAGGCAGATTGATCTTCTGCAGGTGATCGATCTTCGGCCATATCCGATATCTCCCTTACGTGCTCCTGTTTGTAAAGTATTAAATCAGAGAAATAAGCTTCAACACCCTTAAAAGGATTGATATCTGCAAATTCAGTCTTTACAATCCCTTGAGAATCTACGTACTTGAAGCATTGGTGGAGAGTTGAAGGCACGATGTTATGCTCATGTAACCACGGTCTTCCAAGGAGGATGTTGTAAGATACATCTGAGTTGATAACATAAAAAGTTGCCATAGTTCGAAGATCACCAATTTGAAGCTTCAGACGAATCTTTCCCAATGGTTTACTCTTTCCAGAGTTGAAATCAATTATTGTTGTACTAGTGTAAGTCAAATCACTAGTAGGAATCCTCAAGGGTCGTAGCATACTCTAAAGAATAATGCTAATAGAAGACCCAGGATCAATGTAAATCATGTTAATTTCAGTAGATTCAATATACCCCGTACAACACAGAGGCCTGTCGTGCTTATTATGCTTCAGCAGCATATCTTCTTGTGTAAAGATAATGTTAGAAATTACTTCCATCACACTATGACATTGTGGACACGACACCGGTATATTGTCAGGAGTCTTGAGTTGAGCTAAGCATGAGTCTGCCTGTAGCAAAGCTTCGCTCAAAGTTTCTCGACTTTCTTTAGAAAGACGAAGCAGCTCAAAGATAGAAAGTCTTGCCGAAATATTAGCTAGTTCGGCTAGAATATCGAACTTGTAGGGCTTCATCACTACCCCTTGATTTGAAGCAGATTTCAATAGGACGTCAAAGCGTACTACTTTCTGTTTCCCTTTCTCAACCACAGATGGTTTAGAAAGCCTTGTCTCAGCAGGAACAGGAGATGATTGAGCTAGTAGTGTTTCAGCAACATCCTCTTCTTTTTTAGAAGTTTTCTCATAATCTTTATGGTACTCTTTACCAGATCTCGTACCAGCAAAGGTTTCTTCTTCAGACTCAGGAGAATGAAGTACCATATTACAGGTTTTGTTCTTCTTTCCCTTAGTCTTTTTCTTGCAAGGATTTTTATGAGGGACCTCAAAACCCAATCCAACAGTGGATTTTTGACCTTAAATTTGTAAAGGAAGTCCCATTCCTTTATTATAATTCAAGCCTTCCGCCTTTTGAAAGTCATAGCCCATCTTTTTTATGAGATGGATTGATTGTTGGCTATACATGTGAATGGGTAGCAGACTTTCAATAGATGGTTCAATTAAGGAAGGAGGAATAAAGACCTGTGTAACCACAGGAGAAGGAGGAATAGAAAGCTCTATAGACATAGGAGAAAGAGTATTCGGGATAGGAGAAAAAATCCCTACAGGAGCTTTCTCATAAGCAGCAAAGACTTGTTATGTCCTGTATAAGGGGACACTACTCATTGCTAACCATTGCCGATAAGTAAGTTTGGGTTTGGTAGGAGGAGGAGGCAAACTTGGAGGGCATATATTCAAACCCCTCAGCCTATCCTCCAAAGAAATGTCATCCCAAAGATGATCCAAATCATCTTGATCTGGAGTAACAATATGAGAAATCATATTGCAGGTTTTGACTTTCTTACCTTTCTTGGATTTCGAAGTTTTATCTTCATCTTCCATTTCAGGTACTAAGTCAGGATGTACCCACATAATTTTACCATTTTTTAATATGAGAGGCAATAATCTTTCATTTTGCTCTCTAGCAGGCGGAAGATTCACGATCTTCATTGTTGCCTTAGGAATTGCGACAATCCCATCCGGAACTTGCTGTGGAGGAAAACCTCCAAATTGAAGAGAAATTATATTAGTTGTAACCGTATGCTCATCATTGGTTAAAGCGATGGCATTGGCATTTATCAACTCTTGAATTTTCTTCTTTAAGACGTAGCAAGCCTTGGTAGGATGATTTATGTATCTATGATAGATACAATATTTAGGATTGTCAGTCAGATTCACCTCATTAGGTCTTTTTGGCTCTGGAATCTGGAGTTTGCCACTCTTCACAAGACATTGGAATATCCCTGGGATATCACCGTCATCAAAAGAGTACTCTTCTTTTGGTTTGGAAGACTCCTGATTATTTGGCGTCGTTTTAGGTTTTGAAAGATTAACCACTAGGGTTTCCTTCCCTTTCCCATTGCGATTGCCGAAATTATTACCTAAAGAGACTTTCTTTTCTTTGTCCTCTGAGGCAAAGATCATCCCGTGTTCACAAGCCAATCTACCATTGGTCTCGGCTGAAACTGCTACTATAATGAACGAGGCCCAATCTGTAAATTGAGAGCCCGTAAAGACAGCAATAGTTGGTCGCAGATTCATCTTGCATGTATCAATCAGTGCTGAATCTGGCATACCAGGAGGCATTTTCAAAGTTGCCTGTCGGAAACATTCGATAAACGTCGGAGTATCTTCCTTCTCCTTTTGTTTGATCTCTTTTAAGGAGGACATATTCATGTCCATGCCTCCTTCATAGAAGCGGGAGAGAAACATTGCTTTAAATCACTACCAAAATTTATCGATTTAGCGACGGCCCCATCCGTCGCCAATCCGACGGGAATTATCATTAGCGACCGATCACTGACGGGTTTTGGCCAAAAAAAATCTATCGGCAATCAGCTCGTCGCTAATAACTGTCCGTCGCTACATAGTCGTCATGCGACGGAATAGCGACGACCTGTCGACTTAACAATACGAAGCAATAGCGACGACTTTTCGACGGACTATCGTCCATTTCAAGTATTAAGTACTGAACTCTGTAGACAATAGCGACATAAAGTTCCGTCGGTAACCCGTCGTAATAGCGTATCAGAGTGTATCATGTCGTCGCTAATCCGTCGACGCCTTCGATAACAAAGGACGGATTAGCGATGATTTTCTGACGGAAAATCCGTCGGTCAGGTTCTGAAAATTCTTGTCATTTCCAGCAGCATGGCGACGGATAGGTCGTCGCTATTCCGTCGAACTATATGCTATGCCGACGGATATTCCGTCGAACAGTCGTCGCTACCTGGAAACATTTTCAAATCTCCAGATAGCGACGGATTAGCCATCGACAAGTATTCGGAAACTGGTAATATCCGTCGCACAACGGTCGTAAGTCCGTCGCTAACTGAGAATATTTTGAAAAAAAATTACAGCGCTTTCCCTGTTCGCAAAAATATGCATAAACCAAACAAATATATAATGCACACCAATTATCCAACAATCACATAGACCAAATATATAATGCACACCAATTATCCAAGAATTACATAGACCAAATATGCACATACGAATTTAATGCACACCAATTATCCAAGAATTAATATCAAAGGCGCATAATAGATCGATATGAACATCATGAGCTGCCCCGTAATAAAACCAGTTGTTGCTGATACCTCCTTCTCGGTTCCTTCTTTCATAACCCGAGCTCGGAGAAGGAAGAGATAAGAGGGCCCTATAGGACCATTGAGCAACTCGAAAGAGCTCGGGATCGCTTACGAAAAGTGGAAATAGAAGCAGATGAGTATCGAATGAATGGATATTCTGAGATAGAACAAGAAAAAGTAAATTTGATTAATGCTACTTCTTATAGTTTAGAACGATTAGAAAATTACAAAAATAAAATGCTTCATTTTGAACAACAAAGAGCGATTAATCAGGTTCGACAACGAGTTTTCCAACAAGCCTTACAAGGAGCTCTAGGAACTCTGAATAGTTGTTTGAATAACGAATTACATTTTCGTACCATCAGTGCTAATATTGGCATCCTCGGGGCCATGGAAAAAATAACTAATTAGCCCTATAGACCAAACCAAATTAATATAAAATAGACATCAATTATCTGAAAGAGTAACCTAATATTCGTCGTTATAATCCGATCATAGCACAAATATTTCAAAATTTCCACAAATATTCTAAAACACATAGGAAAATCGACAATGATATCAACAAAGACCACAAGTCAGACGATGAATCCTCACAACCAGGGATCATAGTTGCGTTGAGACATGTACCATTCTATCAGCCACTTTGCATACGAAGGCTCAATCTGGTTGAAGTCTTCTGTAGGGACAGGAGGGTCGGTCCCGATGCTACTACTCTCTGACGGTGGCTCCTCCTTAACTTCAAGCTTGGGAGCAATCTCTTTCCTGATGGTCATCGGTTCTTCCTTGACCTCGACCTTTGGTAACACCTTCTCCTTAACAGTCACTGGCTCTTGTTTGACGACGGAGACTTCCTCCGTGTCGACCTCCAAGGGTTTCTTGCCTCGACCCCTTCCTCGACTAGCAGCACCACCTAGATGAGTCCTAGGAGCCATCTTTCTGACAACAGAAATTTTCATATAGGGTAAAGAAATTTACTCAAATTATAAAAGTTGTGACGTTGGTTTTTTGCAGCACCACAAGACTAACAGAATTACTATGTAATCATGTACTTACCAATAACCGGATGTAACTGGAGTCGTTGAGCCTATCGTACAGTAATTGGTAGATCCGCTGGTATAGGCCGGATGTACTTAGTTTCTGCCTCGCCAGTCGAATGGCTTAATTGCCAAGTATGGGAACGAATGGCTCAGAACACAACCCAAGAATCATTCTAGTATACATTAGTGTTGGATTTCTTGATTCCGTTACGTTCTTCAGATACTAGATACGATAAAAACATATACTATACCATATGTATAGAACATAGATGATTCACACTAATGTATGCTAGAATGAATCTTGGCTTGTGTTCTGAGCCATCCGTTCTGATCAAGTATCTTCCTTCTCCTCTCCTCCACATGGCTCTGAACCCATCTGCTCCTCCCTACTTCTCTTCTTTTTATTTGACTCTCTCAGCCACATATGATATCCAGCTCAAGTGTAGAGTCGAAGGAGAAAAAGTGGGCAGGAAGAGAAAGGGGAAGCAGCACAACCGGCGACATGACCCGGAGGAAGTACAGAGGTTTTCTTCAACATACGTAGGAGAACTATAAGGATATATCTTTTCACAACATATTACCTTGTCAAAGACCCTTTATGTGACAACCATATTACCGCGATGTCGAAAGACTAACATGTTATAATTTTCTAAGGCGTGTGTTTTGACATAATCCTCCAAACTCTTTCCTGCTATGTAATAATGCAAGATTACTACATAGGAGAAAAGAGTTGGGAAGATTATGTCAAAACACACGGCTTAAAAACTTATGACATGTTAGTCTTCTGACACCGCGGTAATATGATATTCACATGAAGGGTCTTTGACAAGATGACATGTTGTAAAAAGATATATCCTTATAGTTCTCCTACGTATGTTGAAGAAAAACTCTATACTTCCTCCGGGTCATGCCGCCGGCTGTGCTGCTTCCCCCTCCTCTTCCTGCCCATTTCTTCTTCTCCGACTCTACACTTGAGCTGGATATCATATGTGGCTGAGAGAGTCAAATAAAAAGAAGGAAAGTAGGGAGGAATAGATAGGTTCAGAGCCATGGTGGAGGAGATAAGAAGGAAGATGCTTGATCAGAACGGATGGCTCAGAACACAAGCCAAGATTCATTCTAGCATACATTAGTGTGAATCATCTATGTTCTGTACATATAGTGTAGTATATGTTCTTATCGTATCTAGTATCTGAAGAACGTAACATAATCAAGATGAACTCACTAATGTAATACTAAGACATCATCTACTACTATATAAGATATAGTGATAGGTTGTCGTATCATCATTGCCGAGGGATGAGGGTCGGAGGACAGTCAACTTTATCTACGGCTACATAGTTTCTACCTCGCCAGTCGAATGGCTGCAGGGACTATATGTCCTGATCACCATGTCGTACCGTAGACTAATGCAAATGGAGATGGAAATATTCGTCGCTAACCGGTCACTAGTCCGTCGGTAACTGAGAATTTTTTTGAAAAAAAATTACAGCACTTTCCCTGTTCACAAAAATATGCATAAACTAAACCAATATATAATGCACACCAATTATCCAACAATCACATAGACCAAATATGCACATACGAATTTAATGCACACCAATTATCCATGAATCATATAGACCAAACCAAATTAATATAAAATAAACATCAATTGTCCTGAAGAGTAACATAATATCCGTCGTTATAATTCGATTTATCTTCAAGTGTGAGAACGGATGGCTCAGAACACAACCCAAGATTCATTCTAGCATACATTAGTATGAATCATCTATGTTCTGTACATATGGTGTAGTATATGTTCTTATCGTATCTAGTATCTGAAGAATGTAACAGAATCAAGATGAACTCACTAATGTAATACTAAGACATCATCTACTACTATATAAGATATAGTGATAGGTTGTCGTATCATCATTGCCCAAGCCTGCCTCCCAGACCCCGACGCCCCAAGCCAGCCGCCCAGCCCCCGACGCCGCCGCCCCAAGCCTACCGCCCAGCCCCCGACCCAAGCCAGCCGTCCAGCCCCCGACGCCCCAGCCCCAAGCCCGCCGCCCAGCCCCCGACGCCCATGCCTCAAGCCCACCGCCCAGCCCCCGCCCCAAGCCCGCCGCCCAGTCTCCGACGCCCCCGTCCCAAGCCCACCGCCCCCGCTGCCCCTATACGACACCGCGAGAGAGAGAGAGGGGGGGTTACCTTCGGAAGAAAGAGAGAAGAGGACGCCGACGTCGACGCCGACACCGACGCCGATCACCGAAGCCGACACCGACGAAAGAGAGAGAGAGAGTAAATTTGGGGGGAATGCAAAAAGTTCCCCCTGCCGTTTCATTTAAAGTCTAGTACGTATGTTTAGCAACGGACTAGCGACGAAGTAATATCCGTCGCCCAGTAGTCGCCCTATTTGATACTTGCCGACTGAATATCCGTCGCTACGTGGTCGAAGAAATGTTCCGCCAATTCTTTACACAATTCGTGCCAAATAATCGACTGGGTAGCGACGACTACTTTTCCGTCGCTATATCACCGACTACCTAGCGACGGATATACGACCTTTCCTCCTCCTAAAATTGAAATAAAAAATGTAAAGGAGTATGGTCGGTAACCCGTCGACGAGCTGCCACGAAGCCGTCGCTAACACCGACTGAAAATTTCCTTCGCTAATTGTCCGTCGCTAATGTACAATATTTTGGAAGTGAATTCGTCAAAAGACGATATACAATTGTCGGGTAGACTGTGATACCAGTCATAAGCTGAACCCGTTAAACACCTGATGAAAACTCGGGTGAGAAGAGCATCATTCTTTTGCAAATGTACAGTCATAATATCAAAATAATTGATATATTGACTAGGAGATGCCTTTCCATCAAATAACACCACCGATTGTGGCTTTAATTTTGGAGAAAAGGATACATCATTCCAATGAGGAGGATAAGGTTGCTTAATCCCTAACCTCTGGAGCTGATCCTTGTACTTCAGAACATCAAACTGTGCTTTTAGCTTCTGTACTGCTTGAATAGCTTCACTAGTTTGAAGAAGCACATTCGATTGAATAATTGTTGGATATACCATGACCCCTACCGGAGGTGGTACATCTTCTGGAATAAGAGGATCTGGAGCTGCAGAATTTTAATTGATAGCAGGCTCTTGACTAAGATTATTCAAAGGTGTATCAACCCCTTGACTATCTTGAATTTTTGCTGCTACCTGAACCGGTGTTATCACTGCCGGCTGAACAGTTTGCTGAGTTATTATTATTTGATGCATAGTTTGCATCAAGGCAAGCATGTCCTTCAGTGATTGTTCAACTGCAGAGAGATGTTGTTCTGTATTAGCAGTTGACGTCTCTGGTTTATCTCTGATAGCATAATATTCAACCTCCCTTGAACATACAGAGGGATTGGTATAGAGGTATGAATTAACACTATCAGTTTCTGACTCCAACGACTGGGTACCCCCAGCTTCTGAATCTGAAGATTGTACCGATCTTTGAACTCTTGATCAAGTATTCTGATATACCCCTTCAAAAGTATCAAGGAGTCGGTTGAATTGTTGTTGGCTTGGAGTCCGGAATGAATTGTGTCTTGGACGTCGTCCTCTGTTGGTATGAGTGCCATGTTGACTGACGCATATGACAACTCATGTTCTTGGTCATCAACTTGCTGCTGAGGCACATTGTAGCTTAATCGATCAAAAACTGACCGTTTAGAAGCCGAACAGCAACATTTGATTACAATCTGGTGTCACTCATAATGGTGATCTTCTTTGGGGAGTGTCACAGAAGATTTTCTGCTTTTATGCTTTTGTACGAGTAACTCGCGTAAATCAGAAGGAGTATAGGGAGTAGTCTTCTTTATTATATTTGGGACAAAGAAACATTTAGTCCCTTATGTATAAAGAAGATTACTGGCTGCATTAGCTGAACCAAACTGTATATTTTTACGCGCCTGGAGTTGCGTGCTTAAATCTTGTGATTTTTGTGCACAAAGGACTCCATTAGCATTACGCGTAATCTGAAGGTTTGGCAACTTGCGTAAAGCAGTTTAAGAAGGTTGTTGGTAGAAAACTAAAGTTTTACCAACAATAGGATTCTTATTTTTATGCTGCATACATGCAGGCAAATTCACTTTAGATGCAAAGGCATCATTGTGAACTTTATCTATGCTGTCACAGATAGGAGATTTACCTTTACGCGTAGAGCGCAAAACATGAGTATCTGCCACGTCATAGACGAAAGATTTTCTTTTACGCGTAGAGCATAAAGTTTGGGTGTCTACCACGTCACAGACGGAAGACTGGTTTTTACGCGCAGAGCGTAAAACTTGGAAGTCTACCACGTCACCGACGGGAGACTGATTTTTACGCCCAGGATGCATCACTAAAGTAGAGACTGCCTCGTCACAGACCGGAGCCTCCACAACAGGAGTGGGAAGGATTCTTTTGCCTTCAGAGATAGCAGGGAGATCCGAGGATGCTTTGGACTTAGGAATCCAAACTTTTTGTGCCTTCCGCGATTTCTGAACATTGGAGCAGCGAGTACTACCCCCAGTTCGAAGCATTTCTTCGTAAGCATTCTGGTCGAAGTGAACAACCAGAGTCTTCTTTGTCGATCTGACCAACACATCATCATATTGAGCAATTGCCTTCTCGTCAGAGGAGAAATTCGTCTCCAGCAGAGTCGCCATTTTGTTTCACTTAACAAAATACCTAAAATTAGCTTTTGAAAGAAAACGAGAAAAAGTACAAAAGTACAAATTATTTCTAGGAAGTATTGCTATGGAAGTCTGATCTGAGAGCGATCATTTTGTTCCTTGGACCATACGATGATGATGAAGAGAACTGCTTGAAGAAGACGAACAATCGGAAGAACTAAGTCACAAAAAAGGTATCGAGCAACGGTACTGATGGCACAGTCGAATGCTTTCCTGCTTTGCTTCACCCTGTTCTTGAAAAAAAGTTGAAGAAATGCTTCTAGGAATATCACTATGAAAGTATAAGTTTTCTCAGAATCTCCTCTCCCTGTATCTCTCTTGATCTCTTCATGTTGTATGTATTAAAAATAAGTCTATTTATAGACTAGACCCTCTGTGCGTAAAAAGCAACAAAGTTGGGTCTCTATACAAGTAATTTTCATCTACGATGAAAATCAACCTCTACGCGTGATGACACGTATCCCATGTTGAGTTTTGATCTCTACACATGGTGACACGTGTCCCACTACTTCAACAAAATGAGGAGAGCACATACACACGTTCTTTGATAAGTATGGCATGAAAGCCACGTAAGCAGACCACGTTCTCATGTAGCCAGAAAAGATCGGACGTAAAAATGACCCAAAATATACTTCCTGCGTAAAGTGGCAAACTTGGCGTAAAATAACCCAAAATAGACTTCTCGCGTAAAGTGGTTGAAAAGTAGCCTTGAGCATAAATTAACTCAAATAAACTTTACGCGCACAACAGCCTTGAGCGTAAAAGCTCGAATAACTTTCGTACGTAAAAGAAGCAATCTCTTGAGCATAAAGTAGCCCATCTACACACTAAACAACAAGTGTTGGGTTTGATGTAAATCAAATCTTCTCGACTTCTATGCTGTTCGCTATCAGAAAATCATTATGTCAGAACAGTATCACGTGCATTAAATGCGATGTGGACAGCCTGTCTCCAGCGTAAAGTTGTGAGGATGGTTCTTGCGTAAAATAGCTTGCGTAGAATTTTACTCTATTGGATTTCTGTGTAAAGTCTGAGTCTGACTTAGTTTGACTTGTGTAAAGCTGTCAACTTCTTTGACTTGGTCTATGAAGTACTTTTTACGCTCCTAGAGGCACGACTCTTGTTAGTTTCAAGAATGAGCTTTTTGCGCCAGCACGTGCTCGTCCTGAAAAGTTCAAGGCCAATAACTTGAACTTGTTTAACTACGAGTTACATCGCATCATCTATTCCACTATTCTTCTAAAATCTACTTCGAAAGATGATGTCACTACACTAGAGCTTTCTGCCATATATCACATTCTTAAGGGGATTTCTTTTTCTGCCCCTAAGACTATCATCCAGATGATGGAAAGATATCGTGTAAGAGACCGCAATCTCTCTTATGCGATGCTTATCCCTCGCATCTTTCAGCATTTTTATATCGATTTATCCACCTGCGTTCTGGACCCTGAGCCCAAGTATCTTAAGCTTTCTCGTCGCAGCATTGCCACTGCTCCTGCACCTCCTACTCCTACTCCTACTGCACCTGTTCCTCCTCAGATCTACCCTATGACTTTTGAGGGTATCCATCAATACCTTTTGGATATGCAGACTTTCTTTGTTGACACTTCCAGGGAACATGAGTTGCGTGACGTGACTCGGTTCCAGGCTATTGCCAACTCGTTTGCTGATCTCCGATTTGCTCAGACGGGTCATTCTGCTAGTTATCTTCCTAGAGACCCTACTGTATCTGGTTACCGCATTGAGGATAAGGTGGTCCATTCTCTGTTCCAGTCAGGGAACGTTTATGATTGGTACCATGGCTCGGGTGCTAATCCACACACCTCTGGAGCTGGCACATCTGGAGCTGGTCCATCCGGACATGGTGGACATGCTGGCACTGCAGATGATGATGAGGATGAGGATGATTTGTGATCTAGACGTACTTCTTTTGTCTAGATGATCACTTTTTGAGTCTTTCTATTGTCTTTGTTTACTTGGAAATGCTCCGACATTCCTAGCTAGTATCAGTACTCTTATTATTTGCATGCGTGGTTGAGATTTCTTTTGTGACTTTTGTCTGATGAACATGTTTTATGCTTTCTTTAGCATATTTTATTCAGTCTAGCATTATTTTATATTTCTCATAGCATTATCTTTTATATATTATGCTTCCATATAAACTGCCTATGAAATATTTTCTGCTTGTCACATTTCTTTACTGTCTGTGACGTTTATACCATTCCTGTGAATAATATCAAACTGCCTGTGATAAATTTTTCATATATATTTTTTTTGTTTCTTCACTGATTGTTACTTATGCATATATTACAGGGGAGCTTTCTCTTTTGCAATTATTTTGCTAAGTGACAACGGAGGAAAAATAAAATCTAACATCTTAGATTGTAAGAATACAGCATATGAACAATCTACAGGAACAACTTTTTTGGTACATTTTTTGGTACAATTTGTTTTGATAAAGACCAAAGATGTTATAACGGTCAAGGTTTGTCAATTATCAAAATGGGAGAGATTATTGGCCCATTGGTTATGGTCAAACCTGATTTTAATAATTGTTCAAACTCTGTCTTGATAACCCTGACCAACCCTAACAGAACTCGGCTAGAGTTCGGCCAGAGTTCGGTTAGTGACCATTTGATTTTTGAACGTTTGAAAAACTTGGTCTCCTTTCAGTTGCGGATTGTTACATAGAGTTCTGTCTGAATTCTGGCTGAATTTTGCCTTTGGAAAAACTATAAATAGAGAAGAATTCTGATCATTTCAAATCACTCATTCACTTTCATCTCTTCTCTTCTAAATCTTACGTTTCTTCCAAAGAGTTCTAAAAAGCTTTCATTTTACATCCCAAGCCAGTTACAATTCTCTAGTCAATTTGTCAGTACGGTACGGTCTAGAAGATTTCAGAGAAATTGTAATCAGAGGCTTGATTGAAGAAAGACTCTTCAAAATTAAATTTGGTCAAGTTCTTCATATCAAACCTCGCATCTGTAGAAGTTGCAAAGACTTCGTATAAAAACTTACGGGATTTTCCAATAGTGGAATCAACTAGAAGCTAGAGTTCTTCCGACTGGACTAGTCCTCACAAGATGGAAACCAGTATACATCGTTGTGTTTGTGTTTGCCTTCTGATCTCTTTTCTTTACAGTTGTTGTTTTGTGATTATTGATATTATTTTTGTGATCTAACTGCTAACAAGTTTTTAATTAGCAATATTTCGCTGCCTACTCTATTCACCCCCCTAGAGTATTCTGCTTTACGACTTCGTTCCTACAGATAGTTCTTCTCATGGTCCCAAAGCTGTTGAGACGTATATGCTATCACCTTACAATGCTGCATCAATACATACCCAAGTCCCTTCCCGAATGCGTCATAATATACTGTAAACCCTCCCGGTCCTACTGGAAGCGTCAAGATCGGGGCTGAGATTAATCTCTTCTTGAACTCTTCAAATGATGTTTGACACTCTGTTGACCAAATAAACTCTATCTTCTTGCGCGTCAAACGCGTCAAGGGTGCCAAAATCCTGGCGAAGTATGCTACGAACCTTCTGTAGTAACTTGCCAATCCTAGGAAACTACGCACATCTGCTACTGTCTTCGGAACCGGCCAATTTTCTTCTGCCTCAACCTTCTTCGGATCTACTGACACTCGTCCTCCAAAAATAATGTGTCCCATGAACGAAATACGATCCAACCAAAACTCGCATTTACCAAGCTTCGCATAAAGTTGATGCTCCCTCAAGGTTTGCAAAATTGTCCGAAAATGTTTCTCATGTTCTTCTTCAATACTGGAATAGACGAGAATGTCGTCTATGAACACTACTACAAACTTATCCAAATATGGCATAAAGATGCGATTCATCAAATCCATGAGCACTGCTGGGGCATTAGTCGGTCCAAATGGCATCACCAGAAACTCATAATGCCCATACCGTGATCTAAATATTTTCTTGGGTATGTCCTACTCCCGGACCCTCACTTGATAATATCCGGATCGAAGATCAATCTTAGAGAAGACGCAGGCTTTACTTAACTGATCAAACAAGTTATCAATCCTTGATAACGGATACTTGTTCTTCACTGTTACTGTATTCAACTACTGGTAATCAATGCACATTCGTGTCGATCCATCCTGTAAAACCCCTAAATTTCTACTATATTTTTATCAATTTTGGTACTGATTTAAAAATTTTGTATTGTACGTCGCGAAGTCGTATTGTACGTTGTGCGCAAACGACGTATTTCGTAAATTGCTCGTCGAGTGCGAATATGTGCGAGGTACATATTTTTGTAAAATATTTTATTTTAGAAGCTTGATTTTTTAAATAATAAATATTTTCGATTATTTAAAGTTGTAAAATACGTCATATTGGAATTTCCAACTCTTTCTTTTACATTATGAAAGGTTTTATAAATAGTAATTTCGAAAACAAGGTATTATGCAAATATTCATTTCATACGAGGTACATAAATTTAAATTTTATATATATAATTCCATTTTTTGAATTTATTGATATTAATATTTTATTATTCAAAAAGATATTTAAAAATATTTATTATTTTCGAAATTATTATTATTGATAATTTTGGAAAATATATTTGGAAATTTTTGTGGCCATTTTAAATTTTGATTTGATTTTATGGTTTTTAATTTAAAAAGTTTAAAGGCAGAATTTATATTTAATTTGAGTTTAGATTATCTAGGTTTAAATTGGAATTTAATTTAGATTTGATTTTTGAATTATCTAAATGGGGTTTAAATAAATGCTAATCCTTATCCAACTGGAAATTCCCACCTCCTATATAAGGAGAGGTACTCCTCCATAATTCTCTACCACAACCATAATGTGTATCGTGCCTGTGCCTTCTATATCTACTATTCCCAAGTAGATGTACATTATCCCTCTTCACTTCCGACAATTCCGGACGCATCTCCTCGCCACCACCACCGTGTCGGACACACCCGATATGGCCAATCCTATCAAACCCTATCTCCTGGGAAGAAACTCCCCGTACCCCGTGGCCTAAGCCACCAACACCAACACCAACACCCGCACCGCCAGAACCGGCCACTCTGTCACGACCACCATCACTGTCGTCTCCTTCCAATCTCTGTCAAATCTCATCACAAACAACATTGCCAAGACCACCAAAACTACCATGCTCCTCTCTGTAAGCCACCACCAACATATTCGTGGTCGACTATGTCTGTGTCCAACAAAATCACTGTATCGATCGTGTCCGGACCCCGTGTCCGGACCCCATGTCCATCCCATATTTTCCAACATTACAAACCGAATCGTCGCGCCAACCACAGGCGCCACCACCATGGTCGACCCCAACCGAGCAACCACCACATATACCAGTATCATCTCCAAACCAAAAACCTCTCACCTCGACTTCGGGACCGCCGACTCGGCGTCGTCTAGAAGACCGTGCCACTTTTATGCGACCGACGACGCCTTCAGCCGAGTACCACGATCGCTATCGGGAACGTTCGCCGGTGTTGAGCTCTCCGCGCGCGCCCATCGTCGGCCGGACGCCATCGCAGTGGCGATTTCCCCCGTCGGCGAGCCCCCGTCTCCACAGCGCCAACCCCGGCGCGTCCCTACCGCGACCACCGGCACCGCCTGGCCGCGCGCCAGATCCTCTCCATCGGGACGTCCGCCGACCCCGCTCCCTCCGCTGACCGCTGCCTCCGCCGAGCCTTCCGCCGAACTCCGGTAATCCCCTATCCCGGACCTTCTTTCCTATCTCTCCCTCACCCTCTCCTTCTCTCTCTAGTTTTCTCCTTTCCCCTATTTTTGAGTTGATCCCTCAAAGGAGAGAGGAGATCACTGATGTCATTCAATACTTGAGTTTTTTTGTTTGCTTGCTTTCCTCTCTTCCGAGGAGAGGAAACCGAGGAAACAACAGCTCTTTTTCCTGTTTGTGTTTTTGCTTATTATTATTATTATTATTTTAGGTATTATTATTATTATTATTATTATTATTATTATTATTATTATTATTATTATTATTATTATTATATTACTAATAAACAGTAAATATGTTTGTACAAAATGACTTATAGTATTTAAAGGTTAATATTTTGTTAGGTTATTAAATATTCAAAAAGGGAAAAAGTTACTTTTATAATTTTGGGGTTTGGCTCCGCATTTATTTTCGATTTGGTTTAGGAAAACTAAACTTTGATATTTTAAAATTATTAATAATAATAGATATTTGGACCTAACATAAAAATATTGTATTTTCGGTCTAATTAAATTATATTCTATTTTTAACAAGTTTTATAGCAGCACATCCCTAACTTAATAAAATATATATATATATATATATATATATATATATACATATATATATATATATATATATATATATATATATATATATATATATATATATATATATATATATAGTTTTCAAATGATGATTTTTGGAACAGAAAAAGGTGGTTAAATTGTTGGTATTTCTTATATTATTATTTAAACATATTTTTATGGATTTTCTAAATTACAAACAAATTATAAATATTTTCTAACTATATTTTCAAAGTATTATAAATATTTTCTAACTGTAGCAAGCACTTTCTCCACGAATTCTCGTTGATTACCAATCTTGATAATAACTGAACATATCTATTTCCTCGCGACTTCAGACCTCCGTCCATCAACCATGGCTATTGGACACAACAAAACATGTCAGAACATTACACCACATCAGGCGACACATCAGGCAAGACACCTTGCCTTTACTGTTTACTTTTTTGCTCAATATCATGCATGTTTTATTTCTTATCAAGTTGTTCTTTCAAAACTATATGTAGCTGCAAATTATTATACTTTATGCAATTGGCTTAGAGTTAAGGGACCACCATATGTTTAGAGCATCTCATAAACTGTCACGATGTACCACGGGTTGAGTGTGAGTTGTGAGTCGTATATAGCTTTGGACTTGCGTACCGACCGTACATCGGTGCGTACAGGCCGTGCGTTAGGATATAACTGCTAATAGGTTTGTGTAGAAGACTTGGCAGTTATTAAGGATTAAATAGTGTCGTGGAGACGACCCATGTATAGTATCATAGGGGGAGAGGACAGCTATTAGCGTAGGGGCTACATTTATTTTTGCACACATTTTGGGCCGATAGTGACTCGGATGAGCGCTACTTACTGTCCCGGGCCGATGGCCACTCTTTATTACTCTGCTGATCCTACAGCCCCTGCGTAGAACGTTGTCCTCAAAGTGCATATCACATAGAATGGTTAGGAACCTTTACTCGTGCATACTTTTCTGTTGAGCTTTTATTATTCAGTTATTGGCATGATATTATGTGTCTTATTACGTCCCTCTGAGGACCAGGTGATCTTTCCAGGTGTGTTTTCATGATTCTTGCAGGTGCTCTAACTAAGGTCATTCCTTCCTTCGTGATGATTGCTCTTGGACTCGTCACTTGCTCTCGTTTGTTCAATTCTTTCTTATATATTTTTTTCCATATTTAATTCAGTTGGTAGTGGATTTGTCTCCGCCCAACTATTGTATACATGACAAACTCGAAGTTGCTTTTATATTATTATTTATCTTCGTGGATAAGATTTAGTAGTCTTGGCTTTCTACATTTACAGCTTATGTATACATACGAGCCGTATTTACTCGTATGTATATAGCTGGCATGATACGTATCTAGTCCTACGTATTTTGGGACTGGGGCATTACACATCCTTCTTGGGTACTAAAATCACCGGTGCTCCCCAGGGCGATTCACTATCTCGGATAAACTGCTTCGCCTTCAGTTCTCCTTTATGCTAGTACAACTTGTCCAACTCTGACTGCGATATCCTATAAACTCTACCGGCTTTAGGCTCCGTTCCAGGATTCAACTCAATGCAAAACTCCACATCTCTCACTCGTGGTAAACCTAAAAGCTCATCTGGAAATACATCAAGAAACTCTATGATCACTCTTAGAATCTGTTCCTGCTCTGCCAATGCCGCTGTAACTATGCCCTGGGGTTGACCCTCCAATGATCGAACAAAGATGAACTCCTCAATGCCAGGTACATTAAATACTACCCTACCTCCTCGATAATCTATCGTCGCATGACTGTCTCTCAACCAGTCCACGCCTAGGACAACGTCAAAGTTGCCCATAGGGAACTCAATCAAAGATGCGGACAATAATCGCCCGTACACTATGACCGGATATGCTAAGCACTCTGCTAACTCCTACAAACCCGCTACCAGTGAGTATATTCATCCTCTCTGGCAATGCCTCATGTCACGACCCGCACCCACTGTGAGAGTACGAGCACGTAACAACGCCCAGGCTACGCCACAGTGTCGGCAATAGAATGCTGTTCTAGGTCACTATCTAACCAACCAATCACGCAATTATATAATGTACTTGTCAAAATATCAACTCTGAACGGAGGACAAGTATAGATATAATGTAAATCTCAATCACAGTCTAAGCACGATATGAAAACACAGAAGATTATAACTAAGACTAAATAACAGAAATAAAACCAACAACTAAATAATATAATCTCAAACAATCTCAACTACAAAACTCAACTTATATACAATTCCAGTTCTAAAACATGAAAGCTAAATAAAACAACTAGCTAATCTCTCGATCACTCCTGAATGTCGGGGCCATAGGTAACTAAGCCATCTCCTGGTCAGTAATGTGTAGGACATGTGTCCTCAGGACAATCATCTGTAAAATTTACAACAGGTCCAGTCAGGACAGGAACGAGTACAACTCATCAAGAAAACCCAAGTAAAAGACAGAGAACTATAAAGCAGTTATAGACAGTTTTATTGATGAATATGGCAGTTTATATTTAGGTGATAATATAGAGAAGTAGTAAGATACAAGGAAAGTAAAGTAAAGTACTAAAACAAGAGAAGAATGATGGCAATAAAGACTGTAAAATAAATCTAGCTGAACTAAAGTAACATAATAAGTCCAGACAGTAAATGTAAAATAAGTGTAAAACTACTATAAATCCAGTACGAGATGAATCTAATACAAGATGAATCCAGTACAAGATGATTGTAGGTAGTGATCAAGAATCCAGGTGAGTCCAGCTATTCTAACAGTGTGTTTTAAAATACCGAGATCGACATGTAAACGGCTGTAGGTAATCAGGCACATCTTTCACTGATCAGGCGAGAGATGGCTATGCTTCCAGTAGATTCCAGTTGGGAGATTCCAGATTTAGGGTATGTCTATATGTCTTACTCAATATTTCTCTGCCCCACAATACAAATGAATCCAGAATTCGATACGATAATCGAGATGAGTCCAGCCAAAATATGATGATTCCAGAAATAGATTCCGGAATGATTCCAGTGATTCCAGTAATAGATGCCAGATAAGTAAGGTATGTGTGTCACATACATGAATCCAAAAATATTCATATGTGTTGTAACAGAGAATCACATAAAACTAACTATAACTGAAGTACAGTAATTGACAATTAAATGAGAGAACTATCAGAGAATGTACTCGCCAGATACTCTGAAAAGAGTAGTGTAATATCAGATGTCTGCACCGGAGTCACAATGTCCTAAATAGAACAGTACAGGTTATAATGTGTTTAAAATAAGACAAATGTTGTTTATGATACAATCTACATGATTCTAAGTCAAATATAGGTCAAAGTCAACTCTAAGTCAAATCTGGTCAACTGTCTAGGTCAAACTAGGTCCAAGTCAAACTTGGTCAACTTTGGGTCAACCCAAGTCAACATCTAGTCAAACTAGGTCGATTGGTCACATTTAGACTCAATGTTGACTTTTGGTCAACTCTAGTCAATCTTGTCACTTAGGCCTAGTGGGTCAATTTCTATGTCATTCCATAGGCTAATACCCTAGGATACCTTAGTACTATATCACATATACATATCCTCCTATAAAACATATATATATCATACCTCTTATATATCCTTATCTATATGTATACATATATAATCTAACCCCACATCAATTAACCTATATATATACTCAAGTATATGGACTCCTCATAACCAACATTACCCATAATCCCAATACCCTATCTCACTATCAATATATCTACAGCCCCAACCAAAACACATCTCAAAGTATACAAGTTATATATATATATATATATATATATATATATATATATATATATATATATATATATATATATATATATATATATATATATATATATATATATATATATATATATACACTCACATAAAATAAAAATAAAAATATACACTCACATATAGGTATAGCTCACAAACCACAATACCTACATAATACAACATGAGGACACATGAATGTATGGACTGTAACTATGAAACAGGGACTGAACCCAAATCCAAACTAACCCTGGGAGTGTCCACCATGTTTAGTCACAAGTGGACTGAACAAGGGACAGAACTTATATGTTGATTGGTACCCTCTAACTCACCTACCTACATATGAATTCTAACCCACACACCCTCATCTATAGTACAACCCACACACATTGTATACCTATAAGTTAATGCATATATGTCTATAGTTTTCACTCATAAATTGCTGGCTAAACCCTCTCCCCATATCACATTGCATATATCCATAATCCCACAAAAACATACATGGTCTCCTGATACAATCACCACTCTATCTCACTACTGCCTAGGCTACTGCTATATGATACAATGGTGGACTGAACACTATAAGATACTACTGATACCCCCAAGGACTGACATATAGACATAGAATGGACTGTACATGTTTAAAGACTGAACATGTGAACAAATATGGGCAAGTCAGTAGGAGATGAGGACTGAACCTGCCTTGAATATTTAAAACAATATGATACACCTTAGTCTAGGGACTGAACATCCAAATAGGAAGATCAAAGATACAATTTATAGACTGAAACATCATGGATGAGAACTAATAAGTACATGATGATGCAGCACTGGAACTAAGTTTCAGGATATGGACCAACATAGAAATCTCAGGAACAATATTCAGTTCAAATGATTACAACTCCAAAACCTCATAGCCAAATACCATGTATGAAATTCATTTGAAAACCCAACATATCACATATATATATAAGCATCACATATATCCTCATAAACCTAAATCAATTCGATTACTAACAACAAAACCCAAATCACTGTATAACCCTTAAACAAAACCATTTCCTGAACCATGTAGCAGTCGGCCTATTGAATAGCCCAAACTCATAATCAAAATCCTATTCTTAAATGAAAAACCCAATCTAACTTGAAAATCCGATTTAGCAGTAGTCAGTACACATGTGTAAGAATCAAACATGGAATTTAAACAGGGAAAATCAGTTCAAAACAGGAAATAAATTCTCAGAATGCACAAACTGATACGCGTATCAGTCCAATGGGAAAAACCAATTTCGAAATCGAAATCATGATAAATTGATAAATTTTAAGGTTGGTAAAACATCATACACATGTGCACGTGTCTACCACTTTCATACGTGTCCCTCTAAGTCGACACAAGCGTGTCCAAACACCACGAGCACTCACAGACACGTACACGTGCACTGCACAGCACGCAGCGTCGTACACGCGTACACGCGTGTCCATTGTACGATACAGGCCACATGGAGACACGTGGCCGTGCACACGTGTATGCCTAGGGTAGGGATACATGTCAGTGTCATGGTCCAGTGTCCAAGTTGTGTCGTGTCTAAGTTACAAGGTCGTGTCAGTGAGGTCTGTGCACTCATGCACAGGCTGTGCTCGACCAGTACGAGTGAGTTTTCTCATTCGACACGACACGACTCGACACAAGACTTTGGGGGTGTCTTGTCAGACATTGCCTCTAGGTCTGTGTCAAGTGGCACGTATCCACGTGTCGTATACAGTGCACACGAGGTATCAGTGAGCAGGACAGTGCACTCGTGTCGTGCACGCGTGTCCAACACCAAAAACAGACACAAAACGACACAGAAATACCTAACACCCTTCACAAAATTTAATGTACATACTTAGATCTACCAATTCATGTAATTACATTTACAGAAATTGAAAATAAATTCCTAAGAGGTATTTCCTCGAACACCTAACATACACTATGACACGTGTCCGAAACGGACACCAAACGGACACAAAATTCACCCAAATTCGAGGTACAGCTATGGGACACCTAAACCTAGCCTAATATACAAAGAAATCAAATTAATAATGCAATTTAAAGGGTTTTACCTATAGGTGCAATTTGCAAGAAAAAGCTCCAATTGGATGATTCTTCCTTGCTAGCCAAATGCTCCCAAATTGTTCCAAAGCTGGGATTAAACCCTACAATCAGAAAATAGGAGAGTATAAAGTTCTAATGTAAGAAACTAGGATTAAAAAGGAATTAAAATGGATTTATGGTGATTTTTGGAAGGGAAAAAAATATATTTTCTTTCTCCAAGTGTTGGAATAAATAAAAGAGGCAAGCCCTAATGAATAAGTGTTTATATAGGGTGGGAATCCCTATGTGGTTGGTCATAAGCTCAATAATTAGGGTTAGGGTTTACTAAATGGCCCATGGACTTAAGTGATGATCAATCAAATCATTAAGCCATAAGTCATTCCATGAACCCACAAGCCATGACTTAAATTCACCTAAACTAATCCTTCTAATCCAAAATTAGTTTCTAATGACTAAAAGTAGGTTAACCTAAGTTAGACTAGGGTCACCATAGCTAGGGTTAGCTTCTAGGCTAGTCCGCTAGGTCTCAACAAGTCAAGGTCAACCAGAATTCACCAATTCAATAAATCATCAAATAATTCAAATAAGTCAAAATGACCAAATTACCCCTAGGCTAAAAATGATAATTAAATCAACCTAATGACATGGTTAGGCTCTAGGTCATGCAGTCTCTAGGGTTTCACTAGCAGCACATCAAAATCACAAGTCATGACTTAAACCAGATTTTAAATAGTTTAAAAATTATTAAAAATCACCAAAAATTATATTGTAAAATAAATATCAATAAATAATAATTATAATTACAAAAATTTCAAAATTACCCCCATCTGGAAAATTGGGTGTTACGCCTCAAACTTCAATCCAATACGTGTCGTAAATCGTGTAGATATAAAAGAGTAGGTAGCCCCCGAATCAAATAATGCTACTGCAGGAAAAGAGGTAACAGAAACATTACCTGCAACTATGTCGTCTGAAGCTAGTGCATCCTCCAGTGATAAGGTGAAGGCCTGGCCCTGGCCTTGCTAAGCTCCCTGCTGCTAACTTCATTGACCATACTGTTGTTGTGGCCTTTGTTGGCCTCTCTGGTTCTGCACCTAGCGAAACATCTGAGCCTGCGTCGACAGACGCTGGACTAGCGGCCTTACCGCCAATGCTGGTCCTCTGTTCGGTGCTGCCCCTGGAGCTGGCAACGTCGGAAACTGCTAAACTGGCCCTCCTGGCCTCTATATCATAGGACAATTAGCAATCCTGTAGTCTGGACTGCCGTACCTCATGCACAACCCATTAGCTGAACGGCACACATCCCTAGTGTGCCCTCTCTTACCGTAGTAAGTATATCTAATGGACGCCCCCTGGCACTGTAGCTGGTTCCTCGGCTGCTGATGTCGAACTGGTGCTGTTATATCTGATATTGCCGTCCTCCATGGCACTCCTGACTCATGAATACGGATGTCGGGTGCTGATGCCGATGTTTGTTGTACTTCTCCTCCGTCCCTACTCTGGGAATGTGACCTCTTCTGGCCTCCAATCCTAGTTGCCAACCTTTGTTGGGTAAGCTCATGCCTCCGTGCTGCTATTAAAATGGCATCAAAAGTCTGATAGTCGTGCCCTTCTACTAGCTGTAGAGTCTCCAAATGAAGTCCTTGCTGGAATCTCATAGCCTTCTCTGGCTCTGTAGCCACTATCGTTGGTGTAAACTGGCTCAGTTTGCAGAGCTCCGCTGCATATCCATCCACCGTCTTACCAGCATGCTTGAGACTGATAAACCTCTTATGTAGCTCATATCGTGCTACCATGCCGAACTACTTAGCCTTAAGTATGGTACTGAAGCTATCCCAAGGAACAGGATGCCATATTCCAAACTCTTCTGATGCCCACCAGTCGCGGGCGTGATCTTGAAGTAACAGTCTGACTTGGTCAACCTTCTCTTCTGCTGGAACCTTTGCTACTGCCAATATGGCCTCAATATCCTGAAGCCAAGCATCCGTCGTGATGGCATCCTCCGTACCGTCAAAGTATCTCGGATTAAGTCGACAAAATCTTTCCAACGCTCCCGAATCATTCCTAACACTCCTCTCAAGGGCTAATTGTAATCCATGATTCAGTAGCACATTATGTTCCTGCTGCTGGGTCTGATGTTGTTGATGGGCTTCCACCTGACGCTGCTGAGTGGCCAGGAATCCCCGGATGACCTCCAAGAGCGCTGCAGCATCGGGCACTGTCGTGGCTGCCGGTACCGCCGGTGGTACAGGAGTTTCTAGAACCTGCGGTTCTACTGGCTTTGATATCACTTCCACTCGGATCTGGTCAGGAGAAGATATTCTCTCCTCTTGCTGCCCCGTCGAGCCATGCTCTATTAGATGTTCCTCCATGTTAGCCTCGTCAGCTTCTAAGACAGAACCACCCCTATAGGGAAAGATACAAGATATCAAATAACAGAACGAGGAAGATTCGAGGAAGCAATTCAAGTTATCCATCAAGGTGAGGAAGAGAAGATGGGACAAGAGATTAGAGAAATTTTGATTGAGACTCCTATAATAGTAACACCCCACAAGTCTGAAAATCAGACCTGCATAGGCCACCAATAAAACCTTATCATACCCCAGTACCGGAATACGGAGACGGACTAGGCCAGCTACTCCATATGAGGTATGCAAATGTCATACGGTGATCATGGTTGTCAAGAGACAAGGGGTGCATGCTACAATCAAGTCTCTTATGGTCTCACAGAGCATCTATGTCTCAATCATTCAAAAGAAAACAGTAATTAATGAGCATATGAGATAAAACAGTAAGGCGTCCCCGACGCTTCATCAAAATAATCATGGGAAACTAGCTTTATAACTTAGCTAGCCCAGAGAGTCATAAGTTCATAATCGTATTCAGCTGCAGTCTGATTTAATTATAATTATACAAAAGACAAAATATCCAGATTAACCGGCTAAATAGGTGCCGGTGGCTAAACTCCAGAACATAAGTAATAAATACTAGAGTGGTGGAGAAGAAATCCACTCAAGTCCCCTGCCAGCTATGCTCCTAGTATGCACCATTGACGTCATAGAGGAAGGTCGGATCCTCAGACTCTGCTACGTGATCTGGCCAAACAAACCAGCGGAGTAAGCCCCGAATAGAAAGTACCACAAGGGAGCACAAAAGAGTGAGATAAAACCCAAGCATAAAAATGATAATAATAATAATAATAATAATAATAATAATAATAAAAGCTTTCGGTCGTAACCTCAGTCCACAGCCTGTCGCAGCACAATAGCCCAACCCAACAACCAAACAAGGACATGGGTTGGACCATGTACCATGACAATCCATGTCCTTCGGCTACTAGTAGAAGGTACAAGGCACACGCAAGTCATTTTACAAGTGGCTAAATCATTCCTACGGCTTTCTATATTGGCAGAGTTATCCCCACAATTTTGTTATAGGAATCTTCAGATTGTGTCATTCCAGCAGGGCTAGCCAATCCATTATATATACAAACACGTAGCACATTGATTATGCACCGGTCCCCCGTAAGGTTACCGCGCTAAAACATATAACATATAGCACATAAGAGTCGAATATAGTCATCCACCATAGGCGAATGAAACCGTATCCATGGCGGCCAACCCGACACGTCAAGGCGGGACCTGAGGTGGCTGGTATGGCATGATCTCGAGATTCTTCTTGTCCAATGCACTTATCAAATTAGTTGCCTAGTTAATTCCTAAGTTATTCTCGGAGTTCGTATGTCGTGGTCATATGCTAATTCTCCTAGATGTCGTACATTGTACGAGTACCCCAAGTAAGGATCCGTACTGGCTCAAGGAGTCATACGTAAGAATCCCTTCTTAGTGTAATGCAACAAATAATACATACCACATCATACTACCGACCATTCACTATGTAAGTGCTGAAGGTTTTGGAAGTACTGACATATATCGCGTAGGAATACTTAGCACATGAGGTAGCACTTCGATGCTCACATAGAATGTACCTCAGTACACGCGTAGGATTTACCAGCACATGCATAGGTAGTCAGGTTGGGAATGAAGGTTAAGTACAAAAAATATGCAAGAAAGATCAAGAACATCCATAGGGGATTGAAACTATCAATCGCATATAAACTCCAGTTAGAACAAGACATGAAGATTCTTGAAGCTAAGACAAAGATCTACAACTTTCATGTTTTGAGTCTTATAAGATTATAGCTACAAAATAGCTCAAACAAGCAAAAACAGTAAATCCGAAGAATTTCAGCGCATGAGAATTCCATTACACGAGAATTTCAACGCACGAGAATCCCAGCGCATAAAATTCCAGCGCAAGAATTTTCGGTGCATGAAAGTTCCAACGCATGAAAATCCCAGCGCATGAAAATTCTATCGCATGAAAAGTCTAGCGCATGAGAATCCCATCCCATGAAAATTTCTAGTGCTCGAATTTCCAGCACATGAAAATTCCAACGCATGAAAATTCCAGCGCATAAAAATTTCTAGCGCACGAGAATTCCAGCGCATAAGAATTTCCAACGCATGAAAATTTCCAACGCATGGATAAAACTCACGTTGCGTCTTCAGTCCATGCGCATAGGGAGCCTACACGCATGACACGCACGGAGTCAAAAGGATGCGTTGCCGGGACTTCACGGCACATGGCCTCCCGGACGCATGAAAATTTTGGCGTGTGGACAATTTCGGCGCATGGGGGTCGTCGTCCCCAAACAGCAAGTTCAGCCATAAAAGTTCCAAAAACTTTCCATGGCCATAAGTTCCTCATCCAAACTCGAAATTAAGCAAAATAAAAGCCAAAATTGCATGAAATCAAATTCTCTACAACATAGAACAATTAATTTTAGAAAATAACCAAATTTGATAGATCAAAACCACAAAAATCTATTAAACCCTATTTTTAGAAACTTAGATCTACACAAAAGTAGCCATTAAAATCAAAAACATCAAGAACTAAACTTGTAGAAAATGAAGAGATGAACAATCTAGACTAATAATATCAAAGAAATAACAAGAAATAAAAATACAAGTGGTCTCTCATTTGTGCAAGATGTACTTGCCTAAGTGGGTTGGTGGTTGAGGGAAATGAATGAGAGACTGAATAAGGAAAGAGAGTGTGGAAGAGATTATTTATAGGAGTGGAGTTGGTTCATTAAAATCCTAGTCCTAATCATGCTCTAACCATTCCACTAATGATATGCTTCAAGGCTACATGCAACAATTAATAAAACAATAAATTAAGGGTGCACATGTACAAATATTGTATACATGAATCAAAAAAATAAAAAAAATGTATATCGGGATTGGGGAGTGACAGCAGCCCCTTCAACGGCTCCTTCATTAATCTCTCCGGGCTTCCAGAAGCACAGTCTCCTCGTGCCCAAAAGCGCAGTGACTTTGTCACCTCAGAAGCATAGTCTCCATGTTGTCCAAAAGTGCAGTGACTTCGTCGCCTCAGAAGCACAGTCTCCTCGTCGTCCAAAAGTGCAGTGACTTCGTCGCTCCCCAGAAGCACAACTTGTATAACGTGCAGCTTCTCCACAAATGTGGCATCATGCCACGTAGCCAGTATGGCAGCCGTATCCCTTCAGATACTGTCACATCTAGTTTGTTCAAACAATCGTATCTTTTCAGATACAATCACATCTCCTCAGAATACAATCGAATTTAGTTTGTTTAAATAGTTATATCTTTTCAGATAAATCAAATTTGATTTGTTCAAACAGTCGCTCCTTAGATAAGATTGAGATTCAGTTTGCTTATGTTGTTGTTCTTTCGATAGAAGCAAAATCTATTCGGTTTCATCCAAGCAAGATAGTCGAGCAATGGACACATGTCACGTATCAGTCACTCGATCATGTTGATGAATGATGCTAACCGTCCTAGATCTCGATAATGGAGAACTCCAACAACCGCCATGTGTCAGCTCAGCAGTAGCCCTTACGGAGTAGTTACAACAGATTTTTCCAAAATCTCGCACGCGCAGCGCTCCTGCACGTCAAAAATCCTCTCGCACATCGTATATGCAGCCTATAAATAGAAGGAGTCTTTATTCATTCAAGAGGCTTCGATGTCTTCTTTATTGGCAATTCATATTATCTCTCATAGGCATCAGAAAGTTAGAACAAGTAGGGGTGCAACTCGGGCGGGCAAAACCCGAGTCCGATTGGGTAAACCCGTTAATGAGTTGGGTTAGGGTTGAAGACACTCGGGTTCGGGCTTGGGTTCGGGTTAAATTTTTTGAACCCGATCAAAAATCGGGTTGGGCTCGGGTTCATGTGTCGGGTTACCCGAAGAACCCGAAACCCGACTTATATATATATATATATATATATATATATATATATATATATATATATATATATATGTTGTTTCATACTTAAATAAAAAGTTTAAATCCTAAATTTATCCTAAATTTATCCACCCAAACTATTCAATTCCTTTATCTTAAAATCTTATTTCAACTTGTATTTTGTAATGATCAAGACTTGATTGCTATTTGATTATGTGTAAATTATTACCATTGTTTTAAATTATTTTAAATATTATATTAGAGTCCGATAAACACGATGGACCCGACCCAACCCGAGTCCAACCCGATCCTCCGGGCTTGGTCTTGGGCTTCATATGTTGAACCCGAGGTCGGGTCGGGCTTGGGCTCGGGCTAGGCTTATGATTTATCGGGTTGGGCTCGGGTTGACCTCAAGCCCGACCCAACCCGCCCGAGTTGCACCCCTAAGAACAAGTTCAGTTCGTCGTCAAATCGTCAACGGAGTAAAGGAGCCGCTGTAGTGCTCGATCTCCACCGTCACACTTTTCTAGAAATTTTTGTACCTATATCACTTGTTTAGGAGTTTTCTATACTCTTTTATATGTTTAAAATATAAAAAGTTCTTCAACTTTTGTTCATGGCAAACAGCAACGTTCAAGCTTTAGTTACTCGAGCTCTTGTAATGGCACCAACATTTTATCAGAATTCCTTCTTTAATCCTTCGTTTTGAAATTTGTAGAATGAATGTAGAAATCGACGCAAAAATACATTCATCAAAATCAAGCAGCAAAAACTCAAGAAAATCATACAGCAGTCTGATCCCGTCAAAGGAACTCTTATATAGAGCTCACTCGTCGAGACGCAACCTGCTACATCTAGGACTTATTCCAACAAAAGCCGTTCCATTAGTTAGATCGATTCTTGTAACATTCGTCCAAATCGATCTATTCGATGTCACGGAGTGTTATCGTAAGCCAAGCTCAGCGATCGAGTCAGACTAGTCATCTAAGTTTTCGATCGAGTCTGACTCGCCGCAAGCATATGACATAGTTCGCCGCCCATCAGGATGGGGCGCTACAATTTTTGTCACCTTATATATTTTAAACCTCACATAGATAAACAATTAATAAAAATAAAATGTATTATATAACTTTTTTTACCATAATTCCCTAACATATAATTACTACTAATATTTTTCATCTTCCTTAGCAATTATTTTTCAATTACCATCATTATGATGTTTATGATTAATTGAAGATATGGTTAGCTGATCAAAAAGACCATCGGCTCTCTTTTAAAGATCAGTCGGTCCAATTATGAAATTTTAAACTTTCTATAAGCTTGATCGATTATGATTTTCAACTTGAAAAAGTCGACAATTAGCTGGCTGACCCGGATATATACCTACTATAAATTATTTTACTTATTTTATATTTGTTAATTATACAAGTATATGCACAGATGTGCTATATTAAGGTAAAGATCACTTCGGGTTGCTTAAATAGTTACATTTGGACAATTTTCTTAATAGTTTAGGTCTTGTAATAAAAGTTAAATGTAGGCCTACAAAGATTCATAATTTAAATTTTTATGTCAAATTATATTCTAAATTGATTTGGTCATTGATAAAATATAATTATTTTGTAAACTTTTAGTATATAGATTGTTAAACAAATTAATCAACCGGTCCACAAGTCTAGTCGGTTAATGGAATCAATCGGTTGGAAAATGTTTAGGATTATTTCGGTTGTACAAAATGTATAACTAACTAATTTGATTCGCTTGTCAAAATTACATATGCGGCAATCAGTCAGTTAACCTACTTGTACACTCCCAACCACCGTAACTTTTGTTTTGTATAGCACACGAATTTTTTTCAATGTTCTGCGTAAGCATGAAATTTTGTACATGTTGTACTGCATATCAGATCTACTACCTCTAGCTTTCACCATTTTTTATTAAATGGAAGGAATAATACGCTCTCACACCTCAGTCACTTGGGCTAAAGGTGATTGGCGCACACGAAAATGTTGGTAGAGATCATTTATGGGGGAAAAGATTCAAAAGCAACAACCAAAACTCCAAATATTAAGAACATTAGGTTTTAGATTATATTGTTAAGCCACATAACCTTTGATCTTGAACCCTTTTGCTTTAGTAAATGTTTTCATTATACCTACCGCACTATATGTTGTCAATATCTTTCCTTGTACCTAAGTAATATCATGTGAATCTATCTATGATGAGAGCTGACTATACTTTAAACCAAGAACGTCCTTTAGACTAATAAAAATTTATATCAACTTTTTAGCGCACAATTCCATTCGACTATAGTGATAACTTTAGAATAATCTACACTTAGGATAACCATAAGAACTTAGTCTATAGATTGAATGATGTGTTCTAATTTTGTCACACCCACAAGTAGCTAGGAACACACACACACACACACACAATGAACCAAATATTATATTCCTAAAACAGTCCCATCTAGCTAGTACACAAGTACTAGGTTCTCATCGAACACATAAATACATGTAAACTTTAATATATATCTCCAATTTGCAAGCTTACAATTTGAAGATGTTGCGATATAAGAATCTATCTAATTAACACCATTATCATTTGTTTTGTTCTCTAATTGTGCCTCTATCTCTCTCTATTATGTGCTAATTAATTAACCTAACAAGAAAGAAAGGGAGGTGATTGAATGATGGGGGTGGTGGTGGTGGGACTACAATGTCTTGATTGTGGGCAACAACCTAGTACCATTTTGTACAAGGGATTGGCTAAAGCGTAGGCTCCACGAACAATAATGTTATTTTTCTAGTTAGGAGTGAGCTCATTCACATGTTATGTTTGAAAAATAAATGTGTATTAATTAGGCCGGAACCCTATATATGCTTACTCCAACCAACCACCCACCCAACCTCTCATGCATGGTCTTTGAATATTTGATTTGATGATTTATTTAGTCTTACGAGGAACCACTAGAATTGACCTAGATGATAGTTAATGTTTGCATTTGTTAGCATTACTTTCCAAACTCATTGGCCCCGTCAAAAATGTTTTTGTTTTTGTTTAGCTAAACTTAACTCCCCCATGCTATGCAACTCCAGAAGAAATTAGAAAAAATATAGAAAATTACATAGACTCTCATATATTAATCTAGCATTGTTTTAGTGAATGATAAAGTAGGATCCACAGTCTTGTTTGGTAAATGGAAATTTGACCTGGATGTCGTAGTGTTTGTTGTCTAACTGCATCTCATGTAGCTCAGTATTATTCGTTACAAATAAAAGAGTTATACGAACATGAGATCTCGTACAAACTATTATTTAACCTTTTTAATAGACTAACTCCCACATGCTATGCAACTATAGAAAAAAAAAATTAGAAAATTACATATAATCTCATAAATTAATCTAGCATTATTTGAGGGTACATAAAGTTGGAGGTCTGTAAATCATTGTGTACCTTAGTATTAACTCTACACAAATAAGAGAAAATAAGAGAGTTATACAACGTACACAATATTATTTAACCTCTTTAGTAGTATTGGTTGAATGAAATTATACTAGACTATGCATGTGATTTGGATTTTTTTTTTTTTTTTTTTTACTTTGAGCTATTGTCACTCTTGTGACCCAGCTAGTACCTCCTGGCTTTTTTATGTTTATGGAATTGTGATCTTATCTATTTTATTTTTATTTTATTTTAATATTTTTACTAACAAAATCAAACATAATTAAAAATAAAGGAAGATTTTTTTTTCTATATTTTGATGTAACAAATAGGAGAGCAATCATCAAAGCCTCATAGTTGTAGTCGCTAATATGTGAAGACATAATGCATCTTGACTAGATGGATTTGATCACATGAAAGCGGTTTATTCCTTCAAATTAATGGTGGAAATTAAAAAAAAAAATTAGGAGAACAATTGGTTTGTATACAATTTTAGGTTTTGTTCTGGTTCAAATTTTAGAATGGAATAAAAAGTTTTAACAAATTTTACAATTTTTGTTTCCCTTGGGGACAACCCAAATTATAACACACCAAAGTTCCTAGGCCTGCGTTGGGCGTGCACACATGCTTCGTACATGATTTTGTTGAAAGAACGCTCCGTTAAGTTGGGCCCAAGGCCCAAAACAGGAAATTTTGCAAAACCAAGGAGTATAATAAAGATTTCACTTCTTCTATATTATTTTTTTAGTGTACCAAAAGAAAGGAAATAAGATTCTAATTTATTTGTTATTTCAAAGAATGAGAACGATTATTTTTTGGTAAATTATAATGGCACATCTAAAGTTACTCAGGGCTGGCCTAAATCTAATTTTTGTTTATTTACAAGTTTGCCATTTGAAAAATTACTCAGGACTAGTCCAGCTATAGGTATATAAGTCATTTTTTTTGTTTTTTGTCTTTCTTTCTTTTTCTCTTCTCCCTTCCAAAATCCTAAACATTTTCTATTCCAAATCTTTTTCAATCCATGTTTGTGCCTAAATTTATCTTATAGTAACTAAAATGTGATTTACTATTCATTCTTGACAGATTTTTGAAGTTTTGAACATATTTTAGGGTTACGAACTTCAAAAATTCGTCCACAGTCGCGACGGGGACAACGATGGACTGCCCAAATTTCTGACAGTTCTGATAGTGGATAGGACTGCCAGAAATTTTGGCAATTTTGACAGTCCAAAAAAATTGACAGTCCTAGAAGAAAGTTTTTAATAACCATAAAAACATAAGTCACGCAAGGATTTAATATTTTTATATAATATTAAGTTACTTTTCTAAATATTTTTAAATCTATTTTAGAGATAAATAAATTATCTACTCGATTTAAAAATACATAAATTATCTACTCGATTTTTAAAAAAATCAAAATTTTAAATCTATCTTATAGATAAGTCTCTCAGTTTTGCTCATTTTAAAATAAACCTTCGTATATACTGTCTATAAATCCATTTTAGGTATAAATCTATTTTAGAGATAAATTTTTCGATTTTGTTCATTTCAAAATAAACCTATTTTAGAGATAAATCTCTCAATTTTAAATCTATTTTAGTCTCTCAATTATCTGTTCGGCTAAAAAAACTAAAAATTGTAAATCTAACTTATTAGATAAATCTCTCAATTTTTTTTATTTCAAAATAAACCTTCATCTATATCTATAAATCTATTTAAGAGATAAGCCTTTAAATTTTAAACTTATTTTAGAGTTCTAACCAATGTTTTTACCGCATCTTTGTCTATAAAATAGGATACACGATATGCTGAGCCACGAACACAGATACGACAATATGATACGCAAAATGATATTTGAAATGTGATGCTATATCTCAAAATGAAATGGTAATTGTATCTACAATTCATGTCAAAAATATTTAGGACTGCCACAATTTCTGGCAATCCTAAATACTTATAGGACTGGCATAAAAGTGGACAGTCCTGAAATGCTTGATGTACAACAATCCATTCAGGATTGTCTAAATTTATGGCAATCCTAAATGTATTTAGGACTGCCACAAATTGTGGCAGTCCTAAAGTCGACTTGGTCGACTGCAATTGCCAGTAATTAGGGTTTATTAGGATTTATTTACATGCATTGTTTGTGAGGAGCCTTTGTGTCACATTCCGCTCCCAGAATACAGTGAACCGAGTACGTAACAGCATCTCCAGGCTACGCGATATACGAATAGTCCAGTACCCATATTCGAGATTGTCGCCCGTAAGGTTGTAGGATAGGTTTATTTCATGTCATAACTTGCAAAATAAAATTAATATCATTCAAAATGGACATTCTAAAACTATAAATTTGAAATGGACTATTATACCCAATACAACTATTAACCCAACTATAATTATATATTTATATACTTGAATTGATGATAAGAAGATCTGATTTCAATATGATTGCCTTCAATCGTCGCATCTCGTTCTTGTTCTCCAGCTTCTCTTCAATGTACAATAGCAGCTCCTTGGAAGTATGTCTATAAATCTAGTGAACAATACTAGATCGTCAAACGACATGCAAGTCCTCGGTCAAGGACGAAAAAATAAAAAAGTAAATTGAGTATCTTTAAAATGATCGGATTCTTGGAATTCCAAAGTAAAGAAATTGAGAAATTAATTCAGAGGGATTATAACGTTAACTTAAAATATGACTCTGACTATATTATATTCTAGAGAATTCCTCAGTGTTCGTTCTACGACTAAATCCTAATCATTCATAAATAACGACTACAATCACATTCACAACACCCTAAATTCACTACCACAATCACAGTCAGATTTCCTATATGATGATGCAATTTAGAGAATAATGTGGATCACGAACACTCTAATTTCTCGACAATAATTCCATTTATTCGGGACCATGTGGTGTCTGGATTGGGTACGGTGCTTAGATCTGATCCCCCATATCTTGTGGAAAACTTGTATGCATTAACTTTTTAAATTTTGATTTTATTCTTAAAATTTACTGGACTGTTCCCTATTGGTGAGCTAGGCCTCACCCCCGACATCGCAAGGCCTTACAGATGCAGGACTGCTGATCAGCTTTTACTGGAGTTATTATATTGTAGGGATTTCGATAGATGTGATCCAGTTGTTCTCTCCCACCCCATGATGCACCTACAATCACAGACAATAGTCTATTGACTCATATGTCTAATTTCATGTTCCAACTCAATTACCATCTTGTATGTCAAAGACAACATGCCATACGATAATATCTTGTTGGCAGGAGAATATCCAACTTATTACCATCTCGTGTGTCGGAAACAACACGCCATATGGTAATAATTGTTGGCAAGGAATCATTCAACTTTTTTACCATCTCGTGTGTCAAAGACAAGACGTCATATGGTAATAATTGTTGGCAATGAATCATTCAACTTATTTTACCATCTCGTGTGTCAAAGACAACATGTCATATGATAATAATTGTTGGCTAGGAATCTAGATATAAACTTAGATTATTCAATTATGTTTTTCTAATCCTGGAATTCTCTAAATTTGGCCAACTCCCGAAATTATTGAAAATTTCGGCAGAGTCTTCTTTGTATTTGTTGACCCAAAATTTTTACGATAGATAATATATATATCAAAATTCCGGGTACGTCGATCCCTTTGGTGGAGCAACCCTCAATACCAGTACCATGCAATATATAAAACCCCGGGTACGCCGACCCCATCGGTGGAACAACTCAACACCGGAACACACACACAGTTGAATATATATGAAATAGAACTCATAAAATAAATCTTATTTCTTATCCAGCAAGCATACTTAGCATGTCTTACCAATTACAACAATGAATAGTAGCAATTGGTTATAGCTCTGGTACTCAATCTCAAACAAGTAAACAAGCATTTCTCATTAGCAACCATCATTCAAGAAAATGAATTATAACAGTAATCAAACAAAGTATACTTATTTTATAACTGTAAGGTATTAATCAATCAACAATTCAAGTACTAATATTATTTGAAAATAAATACGATTAGCAAACACCTAGCTATATAAAATTATGAGATCCGTATTTTCGGAAGTTTCCGATGTTCTAGATAACTTCGGATTGATGAGCAATTGAATCTATCAATTCATAGACTAAATCAAAATGTTACAAATTAGTAATTATGCTGAATTATATATATTTTAGGTCAAAATTGTCGAAATATCAACTTTGGGTCCAAATATTAGTCATATACTAAGATATAAGGAAATTGTTGACATACCCTAAGTTTTCTTATATCAAAATTGATTAAAAAAGATTCTAAGCATTGTGCGAATGCTGAATTTAAACTAAATCGAGTTTACATGACTAAAATACTAAAATTAGACCGTTGCGCATAAGACAACCCTATGCTATTGATATTCTTATAATTCACCTAGGCTTTTCCATATGGAAAAGTTAAATTGTTAATTTCATATCTACATATATACTGAATTTCTTCTTTGAGTAGACCAAAGAGATCCTATTGTTCACTTTTGGACCAAAATGCCCTAATATCATTAAACAAAACATATCCTTATTAGAGTATTAGGTCTATATTGATCATTCCTAACCCCTTGAGATGTTAAATTTATAAATCTTTAGTTTCTTCTTGGACCAAAAGTCCAATTTTGGATCGATACGGCCAATTCGTATACTATGGATATCCTTATAGTAATATCCCTAGGATTCTTTTTCCCTTCATCAAAATTTCTATTTCTAAGATATTAGTTTGGTAATGAGTTCGAATTTTAAGTCATGGTTCAATATTGGAGTCTAATACTAATACGGCTACAAAGATAAAAATATATATACACTAAATATAAATTTAGGATGTCCAAGTATCAAGTCCTGTACATTTGACTCATCTAGGACTACAAGTTTAGATATACAAATATATATAATATATACAAATTTATAGTGTGGTATCCAACAAGGTGTATATGTATATATATATGATCATTATAGTTCAAAATTTAATTATATATATACACGAATGTATCCATGAATAATTCTTCATGGAACAAAATCATACACATAGGATACTTAAAATCCTAATACACCAAATTGATACTAGTATCAATCTCATCTAATATTATTGTGTCCGACCCGTGTGTTCTAATATCGTGTCGATGTATTTGATTCGACATGTCTGAATCGTATTCGATTCACATGTGTCCAAGCTATCATTCCTAATAGATTGTACCCAAGTGTCCGCATCGCTTCAATTATGCGTGTTCGTGTCCTAATTATATATATATATATATATATATATATATATATATATATATATATATATATATATATATATATATATATATATATATATATATATATAAACTTTTCTAATTTTATACTTTAAGAATATATATATATATATATATATATATATATATATATATATATATATATATATATATATATTCTTAAAGTATAAAATTAGAAAAGTTTATATATATATATATATATATATATATATATATATATATATATATATATATATATATATATATATATATATATATATATATATATAAAATATATTTTTATATATTTATATATATATATATATATATATATATATATATATATATATATAAAATATATTTTTATATATTTATATATATATATATATATATATATATATATATATATATATATATATATATATATATATATATAAAATATATATTTATATATATATAAAATATATATTTATATATTTTATATATATATATATATATATATATATATATATATATATATATATATATATATATATATATATATATATATATATATTTATATAAATATATATAAAATATATATATATATATATATAAATATATATATATATATATATATATATATATATATATATATATATATATATATATATATATATATATAAACTTTTCTAATTTTATACTTTAAGAAAATAACCTAAATGATTCATGTCAATTACATACAATTGAATCAAATGAAATAAGAAAATGGGAGAGGGCTTGCATTGAGAAAATAGATTTGGGATTTGGGCTTCTTCTTCTTCTTCAAACTTCTCCTCCTTTGTTCCATCTTCTTCTCCTTCAAACTTCTTCTCCTTTTCTTCTTTTTTGAAGAAAAGGGGCTAGGGTTTGGTTTGATGATAGTGGTGATGATGAAAACGTATGATGATGGGAGAGGTGACAGTGGTGAGGGCGGCGACCAAGAGGGGGCCGGTGGCCAGGAGGCGCGCGGCAGTGGGGCCGGTGAACGGCGGGTGGTGGTGCCGCGGGCTCGGGTCCGGGCATGGTGGTCGCGGCCGCGGGTGAGAGGGGGAAGGAGAGACAGTACAAGGGGGAGAGATTGAGTGTGAGGAACGAAGGAGATGATGATGATGATGATGATGATGATGATGATGAAAGACGGAAGGCTAGGTTGTTTACAGTGAAGGGATGGAGTAAATTATGGATTTCTCTCTCTCTTTCCTTTATTGTTATTATTATTATTATTTATTATTATGTGGTGACTAAGAGTTGGTAGGAGAAACCATGTGGCCTTGTGGGTGTTAGATTTTGACACCTATCCCATAAGGTGTCCATACCTAATTTTGAAATTACAAAATTTAACCCATGACTTTTATGCAATTATTAATATTTATGAAAGAAAACCTTCATCTAACTGTATTATTAAATCTTTTTCTTTAAAAATAGAACATTAATAATTAATTAGATTTTTTAAATGTATAAATATTTAAAATAAATCGAATAATACCGTATTATACAACTATGACACTTTGGGTGCATCTCTGAAATTGGGAATGAGAAGGAAGCTAGGATTTATTAGGGTTTATTTTCATGCATTGTTTGTGAGGAGCCTTGTGTGCCATCTCTGAAATTGAAAATGGAAAGAAAACTAAGGTTTGTTACGGTTTATTTTCATGAATTGTTTCTGATGAGCCTTTGATGGAGATGGAGATGGAAAAGATGGAAATGGTGAATTAGAAGAAGTAGAGATTTTTGGAGGTTTTGGGAAGAGAGAGTGAGTAAAATATTGAAATTAAAAGGTAAAAATTTGGGTTTGTGGGAGGTGTTGGGTCGGGACAGCCCAAAGGGTAAAAAATCGGACTATCTTGAGTAAATTTTTTTCAAATCTGAGCTAGTCCCAATCCAAATTAGCCTTGAGTAACTTTAATTGTGCCCTTATAATTTATTCTTTTTTTCTAGTCAGGCATAATCTAGCTCACATGGAGCTTTCAAAAGTAAAGTAATCATAAGAAAAAGTTCTTGGAATCATTGCTATTTGGTTCGAATATGTTATAATCACTTTATGCTGGAAAAAAAAATCTCGTGTATCAAATTTGGGCAATGTCAATTAGCTAGGCTCGGTACTAGCGGTAGTGGAGGTAGAAGTTGTTGGCCTATTCCATGGTCCCACTCGATTTTGATAATCGATATGCACTTAAGTCAATACACAAAATATACAAACTGCTGCTAATCATTTTAGGGTATATGAAATCAATATCAACGGGCGTTGTACTGCATCAACAAAGCATAGATATCATCAATCTGAAGATGAATTTCAATGGGATTTAGTTTGAGTCATTTTATAATTTATTCTGTATTTTATCTTTATTGAGTCTAGGACTTAAAATTGTAAAATCGACTAGGTAATATTGGCTTAGGTTTATCCCAGTCCAAATTTCTAAAAAACCTACCTATTTCTATTTCATCTTTACAAATTATTCCAAATTATTTTTACAAACAGTTTTTAACAAATATTTTGAAATTTCCTATGACATAACTCAAAACCGAGTTCGGCCCGAGTTCGGTCTGAACTCTGCCCGAGTTCGGTCACTTTGAATTCAAATGTCATTTGCCTCCAAATCTGTATGCAACGTCTATATGCGAAATATTTGCGTCAGAACTCTGTCAGACCTCTGCCCGAGTTCGGTCCTAGAAAATACCTATAAATAGAAGAGAATTTTTTTATTTCAAATTACTCATTCATTCTTCATCTTCTCTTCTCTACTCAACAAGTATTTTCAAACGTTCTAAAGCTTTCAAATCACACCTATACTTCTCTTAGCCAAAAGCCAGTAATATCTACGTTGATTTAGAGTCTTTTGGTGTCCAAGAGTTGTAAAGAGGTCGTTTCAAGTACAACAACTATCTTTGTTGTGGAGCCGGTCGTGCGCTCGCCACCAAGCACGGTGTTGTGAAGTTGGTCATGCACTTGTCACCAAGCACGATATTGTAAGAGACTGCAAGCTCTCATTTAGCTTGTGCCATAGTGGATTAACATCGAGCAAGAGTACTCGAGACTGGATTAGTCCTCTCAAAGGGATACCAGTATACATCGCTGTGTCACTGAGTTTGATCTCTCTATCTCTTGCTATATTTATTTACTGTCTCTTATTTATGCCATAGTTATAACTTTTAATTTTTGAATTGGTGATTATTTTCCGCTGCACACACACATACTCTATCCACCCCCCTCTAGAGGTGCTCAACGGTCCTACAATTGGTATCAGAGCAGGTTATATTCTAATATAACAAACCTCAGAGAGTATAATGGCAGCCATGAAATCAATATTCAACGGTGAAGGGCAATCCACAAATAGACCCCCACTATTTGATGGTACAAACTATACTTATTGGAAAACACGGATGACTTTCTTCTTAAAATCTCTTGACTTTGATCTTTGGTCATAGTCATTAATGGTTATAAAAAACCAGCACCCATAGTGGTTGAAGGCAAGCTTGTAGACAAGCCTCATGACAAATACACTGAAGCTGAAAAAGCTAAGGCTAGTCTAGATGCTCGTGCCATCAATGCACTGTTCTGTGCAATTGACAAAATGGAGTTCAACAGAGTTTCAACCTGTAAAATGTCTCACGAAATTTGGAAACTTCTTAAGGTAACTCATGAAGGTACTTTCCAAGTGAAAGAATCCAAAATTAGTAGACTAACACAGAAATATGAATCTTTCAAGATAAAACCCGATAAGTCAATTACACAGATGTTCACACATTTTTTGATATAACTAATCCTTTGCAATCTCTTGGTAAAGATTACAGCAATCATGAGAAGATCAGAAAAGTGTTACGGGCTCTAACCAAGAACTGGAATCCAAAAGCTACAGCAATTATTGAAGGAAACGATCTCACCACTATGTCCTTGGAAACACTGATGGGTAAGCTTATGACCCATGAGCTTGATCTGCAAGAGTTTGAAGAAGCAACTCCAAAAGAAAAATCTATTACCTTCAAAGCTCAAGCAAGAAAATCAACATGCAATGATTCTGATGAAGAATCATCAAGTGGTGATGAACAAGCCCTACTTGTGAAGAACTTCAGGAAATTCCTAAAGTTTGAGAAATCAAACAGAAGGAAGAGAGATATCCAAGAAAGCAATGACGATGAACCATTTGCTTTGGATGCAAAAAGACAGGGCACATGAAGAAGGACTGGCCAACTTCAAAGAAAAGCAGTCCATATGACAGATCAAGATCAAGCAGAAAAGCAACAACTAGTCGAAAGTATGCTAACACAAGCATCTGGCATGAAAGTGATGCCAGTGATACAGAGGAAGAAGACAGACCCTGCGGAAATGCCAATATCTGTCTTATGGCATTTGATAAGGTATCATCAAACCCTCTATATGATAATTTCACTTTCGATGAATTAGAAAATACCTTTAGCGAATTACTTGAAGATCACAGAACTTTGCTTGACAAGTATAAGCAATCTCGAAAAGAGATTAAGGCATACACAACCGAGATGGCTAGACTGTCCAATCTTATTGAAGATATTAAAGAGACGTCTACTACCGGTAACACGGAAGAGATAGCCAAACTCAAGGTAGACTATCATGAGGCTATCCTCAAGATTGAAAAGAAAGAAAGAGATTATGTCAAGATGCAAGAATTATATGACATAGAGAAGAAGAAGAAGCACTTAATCACAGAACAAAGACTCTCAGATATGACTGCTAGATATGAAGAGTCTGTTGTAATTTCTAAAAAGTTAGAAATCAAGTTAGGCAAACAGGCAATACCTGTGACACAGCCTAAGTTTAGTCCTAATGCTAAGCATACACCTAAGAGGACTAAAATTAAGAAAGCACAGAAGAAATACGACTATCATCATGCTTTCACTTATAGGTTCTCCAAGAAACCAAACAAGCATGTGAACGGTTTTAACCACTACTGGTTCTAAACTAACTTGCACTTATTGTGGTACATACGGACACATATCACAGTATTGCTTGGCAAGGAAACGTGTTGACAATCACACTTTATTCTGGAGACCTAAAACTAATCATAATGGACCCTTTAGTAAATGGGTACTAAAGGATTTAGCTACTTATTTTGTAGGTGGACCCTCAACCCTCTCATGCTAAAAGTAAATGGATCCTCGATAGCGGATATTCACGGCACATGACTGGTGATACATCTTTGTTCGCCACGCTATCGATGAAGAAAGAAGGATACGTCTCCTTCGAAAATAATTTGAGAGGTGATATTATTGGTAATGGTACTGTCGGTATTTCTCCTTATCCAGTAATAAAGAATGTTTGTCTAGTAACAGAATTGAAACATAACCTACTAAGCATAAGTCATTTGGCTGATAATGGTTATGGTATCAATTTTGTGAAAGATAAATGTACTATATATAAAATGTCATCTGGTGATCCCGTATATAAAGGGATTAGAGAAGACAACATTTATGTTTTCTTTTTGGAGATTACTAATAATACAGTTAGATGCCTAGTAGCTAATCTAGATGAAAGTTGGCTATGGCACATGAGACTAGGACATGCAAATATGGACACTATCTCATGACTCAGTACTAAGAAGTTGGTAAAAGGACTCCCCGAGATTCTATTCAAGAGAGATATGGTATGTGCTGACTATGAAAAGAACAAAGCACATAGGTCTACATTTAAATCCATCAACGTTGTAAATACTTCTAAACCTTTGCAGTTAATTCATATGGATTTATTTGGTCCTAGTAGAGTCGCTAGTCTTGACGGTAAGTTCTATGCTTTTGTTATTGTTGATGATTTCTCTCGTTTTACTTGGGTTTACTTTTTATCAAACAAAAGTGATGCTATTTTTGAATTTCAGATATTTTGCAAAAAGGTACAAAACGAAAAAGGCTTCATGATTACTCGTATCCGAAGTGATCATGGTGGCGAATTCATAAATTCTAATTTCAAAATGTTTTGTGATGATAGTGGATATTACCACAAATTTTCTTGTCCTAGAACTCCTCAACAGAATGGTGTTGTGGAGCGGAAGAATCGTACTCTAAGCGAAATGGCTAGAGTCATGCTGAATCAGCATAATCTTCCTAAGTATTTTTGGGCAGAAGCTGTTAGTACAGCCTGTTATGTTTTGAATAGGGTGTTAATTCGACCTATCTCGAAGAAAACACCATATGAACTTTGGTTTGGAAGAATTCCAAATATTTCTTATTTTAAAGTTTTTGGATGTCGCTGTTTTATCCTGAACACCAAGGATAAATTGGAAAAGTTTGACTCTAAAGCAGATGAAGGGATATTTCTCGGTTATACTGCTAAGAGTAAGGGATATAGGATTTTTAATAAAAGATCTATGATTGTTGAAAAATCAATTAATGTTACTTTTGATGAGCTAAATAGTCACAGATCTAGCAACAGTGATGATGAAGATGCACATGCACATGCAAAAACTGAGAAGAGTCCTGTGGAAGATCTGACTCAAAAGGTTGATTCATTAAAATTCTTACTATATCATCCAGAGACACTCATTATAGGTGATGTATCAAAAGGTGTAAGTACACGCTCTCCTCTTAAGGATTCTGAAATAGCAGCAAATGTAGCGTTTATTTCTCAAATAGAACCTAAGAATATAGATGATGCATTTTCTGATGAGTTTTGGATTGATGCCATGCAAGAGGAACTAAATCAATTTGAAAGAAACTAAGTTTGGGAACTTGTTCCTAAACCTATTGGTCAATCAATAATTGGTACCAAATGGGTGTTCCGAAATAAACTTAGTGAAGATGGACAAGTTCTACGCAACAAAGCACGTCTAGTAGCACAAGGTTATAATCAAGAAAAAGGAATTGATTATGATGAGACTTGTGCTTATGTTGCTAGACTAGAAGCCATTCGTATATTTTGTGCATTTGCATGTTTTAATAATTTTAAATTATTTCAAATAGACGTAAAAAGTGTATTTTTGAACGGATTTTTAAAAGAGAAAGTTTTTGTGAAACAACTCCCTGGTTTTGAAGATTTTCAAAACCTGATCACGTCTTCAAGCTTAAGAAAGCACTCTATGGACTCAAACAAGCACCTCGTGCTTGGTATGAACGCCTAAGTGCCTTCTTACTTGATAATGGTTTTTCAAAGGAAAAAGTTGATACTACTTTGTTTATCAAATCTTTAAATGATGATATTCTCCTTGTGCAAATTTATGTAGATGACATTATATTCGGTTCTACTAATGAAAAACTTTGTCAAAATTTTGCTAAGTGTATGCAGAGTGAATTTGAGATGAGTATGATGGGAGAGCTAAACTTCTTCCTAGGACTTCAGATCAAATAGCACTCAAAGGAAACATTCATCAACCAAGCTAAGTACACGAAGGACATACTGAAAAAGTACGACTTCGAAAACGTAAAGCCAATCGGGACTCCAATGGCTACATCCACAAAGTTTAATTCTGATGAAAGTGGCAAACATGTCGACCAGCGTAAGTATCGAGGTATGATTGGTAGTTTATTATATTTAACTACTAGTCACCCTGATATTATGTTTAGTGTTTGCATATGTGCACGTTATCAGGCAAATCCTAAGGAATCATATCTAAGTGCCGTTAAGCGTATCTTCCGATACCTTAAAGGAACTTCTACAGTCGGCTTATCGTGTCCTAAAACCAAATCCTTTGACCTGATAGGTTACTCGGATGCGGATTTTACAGGATGCAAAGTAGACCGTAAAAGTAACAGCGGTACGTATCATTTCCTAGGAAAGGCCTTAAAGTCTCTTGGTTTAGCAAGAAGCAAAATTCTGTAGCATTATCAACTACTGAGGCTGAGTATATCATCGCAGGTCGTTGCTGTGCTCAAATTTTATGGATGAAACAAACCTTAAAAGACTATAATCTGCACTACACTAAGATTTCTATTTATTGTGACAACACTAGCACCATTAATCTGACTAAGAATCCTATTTGTCACTCACGCACAAAATACATTGAGATACATCATCACTTTTTACGTGATCATCAACAACACAGGGATATCTGCTTAGATTTCATTGACACAGATCATCAACTAGCAGACATTTTCACAAAACCATTGGCTGAAGATCGGTTTAACATAATGAGGCGAGAGCTCGGTATACTTGAATTTTCAGATTCATAATATAGTATGGCAATTAAATTTGATTTTATGACTTAAAACTTTGAAATTTATTTAACAGAAATTATTTTGGAGTATAAGCCTAAAAAGGGTCTGTCTGTCACCACGACTACGGTCGAAGCGAAGCGGTATTTAAGAGTTCTCCGGTGAACCTCCATTAGCTAGAACAATACCCCTACAGCTAAACCCAAAATAATGCACGTTATTAAATATAGGAGTCAAAAAGTCATAAAGTTAAAATTCAAATACCAAAACTGTATTTATTGTCTCAGAAATACAAGTAGCCGAACTCGGATCGAACTCTGACTGAGTTTGGGCCGAATTTGGGCCGAGTTCGGTCGACGCTGTATTTACTTCCAGAACTAAACAGCCGGCCCTAACCCCTATTTAAACCCTACTTCTCCTCTTCTTTTTCACTCACCAAATCGAGAAATCATCTTCTTCCTCCCAAAAACACTTTTCTTCTCCTTCATTGCAAGTGTTCTAGGAGATCTAGTGGGCTACTCGACTTCGTTCTCTTCCTCCTTTTTTGAGGTATTTCATTTACTTTCTCTTTTCTTCCATGGCTCCCAAACGTCATAGGGGATCGGTTGATCCTTCACAAGCTGGATCCTCCTCATCTGACTATACTCCAGCTAGTCTTTTTAGTCCAGCCAGACCAGTAGGATCAGAGGATTATGATTACACTTTATTTTCTAATAAAGAATTTTCTGACCTATGGTTTGATTCTTTCTCCGGTAGAAAAATTTGTTTTTGAGCTTTTGTCAACTTTATAATTTTTTCTGAGTATGCTCCTAACTTTGACCATCTAGGCTACCGAGATTTTTTCGAAGTAGCTGAAAACATCTTTGACAATGCAGTCCGTATGTTTTACTGCAACCTGCAAGTAAAACCAAACGGCAACTTCTATTCTTGCGTTGCTAGACAAGAATTGGAGTTTAGTGCCGCTGATATCAGTGAATACTTTCATGTTCCTGATGTTGGTGAAGCTCTAGTGGACATTTATCATGTTCACTTTCCAGAGGATGTCACCCTTACCTCCTTCAAGGAATTGATTTGTCATCCAAACCTCATTCCTTGAAGAGTATTTTCAAAACATCTAAACCAAAAATTTTATGAACTCCATCGTTTCATTTTTTCTGTACTCCTTCCTAAGAAAGGATCTACTGACGAGATTACCTTCTTAGAGCTCTCTGCTATGTACCATATTCATTTTGGTATTCCTTTTCTCTATCCCCAAGACTATGATGGCCTGGATGCTGAACTGCAGAAATGTAGGACGCAACCTGGTGTATCCTATGCACCTGGCCTCTATCTTTCGCAGGTTTGATATTAATCTTCAAACCTGTGCCTACTCCTCCGCTCCCATCAAGCTCACCAGATCTCGTAGATATCCTGCTCCACATCTGCCTTCAGGAGCTCAGTCTGCTCCAGATGTCGGTGCTGAGGCTCCTCCTCCTGATGTTGCTCCTGCTCCAGCCCCTGCTCCGGGATTCGATCCAGGATTCTATCAGAGATTTGATGACTTTATTGCTCTTTCTGCGCAACGTCATCAAAGCTATCTTGATTCGGAGTTTCGCCACATCTATCAGGCTCAGGTGTTGCAGAACGGGATTGCGGATCTTCACTGGAGTCTCTCTTATGATCCAGTTCATCCAGTCACTATTGTTCCTCACCCAGGCTTCACAGGTCCTAGGTTCGGAGATGAGGCATCTTTTCCTTACTTCGATCCTACTGCAGCTTATTTTCCTCCTGATGCTCCTGGCGTTGATGACCCCACTATATGATACGAACTTAGCTAATGACTAGTGGATAGGATGTTAGTAGATGATCTTTTGCTATGATGTAGTTTTTGTTTTACCTTGTTATGTCTAAACTTCTTAGATAGACATATTTAGTACTTCATGATTATATCTTTGCACTTTTAGTGAGATATTTCAGTACTTTATTTCAGCACTTTATTTTCATACTAGTTCTCCATTTTTTGCTGTGTTTATGGATATCTTCTGCTTCACTTTGTCTGTTTTTGGTTTAAATTGTTGGCTTCACACATTACGGAGGAGCCAAAGTCATTTTTATATTTGACAAAGAGGGAGAAGAGCTATACATAACCAGAAGAAATCAAAGCTTCATATCAATCTATCCAAAACAAAACAAAACCAACCATCTCAGGTATTTTGTTGTTCTATTTTTTAAGATATATTTTGGTATAGACTCAAGTTTGTCAATTATCAAAATGGGAGAGATTGCTGGCCCATTCCATGGTCACACCCGATTTTGATAATCGATATGCACTTAAGTCAATACACAAAATATACAAACTGCTGCTAATCATTTCAGGGTATATGAAATCAATATCAACGGGCGTTGTACTGCATCAACAAAGCATAGATATCATCAATCTGAAGATGAATTTCAATGAGATTTAGTTTGAGTCATTTTATAATTTATTCTGTATTTTATTTTTATTGAGTCTAGGACTTAAAATTGTAAAATCAACTAGGTAATACTGGCTTAGGTTTATCCCAGTCCAAATTTCTAAAAAGCCTACCTATTTTTATTTCAACTTTACAAAATATTCCAAATTATTTTTACAAACAGTTTTTGACAAATATTTTGAAATTTCCCATGACAGAACTCAAAACCGAGTTCGGCCCGAGTTCGGTCACTTTGAATTCAAATGTCAGTTGCCTCCAAATCTGCATGCAACGTCTATATGCGAAATATTTGCATCAGAACTCTGCCAGAACTCTGTCCGAGTTCGGTCCCAGAAAACACCTATAAATAGAAGAGAGTTTTTCATTTCAAATCACTCATTCATTCTTCATCTTCTTTTCTCTACTCAACAAGTATTTTAAAACGTTCTAAAGCTTTCAATTCATACCTATACTTCTCTTAGCCAAAAGCCAGTAATATCTATGTTGATTTAGAGTCTTTTGGTGTCCAAGAGTTGTAAAGAGGTCGTTTCAAGTACAACAACTATCTTTGTTGTGGAGCCGATCGTGCGCTTGCCACCAAGCACGGTGTTGAGAAGTTGGTCGTGCACTTGTCACCAAGCACGATGTTGTAAGAGACTGCAAGCTCTCATTTAGCTTGTGCCATAGTGGATTAACATCGAACAATAGTGTCACGACCCGGTCCCAATTTCTTGGGTCGAATCGGATCATGCCCAGCCTGCACCGTTGTTGAGACGGCGGCAGTAAGCTGTATCACTCATGCAGGTAATCAACAACACAGACTAATTGTCACAACTTAATATTTCCGATAATTAAAACTTGTCCAACAAAAGTTACAACTGATAATAGAAATAGTCTTTTCAAACAACAACAATTGAAAATAGAAAATGACAACAGCTAAAAGATAGGCTCGTCATCTTCAGCATCATCTGGTAGCACAGTTGGATACAACTCAGGATCATAATAACTACTAATCAGTAGCTCTGCATCATCAATAGAACCTAAAAATGTAGTCCCCAGTCAGGAGGGAGCAAAGTATAATTCATGATAATTTAACAATTGAAATAATAATAGAGTTATGCACTTTTAATAATTTGAAATAAATAGTTTTCCAGCAGTTAAAGCATTGTGATGTAAATAGGCAATGAATATGACCGGATTGGATTGTACAGTTGTATCCTATTGATACGATATGGCTTATCTACGTATGTATGAGGGGTAAGCTAACACAGTCATTATACTATTTTGGATGTGGTCTTACTCATTACACTACTCCCCCAGTACCTAACAGTTAATCAGTCAATCCTCTCAGAGAGAGAGTTCTGTGTTGCATCGTGGTTTAAACTTGCAATAAAACGATTACTAAATAATTGTAAACTACCACAAAATGTAATTGCCTTGGTTTGACTGGAATGAAGGTAATGTCTCCGAGATGAATTTCAGACTTGTCCTCGAAATCCTACAATCGAGAAGTCTGCCTTAGATTTCAAAAGTTGTCATGCTAGATGTGCTAGTTACAATCTCTAAATTTGTCCTAGTTAATTTTTAATCTTTATTATACTAACACAAACAAAACTCGATTATCTAATGCGTTACATTTAATTATGATGGAAAGATCATTTTATATTTAATTTCGAAAAAGTTTCTATTTATCAGTTTATTGGCAAAACTTGGTATTTATAATTTATATAATAAAACTACATTTTTCTTTAAATGAGAAGAACATGAATTTCTAAAATGTTATAATTATTTATCATTTCTAAATTTTTACGTTTTCGAACAAAATCAGAAAAATACGAACACATTACTAGCTATTACAAAAATTAGCAGAAATAAATGGGCTTATGCGCTTACAGACCATTTTACATGAATTTAAATAAGAAAAAAAAACTTTGGTTAGTCTCTAAAAATTATCCTACAATTTAATTACAAAATAAAATAATAATTTAAATTAAATTGAATTAATTTACGAGTCTCAGGTATTGGTCTAATCGTCAAAATAGCTAATGTCTCAACGTCCGGTAAAATCGGTTTCGTTTGCATTTCGCTAAGGGCCCATTGACCGGTACGGTCGTCGTCCAAAAATCCAATTAATAAATTATTTTCGAAAACCGATTTGAAATCCATTTATAAATTTTATAAAATTTCGGCAGCATTTCCTCTATTTTCGGGATAACCCAAAACTGGGAAAATGTGCTACAAACACCAAATACAAGTCCCATACCAAGAAAACCCAATTTCCAACCAGAAAATAATAATAATATCCAAAACCCGAAAATAATATCCACCGCACGTTTTCGAAATTTGGAAAATCCAAATTAAACTCGGAAATTCCGAAAACTCACAGAACCAAAACCAACAGAAGAATTATTCACTCAAAACCAATATTCCAAACCACAGCATAAAAACGTCAAGCCAGAACTTCTTCCGAAATGGACTTCGGAAAACCCGAAATCATCTAAGCCTAATCCCGTAACGGGATCGGGGACCGTATCATCATCGACTACTCTAATTGGAGGGACACGGAGACACGAGATATACCTCGGGTTGCTCGGCTAGAGCTCTCAGATGCAGTTATAGAGAAAAACAAAATTCATGCGGACTCGGGAAAGCCCAAAACACGTGGACAGCAACAAATTGTGCGGAACAGCGCAGAAACGAGCACGCCTACCAGAACAGAGGTTGCCACAGGAATCGAAGCGCCACGGGAACAGCGTTGGACAGCGGAACGGGCCACGGGAATCCACGGATAGCAGATCGGGTACGGAAAACCACGGAACACCGGGGGCGATGGCGAGGGGGTCGGCCTTGGGCGGTCGGTCTGGACGGAATGCTGGTCGGGCGGTCGAAAACGGCGGCCAGAGGGCTCAACGACGTCGGGTCGGCCTGGGCGAGGCCGCACGGACAGGGAGCGGCGGCGGAAAACGCCGGATAGGCTCGGGGTCGGCCTGGGCGAGGCCTACTGATATTTTCTTATTTTTTCCTCTACTCAAAAAATATCTCTCTTTACATAGAAATATCTATTTCTCTCTCTATTATATATATATATATATATATATATATATATATATATATATTCTTTATATATTCTTTATATATATATATATATATATATATATATATATATATATATATATATATATATATATATATATATATATATATATATATATATATATATATATATATATATATATATATTCTTTATATAATATATATATATATATCTATATATATATATATATATATATATATATAGAATATATATATATATATATATATATATATATATATATATATATATATATATATATATATATATATATATATAAAGAATATATATATAAAAAAAAATATATATATATAAAGAATATATATATATATATATATATATATATATATATATATATATATATATATATATATATATATTTTTTTTTTTTTTTTTTTTTTTTTTTTTTTTTTTTTTTTTTTTTTTTGAACACAGACAATTTTATTGAAAAGAAAGGGGGCTCCGAAGGAGTGCTACAGACTGGTGCTAGGCCTAGACACACAAAACAGGCCCAGCATGACAAAGTAGATAAAAGACAGGGTAAAATTCGAAAATACGAAATTACGGAACCGCAATTTCGAAATTTCGAAAAAAACAAAAGTAAAATTCGAAATTTCAAAAACACGATTTTGAAATTACGAAATCGCAAACGGGTTTGGGGGGTATGGGCACCAGGCCCACGGGGGGTCTCGTATTTATTTATTTTTTTTTTATGGAGTCCAAAATTTGAAAATTCAAATTTTGAAATCTCAGCTGGAGGGGGAGGCCATGCGCGCGGCCCGAGAGGGGGGGGACGCGTGGCCCTAGAGGGGGGTAGGTGGGCGTGGGGCCCAAGGGGGCGCGTGGCCCTAGGGGCACAGAGCCCAAACCGAACGCCGGTGGAGGGGTCAGCCGGCGGATGCGGACGGCGGTGGGCGGGGAGCCACCGACACCGGAGGAGAATATATATATATATATATATATATATATATTATATATATATATATATATAAAGAATATATATATATATATATATATATATATATATATATATATATATATATATATATATATATATAAAGAATATATAAAGAATATATATATATATATATATATATATATATATATATATATATATATATATATATATATATATAAATATAATACTATCTCTCTCTCTGTACATTTAAATCCTCACCTCACTCTCTCTCCTAACTCAATCCCCCCATGTGGCCGATCTCTATCTTTCTCTCTAAATATCTCTCTTTCTTTCTCTCTTCTTTATATAATATATACGCACACATATTTATATATATAATATCTCTCTCTCTCTCTCTTTCTCTCACCCCATCACACACAAGCAACCACCCCCCCTTTTGCTGTACGAGAGCAGCACACCCCCCATTCTTTTCTTCTACTTCATCATTATTTTCTTCTCCTCCTTCATTTTCTTCTTCTTGTTCACGGCTCCATCACCACCACCACCATCTAACACCATCACCCCCACCATCATCTAACACCATCACCACCACCACCATCTAACACCATCACCACCACCATCATCTAACACCACCATCACCAATAACCCGAACCACCCTCCACCGTCGCCGCAGCATAGCCCCGCTCGCCATGGCCCCGTCGCCCCGCCGTCGACCACCGCAAGTGGCAGCAGCAGCAACCGCAGCGCTGGCAGCAGCACGCAGCAGTGGCGCGCGCGATAGTGTTGTCGGCCAACCACGTGCCGTCGCCGCCGTCGAGTCACCCTAGCCGTGCGCAGCTCCGATGAACCCCTCCTGGGCAGCGCCCTCCTCCCCGGCGCGATACGCGGGCGATTCGTACATTTTGGACGAAATTCCGTCGTGACGCGCGATTTCAAATTTCAGAAAGTTTGTCTCGTTGCAGCAACTTCGTACAAATTTTCTGGATAATTCGACCGTTGGATCGACGATTTCTTCGCTCCGACTCAATCTCGGTATATACCCCTTCACTCCTATCAATTTTCGTCCGTTAATTTCGTCGTTTGATACATCAAAACAGGCCACCAAGTTGACGCTTTAAATTGTGTTATTTGTGGACAGTTTTGCGGAGCCAACTTCGTCGGTTCGTATCTCCTCCATCGCAGCTCCGTCTGGCGTGCCACTGGTTCCTATGCGTAGCTGGTATAACCCTCTTCCTGCCCCTTAAGTTTTGTTTCATTGTGAGCACGCTTGATTCGTTGAATTCGACGCCAAAATTGGCCGTCCGAATTCGTAATTTCCAAGTTGTAAAATTCTATTTTTGAACCCAGGACTCCGAATTTCAATTCTGACACCACCAGTAGATTCGTGGCATTGTTTTGGTACGTTTTCATATAAAGTTTGTTAGATTTGGAGGACGTGGGTCCTGACACGCATTTCGGTACAAAGTGGGCCCCACAGTCCGGGTCAACGGTACTTTTTGACGCCGGCTCATCGAAATCCAATTTCGGATATACCGTTGAGTTCGTATCGTCATTCTGGACTCGTTGACATATAATTTTCTAGGTTTAGTAGACATTGGTTCCGGCACGCATTTCGGTGCAAGTCGGATACCAATATCCGGGTCAACGGGTCATTTTGAGATCGGCTCATCGGAATCCAATTCTGAATATACCGTTGAGTTCGTATCGTCATTCTGGACTCGTTGACATATAATTTGCTGAGTTTTGAGGACATTGGCTCCGACACGCTTTTTCGTGTAAATCGAAATTTTAATGTCCTGGTCAACGGACCAATTTGAGATCGGATCAACGGAATCCAATTCTGAATATACCGTTGGGTTCATATCGTCATTTTGGATTCGTGGACATATAATTTGTTTGGTTTAGTACACTTTTATTTTGGTACATTTTTCGGTGCAAAGCGGGTCCGACACGGACACCGTTTTGACTCGAAATACCTTTTTGTCCCTGTGTCCAAATTGGACTTATGGACAGGCTATTCTAGCTATTTCGACCATTCTGGACACGTTGGTGATGGTTGTTTCACCATCCGACAACATCTGTAGGTTTTTATCCTATTATTATGATATATTTCTTTTTGTTGTATTTTGAGATCCGTCGATTCTAGTGATTTATATCACCGAAATTGATCAATTGTCTATGTGGATGATTATAGAACTAGCTTTGACCATGTTTGACCATGGTTGACTACTTTGACTGAACGTCGAAGTAGAGTCAACATTTGACCAAGGTTAGACTAGTTTTGACCTTGGTTGACCACAGTTGACTATTTTGACTAAAAGTCAACCGGAAGTCAACCGTAGCCTAAAATTGATTAGAACTTGACCGAAGTTGACCAGTTGACCCAAAGTCAACTGTTAGTGAACATTAGTCAAGTTTGACCTAGAGTTGACCAGTTGACCAAAAGTCAACTGTAAGTCAACCCTTGACTTGTCTTGACCTAGTTTGACTTAGTATGACTTGATTTTACTTCCAAACCCTTATATTGATACAGTATTACACCTATAGGTCCTCGAGACACTGTTCTAGGACTCAGTTAACATATTCCACCAGATCGCAGGCGAGTACATTCTTTGATAATATTTTTGTTTTATGATATCGTCTATGTTTCTTGTATTTAGTGTAGATATCCTTGTTCTCTTGACACATTGTTCATACGGATTGATATTTCTCTAGATCCCGTCATGAGATGTTATTCCTCACTTTTCTTGGTATATCTTGTGCAAGTCTTTCTTGTTCCTTGTGCATTGTATAGACATGATTCCTGCGAAGGCTAGCTACCCTCTCAGAGAATCGCGTGTCATGATGTGTCATGGTTGGATCCACTATACTAGTCGGGGACGGGGAGTATTAGTGTAGATGTGTGGTCAATACCCGTCTTGTATATCTTGTGAACCTTGTGAATGCCAATCCTACACCACACGTATGATTGGCTAGCTCATGACCTTGTGCAGACCCAAGCCGGCCACATGTTGTAGCTATTACTCACACACTTAGATAGATGATTCTTGATTCTTGTACATGCCATGATTAGTTTTTCTTGCCTTATTCTAGCTCTAGATTTACAACTTACCTTGCCATGATACTCACATGTACATTTCGTGCTTTTTTGTATATTCTCTCTATTTACTGCTACATTTTCAATATCGTCTAATTAAAACTGTTATTTGAGATTTGTGCTCGTTCCATCCTGACTGGATATGTTGACAAATTTTAGGAGTAGTTGTGCCCTCAGTATTGGACTTCCTGATATTGCTAGCTGAGGTGGATCTCACTATTCTTCTATGTGAGTTGCCTGGTAGTTATCCTTAGTTTGTCTTATTGTTCCTTCTTATTTTTCTGTCTTATGATTCCTTCTAGTAGTTTCTAATTGTTCTTGTGCCTTAGTTATCTTTCCTGTCTTATCTTCTTTAGATATTGAGTTGTGATTGAGTACATTTCTAGTTATAGATCTTTAGATGTTGTAGTTAGTATCGGGTACTTGACAGCGCTCTACCGCCGATACTGTGGCATAGGCTGGGCGTGGCCCACGTATTTGTACCCGTATATCCGGGTGCGGATCGTGACAGAAGAAAATAGTGGAAGGAGTTGGGTCTGACGACATAGCCTCGGTCTTAAGGAATTACTACATAAATAACCCTCATTTGAGTGGGGTCAAAAGGAGTCATCAGATCGGACTCAAATAGTGCTAGTGGTTCATCCGTTAGTGTCATGGATCCATATTTTTGACCCGGATCTAACCTGTGTAAACTTGAGGTCGGGTTTGGTTTATCCATACTAGTACTCTCGAGTCCAAATGTTTCGGTAGACGTTTGGTACGCGAAATTTGTTTTATTCTTGGACTAAATAAGGGTATAAAATATATTTTTATGTTTGGTTTAAAATATAATCGAGAATTGTGAATATTCGGATAAAAGAAAATGTTCACAAAACATGAAAAACTTGTATCCTAAGTATAGGTAGATTTTTTTTGGTCCAGATATTTTTCTCTTTTTTAGAAATGGCCTCCCTTGTACTTTTTGAAAAATTTAAAGACATTTTTGGGTTTTTCCTTTTTTTTGCTTTATATATATTTGTCACGCCCCAGAACCAGAATACTGGAGAGCGGGGGCAGACATAGCCAGCTACGTATATTGAAATGGAAACCACCTCGATATACGGTCACGGCTGTCTAGAGATATGAGGGTTTACTACAAGCCAACAGTCTCTTATGGTCATGAACAAGCCTAATGTCTAAATCACAAGCAAGTAAGTAAGGTCGCAAGAAGTATGATCATTAAATATACAATAATAAGGCGTCCCAAATATCACATATTCAGCTGATCATGAAGCTAGTCATTACAAAATGTTAGGACTAGCAAGAGTTTAGTCGTACATGATCAACCCTAGGATTTGTTAATCATGTTTACAGCCCGTAGGCAGACAGTAAGTAAAAGTGCATCGAGCTAATAGGTGCTCGTCGGCTAAACGCCTCAAAAGAATAACTTTACAATAGAGTGAGCGAAACAAAATAGAAAACCCACTCGTAGCCCGGATTCCTTCTAGTCGCCACCATCGGGCTGGAGGTTCGGAAGATCCTCGGGAGCTGCTCCGAAATCTGGCCACACAAAACCAGCTGGGTCAACCCCAGAAAGAGCAAGTGCCACAAGGGGCCACGAAATAAAAACAAAAGCCAGCAATCAGCACAAGAAAATCTAATATTAAAAACTAGGATTTACGAAAAATATGACAGGATGATATACGACGAGATAACCATGGAACTATTCCGATAGCCAGGTTACAACCCGTAAACCAAACAAGGACCGGGGTTATAACCCTTCATCTGAACCGAACTTGGTTTCCCACCATTTATCAGCAAGATAATAATGTAAGAAATCAAGACAGGAAGTAATCTTGTACTGGATCAAGACGTGGCTAGACTGGTTATCCCTCATTCAATCAGTCACGGCCAAGCAGATACTACGACTTACTACTTTAACTAACTAGGGTTATCACAGGCCTAATTACTAACAAGATGCAGTGAGATTATTCCACAGCCACAAGCCCTACAGACCATCCAGGTTACCCAGGTCGAAAGTTAGGGGTTGAATTCAGGTGGGTACATCGTCCAGGAAATGCATGTACCCTTAGGTGACTTAGAAGGTGCAACACATGACAGTGTGCTGGAAATACGCCCTACTCGACGGCAGACTACAAATCCCAAGAGCGCCCAGGTAACGGGATTGCCTGTAGCTGTGTCATCCCTTCATGGCTACTGTGTTATTCTAGTTATTAACCTTAATCCATTTTAGTAGGTACCCCTGACCGTGGTACTCAGGAGTCCCATCCTAGACATGATGCAAGACAGGACAAGTGGTTTTAACAAGCAAGCAAGAAGAACTACCCACGGTGTCAAGGCAGGTCAAGTCAAGTTAGCCGTCGCAACAGCGTCAAGATAAATCATGTCAGGGTACTTGTCAGGAGTGCGCCACGACGGGCCACTATCATGTCAGGTTGGTCATGTCAGGAGTGCACCACTACGGGTCACTGTCGTGTTATGCTAGTTCCTTGTCATACCATGCCATGTACAATAGTCATTCCAAACATATTAAGTAAAATCAAGTTCATGACAAAAGGCGTAAGGATATAAAATGGGCGTAAAATATCTAATAAAATGTCAATATACAGGGCTATAGAAGAGCCAAGCTTAAAGAAATAAGACCAAAACTCCAAGAGCCAATGGGTTAAGCAAGGGGTCAGGGGAGCAGCGTACGCACAAGGGCACGCACGCAGGGGAGCTGCGTACGCACAAAACACGCACGCAGGGGGGGCAGCGTACGCACAAAAGCACGCACGCAGAGAGCTGCGTACGTTCAAAAGCACGCACACAAGAGAGCTGCGTACGCACAAAAGCACGCACGCAGGAGAGCTGCGTACGCGAAAAGACACGCGCGCATGAGAGCTGCGTACGCGAAAAGTCACGCACGCAGAGAGCTGCGTACGCAAAAAGTCACGCACGCAAGAGAGCTGCGTACGCGAAAAGTCACGCACGCAAGAGAGCTGCGTACGCGAAAAGTCACGCACGCAAGAGAGCTGCGTACGCGAAAAGACACGCACGCATGAGAGCTGCGTACGCGAAAAGTCACGCACGCAGAGAGCTGTGTACGCAAAAAGTCACGCATGCAAGAGAGCTGCGTACGCGAAAAGTCACGCACGCAAGAGAGCTGCGTACGCGAAAGGTCACGCACGCAAGAGAGCTGCGTACGCGAAAAGTCACGCACGCAAGAGAGCTACGTACACGAAAAGTCACGCACGCAAGATAGCTGCGTACGCGAAAAGTCACGCACGCAGGAGAGCTGCGTACGCGTAAAAACACGCACGCAGGGGAAAGGGTCTTCTTCTCCATGGCTGAGAAGAAGCTCTCATGGCTTCCAAAACTTCAAGGCATCACAACTTGGTCATCCGAACTCCAAATCCAGATTTCCAAAGTTCCAACTAGGGTGAAATGGAATTCTCTTCCACATGGAAACATCAAAACCCATAAAAATCTAACTTAAGTAGATCAAAACCATACAAAACCGGAAATAGGAAAAACCTAGATCTAGAGCAAGGGAGACTCCAAATCACAAAATGCTAAGTTCTAATGTTGATCACCATGTCCTAAACTAGCAAATGGACAAATAAAAGAGGGTTCTCATGTGGTGGCAAGGTGCACTTGCCTATGGGTGGGTGTTGTGTAAAGGAAGGAGAAGAGTGTTGTGTAGAGGAAGGAGAAGAAAAAATTAATGAAGGTTTATGAGGAGAGAGAAAAAGTTGGTGGAGTTTTAAAGAGGGTGGGATGTGGTGTGTTGAGGGTGGAGCATAGGCTAAGGTGTTCCAATACCAAATAAACCAAACCAAACCAACCCAATCCAATTAAAACCGAGCCATTACAAAACCCAAAATACGAGAAATACCGAAATTCCACAAGTTGAGAAAAATAAAGAAAATACATGCCAAAATCCAGATACGAGTATAAATACGAAATACGGGAAATGAGGGTGACAATATTTTTTGTTTATTTTTATTTTTTGACCTTTTCATTTTTTATTCTAGATTGTCTTTTTTTTTTCTTTTTTCCCTTTTTCATTTTTAAAGAATGATTTGTAGTTTTTGCTCTCTCTTTTCATCTTTTTCATTTTTTTCCCTTTTTCATTTTTTCCCCAAATTTGTAACTTTTTTTTTATTATTTATATGTTTTAGTCTTAGTATAAAAAAATTTGTATTTTTCATTTTTTAGATCTCCCCCCTTTTTATCATTTTTCTTTTTTCTTCAAAATATTTATATATTCCATAAACATGCGAATACAATTTTTTAGGGAATTTAATTCCAAAAAAAATATTTTCGACAATATATAAATTTTGACTATATAGTATTCCGCGTACCAACGCCCCTTACTATTTTAGAACAACAATCTCCCATGGATTTGCATTCTCTACTAAGAATTATTTTTACTAAACTTGTTAGTTTTTAGATACTAGTATATGTAAACCCCCAGATTTTTTTTATTTTCTTGATGATTTTTACTTAAGCTTATTTATTTCTTTTCATTTAAAAAAAACATACATAACAAAGAGTTTTTTAGGAGATTTGTAATTGGTGCAAAGTATTATTAGAATATTAAGAAAAATATGTTGAGAATATTATAATTATTATTATTTTTATACATTATTAAATAACAAAGGATAATTTTATTTTAATTTTTTTGGTTACCATTTAAACGAGTTACCACAATAAAAAGATTTTATAAATATATAAATTTAGGTTATAAACAAATTATTTGTATTTTATTTTCTAGTATTAGTATTAGAAATATATAGGTATAATTAATTAGATATAGTTATATATATATATATATATATATATATATATATATATATATATATATATATATATATATATATATATATATATATATATATATATGCACATGTATGTATATATACATGTGATTAATAAATAGAAAAAAATATAACTACTCAGCCCACTGTTCCCCGAAGGGAACAGTAGCTGATGTCCGGCCCACCGGTTTACACCCAAGCCGGTTTGGCACAATGAGATATATGTATAACCGAGTTATACATATATATGAGCAACAGATATACGCGAGATCGAGAACCCCCAAACCCTAACAACTCACCTCTGCGACCGACCCCGTGCTTCCTGACACCTCCAGGCCCAGGCAATTTCCCCAGCCGTTTGTAGCCGCCCCTCGCTGACGATGATCACCGGAGCAGCAACCGCCAACCCAAAACAGAGGAAGCTCTGTTAACATGCAGCCACTAGGTACTTCCCCTTCTCCTCGTCCTTACTCCCTATCGATTCAATCGATTTCGAAATTACAAACTTCTACGAATAGCCTACATGACCCTCTTCGAGATCCATAAGATGGATTTTGAAACCACCCTCCGTTGCGCTCGAAAAATCGAGACAAAGTTGGACAAATTCAATTATTTCTGTAATAAGAAAAACTGTTTCAAAACCTAATTTAGAAGCCGATTTTCGATCCATATACTGAAGGTTTTGACAAACCAATTAAGGACAGTCATAAAGAACATAACCGAGAGTATAACGCTTCTGTTATATCGAAGTTTCGATCAATATACAGAGAGTAATTCATGGTTGTTGTTGACAAAAAAATTGCTTTTAAGATACTAAAAACTTATAAAAACTTTCCGATACGGTGCGCTCCGACAAACCGGGCGTCGTGGTCGCATCCTATATGCATCGAATGGCGCATATGGATGTTGCCGACGTATGGGAACTGATGGAACTCGATTTCGTTGTGCGTGCGCGACGAAATCAGTGTGTATCCGTCGAGATACCTCCGTATTGACGTTTTGCAAACTTGACCATAACTTCGTGTACGTTCGTCGTATCGAGATGAAACTTGTGCCAGTAGGACCGTATCATTTTTCTGGTCATGTATGCCAAGTTTGGTCCGATTCTGAGAAGGTTGATCGGAATGCCATATTGGCGCGCTCGCGACCCGCTCTAACGGACGAATTTGTGCACGGTCCGCCGGAATCCAACTTTGGACATACGGTTGGGTTCGTCTCCTCAAACCGAACCCGTAGACATATAGTTTGACTACTTTAGAGACCGTAGGTTCTGGCATGCATTTCGGTGCAAAACGGGTCCAACGGTGGACATTATTTTGACCCAAAATTACGATTTTGCCCCTGTTCCAGAATTAAACTTTTGGACAGGCATTTCCTAGGTATTTCTTTTATGCCAAATCTGTTTGTGATGTTTATTTCAGCATCCTAGGTCGTTCGTAAAAGTTGGCTTTCATTGCTTCCATATTCTGACGATTTGAGTCATCAAGCGTCGCCATTCTGCACATTACCTGTCACGCCCCAATAGCCAGAATACTGGCGAGCTGGGACGGACAAGGCCTGCTACGTAATTCCAAAGTACGCTAATACTCTGAAATCACGTATAAGTTGTCAAGACATGGGGGTTACTCTACAAGCCATCAGTCAATCCTAGGTTTAACAATCCTAGGTATCTCAATCACCAACAATTATACAAAGAGCAAGAAGTATGACCATCAAACATACAATAGTAAGGCGTCCCGAACCACATGTACATGGATGATCATGAAGCTAGTAATACGAATAGAGAACTAGCGAGAGTATCAGTCGTACATGATAAGCACTAGCTGCAGTCTAGATATACACATCATGCTTAGGCCCGTAGGATAAATGTCAAGGAAATACCAAAACATGAGCTAAACACGTGCGTGGGGCTAAATGCCACAACAGAGTAATTTATATAACAAGTGGGAGAACAAAATTAGAAACCCACTCGGGTACTCTAGTGCTCCGGCTGGTCACCGTCGAGTAGATGGTACGGAAGATCCTTCGGGTTCTTCTATCAGATATGGCCAATGCAAAACCAGTGGGGTCAGACCCCCAATAGCAAGTACCATAAAGGAAGCCAAACTATGAACTAAAACCAGCAATCACTAATATCAATAATTAGAGATACAAGTGAGTAAGAGCAGATCGAGACTCGTGCACTACCAATGCACTTATCCCGAACATAGAAAGACAATAAGTAAAGCATCTTGGAGCATAAAGTAATTAACATGTGACATAAATATAAACTGGCGAACATGTTAAATAAATGGAACTTGTGAACATATAGAAAAAAAATTGAACTGGGCAATAAACGAAGATATGACGAAGGTACTATTCCGGAAGCCAGATTACAACTCTTAAACCAAACGAGGACCGAGGTTGTAACCCTTCGCCTGAACAGAACTTAGTCTCTGATCATTTATTTCTAAAGGTGACAATCCTGCAACCAATCACTTCTGAAACAATCATGCAATCATTATTCTGGAAATAATCATGGATTTGAAACAATCATGCACTGGATCTAGACAGGACTTAGACTGGTTTGGACTCCATCCAACATTTACGACCAAACAATTGTTTATGGCTTGCTACTTTAGCTAACTAGGGTTATCACAAGCCTAATTACTAACAAGATGTAATGAAAATTCTAAGTCCGGTTACCTGTCTGTTACTACCTGAGTGAAGGAAAAGAAAAGGAAAAGATAGCATGATATAGCAGACACACTGTAGTAAGATATATGTGTACTAAGGAGGTGCCCCACTCGACGGTGTGATGGAAGTACGCTAATCTCAACGGATAGCTGCAAATCCCATGTATATATTATATATAAGGCCGGGATCAAAGGGGCAACAGGTAACTGGAAAAGTCTCTTCATGAACTACTTGATCAATCTAGTCATTAATCTTAGCCAGATTCAGTATGAATCCCCGACCGTGGAAAATCAAGAATTCATGTCCTAGACATGATGCAATTCAAAACATTTAGCTTACACAAACACAAACACCCACGGTGTCAAGACGAGTTATTAATCAGCATGTCAAGATAGCCATCGCAACAGCTTTCAAGATTACATGTTAGACTTACTTATCAATATTATATGTCAAGGGTGTGCCACGACGGGCCACTATCAAGATTACTTGTCAGGGGTGCACCACAACGGGTCACCATCAGGTCATGTTACTTGTCATGTTATTATCTGGAGTGTACCGCAACGGATCACTATCATGTCATGTTACTTGTACTTGTTACTTGTTAGGAGCACGCCACGATGGGCCGCCATCATGGTTCATTACATATCAATCATTATTTCGTGTTCACATATCATGGTTATGATCATATCATCATGTAAGCAGAAGAAACATATCCTGAGTGCACCCTAATGGGCCATCAATGTAAAAATTCTAAATCATGGTCTGCCCCAAGGCTATGCACCCACGGGGTTCTATGCACCTGCAAGAAGGCCACATACATGCCAAATTGTGCTAAGCCGTGCCACGGCTTGTACAAGTCGTGTCGTGTTTCTATATTAGTAAAATCATAGAAGTCGTGCCATGTTTAACAAAATCGTGCTAATCGTGCCAAGTCGTACTACGACTTGCACAAGTCATGCCGTGATGAGCCGTGCCATGCCTAGCCGTGGCATGCACTTGTCGTGTCGTGACATGAAGATCAATTGCAAGAAAATCGCATAAAATCACAAGTCGCGAAAGATGCAATAAGCTGAAACATGCGAAAGCCATGCATGAAGGTCATGGGCTTCCATGTGCCCAAGGGAAGGGGCTATATGCGCCCACTAGGAGGCTCCTATGCGCCGACTAGGAGAGGGTTTATGCACCCAAATATGGGTGCCAACATGACCAAGGCACTTGCATGACCAAGTGCCAAGGATTGGAAACAGTGTTCGTACTTTACGTATGAAGGCCATGTGCTTTACACTAGTCATGTACTCACCCTGGTTACTAGCATGCGCCCACATGAAGGGGGAAACACTCTATGCGCCCACTAGAGGGATGCCCTATGCGCCCACATGGGTATGAACCCCTTTGGCCAAAGGCTAAGGGTGAATGAATGCAAAGGTGAAGTCGTGAAGGCTTTATGCACCAACACGAGCTATGCGCACACATATTGTCATGTCCCGATTCGGGGAATCGCTCGCTTTGCTTCGATTCACGCCGAATCGATCGTCCTCGCTAAGGCGTGATGCCGTACAAGTCTGGAGTTGCACTTGTACAAGGCTAGAACATGCACATTTATATCATTTCATCACATTTGAAAAATAATCCACAGTTGCGAAAACATTGAGTTAGCGGAATAGGAAGAAAATATTCATTTTATTGATGATTGTAGTCAGAATACAACTTTTCTCGATAATATTTGAAATGCCCTTTCGGCTACATTGATTCATGAAAAGAAGTACAACTGATAGGCTGCCATGAAATAACTTCCCGTTCCATATATCATGTCCCTCATTAGGGACAGACAATATTTAGAGTAAATCACAATTCAAATGACATGGTATTTCATGGAACCATGTTTACTTTACCATTGGCCGAATCCAGCTTTCCTGCATATACAGGATTATAATAATATACTTACCGCCCCTGTACAAAACATTGGTTAGCATACATTCCCACGATGTGACCATTGGTGTTGTTAAACCATATGGACTCTTTTCATTCATTCATTTGCATTTGGGACTTCAAGATAATGAGATGACAGCACAGTAGGGAGCTAGCCTCTATGATGTCTCGTATTACTCATGTTCCCCAAAGCACTTCATTACTTCCTTCTAGGCCGAATCGGTACCGGTGCCCCTGTACCGTTCGAGGAAATTATTGCTCAATCTTTGTATACAAGTTGTCCATGGTCAGGCGAATGTGTGTCCGACTCGATATACACAGTGTGCATAGAATATTTGAAGTAATAGGCAATATGATCATTCTTAGCATTTCATAACCATCATTCTAGGCATCAATTTATTTCAGTTTATTGCAGTAATATCAATTCATTTCAATGTTCGATCTCTAGCATCTTAGTGGTATTGACTTGTGGCATTAGCATCTTGATATCGATCAACGGATGTTACAAGGCAATTATTTAGTTGGCATGAAGGAATAGCGAGAGGGACAATACCACCACATAGATCCACAGTCACCAAATTAGAGAATCGTCGAGAGAGAGAGGAACACTTGCACGCTTAGCCTTCCGTCACGCGTCAGTCTGCATTGGCACCAAAAGTTTGGTTAATAATCCGTCTCGTAGTGTTCTCTTCTCTCAGAATTCTCAAGAATGAATGCTATGCAAATCGATAAAAACGGGCAAGAATCAAATTATCGAAAATCATTCAGAAAAGCATCCATCAAAACCAAGCAATAAAACCAGCATCAAAATATCCAGAGAAAACTCTTGGACGCATTTCAAGAGAAACCGATCCATTAATTGGAAAGGTTCTTATGCACTTGTCCGTGATCGATTCGATGCCGACGGTAAGTTTTCCCAATACTCGGTTCCGACCGAGTTAGCCAAGCCACAAGCCTTACATAGTGAACCGCTAGGAGCGGGACACTACATAATATACCACTAAAAAAAAGTTTCGTCCTCGAAACTTAAAGCAAAGGTCCTACCTCAAAATTATCAAACAGCGAAGGGTATTTCACCCGCATCTCCGCTTCTAATTCCCATATCGACTCCTCGACAGCATGGTTCCGCCACAGCACGTTGACTAAAGATACTGTCTGATTCCGCAAAACTTTCTCTTTTCTGTCTAAAATCTGGACAGGCTCTTCAGTGTAGGATAGGTCAGCGCTCAGCTGCAGCTGATCGAAGTTCACTACATGGCTTAGATCATGTATATACTTTCGCAGTTGGGATACATGGAAGACATCGTGCACATCTGCCAAGGCCGAAGGTAGTGCAAGTCGATAAGCCACTGAGGCTACCTTCTCCAAAATCTTGAATGGTCCAACGAATCTCGGGCTCAGCTTTCCTTTCATCCCAAATCGTATCACACCTTGCATGGGTGTGACCTTCAAGAAGACATGATCTTCTGTCGTAAATTCCAAAGGTCGTCGATGTACATCCGCATAACTCTTCTGTCGATTTTGAGCAACTCTAAGTCTTTCTCGAATTAAGCGAACTCTCTCGACTGCCTGCTCCACAAGTTCTGGTCCGAGCACTTGCCGTTCACCGACTTCATCCCAGCATATCGATGATCGACATTTCCGTCCAAATAAGGCTTCGTATGGGACCATTTGGATACTTGCCTGATAACTGTTGTTATAGGCAAATTCTGCTAATGTGAGATGTGCGTCCCAATTTGTCTTCGAATCGAGCACGCACAATCTCAATATATCTTCAAGAATCTGATTTAGTCTCTCTGTCTAACCATCAGTCTACGGATGGTAAGCCGTACCGAAGTTTAACTTTGTGCCCATTGCTGAGTGCAGACTTATCCAAAATCGCGACAAGAATCTCCCGTCTCTATCCGACACTATCGAAGCTGGCACCTCATATAATCGGACAATTTCATTTATGTAGATCTAAGCCAACCGTTCTACGCCCTACGTAACTTTTATTGGAATAAAATGTGCCGACTTCGTTAATCTATCCACGATAACCCAAATTGCATCATTCCCCTTCTGAGTTCTTGGCAAACCGACTATAAAATCAATACAGATATTATCCCACTTCCACAGTGGAATAGCCAAATTTTGTAGTTCTCCGCCTGGTCGTTGGTGTTCGGCCTTTACACGCTGACAAGCCATGCATTGTGACACGAAAAGGGCCACATCCTTCTTCATACCATGCCACCAAAATGTTGAGCACAAATCCTTATACATTTTCGTGCTTCCCGGATGCAAGGAATACTTCGCGAAATGAGCCTCGGTCAGTATTTCCTTTCTGATATTCTCATCCTTAGGGACGTACAATCTCCCATTGACACAAATAGTGTCATCTTCAACGGTAAAGTCCGACGTCTTTCCTGCTAGAATCAACTCGCGTATCTTCTGCAGAAACGGGTCATCCTTCTGAGCAATCTTAATCCTTCCCTGGAGACTCGGCTCAAGCTGCAATTGAGCCAACTGTACATTCTGCGGACAGATCCTGAATTCGATGCTCATCTCTTCAAGATCCCGTAGTACCTCTTTTGCTATTGCTAGTGATCCAACAAATTTCTGACTCAAGGCATCAGCTACCACGTTTCCTTTACCCGGTGTGTAAGAGATTGTCAAGTCATAATCTTTGATCAATTCTAACCAATGTCGCTGCCTCAAATTCAATTCCTTCTGCGTGAATATGTATTTCAGGCTTTTGTGATCCGTGAAGATCTCGCAGGACACACCATAGAGATAGTGTCGCCATAATTTCAACGCAAACACAATCGTCGCCAGTTCCAAATCATGTGTTGGGTAATTCTTCTCATGCTGTTTGAGTTGTCTCGACTCATAAGATATTGTCTTCCCATGTTGCATGAGAACACATCCCAGACCAAGTTCCGATGCGTCACTGTAGATCTGAAATCCCTCAGAGCCCTCTGGAAGTGCTAAAATTGGAGCCGTGAGGAGCCGCTGCTTGAGTTCTTGGAAACTACTCACACAGTCGTCGATCCACTTAAATACGAATCCCTTCTGGGTTAGGCGAGTCAAAGGTGATGCGATTCTAGAAAAGTCTTTCACAAATCTACGGTAGTACCTGGCTAAACCAAGGAAACTCCGTATCTCACTAGCTGATGCAGGCTGCTTCCAGTCCACAACTGCCTCAATCTTCTTTGGGTCAACGGCAACACCTTTTGCCGAAACAACATATCCTAGGAATGACACACTGTTCATCCAAAACTCGCACTTGCTTAGCTTTGCATAGAGCTGGTTGTCCCACAGCGTCTGAAGTACTTCTCTCAAGTGCTCGACATGCCTCTCCCTATCTTTTGAGTAGATCAAGATGTCATCGATGAACACAACAACAAACTTGTCTAAGAACGGTCGAAACACTCTATTCATTAGATCCATAAAGGCTGCTGGAGCATTAGTCAAGCCGAATGGCATGACCAAAAACTCATAGTGTCCGTATCTCGTACGAAATGCTGACTTAGGAACATCTTCGGGTCTGATCTTCAACTGATGGTATCCTGAACGAAGATCGATTTTAGAAAATACGGTCGTCCCTTATAGCTGATCGAACGAATCATCTATTCTTAGCAAGGGATACTTGTTACGGATGGTTGCCTTATTCAGTTCTTTGTAATCGATGCATAGCCGCATCTTTCTATCCTTCTTCTTTACAAACAGTACTAGAGCTCCCCATGGAGATACACTTGGGCAAATGTATCCCCGGTCTAATAACTCTTGTAGCTGCACCTTTAGTTCCTTCAATTCTGCCGGAGCCATCCTTTACGGCGCCTTTGATATCGGACGAGTATCCGAAAATGTATCAATTGTGAATTCAATTTCTCTGTCCGGTGGCATTTCAGGTATCTCGTCCGGAAACACATCGGGGAACTCTGCCACAATTTTGGTCTGATTCGAGTCTACACCCTTCATTCGAGTGTCTAGAACAGAAGCAAGGAATCCTTCACACCCTGAGTACAACATGTGTCTTTCTGTAACTGCCGATATTACCATGGGTCCTTGGAACGCCGAGCCGCACAAGTAAGAGAACTATGTTTCTCTGGTTAGGCGAAACACAACTCTCTTATCCGCACAATCAATTGTTGCATGATAGGCGCTGAGCCAGTCCATTCCCAAGATGATATCGTACTCTTTGATGTTGAGTACAATTGCATCCAGAGATAAAGTCTTGCCTCCAATTTTAATGTAGCCATCCCTGCAAATCAAAGTTGCAGGCATATCTACTCCCGAAGGAGTGCTAACACACAAAGCTGTCTTTAGTTGATTCATACAAAATTTATTTTCCGTTGCAAAATCAGAAGAGATAAAGCAATGAGTAGCGCCATAATCAAAAAGTACTCTTACAGGTGTGCCTTTGTATAGCAACGTACATGTTATAACATTCTCTGCGGTCTGGGCCTCTGCCTGAGTCAAGGCATAAACCCTTGCTTGCCCACCTTGTTGATTCGGTGCATTTCTAGCTGGAGCCGGTAAGGCTGGTGGCGCTTGGCCACGATGCTGGTTGTTATATTGGCTCCGGTTCTGATTGTTGTTATGCCCACGATACTGGTTGTTGTTATTCTGCCCACGAGGATGATACTGATTCCCTCCTCTATTTCTGCAGTCAGCTTCCTTATGGCCTTGTTCGCCACATTTGAAACACTTAACCCGACAATCTTCAGATCGATGTCCCCAACGGTTGCATGATTTACAACGTTCTGAATGTTGAGACCCCCTATTGTCTCCAGTATTGTGACGCTTAGGTGCGTTGTTCCTGTTAGCAGACCAATGTCATTTCTGATTATTGAGTCCTTGGTTGCTCTTCGTTGTCTCACGACTAGCCGGCTGGTGAAATCTCTCCATCTTGAGAGCTGTCTCGTACGCCTCCCGGTAAGACATACATTTTCGACTTAGCACATCTCGTTCCAGGCCCTCATTCAAGCCTTGCATAAATCTTCCTCGCTTCGCGTGTCATTCGGTACCATATACCCAGCGAATGTGACTCTCTTCAAAAACTCTGTCTCGTAGTCCTCCACTGACATACTGCTCTGTCGAAGTGCAATGAACTCATTCTCTTTTTGTTGACGGACAGCTGGTGGAATGAATTGGGTAATGAAAGCCTGCTTGAAGGCCTCCCAAGACATCTTCATATCCTGACTATTTTCGTAAAGTGCCTGTCTCTGTGAAATCTACCATTCCTAGGCCTTGAGACGAAGTAGTACAGCGGTACACTCCAATCTCTTACTGTCATGTATGTCCAACATTCGAAAATAGCCCTCAAGTGTGTTCAAGAAGCCCATCACCTCATCTGGCTTCTCTCTCCCGTTAAACTCAGGCGGGTCGCAGCTCTTAAATTTAGAGAACTTGAAGCTCGTCCTCTTCCGTGTTGGCGTTTCAGGTTTCTCTGCCGGCACTTCTACGGTCTCGGTTGATGCGGCCTTTGCAGAAACATTGGAATCGACCGTCAGCTTGGTGACAATCTAAGTTAGACTATCCACTTGCTTTTGTTGAGCATCTAGCTGCTCCTGAAACTGATACTGCAGTTGCCCTTGAAGCGCACGATGTTGTGCTTCGCTCTGCTTCCTCTGAGCCTCCATTTGTTTAATCAGTTTCTCAATTGGGTCAGACGATGAATTCATCTTTGCGCTATCATCCTTGGTCATTCTACAACAAAGAAATAATTTCATTAGCACTCATAAAATATTTATGGGCTTATTGTATGGAACATTATTTTATGCCAGCGCTATCGACATCATCAATCGAGACAATTTGTATCAAGACTTCCTTTTTGAAAATATTTTTGAAATCCGAGGAAGTAAAACCGTGCTCTGATACCAACTTGTCACGCCCCGATTCAGGGAATCGCTCGCTTTGCTTCGATTCACGCCGAATCGATCGTCCTCGCTAAGGCGTGATGCCGTACAAGTCTGGAGTTGTACTTGTACAAGGCTAGAACATGTACATTTATATTATTTCATCACATTTGAAAAATAATCCATAGTTGCGGAAACATTGAGTAAGCGGAATAGGAAGAAAATATTCATTTTATTGATGATTGTAGTCAGAATACAACTTTTCTCGATAATATTTGAAATGCCCTTTCGGCTACATTGATTCATGAAAAGAAGTACAACTGATAGGCTGCCATAAAATAACTTCCCGTTCTATACATCATGCCCCTTTAGTACTGTCACGCCCCAGAACCAGAATACTAGAGAGCGGGGGACAGACACGGCCAGCTACGTACATTGAAGTAATTCTTACCTCGCAATACGGTCACGGCTGTCTAGATGCATGAGGGTTTACTACAAGCCATTAGTCTCTTAAGGTCAATAACGAGCCTAGTGTCTCAATCTCCAGCAAGCGAGTACATATAACAAGATGGTAGATCATCAGACATACAAAGTAAGACGTCCCATATATTACATATTCAGATGATCATGAAACTAGTCATACAAAATACGAAGACTAGCAAGAGTTTAAGTCATACATGATCAACCATAGGATTTGTCAATCATGCTACAGCCCGTAGGCAGACAGTAAGTAGAGTTGCAAACGAGCTAACACTTGTTCGGCGGCTAAACGCCTCAAAAGAATATTTTTACAAGGGAGTGGAAGAGCAAAATAAAAACCCACTCGTTGCCGGGATTCCTTCTAGTGTTCACCATTTGGCAGGAAAGTCGGAAGATTCTCGGTAGCTGCTCCGAAATCTGGCCATACAAAACCAGCTGGGTTAGACCCAAGAAAGAGCAAGTGCCACAAAGGAGGCTTCACTTAAGAACTAAAACCAGCATGTCAGCACATAAATCATAGGTGAAATAACATAAGGCATGAGTTAAAGAAAACAGGATGATAAACGATAAGATAACTAGAGGACTATTCCGGTACCCAAGTTACAACCCGTAAACCAAACAAGGACCGGGGTTGTAACCCTTCACCTGAACAGAACTTAGCCTCGAACCAATTATCGATAAAGTAAAGCATAGACAAGCATGTCCGAAGATATCCATGCACTGGATCTAGGCAAGACTAAACAAGGTAGGACTCCACCCATCATTCACGGCCAAACAAAGAGTACGGCTTGATACTTAACTAACTAGGGTTATCACAAGCTTAGTTACTAGCAAGATGCAATGAGGTACGCCTACGGCCACAAGCCCTGCAGACTATCCAGGTTATCCAGACGCAAGGTTCAAGCTGAGAGTTATCATGCCTTATTAGGTGACTTGGATACAACACATGACGGTGTGCATAGTAATCGTTTTATGTAGTGCCCCACATAGCAGTGAGCTGGAAATGTGCCCTACTCGTCGGTAGGCTACAAGTCCATCAAGGAAGGCGCCCAGATAACGGGATTACTTATAGCCGGAATACCTCTCTATATGCTCTACTTGATCAATCTAGTCATTAACCTAGTCAGATTCGATATGAATCCCTGACCGTGGTAACCAGGGATACATGTCCTAGACATGATGCGAGACAAGACTGGTTGCTTATACAAGCATATTCAATACAATCACCCACGGTGTCAAGAATTCACTTAGCATGTCAGGTTAGCTGTCGCAACAGCGTATCACGGTTATCATGTCGGGTTGCTTATCAAGATTACTTATCAAGGCAAGGGTGCGTCACAACGGACCACCATCAAGAATTATCATGTTAAATTACTTGTCAAGAGTACACTACGGCGGGTCACTAATCATGTAAGGCAAGTAGGGTCAGGTCCAGTTGCGCCTAAACATCAGGCTGCGCTCAAGTCAGGCTACGCTCAAGTCAACATACGCTCAGGTCAGCATACGCTCAGGTCAGCATACGCTCAGGCAGGATACGCTCAGGCAGGATACGCTCAGTCAGCGTATGCTCAGTCAGCATACGCTCAGGCAGCATACGCTCAGTCAGTATACGCTCAGTCAGCATACGCTCAGGCAGCATACGCTCAGTCAGCATACGCTCAGTCAGCATACGCTCAGGCAGCATACGCTCAGTCAGCATACGCTCAGTCAGCATACGCTCAGGCAGCATACGCTCAGTCAGCGTACGCTCAGTCAGCATACGCTCAGGCAGCATACGCTCAGGCAGCATACGCTCAGTCAGCGTACGTTCAGTCAGCATATGCTCAGGCAGCATATGCAAGACATACGCTTCCAAAAGGCAGCGTATGAGGTCCATACGACTCCTTGTCACCCAAGTCAGCGTATGCAAGACATACTCTTCCAAAAGGCAGCGTATGAGGTAGACTGCGCTGTGCTAAAGAGCGCGCGCAGCTCAGTGGCGCAAGCTAAAAAGCTCGCACACTGCTCACTGTCTTCTCCAAAACAGCAAGAACTCCATGGTTTGAATCTAAAACTTCAAAAGTCTATAACTTGGTCAAAACAAGTCTAAATCCAACTTTTCAAAGGTCAAAATTGGGTAGAATAAAATTCTCTATAACATAGAACTATCAAAATTTGAAAACAAAGAAGTTTGATAGATCAAAACCACCAAAATTCGAAAATAATTAATTTCTAGATCTACAAAAATCATAGCCTCAAAATGGAAAATAACAAGTTCAAATGTGTCTTAGAAATATGAGGAGAAGCTAATGGAACAATAAAAATGGGCTCTCTTGTGGAAGCAAGTTGTACTTGCCTAAGGGGTGTTCTTGGTTGGTGGTGGGTTTAATGGAGAAGGAAGAAGAGTTAATGAGAAAGTGGAGAAGAGAGAAAAGTTAGGTGGGTTATAAAGGGGGAAGGTGGTGGGTTTAACATGATGAACCAAAGAATAAACCAAGCCATCCTAAAATAAACTAAGTTAAACCATTACATGCTATGATGAACCTAATCAAGATTAAACTAAAATTAGCTAGCCAGGCAGGAAAATAAAAATACATGTCAGGATTTCGTATACGTATACTAGAAATACGTAGAACGAAAAACGGGGGTAACAACTCTACCCACCTTAAAAGAATTCCGTCCTCAGAATTTAATCAAGAGGCTAGAGATGTCGAGCAAGCTATATCAATTGCAGACAATATAGGACTAGCAGTCAATCAAGCAATCATTCATGCAAGCAAGGAACTTAAGCATAAGGCATAAGAAAGACATTATACCTTACTAGTCAAACAGGTCGGGATATCGCGATTGGATATCATCCTCACGCTCCCATGTTGACTCACCCAAAGAATGATGACCCCATGCAACACGGACTAACTTGATAGTCTTGTTCTTGAGTATCTTCTCCCTCCGGTCCAATATGGATACGGGTCTCTCCTCATACAAAAGGTTGGTACCAACAACCAATTTCGAATGATCAAGGACATAACTCGGATCCGGGATATACTGTCGTAATTGGGATACATGGAAGACATCATGCACCTCACGTAACGACGGTGGAAGAGCGAGACGATAGGACACATCACCTACTCGCTCAAGGATATCAAACGGTCCTATATACCTAGGACTGAGCTTTTCCCGTACGTCGAATCGAATGACACCACGGGTAGGCGAGATCCTAAGGAATACGTGGTCACCGACAGAAAATTTAAGAGGGCGCCGATAGGAATCAGCCCAATGACGCTGGCGATCTTGGGCGACTCGAAGATGATCTCTGACTTGTCTGACCACCTCAATAGTCCGCGTCACCATCTCTGGTCCAAGCATTTGCCTCTCACCGATATCGTCCCAAGCTAAAGAAGATCTGCACTTCCTGCCGTACAAGGCCTCGAAAGGTGCCATCTGGATACTAGCCTGGAAACTGTTGTTATAGGAGAACTCCACGAGATGCAAGTGATCTTCCTATGAACCACCGAAGTCGAGTATACATGACCGCAGCATGTCTTCTATTTTCCATAAATAAATTTGTTTTCCATAAATAAATTCATTTATTTATTGTGTATCTGGGAAAATTACAACTGTGGGAATCTGATCTAGAAGACGATCACTTTATCCCTTGGACTATGCGAAGAAGAAAAGCTCTCAAAATTTTGACAGTGGATAACTATGTATCTGTACAATGAATGAGAAAAAGAACTCTATTTATAGAGTCAAAAATAATAACTGAAAAGATAACTGTCTTCACAGCCTGTGCTTAGTTAAAAATCACGCAGGATTTTAACATATGCAAGGTTGTGAGCAGTTACTGGACGTGGCCTGTAACTGTTGGACACATGGCGATCATGCATGAGTCGTATGCAAGTTACAGGACACGCAGGCGAGAGATCAGTGGCATGGCTGCCACGTACTCTAATTTGATAAAATTCACACAGACTTGTTGAAGACGAAATCTACGCAAACTCAGGGTAGAAAGCTTCAAAATCTACGCAAACTTGGGGCGAGAAGCTTCAGAATCCATACAGATTTGGTGAAGAAAACTTCAGAATTCACGCAAACTTGAGGAAGAAAACTTCAAAATCCACGCAAACTTGAGATGAAGATCTCACAATACACGCAGACTTGAGATAGAACTGCCAGCTGTCTTGATTTGGCGTGCCTTGACTGACACAAAATCTCTGACAGTGATTGCTTTTGTCAGTCGCATTAAATGACAAGAAACTCTTTCGGTACGCCAACTTGACGAAAGTTGAGTCTTGCTGAAGAAGATTTCGAAAATCACGCAATAGACGGCTGTGATCTCTCGAATTCTGTGCATACGTGGCATACGAAGAGACATTCTTCGACTGTTGTGCTGTCAGTCATAATTACTCTCTGACAAATGATGAGCTGTCTCCTCAGCGTGATTTGTAAATATTGTCTGGATCAACTGAACGTGACTTTTGACTCTGTCCTGATCAACTCAACGTGACTGTTAGACTTGTTCTGATCAACTCAGCGTGACTATCATTTTTAAAGGCCTACAAAACCTCCTTCAAAGTTTTCGAAAATTGAAAAGACTTCAAAATTTTCGAAATACTTTGAAAATAAGATAAAAATGAACTTAGTCACGCTGAGATGACTTTAAATTTTTCGGAAGTCGGAAAGACTTCGAAGTTCTTTGAAAACATCCAAATGAACTTATTAAATGTCATGATGACTCTTTATTTTCCGAGACTGATTGCATCCAGTTTATGGTGGAATATGAACCGCCGGCGAGCTCTGTTATATAAACAGGGAGAAAACTCAGCTTTGATGTTCATCTTACGTCAACATGACTCCGAAGGAAGAAGCTGAAGAAGAAGCAAGAAAGTTAGTTTTTGTGCCCATGGCGACCCTACTTTTGAGGGTAAGGAACCGGAGTCCCTAGTCTTCGAGTTCAAAGACGATCCTATGCAATTAGCCAAGAATTTCTTGAGCTATTTTGGCCTGGATGGCTCGTCTTCTTCTGATGGGCGCAGCTTCGCAGAGCAGCATAAAATGTTGAAGGCTCTATTACACCGTATGGGGGTCAAGAGCGTAGAAGAACTGGGCACCAAGCTCAGCCGCTCGACTAAATAGAGCGTGTCTTTTATGCTTTTGAAAATGTTGCACTCTTTTTGTCTTTTGTAAGGCCATCAGTACCTGTCTTGAAGAATGTAGTACAACTTTTGTGTTTGAACAGTGTGCATTAATGAAGAATATTAAGTGGCATTCTTTGACTGTTTCCAATGCTGCGCTGTCTTCCAAAGCACACGTGACACTCATTCCATAATTTATGAGCGCTATTTACGTGGATCTTTTCCAAGAATAGGTTTGTACTTTGTCCTTTAAATAGATAGCTGAGTTTCAAAGATACTCATCTCCCATTCTTCTTCTTCTTTTCTGAGAATGAAATTTTTGGGAGATTTCATTCTCAAACAGGAAAGCAATGCTTTCTAATGTTCGATTCCTGCGCACTGTATCAAATATGGGTTTGCCAATCCTTAGCACCAAACTTGATGGTAAGTCCGCGTACCATTTTTGTTGCTGTTGAAGATAGGCTTTTATGTTTCTGACTGAAAAATGCACGCTTGACTAGCCAGTGTGTGCTAAATGACATTTCTGTTGATTAATTCTCTTCTTTCTTGCTGTTCTCTGCAGAAGCTCGATTGAAAATTTTCTTCAGAACTGGCATTGGTGATGTAGATGCTGTGGAGAATATCCTGCTGACACCTACATCAGGGAGCTCATACGCTTTTGACGCATACATCAGACAACTCAGAACTCTTCGTGGGATAGAAGGGTCTTCCTCAGATGGTAGGAAGAGCCTTTATACACGAAAGTTGGATGGTGGAGTCAACTCTACCCTAAGAAATCGGGTAATAGAGTTCCTTTCAAGGCAGAACTAGGAATTGTATCCCAAGGTTTGGATACATTCCTGTCTTCCTTGAGAGGTTACCCCCAATCCACCAATTGTATTGGCAGCACCATGACTTCGGGCTGTCATACTCTGTGGTTCTCCTCTCGTCTGAGAGAGAAGACCAGGGTTTGATTCCTGCTGATCTGGTCGTGACTGGGACCCAGACAGTCAGGAACCGCCACCAACAACGAACCTGACGGAGAAGGTCCGACGGAGAAGATCCAAAGAAGAAGATAGATCTCTATTAGGTTATTGTTGTGGTGTAGAATAAAAATCCAAGATTTGTAATAGATTTCCATTATGATTTGTAAGAAAGTCTAAGAAAATGTAATAGACTTTTTGTGGTAAAATGAGAATGGAAATGATAATTCTTCTATGCTCAAAGATTTGTATTTGTGGATGAATTGTGGACATGATAGATAATGAAATCTTCTTTTCTGTTTTAGAGTATATGATATTATCAGAGGTATTATGGACGTAATAATATGTAGGAACTCAAAAGAAAATAGATTAATTTCTATGCAGAGGTCAAAAATGACAAATGAGCAAGTAGATTCGGAATTGATTCAGAGGTTATGAAAACGTGATCAATAACGAATCCCCACTTAATAAATTGATAGAAGATTATGAACGGACGAACCGTTTAGGAAATGATGAACGGATGAACCGTCGAATGAATGTAATAAATGAACGGATGAACCGTCAAGTATTAATGAATGTATGAATCGTCGGATGAATGTGACGCTTCAATATTTGAGGAACTTCTGCCTATAAATATAGCAGAAATCTGACAAGAACGAACGCTTCTTCTTTCAAACATAAAAATATCGTCTGAAGAAGTATCCAAGAAGGCTGAAATCGCCATGAAGGTTCAGAAAGACACTGAAGAACACCCTGTAGATCCAGTTCAATCCAAGAAGGCGGAAGCAGGTGAAGGTTCATCTGCACCCAAGCCACCAAGGGACATTCTGGACTTCCTGCTCGAACCAGGAAAGACTGAAGAAGAAGAAGCCATGAGAATGGCCGCTTGCAAGTTCCTCGTGGGTTCCAGCAAGGAGGTCCTCGGTTCTTTTGCTGATCACGTCTTCGAGAAGGATGGCAGTGGTCCACGTCCAAATGTAGAAAAGGATGATAGTGATCTTCCTTAATATCATGTATCATCATTCATGATTAAAATAAAATAAAAATTTTATTTCTAAACATGAAACTGTCTGATGATTACAAGCATTTACATTTATACATGGTACTTTTTAAGGAATTTGCCATTAATAGGCATCAAAACTTTTTGACCATCCAATTCTGAGAGTTGATAAGCTCCATTTGAGAAAACTCTGCTCATAATATAGGGTCATTTCCACTTTGCGTCAAATTTGCCCTTGCTCATATGAGTCATAGTCATAGGACGTCTGACTGTTAGAACAAGCTCTCCTTTTTTATATGATCGAACTCTAACTTTCTTATTAAAAGCTCTTGAGATTCTAGCTTGATAGAATTCAATATTCTGTTGAGCAGATAATCGCTTTTCATCCAGAGCTTCTAATTCTTGAAGTCGAAGACGATCATTATTTTCAACAGTGAGTTCATTAGCTATTGCTATCCTTAAAGAAGGAATTTGAATCTCTAATGGAAGAACAGCTTCGCAACCATATACCAGAGAGAAGGGTGTACATTTAGTAGCATTACGAACTGTAGTGCGATAAGCCCACAAACATTCACCGAGCTTCTCACTCCAATTACGTTTGTTAGTAGAGACAAACTTCTTTAGGAGTTTGATGATGGTCTTGTTGAAAGCTTCTGCTAATCCGTTAGCTGCCGGATTATATGCGGTAGAAGCCACATTGTTGATCCGATGATCGTCACAGAATCGAGTAAACTTCTGACTAACGAACTGTGGTCCGTTATCATGAATAATGCGTCGAGGAACACCAAATCTATAGATGACGTGGTGCTTAATAAAGCTGATGATATTGGACGTCTTAACTTCAGACAAAGGAATGGCTTCGGCCCATTTGGAGAAGTAATCGGTTATTGCGAGAATAAACCGATGACCCTTGGATGACGGCGGATCGATCGGGCCGATAATGTCCATGCCCCAAGCTTCGAAGGGCCATGATGCTGTCGTCGGATATAGAAATTCTGAAGGTTGATGAATAAAATCTGCATGGATTTGACAAGCTTTACACTTCTTTGCATATTCGATGGCGTCTGATACCATAGTGGGCCAATAATAATCCATACGTCGAATACGGTCTTGAAGTTTTGGTCCAGGCTGATGTGCTCCACAAATTCCATCATGTGCTTCACAAATAATTTGTTGAGCCTCGTCACCGGCAACACATCGAAGAAGTAAACCATCATAAGCTCGACGATATAAGGTCTTTGTTGTATGATTGTAATAGAATCGGAGTGATCGTCGTCTGATAGATGCTGCCTCACTCGGATCATCCGGAAGAATATCATACAATACGAAATCTAAGAAAGGAAGTCTCCAATCCGTATCCGTATTTTAATTCTCGGCTGAGTTACTGAAGATGAATTCTATGCTGGAATCAGATGAAGATGATAAAGATTTACGACTAAATCCAAATCCTCTTGTTGTGTTGATGTCATGAGATGTTGATTCTTCAATGTCAACTGGAAGTCCTAGGGTCAGGTTATTTTCAAGATGAAATAATTCTCGATTGCAAACAATAATCATTTATTGTCGTCTAATCGGGATAGCCAATACCGCTGCAAGATTAGCTAGAGCATCAGCTTCTGTGTTACATGCTCGCCTAACATGTTCAATGAAGAATTCTTCAAACGAAGAAGCCATAGATATAGCTGATCTATGATAAGGAACCAGATCTTGATGGCGAACTTCATAAGTACCCCTTATCTGATTAACAATGAGTTTAGAGTCTCCGTACGCCTCCAAATGTTGAATATTTAGATGTTTAGCGAGTTGAAGACCAATGAGTAATGCATTGTACTCAGCTACGTTGTTTGAATACGGCTGATCGAGAGAATAAGCTCTTTGGATAACAAGACCTTCTGGCGATACAAGAACGATTCCAACTCCAACGACAATATCACCATTAGGACCTACCCTTGAAGCTCCATCAAAGAATAGACGCCAAGTAAGATCTTCTTCAGCAATTTGGTTTGAATCTAGGACTTCATTTGGAATTTCGTCATAGAGTTTTAAATCTTCTGGAATTGAATGAGCAGCTAGAAAATTAGCTAAAGCTTATCCTTTGACTGACTTCTGAGGAACATAATGCATGTCATACTGAGCAAGTAGGATTCCCCAGTTAGCTAATCGAGAATTCAAAATACTGGATTTCTTTATCATGATCCGTATAGGATTGATCCTGGAGATGACATGAATAGTCTGGCCAATGATATAATGTCGTGTCTTTTGAACAGCGAACATCAAGGCTAGACATTCTTTTTCGACCGGTGAATATCGAGGTTCAGCTCCGGTCATAGTACGACTGAGATAGTAGATGGCTTGTTCATGACCATTTTGATTCTTTTGAGCGAGTAATGCACCCAATGAATGACTCATTGCTCGAGTATATAGGAGAAATGGAATTCCTAAAATGGAAGGTACCAATACTGGAGGGCTCATCAGATATTGTTTTATATTATCGAATGCTTTCTGACATTCATCATTCCAGACAAAAGAAACACCTTTCTTCATAAGTTTGTTGAATGGTCTGCAGCGTCCTGATAAATTAGAGATAAATCTCCTGATATAAGCGATCCTTCCTTGAAATCCTCGTAGCTCTTTTAAGGTGCGTGGAGGACGCATCTCTTGGATGGCTTTGATCTTCTTGGGATCCACGTGTATACCTTTAGAGGTAATGACGAAGCCGAGAAATTTACCACTAGAGACGCCTAAGAAGGACTTAGTAGGGTTCATCTTTAATTGATGCTTACGCATTAGATCAAAAATAGTCTTCAAATCTTGGATATGATCCTCCTTTTGTCGACTTTTGACTGCAATATCATCAACGTAGCATTCGACTGTTTTTCGCAGATGTTCACGGAATATAGTGCTCATGGCTCGTTGATAAGTTGCTCCTGCATTCTTGAGACCGAATGGCATAACTGTATAACAGTATGTACCAATCGGCGTTCTGAAAGAAGTGTGCTTCTCGTCGTCTGGAAACATTTTAATCTGATTGTACCCAGAATACCCGTCCATGAATGACATTCGTTCAAATCCACAGGTATTATCGATCATGACATCAGTGATTGGTAGAGGAAATTCGTCCTTAGGGCATGCTGCATTGAGATCGCGGAAGTCTATGCATACTCTGATCTTGCCAGTCTTTTTAAGGACAGGAACTATGTTAGCCACCCAATCGGGATATTGTTCCTCTGTAATAAACCCGGAGGTTATGAGTTTATTAACTTCAGCTTCAATTGCATCCATAATGTCTGGACAAAATCGTCGCTGTTGTTGTTTGACCGGTTTAGCATTCGACAAGATATTGAGTTTGTGAGTTGCAATTTGTGGATCGTCCTGGCATATCTTCATAACTCCAAGCGAAGACGTCGATGTAATCACGAATGAGTTTGATCATGTCTTGCTTATCAGTTTCTGAAAGACTTTCACTGATGAATATTGGTTTGGGGGATCCCTCTTCACCAACATCTATTTGAACAAGTTTGTCTTCAGTCGGAGGTTCTTTTTGCTCAAAACGGAACTCCCATTGATTATCTAATCTTTGGGCCCATTGTTCTGATTCAGGTGAGATTTCAAACTCTTCTTCGTCTTCATCACTTTCTTCAGAATGGTCAATGGAAACCATATTGGAAGACAGAAGGTTGCAGTAGAAGTCACCGATACTCGTATCGGAATCCCAAGAAGTGGTACTGGAAGAATCAGATCTCTTATCTTTATCAGACTCGGGATCTTCATGAATAATATTGATAAAAGAAGTAGGAGCTATATAGCCCAATCCGTATTTCGTCCTTCCATATTTCAGAGGAGGAATACGAACAGGCATTTTTCTTCCTTTTCCACTGTTGAGGCCAGTCCTGAAGTCGTAGCCCATATTTTTGATGATGTCTTTAGATTGCTGACTATAGCGACGTAGTTGTAATCTTCCAGTATCATCATTTTTGTCATCATCTTCTAAATCAGAAGGACTTTGGGGCCCTTTGTAGAAGAATATTAGAATGTCTCCTGGCTTTCTGCTGGGAACTAGAAAGTATGAAGATTGTACAGGTTCTAGGGATACATCTGTATGAACAGTCTGTACAACTCCAATGGTTATTGTGTTCAAGTCATCTAACAAATGTAAATAACTATGAACATAATTACACACATTAGCGTACTGCAAAGATGGAGACTTTTCATTAAATGTAAAAGCAGGAATATTTACATTAGGAGAAGGCTGAGCTTTAGAGATTTTAGCCAAGTCAATGACTAAAGGAGAAGAAGAAGAAGAATGAGAAGAAGCTTTGTTTCGATTAAGATCGATAACAAATGGCTCAGAAGAGGTGAGCTCCCTTGAAGCTTGAGATGGAAGAGTAATCCGCCCTCCAACTGGAATTAGCAGAGTATCATGTGAAGATACAGGAACTGTAGCACGCCCACTGACAGGAATGATCACTGTGTCTTAAGCAGACGACTGAGGTAACGGAGAAATCCGTCCACTCATAGGAATAATGAAAGAACCTTCTCCAGAGGGTTTGGGATATTGTTGCTGAATAGTTCGACCTTTAATAGGGATTATTAAAGTCTCACTTTGTGCATCCTCTTTCTCCATAGCTTGTATGACCCTTGTATACTCTTCTTTGTACATTCGGGAATCATTGAAATAAGCTTCAACCCCATGGAAGGGATTTATATCAGCAACTTCTTTTTGTACGCTTCCATTGCTATCAATGTACTTAAAACACTGATGAAGAGTAGAAGGCACCACATTATTTTCATGAAGAAAAGGCCTCCCAAGAAGAAGATTATAGGATCCCACGATCGCAATCACATAGAAAGTGACTTTGGATCTGAAATCGCCTATCTGAAGCTTCAGATAAATCTTTTCCAAAGGCTCGCTTCGGCTTTGATTGAATCCCAGAATAGTAGTAACCGTCTTGGAGAGTTTGTGAAGAGGGATTTTTAGTTCATCCAATAGGCTCTTTGGCATGATACTTATAGCAGACCCTGGATCAATAAGGATACGATCTATCTTCATCGTATCGATATAACCGGTGTAGTAGAGAGGCCGATCATGTCGATTATCCTCCAGTAGCATGTCATATTGTGTAAAGGTGATATTTGGGATAATCTCCAATACACTGTTGCAATGTAAGCAAGTGGCATGTTCTGCATCTGGCTTCTTCAATTGTGCAAGACAAGAGTCTGCTTGAAGAAGTGCTTCACTTAACGTCTCCCGGGTCTCTTTGGAAAGACGTAGAAGTTCAAAGAGGGACATTCTAGCTGGAGTATTAGCAAGTTGAGCTAGAATGTCGAAGTTATAAGGCTTCTGAAGTCCAAGAGGAGGGGACTTCTTGTTTGGTTTATCAAACCGAACCTGTTGTTTGCCTTTCTCCAGAGCTGTGGGCTTGGAAGGAGCAGGTTCAACCGGTGTAGTTGAAGGAACAGGTGCAGTGGATGATTCTTCTTCAGGAGGAACATTAGGAGCATCTTTATCAGCTGGAAGGATACCAAGAGTATCCTCAGGATTCTTGGAATAATCCTTTAGATAAGGTTTTCCCGTTCGAGTAGCACTAACAAGTGCTTCTTCTTTCTCTTTTGGCTCTGTGTCAGAGGTAGACCCAAGAGACGTCATATGACATGACTTAATCTTTCCAGCCTTCTTGGACTTTCGAGAAGTAGTCTTTTGAGGAGAAGGCGATTCAAAATCTGCCACTAGATCAGGATGAATCCACATGATTTCTCCAGTTTCTAAAGTGATTGGCACTAATCCTTCAGATTGTGGAGGAGGAATATTCACTATTTCAAGAGTTGTCTTGGGAATAGGAACGATCCCACTTTCAAGGAGTTGAGGAGGGAAATCTCCGAATTGCATAGAGACGACGTTGGAGGTGACGGTCTTCTCTTTCGGAGTAAGAGAGATAGCTCCAGATTTAATCATTTCTTGGATCTTTCCTTTCAGTACATAACATGTACGAATTGTGTGACCCAATATTCTGTGATATGGACAGTATTTAGGATGATCTGTCTTACCAACTTCATCAGGTTTCTTGATTTCAGGTAATTGTATTTTATTACCTTTCAGCAGACATTCAAAGATACCAAGGACATCGTCATCATCGAAAGAGTATTCTTCTTTGGGGCGAGGTGTTCTTGGTTGTTGAGTTGTAGAGGTAGGAGAAGTTTGAACAGTTGATGCATCTTTGCTCTGAAGATTAACTTCAAGAGTTTCTTTTCTTTTGCGAACATTGTTTTTATTGTTAGTACCTTGACCTGTTTCTTTGGGAGTCATCTGCACTCCTAAACCTTTGAAGGTTTCAGCACTAATTTCTGCAGCCTTGGCACTAACTATGAAAGAAGGCCAGTCTTGGAATTGGGTGGATCCTGTCCACATGCTGATGATTGGCAACAAGTTTGATTTGCATGTGTCGATGGTGACAGCATCAGGAGTTCCAAGAGGCATCTTCAGAGCTTCTCTTCGAAACCGTTCAATGTACTCTTCTGTAGTTTCATTATTTTTCTGCTTGATTCTAATAAGAGCAGACATAGTCATGTCATTGAGCCCTTCATAGAACCGTTCAAGAAACATCTGTTTGAAACCGGCAAATGAGGTAATGCTCCCATCTGGGAGACTTCTATACCATTCATAAGCCGTTCCCTTGAGACATCCAACAAACACCCGAGTAAGGAGGGCGTCGCTTGGTTGCAATTGATCAGTCATCATTTTAAAGTGATTAATAAACTGACTTGGGGAAGTGGTTCCATCATAGAATGAGATAGTAGGAGGCTTGTATTTAGGAGGATACGATACTTGCTTCTATTCTATCGGATAAGGTTGCTTGATGCCTAACCTTTGTAAACCATCTTTCTGTTTGAATGCTTCGAATTGAGTTTTGAGATTCCTCAATTCTTCATTAACAACTCCGAAAGATTGTGGAGTTGTAACTTGTAGAGAATAGTTGGGAGGAGGAACAGTATTATAAGCACTACCCCCAGCTCCAGAGAGACTAGGATTTGGTTGAGCTGATCCAGGAGTATTGGATTGTACTGCTGGAGGAACTTGTACTGGACTTATATCAGTGTCAGTTGTTATGACATCTGGTATAGTCTGTCAATTTTGCATCTGAGCTGTCATGAGTTCATACATCGACTTCATAGTATCAGCCATAGACTTCATTTTCTGTTCCAAAGAAGCAATCCTTTGATCTTGAGGAGTCACCGAAGAGGAAGGTTCATTGTTCAATTCAGTATTCCCATCCACCATATATGTAGTGACTGTGCGAGGGATTATTGATGAATTAGTGGATGTTGTATGCTCTGAATCACTGCTTCGTGCATCAAAGTCATTTATAGGAGAACTACCCCCAGTAGGAAGAGGTGGGAAATTAGTTTCTCCAAGAAATTCAGAATCATCTTCAGAGATCAAATTTCTTTGACTAGAAGCTAAGACTCTTGCTCTGGTATTTCTATATACTCCATCTGGACTATCAACTCTACCCCCGGTATCCCGAGAGGTCATGTTAACCGAAGCAAACAAAGGCTCATCTTCATCAGGCATAGGTTCACACTGAATCCGATTGAAGACAGATTGTCGTTTAGTTTGACATCTGCATTGCATTGTAACTCTTGGCTGGAAGTTACATTCATGATCAACATGGTCATAAGCCATTGATTGACATCTACATTGAATTATGACTCTTGGATAGAAGTCACATTCATCATGGTCCTTTGACACAGAATCACTTCTTCTCTTCTGTTGAAGATATTCTCGTAAATCTGTTTGTGAAGATTGAGGAGTATATTTCCTGTTCTTGGGTCTTGATGGCTCTTGATTATATAGAGAATGATTAATATGAGCCACATAGTTTCTTGCATACTCTGCATCTGGCTCTCTTATCCTTGTTTCCAACTGGTATGATTTCTTATCACCAGAAGTGTTAAGTTTTGTTCTTAGATCAGTTGGAGGTAACACATTAATTTTGGAAATATGGAGTTTTCCTTCCATTGATCTGGATATTTGCAGAGAAGGAAGAGTTGAACCATCCCTTTGATTAGGAGTTGGTAACAGACCCTCTTTTATGGACAGATTCTGTGCCCAATTTGAAGAAGTCATAGAAGAAAACACTAAGGAATATTTCTTCTTAGACTCTTTCAAGTTTTGAGACAGAGAATGTCCAGAAGGAAGAGTAGTCAAAAGACCATCTCCTTTTCTTTGACTAACAAAATTGTCAGTCAAAGCTGTTCCTGAAGTAAAAACTACAGGAACAGAAGAAACAACTAAAGAGTTATTCCTTTTCGAAGGGACTTTGTGTGGAAGACCACCCCCAGTTCTAGTGGAACTTGGCAAAGAAAAAGAGCTATTTTTCTTAGATGAAATGCACGCTAAAACAGGCTTGGTTAAGGAACCAGTGCTGTCAGCGTGACTTTTAACTTTGGAAATACACGCTGGAGCAGATTTGGCTAAGGAGCCAACACTGTTAGCGTGATTGTTGATTTTAGAATTACACACTGGAACAGACTTGGCTAAGGAACCAGTGCTGTCGACGTGACTTTTGGGTTTGGAAATACATGCTGGAACAGATTTGGCTAAGGAGCCAGTAATGTCAGTGTGACTTTTAATTTTAGAAATACACGCTGAAACAGATTTGGCTAAAGAGCCAGTACTGTCAGCGTGACTTTTGGATGTGAGATTGCACACTGGAACAGATTTGGCTAAAGAGCCAGTACTGTTAGCGTGACCTTTGATTGCTGTCATCTTCGAGCGCATAAGAGTGTGCGTGCTTGTAGTAGAGTTCCTGCCAGTGTTAGGAGTAGACACTGTGGCAGAGACTTCACCATTGGCTGCCAACTGATTCTTAGGGACATAGACAGAGTGTCCCTTCGACTTGGCAGTGATGATGGAGGCTGTAGTAGGCTTACCACTCTTAGCCCGCTGCATTTCTTCATAGGCGAGTTGATCGAATTGGATCTTCATCACCTTCTTCGTCGAGCCGATTGACGAAGTGTCGTATTGAGTTGTTGCCATCTCAGAAGAGGAGATGGATTTCCCCAGCAGAGTCGCCAATTTGTTTTCCATAAATAAATTCTTTTATTTATTGTGTATCTGGGAAAATTACAACTGTGGGAATCTGATCTAGAAGACGATCACTTTATCCCTTGGACTATGCGAAGAAGAAAAGCTCTCAAAATTTTGACAGTAGATAACTATGTATCTATGCAATGAATGAGAAAAAGAACTCTATTTATAGAGTCAAAAATAATAACTGAAAAGATAACTGTCTTCACAGCCTGTTCTTAGTTGAAAATCACGCAGGATTTTAACATACGCAAGGTTGTGAGCAGTTACTGGACGTGGCCTGTAACTGTTGGACACATGGTGATCATGCATGAGTCGTGTGCAAGTTACAGGACACGCAGGCGAGAGATCAGTGGCATGGCTGCCACGTACTCCAATTTGATGAAATTCACGCAGACTTGTTGAAGACGAAATCCACGCAAACTCGGGGTAGAAAGCTTCAAAATCCACGCAAACTTGGGGCGAGAAGCTTCAGAATCCACACAGATTTGGTGAAGAAAACTTCAGAATCCACGCAAACTTGAGGAAGAAAACTTCAGAATCTACGCAAACTTGAGATGAAGATCTCACAATACACGCAGACTTGAGATAGAACTGCCAGCTGTCTTGATTTGGCGTGCCTCGACTGACATAAAATCTCTGACAGTGATTGCTTTTGTCAGTCGCATTAAATGACAAGAAACTCTTTCGGTACGCCAACTTGACGAAAGTTGAGTCTTGCTGAAGAAGATTTCGAAAATCACGCAATAGACGGCTGTGATCTCTCGAATTCTGTACATACATGGCATACGAAGAGACATTCTTCTACTGTTGTACTGTCAGTCATAATTACTCTCTGACAAATGATGAGCTATCTCCTCAGCGTGATTTGTAAATATTGTCTGGATCAACTGAGCGTGACTTTTGACTCTGTCCTGATCAACTCAGCGTGACTGTTAGACTTGTTCTGATCAACTCAGCGTGACTGTCATTTTTAAAGGCCTACATCTTCAAGAGTCTGGATCGTGCGTTCTGACTGACCATCTGTCTGCGAATGGTAGGCTGAACTGAACTTGAGACGAGTCCCCAAAATCTCTTGAAGACTCCGCCAAAAGTGCGAGGTGAATCTTGAATCTCTGTCGGACACAATACTGACTGGCACTCCATACAATCTGACTATCTGCCTGAGGTACATTTCTGCAAGCTGATTCGTCGACTGGCCAATTTTGAAAGGAAGAAAATGAGCTACCTTCGTGAGACGATCAACTATAACCCAGATGGCATCTCTCCCAGCTGGGGATCTAGGTAATCCAGTTACAAAATCCATGGTAATGTGCTCCCATTTCCATTCTGGGATCGGTAAAGGTTGAAGAAGTCCAGCTGGTCTCTGATGTTCAGCCTTAACTTGTTGGCAAACTAAACAACGAGAGACAAACCGGGCTATCTCCCTCTTCATGCCATTCTACCAAAAATGCTGCTGAATATCACGATACATCTTCGTACCGCCGGGGTGAATAGAATACTGAGAACTGTGGGCTTCTGCCATGATCTCCTGTCTGATATCACCACTGGGTACACAAAGATGCCTCCCATGTCGGAGTATACCATCTTCATGAATGTATAACTCTGGTCTCTGTCCTGCCACACATTCTGCCCTAAGCCGCTGAAGCTTAGAGTCCGTGGACTGAGCTAACTTGATCCTCTCAACTATACTGGACTGAACTTGCATACTGGCCATCAATGCCACACTGGAAGGAAGAACAACTTCAATACCCATCTTCTGAAGATCTGCTAACAACTCTGGCTGCACCGTTAGAAAATAAACTCCGGCTCTCCTGCTCAATGCATCTGCTACCACGTTGGCCTTCCCAGGATGATACTGCAAGCTGATGTCATAATCCACAAGTAGCTCTAGCCATCTCCTCTGACGCATATTAAGATCCTTCTGGGTAAACACATACTTCAGACTCTTGTGGTCGGTAAAAATCTCCACCCGATCTCCATACAAATAATGTCTCCAAAGTTTCAATGCAAAAACTACGGCTGCTAACTCCAGGTCATGGGTTGGGTAATTCCTCTCATGGTCACGAAGTTGACGTGACGCATAAGCGATTACCTTACCATGCTGCATCAAGACACATCCTAATCCCTTGCCGGATGCGTCGTAATAAACTGAAAATCCTTCCGTCCCGTCGGGAAGAGTGAGAATGGAGGCCGTCATCAATCTCCGCTTCAACTTCTCAAATGAACTCTGACACTCTGCTGTCCAAGCAAACTGTACATCATTATGGGTCAACTGCGTCAGTGGTGCTGAAATCCGAGCAAAGTCTGACACAAAGCGTCGGTAATAGCCGGCCAATCCGAGGAAACTCCGAACTTCTGCAACGGTGCTAGGTATTGGCCATGTCTCTATAGCCACTATCTTCTGGGGATCAACTTCCACTCCACCTTGGTGATAATATGACCCAAGTACGAGATACGATCCAACCAAAACTCGCACTTACTGAACTTCGCGTACAACTGGTGCTCCCTGAGAATCTGAAGAACTACACGAAGATGCTGCTCATGCTCTGCCTCGTTCTCGCTATAGACCTGTCATCTATGAACACTATCACAAACTGGTCCAAATAGGGCATGAAGATACGATTCATGAGTTCCATGAATACGGCCGGCGCATTGGTCGCTCCAAATGGCATAACAAGGAACTCCCAATGTCCATATCTAGATCTGAATGCTGTCTTCGGGATGTCCTGCTCTCTGACTCTGATATGATGGTACCCTGACCGTAAGTCAATCTTCGAGAATACTGCCGCTCCCTTGAGCTGATCAAATAAATCATCTATCCTTGGTAAAGAATATCTATTCTTAATTGTTACAGAGTTCAAGGTACGATAATCAACACATAATCTTGACGTACCATCCTTCTTCTTCACAAAAAGCATCGGAGCTCCCCAAGGTGATCCGCTAGCACGAATGAATCCCTTGGTTCTAAGTTCTTCAATCATCTTGTACAGGACCTCCAACTCTGATGGTGCCATCCTATAGACTCTCTCTGACACTGGTGCCGTCCCTGGAATCAAGTCGATAGTGAACTCTATCTCTCTCACTGGGGGCATACCTGGAAGCTCTTCGGGAAATACGTCAGAAAACTCTTCTACAACTCTGGGAAACTGAACTGTTGCTGCTACGGTTATCCGCAATGCTGGGGAAGAAGGTTCTACTCTGCCTCGAGAAAATAAAAACTCTGGCTCAACGGGAATACGAAAAATAATCTTGCCGACATGGCAATCTATTCTAGCATACTGGTCCCACAACCAATCCATTCCTAGGACTACATCATAATCGGCCATCGAGAACTCTATCAACCTAGCGGAAAACTCTCTACCGCTAACTACGATTCGACACGAGAAAAACACCCTATCTACACCCACCAGTCCGTTACCAGTAAGTATATAGAGCCTTACTGATAATGACTCGGGCTCCAGTCCTATCCGTGTCGCGAATCGTGCAGACATAAATGAATGCGATGCACCTGAATCAAATAATACGGATGCAGAAAAAGAGTTGACGAGAATGGTACCTGTACCACCTCACCTGATGCCAACTCCTCCTCTACGGTCAAAGCCATCGCTTGACCGTGCCCTCTGGGTGCTGGTCCCCTCTGCTGGAAACCTCTCTGGCGGTTCTGAACCTGAGCTTGGACCTGGGCATACTGTTGCGGTCGCTGCTGCTGGAATGCCTGAGTCTGAGGCGGTAATGGCCTCGGAGGCTGATACTGCTGCTGCTGCTGCACTGGTGCTGGTCCCCTCACCGAGGGACTAGTCTGGGCCGATAAGGATGAACCAGCTCTCTGTGGGCAGGACCCTATCATGTGATCCGGTGCCCCACAAGCCAAACACAATCCTTGTGCTCGGCGACATTCTGACACTACATGCCCTGGCTTCCCACAATGAGTGCAGCCTATTGTGGAAGACTGCCTCCGCTTCTGCTGCTGAGGATACGTCGGAGTCGAATGCTGAACCGACGTAACTGATGATGCCCTCCTCGGAGCTCCAATGGTCAAGGCCCTAGCTGCGGGGGCTGGGGCTGAAGACTGGATCATCTGACCATGGGACCGCTTCCGTCCTCCAGTTCTGTCTACAATTCTCTGCGAGGTATACTCATGCCTCTTAGCTGCCCGCAAAACAGCATCAAAGGTCTGATGCTCAAACTGCTCCACTGCTAGAATGATCTCTAGGTGGAGTCCCTGCTGGAACCGCTGCGCTCGATCAAACTCGGTTGCCACCAAAGTGGGAGCAAACCGACTCAGTCTTGAAAACTCGGCCGCATATCCATCGACCGTCCTGTTCATCTGCCTTAGATTGGTGAACTTCGTCTATAGGTCGTGCCGAGCCACAGCATCGAAGTACTTGATCTGAAACTTGTCACTGAATACCGCCCACGGAACAGGCGTTGCCAATCCAATCGCTATCATCGCCCACCAGGTGCGGGCTAGGTCCAATAACTGTAGACGTACCACAGCTACCTTCTCTCCTTCTGGAGTCTTGGCTGCATCTAAGATAATCTCAATGTCCTGGAGCCACACATCAGCTGCAATAGCATCTTCACTCCCATCAAAGAAGGAAGGGTTGAGGCGCTTGAAACTGCTAGCCGTACTGTTCCCTTGATAACCAACACGGCCCATGGCATCTTGTACCGCCTGGTGCAGGGCATCGCACCGACGATCTTGTGATGCAAGCAATGTCCTGATGAGACCCACCAAGGTGCTATAGTCAGGCTCTGCAGGCTGGACTGGCTGAACTGGGGGCTCGGGGTCCCCGGAATGCATGACTCGGGAGGCCACTCCAGAGTGCTGGGCTTGGTCTCCAGGTTGCTGCTGGTCTACTGGAGGTGCTCCGCCTTGCTGATCGGTAGGACCAGGAACAAGGTCGCTGAAGAAATGACATGGGGAACAATAAGAAAGGACCATGATAGATCGAGGACACAAACATGTGATCAGGTCAAGGATTATGAAAGATCAGGAGGCACGAGTAGAGATCAAAGGCGAGTGCTAATTGAGACATCTATCCGGTAAACCCTCACACATCTTGATTTACAAGACCTGCATGAGCCACCACTTAAACCGTGTCACGTCCCAGAACCAGAATACTGGAGAGCGGGGGACAGCCACAGCCAGCTACGTACATTGAAGTAATTCTCACCTTGCAATACGGTCACGGCTGTCTAGATGCATGAGGGTTTACTACAAGCCATTAGTCTTTTAAGGTCAATAACGAGCCTAGTGTCTCAATCTCCAGCAAGCGAGTACATATAACAAGATGGTAGATCATCAGACATACAAAGTAAGGCGTCCCATACATTACATATTCAGATGATCATGAAGCTAGTCATACAAAATACGAAGACTAGCAAGAGTTTAAGTCATACATGATCAACCCTAGGATTTGTCAATCATGCTACAGCCCCTAGGCAGACAGTAAGTAGAGTTGCAAACGAGCTAACACTTGCTCGGCGGCTAAACGCCTCAAAAGAATATTTTTACAAGGGAGTGGGAGAGCAAAATAAAAACCCACTCGTTGCCGGGATTCCTTCTAGTGTTCACCATCTGGCAGAAAAGTCGGGAGATCCTCGGTAGCTGCTCCGAAATCTGGCCATACAAAACCAGCTGGGTCAGACCCCAGAAAGAGCAAGTGCCACAAAGGAGGCTTCACTTAAGAACAAAAACCAGCATGTCAGCACATAAATCATAGGTGAAATAACATAAGGCATGAGTTAAAGAAAACAGGATGATAAACGATAAGATAACTAGAGGACTATTCCGGTACCCAAGTTACAACCCGTAAACCAAACAAGGACCGGGGTTGTAACCCTTCACCTGAACAGAACTTAGCCTCGAACCAATTATCGATAAAGTAAAGCATAGACAAGCATGTCCGGAGATATCCATGCACTGGATCTAGGCAAGACTAAACAAGGTAGGACTCCACCCATCATTCACGGCCAAGCAAAGAGTACGGCTTGATACTTAACTAACTAGGGTTATCACAAGCTTAGTTACTAGCAAGATGCAATGAGGTATGCCTACGGCCACAAGCCCTGCAGACTATCCAGGTTATCCAGACGCAAGGTTCAAGCTGAGAGTTATCATGCCTTGTTAGGTGACTTGGATGCAACACATGACGGTGTGCATAGTAATCGTTTCATGTAGTGCCCCACATAGCAGTGAGCTGGAAATGTGTCCTACTCGTCGGTAGGCTACAAGTCCAATCAAGGAAGGCGCCCAGATAACGGGATTGCTTGTAGCCGAAATACCTCTCTATATGCTCTACTTGATCAATCTAGTCATTAACCTAGTCAGATTCGATATGAATCCCTAGCCGTGGTAACCAGGGATACATGTCCTAGACATGATGCGAGATAAGACTGGTTGCTTATACAAGCATATTCAATACAATCACCCACGGTGTCAAGAATTCACTTAGCATGTCAGGTTAGCTGTCGTAACAGCGTATCACGGTTATCATGTCGGGTTGCTTATCAAGATTACTTATCAAGGCAAGGGTGCGTCACAACGGACCACCATCAAGAATTATCATGTTAAATTACTTGTCAAGAGTGCACCACGGCGGGTCACTAATCATGCAAGGCAAGTAGGGTCAGGTCCAGTTGCGCCTAAACATCAGGCTGCGCTCAAGTCAGGCTACGCTCAAGTCAACATACGCTCAGGTCAGCATACGCTCAGGTCAGCATACGCTTAGGCAGGATACGCTCAGGCAGGATACGCTCAGTCAGCGTACGCTCAGTCAGCATACGCTCAGGCAGCATACGCTCAGGCTGCATACGCTCAGTCAGCATACGCTTAGTCAGCATACGCTCAGGCAGCATACGCTCAGGCAGCATACACTCAGACAGCATACGCTCAGTCAGCATATGCTCAGGCAGCATACACTCAGGCAGCATACGCTCAGTCAGCGTACGCTCAGTCAGCATACGCTCAGGCAACATACGCTCAGGCAGCATACGCTCAGTCAGCGTACGCTCAGTCAGTATACGCTCAGGCAGCATATGCAAGACATACGCTTCCAAAAGGCAGCGTATGAGGTCCATACGACTCCTTGTCACCCAAGTCAGCGTATGCAAGACATACGCTTCCAAAAGACAGCGTATGAGGTAGACTGCGCTGCACTAAAGAGCGCGCGCAGCTCAGTGGCACAAGCTAAAAAGCTCGCGCACTGCTCACTGTCTTCTCCAAAACAGCAAAAACTCCATGGTTTGAACCTAAAACTTCAAAAGTCCATAACTTGGTCAAAACAAGTCCAAATCCAACTTTTCAAAGGTCAAAATTGGATAGAATAAAATTCTCTACAACATGGAACCATCAAAACTTGAAAACAAAGAAGTTTGATAGATCAAAACCACCAAAATCCGAAAATAATTAATTTTTAGATCTACAAAAATCAAAGCCTCAAAATAAAAAATAACAAGTTCTAATGTGTCTTAGAAACATGAGGAGAAGCTAATGGAACAATAAAAATGGGCTCTCTTGTGGAAGCAAGTTGCACTTGCCTAAGGAGTGTTCTTGGTTGGTGGTGGGTTTAATGGAGAAGGAAGAAGAGTTAATGAGAAAGTGGAGGAGAGAGAAAAGTTAGGTAGGTTATAAAGGGGGAAGGTGGTGGGTTTAACATGATAAACCAAAGAATAAACCAAGCCATCCCAAAATAAACCAAGTTAAACCATTACATGCTATGATGAACCTAATCAAGATTAAACTGAAATTAGCTAGCCAGGCAGGAAAGTAAAAATACATGTCAGGATTCCGTATACGTATACTGGAAATACGTAGAACGAAAAACGGGGGTGACAAGTACTTGAAATATAAGCAGCTATCTTTGAAAACTCTGCAATACTTTGTGCGTCTTTAGGGAAAAATAACTTGAAAGGAAACAGTAGTTCAGAAAGCTTTAATTGTGATGTGCGCCCGAGCCTTCTCCAGTACCTGTGGAGGAGGGGTCAACACATTACAACAATGCGCTGGTGAGCCCCGTTGGCCCACTCAGCTAAACCAATATTTTATTAATGACAAGCATTTTAAAGATATGAACTCATTAGGGACAGACAACATTTAGAGTAAATCACAATTCAAATGACATGGTATTTCATGGAACCATATTTACTTTACCATTGACCGAATCCAGCTTTCCTGCATAAGATACAGGATAATAATAATATACTTACCGCCCCTGTACAAAACATTGGTTAGCATATATTCCCACGATGTGACCACTGGTGTTGTTAAACCATATGGACTCTTTTCATTCATTCATTTGCATTTGGGACTTCAAGATAATGAGATGACAGCACAGTAGGGAGCTAGCCTCTATGATGCCTCACATTACTCATGTTCCCCAAAGCACTTCATTATTTCCTCCTAGGCCGAATCGGTACCGGTGCCCCTGTACCGTTCGAGGAAATTATTGCTCAATCTTTGTATACAAGTTGTCCATGGTCAGGCGAATGTGTGTCCGACTCGATATACACAGTGTGCATAGAATATTTGAAGTAATAGGCAACATGATCATTCTTAGCATTTCATAACCATCATTCTAGGGATCAATTCATTTCAGTTCATTACAGTAATATCAATTCATTTCAATGTTCGATCTCTAGCATCTTAGTGGTATTGATTTGTGGCATTAGCATCTTGATATCGATCAACGGATGTTGCAAGACAATTATTTAGTTGGCATGAAGGAATAGCGAGAGGAAAAATACCACCACAGAGATCCACACTCACCAAATTAGAGAATCGTCGAGAGAGAGAGAGGAACACTTGCACGCTTAGCCTTCCGTCATGCGTCAGTCTGCATTGGCACCAAAAGTTTGGTTAATAATCTGTCTCGTAGTGTTCTCTTCTTTCAGAATTCTCAAGAATGAATGATATGCAAATCGATGAAAACGGGCAAGAATCAAATTATCAAAAATTATTCAGAAAAGCATCCATCAAAATCAAGCAACAAAACCAGCAACAAAATATCCAGAGAAAACTCTTGGATGTATTTCAAGAGAAACCGATCCATTAATTGGAAAGATTTTTATGCACTTGTCCGTGATCGATTCGATGCCGACGGTAAGTTTCCCCAATACTCGGTTCCGACCGAGTTAGCCAAGCCACAAGCCTTACATAGTGAACCGCTAGGAGCGGGACACTACACGTAGGATTGCACCTATGCGCCCAATGAGAGGCATACATTTGCACCCAAGGCATGGGTGGGGGACCCCTATGCGCCCACTAAAAGTTCTCCAAGTTTCAATTCCAAGAAAATTAACTAAGGATCAAAAAGGTGAAGAAAGGTGCTGAAACTCATGCGTTCTATGCGCCCACATGAGGCTATGCGCCCACATGAAGGTTCTATGCACCCACATGGTTGCTTATGCGCCCACATGAGGGGGAAGAACTGCTTTGGGCGCATAACAATGTCTATGCGTCCAGCATTGCACTGTTCGTCTTCCCGACGAATCCAGGAAGAACGAACCATGGCCAAAAACTTCAAAACTCCGCCATTTCTCCGTCCGGAGTCCAAATTCGGACTTCCTTAGGTCAAAATAGGGTAGAACGAAATTTTCTACCACATGGAACCATCAAAACATAAAAATGAAGAAGTTTAATAGATCAAAACTCCAAAAATCCGAAAATACTTCAATCCTAGATCTATAAAAATTCGAGCTCCAAATGGAGAAAACCCAAGTTCTAAACTATCTTAGAATCATGTGTAGAGGCTAATGGAATAATAAAACAACATATTGTTCATAAGTTTTGGCAAGGTGTACTTGCCTATTCTTCTTTTGGAAAAATAAAGAAAGAAGAAAGAAAGAAAACAATGAAGGAATGAGGAGAGAGAAAGAGAGGGAGAGGATTTTATATGGTGGTGGTGGTAGGTAGGGGGTTTGGGTTATGGTTCATGATGAACCCCAAATTGAACCAAGCCAAACCAAACCAATCCAAAGCCAAGCCAAATCAAGTAAAACCAAGTCCAAACCAATTAATGAAATACAAAATACGAAAATATAGCTCAAATAAATACATATCCGTATAAAATACCGATACAGTGAGACGAGTCTCATAACTCTCTCATCCTTAGAAAAATTCCGTCCTCGAAATTTTCTAAGCCAGTCAAGCAAGATAACCAAAATAAAAGCTCCAGGAAACTCAACAATCTCAATAAAACAAGCCATGGCAAGTAAGTAAGGTAACGCAATCAATAATATAAATAAATGCGTGAGTAATAAATAAATACACAAGAAATAACACAATCATGACCAAGAAGGGCTGGAGGCATATGGATCAATATGTCTCCTGAGACAGCTGAGTAGGAACCAACGCACTCTCTGGCCTAAGCTGACTCCCAAAATGGATAAGGCCCAAGCCTCAAGGTAAGTCGGTACCAATGACTTAATTCAAGACATGACTCTACCCAGGACGCATCGTCGTAGTTGAAACAGATACATGAATTATCACCTGTCTCAAGATACGAAGATAGGAGCAACCGGCTGATCAGGATGGACTGACATCTCTGCTCTCGAGTCAACTCCTGACTCCGCCTCTGAATGCTGAGACTGATCCTCCATAACTGGCCTGGCTGAAGAATACTGACCTGCCCTCGGCAGAACATGAACATGATCATCAGAAGGATCAGGAACAGTGCCCTTAAAAGTTGAAGGACACAAGGATCAAATCGAGCGAACAAGAATGATCAACGATCAAGACAGATATCAAGTCAAGTATCAGAGATGGAGAATATTGCGAAGGATATCAATAAGGATAATTATGATTGAGATATCTAAATATGGTAACCCCCACAAATCTGAAAATCGAGACCTGCATGGGCCGCCACTAAAGCCGTGTCATGCCCCAATAGCCAGAATACTGGCGAGCTGGGACGGACAAGGCCAGCTACGTAATTCCAAAGTACGCTAATACTCCGAAATCACATATAAGCTGTCAAGACATGGGGGTTACTCTACAAGCCATCAGTCAATCCTAGGTTTAACAATCCTAGGTATCTCAATCACCAGCAATTATACAAAGAGCAAGAAGTATGATCATCAGACATACAATAGTAAGGCATCCCGAACCACATGTACATGGAAGATCATGAAGCTAGTAATACGAATAGAGAACTAGCGAGAGTATCAGTCGTACATGATAAGCACTAGCTGCAGTCTAGATATACACATCATGCTTAGGCTCGTAGGCTTAATGTCAAGGAAATACCAAAACACGAGCTAAAAACATGCTCGGGGCTAAACGCCACAACAGAGTAATTTACATAACAAGTGGGAGAACAAAATTAGAAACCCACTCGGGTACTCTGGTGCTCCGGCTGGTCACCGTCGAGTAGATGGTGCGGAAGATCCTCCGGTTCTTCAATCAGATCTGGCCAATACAAAACCAGTGGGGTCAGACCCCCAATAGCAAGTACCATAAAGAAAGCCAAACTATGAACTAAAACCAGCAATCACTAACATCAATAATTAGAGATACAAGTAAGTAAGAGCAGATCGAGACTCCTGTACTACCAATGCACTTATCCTGAACATAGGAAGACAATAAGTAAAGCATCTTGGAGCATAAAGTAATTAACATGTGACATAAATGTAAACTGGAGAAAATGTTAAATAAATAGAACTTGTGAACATATAGAACGAAATGTGAACTGCACAATAAACAAAGATAGGACAAAGGTACTATTCCGGAAGCCAGGTTACAACCCTTAAACCAAACAAGGACCGAGGTTGTAACCCTTCACCTGAACAGAACTTAGTCTCTGATCATTTATTGCTAAAGGTGACAATCCTGCAACCAATCACTTCTGAAACAATCATACAATCATTATTCTAGAAACAGTCATAGATTTGAAACAATTATGCACTGGATCTAGACAAGACTTAGACTGGTTTGGACTCTATCCAACATTCACGGCCAAACAATTGTTTACGGCTTGCTATTTTAGCTAACTAGGGTTATCACAAGCCTAATTACTAACAAGATGCAATGAGAATTCCAAGTCCGGTTACCTGTCTGTTACTACCTGAGTGACCCCAGCAAAAAAAAAGGAAAAGATAGCATGATATAGCAGACATACCGTAGTAAGTTACATGTGTCCTAAAAAGGTGCCCCACTCGACGGTGTGCTGGAAGTGCGCTCATCTCGACGGATAGCTATAAATCCCATGTATATATTATATATAAGACCGGGATCAAAGGGGCAACAGGTAACAGGAAAAGTCTCTTCATGAACTACTTGATCAATCTAGTCATTAATTCTAGCCAGATTTAGTATGAATCTCTGACCGTAGGAAATCAAGAATTCATGTCCTAGACATGATGCAATTCAGAACATGTATCTTACACAAGCATAAACACCCACGGTATCAAGACGAGTTATTAATCAGCATGTCAAGATAGCCGTCGCAACAGCTTTCGAGATTACATGTTAGACTTACTTATCAATATTACATGTCAAGGGTGCACCACGACGGGCCACTATCAAGATTACTTGTCAGGGGTGCACCACAATGGGTCACCATTATGTCATGTTACTTCTCATGTTATTAGCTGGAGTGCACCACAACGGGTCACTATCATGTCATGTTACTTGTACTTGTTACTTGTTAGGAGCGCGCCACGACGGGCCGCCATCATGGTTCATTACATATCAATCATCATTTCGTGTTCACATATCATGGTTATGATCATATCATCATGTAAGCAGAAGAAACATATCCTGAGTGCACCCTAATGGGCCACCGATGTAAAAATGCCAAATCATGGTGTGTCCCAAGGCTATGTGCCCACGGGGTTCTATGTGCCTACAAGAAGGCCACATACATGCCAAATCGTGCTAAGCCATGCCACGACTTGCACAAGTCGTGTCGTGTTTCTATATTAGTAAAATCATAGAAAGCCGTGCCATGATCAACAAAATTGTGCTAATCGTGCCAAGTCGTACTGTGACTTGCACAAGTCATGCCATGACGAGCTGTGCCATGCCTAGCCGTGGCACGTACGAGTCATGTCATGACATGAAGATCAATCGCAAGAAAATCGCATAAAATCACAAGTCGCGAAAGATGCAATAAGCCGAAACATGCGAAAGCCATGCATGAAGGTCATGGGCTTCCATGTGCCCAAAGGAAGGGGGCTATATGCACCCATTAAGAGGCTCCTATGCACCCACTAGGAGGGGGTTTATGCACCCAAATATGGGTGCCAACATGACCAAGGCACTTGTATGACCAAGTGCCAAGGATTGGAAACAGTGTTCGTGCTTTACGTGTGAAGGCCATGTGCTTTACACTAGTCATGTACTCACCCTGGTTACTAGCATGCACCCACATGAAGGGGGAAACACTCTATTCACCCACTAGGGGGATGCCCTATGCGCCCACATGGGTATGAACCCCTTTGGCCAAAGGCTAAGGGTGAATGAATGCTAAGGTGAAGTCGTGAAGGCTTTATGCGCCAACACGAGCTATGCGCACACATAGGATTGTACCTATGTGCCCAAAGAGAGGCATACATATACGCCCAAGGCATGGGTGGGGGACCCCTATGCGCCCACTAAAAGTTCTCCAAGTTTCAAATCCAAAAAAATTGACTAAGGATCAAAAAGGTGATGAAAATCATGCGTTCTATGCGCCCACATGAGGCTATGCACCCACATAAAGGTTCTATACGTCCACATGGTGGCTTATGTGCCCATATGAGGGGGAAGAAATACTTTGGGCGCATAACAATGTCTATGCGCCCAGCAGTGCACTGTTCGTCTTTCCGACGAATCAAGGAAGAACGAACCATGGCCGAAAACTTCAAAACTCTGCCATTTCTCCGTCCGGAGTCCAAATTCGGACTTCCTTAGGTCAAAATGGGATAGAACAAAATTTTCTATCACAAGGAACCATCAAAACATGCAAATGAAGAAGTTTAATAGATCAAAACTCCAAAAATCTGAAAACACTTTAATCCTAGATCTATAAAAATTTGAGCTCCAAATGGAGAAAACCCAAGTTCTAAACTATCTTAGAATCATGTGTAGAGGCTAATGGAATCATAAAAACAACATATTGTTCATAAGTTTTGGCAAGGTGTACTTGCCTATTCTTCTCTTGGAAAAATAAAGAAAGAAGAAAGAAAGAAAACCATGAAGGAATGAGGAGAGAGAAAGAGAGGGGGAGGCTTTTATATGGTGGTGGTGGTAGGTAGGGGGTTTAGGTTATGGTTCATGATGAACCCCAAATCGAACCAAGCCAAACCAAACCAATCCAAAGCCAAGCCAAATCAAGTAAAACCAAGTCCAAACCAATTCATGAAATACTAAATACGAAAATATAGCTCAAATAAATACGTATCCGTATAAAATACTGATACAGTGAGATGAGTCTCACATTACCGCCATACAAGATACCTTGCCACCCGCTATTTATTTATTTAGCTCATATTTCATGCATATTTTATTATTTTCTTTATGCAAAATAAACTGTGATACATGGCATAACTTGTTAGAACTTACTGTTCAGTTATATTTTCTGCTATGTATTATTTTCTTACCCATTAAACCTAGAGTTAAGGGACCGCCTTGTTTTGTTGCATTCATAGGCCTTGACACAATTGTACCACGAAATTGTAAGTCACATATAGAACTCGGACATGCGTGATTGGCTGGCCACCAGTACGTATAAGTCGTGCGATAGGATTAACCGCTAATAGACATTGCATGCTTAGTTTGACTTAGTGGTTAATAGGGTTTATATGTGTTGTGGATACAACATAGTAGGCATTGGGCGGGAAGTACATATCCTTAGCGTATGGGCTACTTTACACATTTTTCTTGTGACCGTACGCTCTACCGGAGATACGGGTCGACGACTCCTTATTTACTGCTGGCCACTGACATTCATGGAACGATTATGCCTGGTCCCCCTTGTGCCCCAAGGGGGACCATGTCGATCCCATTTTAGCCAGGGCCCATGCGTTAGAGGGATGTACTTAAACTGCATTCACATAGAATGGTAGGCTACCCTTATCCGTTAGGTACGAGTATTCTTAGTTTGGATACTTGTATCTGACTGGAACAATAACTTGTCGCGGATTAGTTCGCAACATCTTGTCCTTGTTTTGTTGTAGGTGTGGCTTACTACTCCGATGAGAAGGTATTGAACCTTGTTGGGGTCTGGATACCATATTGGATTCGTGACTTGGAAAGATATTTTACTATGGGTCAAGGTGCCATCTACTGTCCTTGTTTGGTTGGGAAGATGGTACGCTAATCCAAATGGTGAGATATTGGACCATGTTATGATCTGATCTTACTTATTCTTATTGAGCAGTATTTATTCAGTTTATGTGGCATGTTCTTTTTGTATCTTGTTACGTCCCACTGAGACCTGGTGATTTCTCCAGGTATAGATGTGCATGACTTTCCGCAGGAGTATGGCTCCACTATAGACTCATTCTTTACGTTCGAGCGAGTTGTACCTGATCACAGCTGTCCCTATTGGGTCGAGGCGCCTATTTAGTCATCATTTCTTATTCTATTTATCTTAGAGGTTGGACTCTATTTCCTTTCAGTTTATTCTGGTACCGGTAGTGGATTTGTCTCCGCCCGGCCAACAGCTATATTTTGATATTTACTTTGATTCGTGAGTTACCATTTTCTTTATCTATGGATGAGATTTAGCTTTTACCTGTGACTGTCTGTTATTATTATTCACAAAACAGCTTATGTGTATATTCGAGATTTCCATATATTAGAGTATATCTCGTATATATGCAGCTGTCATGCTTCGTTCCTAGTCCTACGTATTTTGGGACTGGGGCGTTACAGTATATATGCTCGTGCGTTGCATGTATTTTATGCTACTTGAAAAGGGCAAATAATAGTAGTATATTATTATTAGGAAGACTAAAACTCATCCACATTAATTATTCTAACTTATTATTATATTATTTTATACATTCATGTAAGACTTTTGGGAAAGACTAAAAGACACTTCTCATAATTACCTAGTTACTCTTAGTAACTTTAAGTAATCTTTTTAATTAGTAAATATAAGGAAGGGTATTTTTGGAACGAAAACTTTCACGGTGAAACCTAACTTTTGGCACTATATAGTAGTACAGATTAAATTTAAATAAAAAAATAAAGATAATTTGGAATAAAAATTTTTATAGTGAAATCAAGTTTTCTTATTATATAGTCGTGCTAGTATCTATGCACGTGCATTGCACGTATTTTAATTGCCTATTAATTAACTTTTATGTATTTTGGAGGAGCAAAAGTAACTAGGGGTGAGCATATAAAGGTTGAAAACCGAAAATCAAACTGAACCGAATCGAAATATGACAAATAGTTCGATCTTTCGGTTATCGGTTTAAAATTTTAAAATAATGGCTCGGTTTTCAGTTCTTTATCCAAGTAACCGAACCGAACTAAAAATCGATTTAGATTTAGTAGTTTATCAAACTACCCTTAATTTATATATACTAAAGTTTTTTCTAACCCATAAGTGAGCGCACTCTCTTCTCCTATTCTCTATCGGTACTTTTTTGAGCACTCTTTCTCTACCCTCAATCTATATATACTAATTTTCTTCACTCTTTGTATTGTAACAATTTATAAATACAACAATGTCATGTTTTTTAAGATTTGTTATTTAAATATGTCTATTTGCTAAAAGTTTGAAGCTCCAACCCAGTGGTCCATGAAACCGAACCGACCGAAAATCGAACCGAATTAATTTGGTTCGGTTTTGTTCGGTTTTTATAAAAACGGTTAGATTTTCGGTTTTGAGAAATATGGTTTAAGGTTATTTCGGTATTTATATTCGGTTCAGTTTGAACCGAACCGTTGCTCACCCCTAAAAGGAACAAGAAGAATAAACTATATTTTCCTTAATTTTTTTTATATATGTTATTACCTAGCTGTCCTCATTTAATTTAATGAGCATTTTTAATTAATTAAGTTAGGTAAGGACATATTTGGAAGAAAAAAAATTTCACGGTGAAGCTGTTTTTCTTCTTATACAGTACTAGTAAACATAGATGAAAAAAAATTTGGAACAAAAATTTTTACGGTTAAGCCTACTTTTCTCATTATATATTAGTACTAGAACTATTGCAAGAAACACTAAAAAAATACCAACCTTTACTTCCAAAGATAACTAAGAAACAGACAAAAAATTAACCAGTAGCAATTAAGCAAAAAATAAAAATAAAAATCAGAAATCGAATCTAGGGCATCAAGAATCGTCGAATTTTTAACAAGAAGCGAGCTCCTCGAAGCCCTAGAAGCCACTGACCTACATGGAATTCGACAAATTGGAGACCTTCGTCCAAGCACCCATCTCCGAACGGGAAGAAGAGCGATTCACCAGTAAGAAACCGGAAGGGATTCGTGAATTGGGCAGTGGGTAGCTGGTGGAGATTCGAGATTTGTGTGTGTGTGTGGGGGGGGAAGGGGGAGCCATTAACGTCGCAAAAGTGGGGTCAAAGGGAGTTATCGGATTGGATTCGAATAGTGCTAGTGGTTGATTCGTTAGTGTTGTGGATCCATATTTTTTACCCGGATTTAACCTGTATAAACTTTGGGTTGAATTCGGTTTCTTCATACCTTATGCACTCACAGCAAATACTCTCGAGTCCAAATGTTTTGGCAGACGTTTGGTACGCGAAATTTGTTTTATTCTCAGACTAAATAATTTAGGGTATAAAATATATTTTTATGTTTGGTTTAGAATATAAAAAATTATTTCGAGAATTGTGAATATTTGGATAAAAAATGTTCACAAAACATGAAAACTTATCTCCCAAGTATAGGTAGATTTTTTTTGGTCCAAATATTTTTCTTTTTTTTAGAAATGGCCACTTTTGTACTTTTAGAAAAATTTAAAGACATTTTTGGGTTTTTCCTTGTTTTGCTTTATATATATATATATATATATATATATATATATATATATATATATATATATATATATATATTCCAACGCGTGCGGGCTCAGTATAATCGTGTGTCCCACGCACACGATTCTTGGCCTGTCGTATGGAACGACTTTTGGTGCGAACGTTGTCCGTTGGCCTTGTCATCATCGCCATGCACACGCACCCCGCGCACTCCGCGCGGTCCAGAGCTCCGCTCAGCAGCACACCGTCATTCGACGGCAGTTACTCAATACCTCGCTTTGCCCACTGTAGTGCCCCGCTCCTTGCGGTCCACTATGTAATACCTACGGCTTGTTGACTCAGTCATGAACTGAGTACTTGGTGAAACCTTTGTCGGTATCGATTGATCACGGATGAAATACAATGAACCTTTCCAATTGATGGATTGGCTTCTATTGAAATGAATCCAAGAGTTTTGTTGAATATTTTCTCTTCGCTGCTTGGTTTTGATGAATGCGTTTTCGTGTTGGTTTTCGATGATTGGTTTTCATTGTTCGCTTTCATCGCATTTCGCATTCATTCCGAATCTTGAGAGAAAGAGACGAAGTATGCTAATCAACTGTTGGTGCCATTGTAGGCCGTGTGAATTGTTCGTGAACGGCGCGTGAAGTCCCTCCTTCTCTCTACTAAGATTCATCTCGGTGAGTTGCTTCAACCGAACAGACATTGATCTGTACGCCTAAGAAAAATGATCTCTAGTCTACTCTGTTGCCTTGTCCCAATGATCAACGATACCACATCCACAAAAGATAAGAGAAGATAATTGAATTGAATCAAATGCAAGAATATGTGTTGCTACTCTATCTGCTCGATAAGAATGATCATCTGCTTGTCATCAGTATGCTTGAAATGTAGACATGTACAGACGAACTTGTACATGTTGAGATAAACCTGAAGGCACGAATCAAACGTGTCGTATACCTGTGCATAAGTCCAAGTGTGTCTCATCTGATAGAACGGCTAGAGCATGCATTTGGTCTCGGACAACTTGTATACAAGGAATTATTTGTCTCTCGGGTGGTATCTGGGGGCACCTGGAACCGCTCGGCCTAGGAGAGATTATGAGCACACTGGGTGCAAGGACCCATGTTAAAAGTGTAGCCGAATATCTGTGTCCTTAGCGACGAGCTGAACCAAAGAGTCACAGCGGCTAATCATGGGGAAAACCCATGGACCAACATGTAGAATAGTCCACCTGCATGACCCAAATGACAACTTCAATATCTGCAAGAATGAATCATGAATTACTCATTATGCAAATTGTGCTAACGTGGTTTTGTGCAGGGATGACTGCCGGCGAGGGTAAGTTGCTATGATATATTCTATCTGTCATGTTCTTATGAATTGTTAAAAAGAACCTAGACAAGTAGAAAGATCACTAGTAAATGTTAGCTCAACATATTGATTTAGTGCAGAGATTTGCGAGTTCGGCCAAAAGCCGCTCGCCAGTACATGATGTGTACTGACCCACGTTGTGGGCATCCTTTTCAGAAAGCAAAAAGGAGACAGGGGGATTTCAAGTGAGGTACCGAAGCTCGTCTAGCCCAGTAGAGCTCGTGGATCGTCTCGAAGTTTACTTTCAGTCAATTACAAGTTTCCAGTTTTCATTTTCTTTGAAGGTGTCTTTCAATTCCAGCTTGTAATAAAGGATATCATGTATGGGCATTGTGGCTAATTTCAAAAGAGTATTTCAAAGAGAATCTTGTAGCCAAATTATAAGGCAAATCTGAGTTGCAAAGCTTTGTACTTGTATTCCAATCAAGCTATGAATAAAATGAGTATTTCTATTTCAAATCTCTGTGTCCAACATTTGGTTTTCTGCAATGGGTGCGTGCGTGTGTTTTGCTTGACTAATGGGTGCGTGCGTATGTTTTTGCTTGACTAGTTGTTTTTGTGCAGGTACATGGCCTTGTGCAAGCGCAACTTAGGCTTGCACGGCATCACGCCTTAGCGAGGACGATCGATCCCACAGGGATCCAAGCAAGACGGACGACCCTAGCGGGATCGGGGCGTGACAAAGTGGTATCAGAGCACAGTTTTACGTCCTTGGCCTCTTGCAAATATCGTTTTCAAAAAGTATATAAAGTACTTTGACGGCTTTCAAAAGTGTCCAGATTTTGGGTTATGAAAACCAATGCCCCATACAATAAGTCCATAATATTTTATGAGACTGACAGAAGTTACACTATTTTGTAGAGAAATGGCTCCTCCTCGTCCATCTGGCTCGACCGATACGGTAGAACGCATCATGACAATGTTAGAGTTACAGAGACAGGATAATGAGGAAAGAAATCAGATACATGAGGCCCGAGCGGCTGCCCAACAAAAGCAGTTGGATGCCCTGACCCAGCTTGTCACGGCGCTTGCGACAAATCGAGATGCCACCGCAGCGACGGAACCAACGGGAACGCCCGAGATCGAGCCCGTAGAGGGTGATGAGCCCCAGCCGACGCAAAGGCACACTGTCTTTAGGCCAAAGGACTTCTTGGACGCGAAACCTCCAGAATTTCAAGGCAGGACGTCACCCGACAAGGTGATGGACTGGATTGATAAAATAGAGACTCTGTTCGCGTTCATAGGAGTTCCAAGTAGCAAAAAGGTAGTCTGTGCCGTTATGCTCCTACGGCTGCGGGCGAAGGACTGGTGGAAGGCAAAGAAGCCGGCGCTGCTCGCAACGGCTAGGAATGGAAAGATCTCGTGGGCCTTGTTCAAGAAGGCGTTTCTGGATCAATATCTGCCTCGAGCCATGAGCAAGAAGATGGAGGATGACTTCATCACACTGAAATAGGGGGATATGTCCGTGGAGGACTATGAATCTGAATTTGCTAAGTTGGCAAATTTTGCCGCTGCTTGGCTCCCCACGGAACAGACTCGCATAAATCGATTCGTGGAAGGTCTGAATTACGACATCCAGTTAAGTGTACTAAATCGAGAATGCGGGTCCTATTCTCAAGCCTTTGAGGCGGCGCTTCAGGTGGAACAGTTCGAGCAGAAGAAAGCGTCCAACAAAGCGCCGAACAGTCGGAATCAGCCCGCCAAGAGAAATCATGACGGAGAGAAAAAGACCGATGGGGAACCACGAAATAAGACAATCTGTTCCTACTGCGGTCGACGAGGACATGCGAGTGAAGAATGTCGCTTTGCGAAAGGTTTGGTATGCAGTCACTGTGGAAAGCATGGACACACCAAGGAGGACTGTCGTACCGCAAACCACGCTTGTTTTCGTTGTGGCCAACAGGGTCACGCCATCCGAAATTGCCCGAAGAGAAATCGAAATAGAGACGACACTGAAGAGCGTGGGCAGCTGCCAGGCCCACCGCCCCTTCGAGACAATCCGCAGAACCAGCCACAGCGGATTAATGGACGCGTCTTCAATCTCTCCACGTTGCTTGACCCAGAATGCAACAATAGTGGAGGTGAGTTTTGTTTCTTAAGTTTTGAGGACAAAACTTTTTCTCGGTGGGTTATTATGTAGTGCCCCGCTCCTTGCGGTCCACTATGTAATACCTACGGCTTGTTGACTCAGTCATGAACTGAGTACTTGGTGAAACCTTTGCCGGTATCGATTGATCACGGATGAAATGTAATGAATCTTTCCAATTGATGGATTGGCTTCTATTGAAATGAATCCAAGAGTTTTGTTGAATGTTTTCTCTTCGCTGCTTGGTTTTGATGAATGCGTTTTCGTGTTGGTTTTCGATGATTGGTTTTCATTGTTCGCTTTCATCGCATTTCGCATTCATTCCGAATCTTGAGAGAAAGAGACGAAGTATGCTAATCAACTGTTGGTGCCATTGTAGGCCGCGTGAATTGTTCGTGAACGGCGCATGAAGTCCCTCCTTCTCTCTACTAAGATTCATCTCGGTGAGTTGCTTCAACCGAACAGACATTGATCTGTACGCCTAAGAAAAATGATCTCTAGTCTACTCTGTTGCCTTGTCCCAGTGATCAACGATACCACATCCACAAAAGATAAGAGAAGATAATTGAATTGAATCAAATGCAAGAATATGTGTTGCTACTCTATCTGCTCGATAAGAATGATCATCTGCTTGTCATCAGTATGCTTGAAATATAGACATGTACAGACGAACTTGTACATGTTGAGATAAACCTGAAGGCACGAATCAAACGTGTCGTATACCTGTGCATAAGTCCAAGTGTGTCTCATCTGATAGAACGGCTAGAGCATGCATTTGGTCTCGGACAACTTGTATACAAGGAATTATTTGTCTCTCGGGTGGTATCTGGGGGCACCTGGAACCGCTCGGCCTAGGAGAGATTATGAGCACACTGGGTGCAAGGACCCATGTTAAAAGTGTAGCCGAATATCTGTGTCCTTAGCGACGAGCTGAACCAAAGAGTCACAGCGGCTAATCATGGGGAAAACCCATGGACCAACATGTAGAATAGTCCACCTGCATGACCCAAATGACAACTTCAATATCTGCAAGAATGAATCATGAATTACTCATTATGCAAATTGTGCTAACGTGGTTTTGTGCAGGGATGACTGCCGGCGAGGGTAAGTTGCTATGATATATTCTATCTGTCATGTTCTTATGAATTGTTAAAAAGAACCTAGACAAGTAGAAAGATCACTAGTAAATGTTAGCTCAACATATTGATTTAGTGCAGAGATTTGCGAGTTCGGCCAAAAGCCGCTCGCCAGTACATGATGTGTACTGACCCACGTTGTGGGCATCCTTTTCAGAAAGCAAAAAGGAGACAGGGGGATTTCAAGTGAGGTACCGAAGCTCGTCTAGCCCAGTAGAGCTCGTGGATCGCCTCGAAGTTTACTTTCAGTCAATTGCAAGTTTCCAGTTTTCATTTCCTTTGAAGGTGTCTTTCAATTCCAGCTTGTAATAAAGGATATCATGTATGGGCATTGTGGCTAATTTTAAAAGAGTATTTCAAAGAGAATCTTGTAGCCAAATTATAAGGCAAATCTGAGTTGCAAAGCTTTGTACTTGTATTCCAATCAAGCTATGAATAAAATGAGTATTTCTATTTCAAATCTCTGTGTCCAACATTTGATTTTCTGCAATGGGTGCGTGCGTGTGTTTTGCTTGACTAATGGGTGCGTGCGTGTGTTTTTGCTTGACTAGTTGTTTTTGTGCAGGTACATGGCCTTGTGCAAGCGCAACTTAGGCTTGCACGGCATCACGCCTTAGCGAGGACGATCGATCCCGCAGGGTTCCAAGCAAGACGGACGACCCTAGCGGGATCGGGGCGTGACACCCACGACGCCGAAGAGACGCCCTCGACGACCAAGGGTGACCGCCCGTACGACGGCCACTGATTCCTTGTCGCCTGCGACTACCGATTCCGCCCAGCCGCCCGTTCTATGCGCACGACGCACATATTGGCGACGATCGCCGACGCCCTTGCGATCGAGCATACGATCGTTTATGGCGGACGTCTTCTCGTCGTCCTCAGCAGCGCCGCACGACGGGCCGCTTGGTCGGCATGTCGCTTATACCCGTGGGCGAATGGTGCCGATTTTCCGATCCGTCGCACGACGACCGTGCACTGAGTTCGCTACACGGACGTCTCATTCTGCCCCACGCAGGCTCAGTTCGTAGCCCTATATCGTCAGGCCTCCGACGTTGTGGATGCCCCGCATCGGACAGGCTAACTCATCATCGCCCTATATATATATATATATATATATATATATATATATATATATATATATATATATATATATATATATATATATATTTGTTTATTTTCATTTTTTTACCTTTTTTCTAGATCGTCTTTTTTTTCTTTTTCCTTTTTTTTCATTTTTTAAGAATGATTTGTAGTTTTTGCTTTTTTTTTTCTTCATCTTTTTACTTTTATGCTTTTTCATCTTTTTTCTTCATCTTTTTACTTTTGTTTATATATATATATTCGTTTATTTTCTACTAAGAATTATTTTTACTAAACTTGTTAGGTTTTAGATACTAGTATATATGCTGGTGCGTTGCACATATTTTATGCTACTTGAAAAGAGCAAATAATAGTAGTATATTATTACTAGGAAGACTAAAACTCATCCACATTAATTATTTATTATTATATTATTTTATACATTCATGTAAGTCTATTTAGAAAGACTAAAAGACACTTCTCATAATTACCTAGTTACTCTTAGTGAATTTAAGTAATCTTTTTAATTAGTAAATATAAGGAAGAATATTTTTGGAACGAAAACTTTCACGGTAAAGTCTAACTTTTGACATTATATAGTAGTATAAAAATATAAGGAAGGATATTTTTGTAACGAAAACTTTCACGGTGAAACCTAACTTTTGGCATTATATAGTATTATAGATTAGTATGGATAGATAAATTAGCTACTAATTAATTGGAACGTTTCGAATCTCCCCTTGGCAAGGGGAGCGGCGTGGAAAGCGCATGTTCGAACCCCCCCCCCCCCCCCCCCCCCCCCCCCCCTCTTAGCATTTACCAAGCTGGAGAATAGGACACCTAAAGAAATAAAAAGGAATGTTCATTCGATTGTGGACCTAAAATGGGTCGGGTACGGCCCAGAGTGAACCCGAACCGTTTAACTAAGACGAATACATATTTTTATACAACAATAAGCCTTTCTCTCATTCCTCGTCTTCTTTCTCCCATTCTCCCACGAAACCCTAACCCTAAATTGGCCGGCGGAGCGACCATCACCGGCGGCGAACTCAACGGCGACGACCAAACCCTAACCCTAACCCCAATTCCTCACCACCACACCAAAACGGCAGAACAGGATTGTAAGTGTTCTTCTGCAACGGAACCAAAATTCTAAGTTTTGACCGATTCTTTGCATTCGTGTGCAATTGGCGTAGCTTATTGATAAATTTCAGTGCATGATGCAATTTTCTTACGGGCATTTCGACAGATTGCGTCATTTCGTGGTCATGTGTGAATTTGAGAGTTTGTGGCACTGATCACAGTACTATAGAGAACAAAAAATTTCGTGGTTTTTGATTAGTTATGGGAACGCGAAGCTCGAGTTTGAGTCGATTGCGCAAAGGCGAGGCACAAATGAGGCGCCTTTAGCGCTTGTGCATCGCGCCTGTTAGGCTATTAACATGCAACAAATCCTTAAAATGACTTCTCAAATTTCCTTTCTTTTTTATTACTTCTCAAAAATTATGTTCTTTGAGTCCTTTTGATGTTGCGACTTCTCACATTTTACTAAAAAAATCTCACTTATTTGACAAGGTGTAAAGTCCCTCTTAGATAAACGAGAGGGACAAAAGACCCAGCTCTACAACTTGCTCTTTATGCCCTCTCCGCTCGCACCTGCAATCGATCTATCTTTCGCATGTAGTCAGCTTTTATAAAGATAAGGTTAGATGTATCGGATTAGTTAGCAAGTGAAGTTGATATTTGCAAGAATGAAAGATAGAGAAAGTGAATCCCTGGGCCGAGCAGAACTAATGTAAGTGAATCTCTCTTTCCTATGAGGTAGGCGCAGTAGATTCTTATGACTCCACATTATTACTTGGTCTCTTCCATGTATACTAATGTCAGGTCTATCCATCCGATTCATTGCTTGCTCTTTTATTCTCATCAATTCTTCTACGTGGAACCCATCCTGTCACTTGATTCTCTTTGTTTTTCTTTATCATTTTGTCAATGAAATCTTGGAAGCTTTAAGATCTTGATTTTGTCTTTTATGTCAATCAAGTACATTCCAGTATGCTAATAAAAGGAGAGCCAATGTGAAGTAAGAATGGCATGGTACTGCATCGGGAGGTTGAAAGAATAGCTTTCTTAAGATTAGAACAACGGGATATGTCATCCATCAGTTGTCAAGAATCATATAAAATAGGGTATCTAAAAACTAAGAATTGAACACCCATATAAGGTCGAAAAAAATCCTAGTGAAGTAGAGGGCTTGTTCACATCTCTCTGCTAGCTCCTCATTCGAGAGGAGAGGTAAGTGAGGGATACCTGACTCGATTCATTGTGGAATTGCCCTGCTATCAGACAAAGATCTAAAAGGAACTACTATCCACCCTTCTTTGGATATGTAAAAAGGACTATCTATCATTCTTTTGGGTCCCTAAGCAACTAGTGACCTTCCTCTTCTTTATTCTCAACAAGAAAGCATTAACAAAACCTTCTCCTTATGTAAAAAGCAACTTGATTGAATGAGATTGAAGTTCATCCCACACGTACGCATGATGTATATCTATTTTTCTATTTCTATGTTATATATATACTAGTATGTAAACGTGGATAGTGACGATATTCATCTGGTCCCATATCTCTTCGTCTAAACTAGGGTCTTTGATGATGCTTCTTGGTTGCATGAGCTAAACTGCATAGCCAAAATTTAAGTCTACTACCCGCATTTTGACTATCAAGATTTTATGGTACTCTCATGGTTGTGGTGACCTTGGCTAGGAGTTTGGCACCAACATAGATGGTGATATCAGGTTGCCTATCGGTCATAGTAAATTGTTAATTCTTTTATGGAGCTTTATTATAGTTTCTCGTGCCACATTAAGACTGATTTTTTTCCCTTTATTGGAAAGCGGTCTAAGAGCGAGAGTGGATTACACTTACATTTTATCTGGACTCCATTTGGTAGCAAATGTAAGGTGTGAGCCAAACGTGTTCTATCTCGAATGGATGTTTTTTCAAATGTGTCGTTCATTTCAGGACTTAAATTTACGTTTTCGAAATGCTAGCCCTATGAGCGTTCCGGAAATGGATGTTTGAACAAATGGATGAACCATAACTACGATTCAAACTAACCCCAATTCAAACTAGCCCAAAGGTTGTTTTGTAAAATATCTTATCAATTATTATTTTTTAAATGTCAATTCATTTTGGAACAACTTTTGATAAAGTCTCTTACATGGTGTCAAAAGTTGCTTTTACTGCTAGTTTTTGAAAAGAAGAAACAATCCTAAACCAAGCCTGCAATTGCATTGTCACCACCATGGCTTGTTAGGCCTTAAAGTAATGCATGATGATATGTTTGTTTTAACTTACTCATTTTTATCAAAATGGATGGTGAGTAATGATTGGTTCATTTGTTTAATTGGATAATTTTCTACATTTTAGTTTCATAATATGACTTAATTGCTATAATTGAACCTTCAACTGCTCAATTTACAGCTACATAAAGGTTTATCATGGTTTAAATGTCTTTATAAAAATAATATCCCTAAGAATCTATAATTGTAATATCTTCTATTTTTGTTAATATAGGACTAGGGAATGTTGCCTATCCCTTCCCAAGCTATGTTGTATTAAGCGTAAGGCGAGGCGAGACGACGAGGCTGTCGCCTCGCTTAGTGGCACTTAAGCGGGCAGTCACGCACAAAAGTTTGTGCCCCACCGAGACGGATTTGCATAACTCTCTACGGACCGGAGTTATGCGGGAAGCTTCCAGAACGTTCTAAAAGATGGAGAAACTTTCCAGAAGGCCCCAGAATCTTTCAGAGGATACGAAAATCTTCCAGAATACTCCAGACCCTTTTAGATGCTTTATGATCCTTCCGGATGTACTAGAAGTTTTCTTTTGTTTCTCTTAAAGAATAATATGCCTATTCCAGTATGGTAGGAAGAATAATTCCTAGAATATTCCTTCCAGAAGTTTTCATGTAAAGCTCTATAAGCTATTATAAATAAGGGGGAGGCCTCATTTGTTCCTCACCACCCAAAGTTGTATTCTCTTTCTAGTATAGTAAAGTTTTCAAGCTTCCAATCTCTCTCTCTTTTGCTCCACAAGTTTTTCAATATCGCCTTAGCGATCTAGCTAAGCGGGTTCGGAAAGTCTTGCACGAGTCTTCGAGGAGGAAGATAGTGCGCCGTACGGGTCAAAGTGTAGCAAAAACAATAAGTCCGTGACAAGTGGTATTAGAGCGAAGGTTGGTTGGTGCTATGTCGACATCCGAGAACGTCCAGGAGGGACCCACATCGTATTGGGAGGGGCATGCCAAGACGCACAAGAAGGACAAGAGCAAGGAGTCTATGACGGAACGTAGCCTTGTGGATCTTGCCGAGCGCGTTGGAGTCTTGGAGACGGGTTCGAGGGACATGGAGATGCGCATGGGCTCCGTGGAGCAAAGCAATACGAGGCTAAAAAGGTACTTCGATGGGCTGGAGAGCGACGTTGCTTCGTCCATGGCAATCTTTCGGTAGCAATTCCAAGAGATCCGATCCGCACTTGAGGAGGAGCTCAAGGGACATCGTGCGGAGATTGAAGAGTTATGTGAAAAGGTCCGAGGCTACGAGGAGCTGAAGACCATGGTTGAGAGTTGCGGAGAACTCAAGACCAAAGTTGCCATCTTGGAGAAGACCGTTGCGAACGGTGGACCTTCGAGTAGTGAGGCACCGAGGCGAAGGAAGATCCCCGAGCCAAAATTCTTCAGCGGGGTGCGGGATGCCAAAGAAGTTGAGAACTTCTTATAGAACGTGGAGCGATACTTCAAGGCGTTGCATATCAATGATGACGCCGAGAAGGTGGATATTGCTTAACTATATTTTACTGACGATGCTATGCTGTGGTGGCGTCGAAGGTGCATGGAGGCCGAGAAGGATTTGTGCTCGATAGAGACTTGGGAGGATCTCAAGAAGGAGATCAAGTCTTAGTTCTACCCGGAGAATGTAGAGTTTGCAGCGAGACGGAGCTTGCGACAACTCAAGCATACCGGGGCGATCAAGGAGTACAATGCGGAGTTTACACGCTTGGTGCTCGCGATATCTAGCATGGACGAGGAGGATTGTTTGTTCTTCTTCCTCGATGGACTCGAATCGTGGACGGCTTAAGAATTGCAGCGACAGAGGGTGCAAGATTTAAACACCGCCGTGGGAGCAAAACTGAGCGGCTCGTCGAGTATATATGGGACGACAACGATGCGAGGCCAAGCCAAAGTCCACCAAGGGGAATGGTGGGGGAGAACGGGAGAGCTCTCCTAAGGAGGATCCGTCCGAGGGAAAGAAGTACGAGAAAGCCCAACCTGAGCGAGTTGTTTCGTGCTTCATATGCGGAGAGAAGCACTTTGCTCGAGATTGTCCGATGAGGAGCATGCGTGTGAATGTCGTCCAAAGCAAGGAGGTGGAGGATGAAGAGTGCGAAGTGAAGCGCACATGGGAGCGTTGCGCTTACTCAACGCCGTGAAGACCAAGTCTGCTGTGTCAAGGACTTCGAGCAGGGAGCTCATGTATGTTGACGTGAGGATCAATGACATGAGCACACGGGCATTGGTTGACACGGGTGCAACTCATAACTTCATCTCGAGCACGGAGGTCCGTCGCTTGGGTCTAGCCTTGGAGAAAGATTCGAGCATGATGAAGGCGGTCAATGCGGAGGCGCGCCCCGTGCAGGGGGTAGCCAAGGGGTTCCGCATAGCTGTGGGAGATTGGTCGGGTGTTGCCAATTTCACTGTTACGTCGCTGGATGACTTCAAGATGATACTGGACATTGATTTCTTTATCGCGGCTAAGGCGATTCCGATGCCACATTTGAGAGTTGTCGGCTTCATGAAGGAAGGCTCATCGTGCATGATGAAAGGTGCACGAGACAAGTCTTCGAAGGAAAAAGCTATCTCCGCTACTCAGCTCAAGAAAGATGGCAAAAGGGGACGACATACCTAGCGGTGCTCGAGAAGAAGGATGGCTTTGAGGAGGAAGGTCTTTCTTGCGAGACCGAGGGTATTGCGAATGGGCGCTCCGAGGAACCACTTCAGCGGAGGGAGGCCAGAGTTGGTACGGTAAACCAGTTTGCTTCCGATCTTGAGGAGAAGATGGGCAAAGGGAAGTGCCGCATGAGACGCACAAAGGAGGGATGATGCACAGCGATCATGCCAACAAGAGTGGACATCGTCCCGAGATTTGCTGCACCCGTCGACGAGGACGTCGACGAAACAAGAGGGAGAGAATATCACGCACAAAAGTTTGCGCCCCACCGAGACGGATTTGCATAACTCTCCACGGACCGGAGTTATGCGGGAAGCTTCCGGAACGTTCTAGAAGATGGTGAAACTTTACAGAAGGTCCCAAAATCTTCCAGAGGATCCGAGAATCTTCTAGAAGACTCCAAATCCTTCTAGATGCTTCATGATCCTTCCGGATGTACTAAAAGTTTTCTTTTATTTTCCTTAAAGAATAATCCTGGAATATGCCTATTCCAGTATGGTAGAAAGAATAATCCATGTAATATTCCTTACAGAAATTTTCATGTAAAGCTCTATGAGCTATTATAAATAAGGGGGTGGCCTCATTTGTTCCTCATGACCCAAAGTTGTATTCTCTTTCTAGTATAGTGAAGTTTTCAAGTTTCCAATCTCTCTCTCTCTTTTGCTCCATAAGTTTTTCAATATCGCCTTAGCGATCTAGCTAAGCGGGTTCGGGAAGACTTGCACGAGTCTTCGAGGAGGAAGATAATGCGCCGCACGGGTCGAAGTGTAGCAAAAACACTAAGTCCGTGACAGGGCGCTTAGTTAACGTCTCACTTTTTTTTTTTTTTGCTCCTACATGTAAAATACTCTATATAGTATATACACATAAATTTCAATATTTTTTCATACAATCCTACTAATATATGCATGAATAACAATACCAATTATCAATCAAGCAAAGTAACAATATAAATACTAGAATCAAAATGCAAACTACAAGCCACACAATGCATGCATACTACATAGTCATCAAAATATCATCAAACATAAAAGTTGTCTCTAAAGTTCCTACTTAAAGTTTTTCAATTATCCAACTATGTAAATAACAAAAGATTCGGTTTAGTTTATTAAAAAAAATAAAAAAATCGAAATATAAAAAATAAAAATAAAAAATCGTTAAGCGAGACGCCTAAGGCGAGGTGAGGCGCTGCTAAGCGCGATGATCACTTTTCTGGGGCAAAAATTCATTAAGCGAGGCGCCCTAATTCTAAATCTCGCTTAAGTGCGCTTTTTTACAACGTAGTTCCCAAAGTCCTCTAGGTACTAGGTGATTAGGTCCCTCCTGCTTGTGTCTGTCATAATATTGTTAGGTGAGGGCAGTCACTACTTGTGTGTTTCAAAATGAACGGTGGTGCATGTTACAAGAGGCAATCACCTCTTGTGACCTAGACACACCTTGAGTGCGTGGTGGGATTTTTCTTCTTGTTTGGAATATTTGAACAATGTTTATAAACAAAGGCCGTTTACAGCAGATCCAAATCTATTGATTCTTCTACTTTTTTTTGTTGTTGCAAAGCTTCGGAACAACTGCGGCCAGTGACTTCTTCGAGCATCTGCTGCCGTTCTGATAATCTTTTTGTTTGTTTTACATGTTTTCTTTTTATTCCATTCCTTTTGCTTACATGTTCTCCTCTTATTCCATTACTTTCGCTTTCTTCTCTTATTTTTGCCTTTCTTTTATCTTTCCTATTTCTTCTTACTTCACTGTTACTTTTTCTACTGCAATCTTGATCTTCCGCTTTTCTGATTTTTAGTGCTGAAAGAATGAGTTGTATGCGTCTTTGTTTCCCTCTTACCTACTCTCTTTGTTTGCTTCTGTTCTGGTGTCCGTAACCCACCTTCCCCTCTCCTGTCATTTACTCTCTTGAATGACTTTTTTTAACTGTTTTGCCTTAACTATATGGTTCATTCATTCCCTTGATTTTTTATATGTTTAAGACATGATTTTTTCACCCTGATGCTCCCTTTTAGTTATGACTTCATGCCGTAGAGCCATGTCTAGTACCTAGCCTTATTATGTGTGAAATTTACTCAAAGTTAATGATTTTTAAGTTTGATAGAATCTCTCTTATTTTCTAAAGCTGCACCTCACTCCAATCGGGCAATCACTGTGCCTTTCGTCTCGTGTACTAGGTGTACCTTGTACATCGTGTCCCATCTTGTGCCATGATAATACTAGTAGTCCTCACCACCTAAACCCATGTGTGTGGTTGTGAGTCCTCACCACCTAAACACGTGTGTGTGGGTGAGGTTGGAGATGATTTGGCGACTTTAAAAATCCATGCGTGGCTTGGTATCAAATGTAAGTAGACACTTGTACCCACACAAGAGGTGAAAGATCTAATAGAATATGGATAATTTTTAGTCTATTAGGGGCCTTATGGATCATGAAATAAGAAAAAAAAAGGACAAAAAATTGAGTCTCAGACACCAATTTGTTCTCTTTTTAAGAAAAAAAAAAATGGAAGACAATTTGAGGTCGAACTTGTCATAGTTATAGGTGGGATCTCACATTGGACAAGAAAAGAGTGAATGAATCTCCCTACAACAATTAGGAGGTGCTCACCGTGAATGATTATGGGATGTTGTCCTAAAGGAGATAGATTGGGGGAGGGACAACCTCCCTAGGGCATAGCCAATTCCTTTTTGATCTGATGGAAAGACAGACATCTGCAATCGTAAGGACTTGACCCAGGTTACTACTATAAACAACCGTTCCTGAGGTTATTAGCTACCTCCTGCATGTCGTGTTATGTCCCATTCAGACTTGATGAAATTTTGCAATTTCACTTTGTCCGAGCAACATTGTCGAAGAATGAACTAAAATTTCTTTTTGCTACTTTTTATGATTCTTATGAATGGGGCTTTTGAGTAGATTTGGAGTACCATGTTGAACTATATGGTATATATGGTGGAGCACAAGATGTTGCCAATTATTTGGAAACTAAAAACGTTAATGAGAGGTTAAGAGGTCTATGCATCATCTTGCATTGCTCTTCAGACTGAAGGTCTTCTTTGCCAGACTCAAATATTCTTATGCAGGTGATCAGTAGCTAAAGGGCTCGCTAACCAGGCTCCTCAGAAATGATCCTGAAGTGCAATTCTATGATGCTTACTTGTAGGGAGAGTGAGAAACCTGGATGTACCTTACCTTCTCAATGAATCCAACTCTTCTAGAATTCGGCGTGTCGTTTATCTCTTATTTAGTCGGTTAATGAGGATTATACTGGAGAGAGAGCTTCTACGTCTAATGCTTTAGCAAATGCAACACAACATCATCATAGGGGGCAAGGTCTTTTAGATGCAGCTACTTCTAATTAGAGCTTTGCACTAACATAACAAAAGAAGGGATAACAAAGAACTACTGTCTTCTAGATTAGGTTTTGCTAGGATCAGCAATGACCCAACGCCTATAATAACTTTTGCATAGTACCAAAGGTTGGTTGAGACCTTTGGTAGGGAAAGGGAAGGTCGTTGGCTTGTTACCAAATAATTGGACCGGAAATGAGATCTAATACTTAACGGTTGTGCATCTATCTCCTACCTGTAAGGTTAGAATTGCAATCTTTTTTGGCTTTGCAAGAGTGCTATTGGACTTGGTTCAGGCACAGGTCACTTAGAGCACATCTGGCCCATTTTCTTCTTCAGCCTATACATGGTAAGTCTGAACTGAAGGCTAAAACCTTAACCAACACTCAGCTTAAGGTGATCAAGGCACCGACAGATATGTGATGTGATTGGGCTTATTGCCAAACTGTAGCCTAAAATCAGACTTCTCTACCTGCCCCCAAATGCCTCTATTATATGGCGTAACCAATATGCAATTGGGTCAAGTTTGTAAAAGATGCCAAACTGGAGCTTTTTGAAGGTTTAACACCAGAGTTGCATCACTGATTAAGAAAATAGTTTAAAAAGCATTCAGCATGGGGTTACTTAACCTCTGTGTTGCCTAGACGACTGACCAAGTGGTTCCTAGGTGTTTTTTTGGTCTCCAAAATATTAAAAAAATTATTTCGAGAAACATGAACATCTTAACATCTTCTCATGTATGAATTAATAGTTTAACACTTACCTTTCTCTTCTCTCGTTCTCCTTCCTATGCTCTTCTCTCTTATCTACTAATCTCTTCAACTCCCTCTTTCTTGGTGCTCAGGCTCCTCTTTCTTGGTGCTCAGTCTAGAAACTGCTTTTTCCTAGGTTGCTGCTTTTTCAGAAAAGGAAAAATAAATTATTTCAAGAAACGTGAAGTCTTCTTTTGTATGAAGTAACACTTTCGCCTTTTTACTTTCCACTTACCTTTCCCTTTTCTCTTTTGTCTCATTTCCTTCCACATTCTCCTTGCGGTTTCCTTCCTTTCCATTACACTCTCCCATTTCCTCTTTCTTGGTGCTCAGTTTAGAGAAACCTTGTTAGCTTACCTTTCTGTATAGATGCTTCTCTAGTCTACCTACCCACCATTGGTTAATAAGTATAAACTGAGAGCAAAAAAGGTAGGTCTACCTACCCATCAACTGACCTTCTAGGTTTTATGATCATAGCAACGACCTTGCTAGGAATTTGACACCTGCCAAAGGTTTGGTGTCAGGTTGACAGCAGGACATAAAAATTGCTGAGTATTCTGTAAACATTTCCGCTCCATAGCTGACCCCTTTCAGACAGGGGAAGACTTGAATGACGATGATGAAATGAAGATTTCAATCCATTCAATCAAGTGTAGGCACCTGTGTTGTGCCTAGATAGACTGTTTAGGCCAGTGAGCAGCGTTTCCTGGTCCATATGGGAAGGCCACTTGTGCCTTAAGCAAGTAGCGTAATGATGTCTCCACCTAGGCAGTTGCTTAAGGCTGTGTTTTGTTTCTGGGAAACTGGAGGAAAATAAAAGGAAAAAGAAAAGTGAAAGGGGGTTAAGCTTGGGAGAGAAAAGGAAAGCGATAAAGAAAATGAGGGAATTTGATGTAATATTCTTCAACTTTCCGTTGTGATAGGTAGTGAAAGTATTTTCTCTCTGTTACCACTCCCAAAAAAAAGAGAGAAGAAAAGGAAGAAAAACTCTCATTCTATGATACTCGTGCTCACAATATCCGTCGCCGCCTATGATCACCAAAGCCACTTCCAATGTCACTCCAGCCCGCCGCTTCCAATGTCATTCCCTCCCGACGTTTCTATGTCGCACCTGCCCACCTCTTCGCTGTTGCATACGCCTGCCGCTTCCAATGTTGCTCCAGGGATTGTCCGTCGTTTCTGACGTTCACAACCCCTCTGAGCGCTATGCCAACCACATATCCTTCATTGTCGCCATTTCTGACTTTGCCACCATGTTCGACTTGTCGTTGCCGGCGCTCCGATGCCTACGATCCACGTCGATAGCACCGTTGATAATGCAGGACTTGATCCCACTTCCATCTGGGCACGCCTCCACCTCAGTGACAGGACGTCGTTGTTGTACAGAGAAATATATAATAAATTTATTCAAGGGCTTTGATTGAGAGATGGAGGAAAGAGAATAAGGAATTCTTTTCAAGGGGTTTTCTGAAAAAGTGATTCCTGATGAAGGAACAAAGGAAATAAGGACTCGGTGTGTATTGGAGATAATTTTCCTCGTTATTTTCTTTGAATTTCGTTGTTAACCAAACACCATTAGATTTTCTTTCAATTTCTCTTACCTTTCTCTCTCACTTTTTTTTTTCTTTCTATTTTTTCTTTTCCTCACTTTCTCAGCAACCAAACACAGCCTAAGTGGGAGTCTCAGCTGCCATTTTGAAGACTAATTATGACCCCGAAGTGCAATATTATATTTTTAGACACAACCTAAGTGGGAATCTCAGCTGCCATTTTGAAGACTAATTATGACCCCAAAGTACAATATTATAATTTTCGACAGCTGCAACTTTATTATAAGCAAGAGGTCAACTTGAAGGGTGCTTACCTGCGCTAAGTCTACTGAATAGATAATAGCCCCTGTGGCACTATCAAAGTCAAATTTCTTAAAGAAACATGGACGATAATTCTTGAGAGAAATTTTCGTAGACATTTAATTTGATATTTGGGATCCAAGTTAAAGATGGCCTTTTTCAAATTATTGACACAAAATGTGATCAAAATGAAAGATCTTCTGATATAGGATATGAGCCCCCGAAAATTTCCAAGTTATTTCTATATATTTTACTAACAAATAATGTGGACCAATTTAAATGGTTGCAAATTATTTTGTATACTTATAATTATAGTTAGTTAAAATGATCTTAATATTATCTGGTTATTCTTCTAAATACGTATATATTTATTCTATTGACAGGACATTTGGTGATACCTTGTGGTTGAGGGGAATTTTAGAAATTGTGGTCGATTTTATTTTATTTATTTATTTATTTTTGAAATAGAAACTTTTTTTTTTACTTAATAATAGTAAGCATAGTTATTAGAAAATTTGGATAATACCAATGTTTATATATGTGTAGATATTACTTTAGACTGTGTATAAGTGTTAAACCAAACTATTTAACCCAAACCCTTGGCCCATCAGCCCAATTTAAACCCTAAGCTTTTTTTTTTCCCCTTTTTTTCTTTCCTTCCCAGCAGGCCCATCTGCTTAAGGGGTCGAGTTAGGTTAGGCGGATCAGAGCAGCACCCGACCTGTACCCGCAAACCTACTCCTAGTCTTTTGAAGTAGCGGATCCATCACTCAACCCGTATACCCTTCAACCCAAACCCGGATTCCCTATTACCTACTGGGCTTCTTCCCTCCACCGCATGCACTGAAGTTTACTGCAATTTGCAGTACGTACAAGACACGCCGGTCCGAACTAGGCTTTCCTCTCTCTCTCTCTCTCTCTCTCTCTCTCTCTCTTATATAATGTCGCGTTCTTCACCTCCTCCCCCATCTCAAACCCTAGCCGCTTTCTAGCAGCCCCCACATATTCATTTTTCTGCCTCCAACCCTCCTCTCGATCCGTAGAGTCGACGCCGACGACGGCTTGGGCTTGGCAGCGCCGACACATTGCTACCTTTCCCGTCGCTGTGCCTTGTAGTAACCGAGGTCGTCTGTTCCTGCCGTGACACCTCCGAGTGTAGTGCTACGACGACCGCGCAAGGAGTATGGCGTCTGTCGACGACTCCCCCGCATGAGAAGGCTCGACGTGGCTACCCTTTCTCTGCTACCAGTGGCGACGCACCCCCGTGTCGACTTCGAGACGAGTGGCTGCACCCAGCTCCGGCGAGTACGATGACCCCCGACGTGTGGACGTGGTGCTCGACCAACAGGTATACACTCTTATGTATAGAAATGCTTCAATGTAACTGTCCTAGTAGAAAGCTCCTCCTAAAATCTGCTATGAAGCTACTTCCTACTCCAAGTTCCATTACTTGACAGAGTGACGATGGAGGTGTCATTCAAATATTGTTAATCTGTGAAGTGAACACATTATAACAGTAGTAGGGACCCTATTGATCCTCCCCTTTGGAAATCAAATGTTCATCATGTTGTAGCTTGGTTACAGTAGGGTTATTTGAGGAATGAATCCCGTTACATTTGAAACATACTTTTGTTTTGTCTATGAGTAACAGTAGTAGTTTTGTGTATAGCTATAAACCATGTTGCTTGTTGTAAGTGGGAGAGATGAGGATGCATTTGTAACCAGGTACCTAATGAGGAGAAGGATTGGATGTATGATCATATATAGGCAAGTGAGGGTCTGTTCATTGTTAGTAATGAATGGGGATGGTTGTATTTTAGGTTCAATGGAGTAAAATAGATTTCTAATGTGATTGCTAGGACCTGGAATATAGGTTTAGCTAACTAGCAAGGAGATGTTTTTTTTAGATAACAGAGGATGTACTGAGTATTTGTTCTCATCAAATGGTATAGTATGGGTATATGGTTATATGTGTGTGTTGACTAAAGGGGAGGCAGTAAAACATGACCTTCTATTATTAGGATGGACCAAATGTAAAGATAACTGTTCTATAGTAAAGAGTTGGCAAACAGGAGAAAGAACTTGTGAGTCACTATTGGTGAGGGCGTGGGCACATTCCAACTGTTGCTCATCACCTTGTGCGGTGACTAAGAAACCAGTCATGTGTGAACCCCCTTTATATATATATATATATATATATATATATATATATATATAATCGTGTGCGGGGAGACACGATTTAACTGAGCCTGCACATGCTGAGAAAAAAATAAATAAATAAATATATATATATATATATATATATATATATATATATATATATATATATATATATATATATAAAGGGGGTTCACACACACACACACACACACACACACACACATATATATATATGACTTGAGATAAGCCTGTTGGAAATGAATAGGTGAATTTATTGAATCGAAGAACATTCGGGAAATTTAGTAGTTAGAACAGTTTAGGAAGGAAAATATTATGATGTTATGAGAGCAACTTTATCATTGCATAAATGATTTAGTTGGGGGTGATTTTAATAAGCAGTAGAATGGGTGGCATTTGTGGAGGTTCCCAATCTAGTAGCACTCTCTCTTAAAAAAAAATATGTATACTTAGTTAAACCCAAGCCTAATTTATACTTCCTATATAAGTTAGAATTTTGGCTAAATAATTAATTTGTCCTAAAATTATTTCTCTAGGTCCTCTTGACTCTTTGGACTTTTCGGACGTGGACGTTGGACCAGCCTTTCCTTCTCAGCAACCGGAGACAGGCAAGTGTACCTTGCCAATCTTGTACTTCGGTTTACAATATTTAGCTTCTAAATACCTGTTTGATTATATTGTGCAACACCTAGGACCATTTACGGTACTTCGCGTCCAAATTACATTCGGGTGCCGATAGACGTGTAGCTTCCCTTTTCGAAATTTTTTGAAATTTTTTTTTTATTTGATTGGTTTACGTTTAATTTTTCTATGATCATAGGAGTTGTGACTAAGCCCACAGGTGATTTATGACCAGCTTGTGGTCACATGATCTCTAGATAGGATCTATAAGCATTCTATGGCTATATTATATTTTATTATGATTTTTAGACATTTTTATATATTTTTAAATATTTATTCTATGAAGATTTATATTTATGAATGACTTTCATAATTTATTTTGAGGCCATTTGTGACTATTTTGAGACCCAGTATTTTCTTTAGGCCCTATTAGGTTAAATATGTTTTCTGTATTTTTCTATAATTTTTCTGGAATTTTTAGATAATTAAATTTAGGAAAAACCTATTTTCCAAGACTTCTAGAATTTACTGTGCAAGCCTACGAGCAAATATTGACCCCAAATATTTTTCTAGGCTTCATTATGTTATTTTACATTTTCTAGAATTTTCTAGAATTTTTTTGGATTTTTCTGCAATTTATTTTGATTTATTTGGACTTAAAATGATTTTTAAATAATTTTCTGAATTAAATAAATAATTACCCAGAAATTCACCCAGGGGGCCCACCTGTCGGTGCCAACTGCTATAGTGACCGCCTCTCTCTCTCCTATATATATTATTATATTCGTCCACCCTAATTAAATTCCAGCCGCCTTTTGTGGGAGAACTCATCTAGGGTTTCCGACTTCCCGAAGCAATTGTCGTCAACTCCGACGTGATTTTCGTGCGCCGTTTTTTTTGTTGGATTCGTATTGAGGTAAACTTTCTGAATATGTAATTTATTTTCGTAGATATTATTCCTAAATTTCTGGAAAATTCGTAGAGTGTCGGTTGTCCGAAACTTGACACGTTTCGGTGTTTTCGAGATTCCGGGAAAACCAGAAATCGAAATCACGAACCGTTTGAAGTTTCGAAAAGCTAACACAGAGCTCTACGACATATATTTTTTCCAGAAATTATTTTGTTCATCTAGTATTTTATTTATTCTGTTGAACTCAGAATTGATCGATTGATCACCGTTTTGGTCACGATTAGCCATAACGGCGATATCTTTTGACCAAAGCGTGATTTTGTGGCATGGTTGATTCCAGCGCACTCGTGGCACTGAAATCTACCAAGGTGCACTTTCAAAATCTAGAGTTCACAGCGTTTGACTAGATAGTCAACGGCATGTCTCGATTTGCGTGCTATGGTTTCCAAAATTGGGAAACACGACTTTTGATGGCCAAACTTGCATGTTTAGATTATATTCAGATTATTATTAGGTTAAATTAGGTTTTTAAGTGAATTATTCCAGAATTAATTATTATTAGATTAGTAACCCAACTAGCCACTATTCCATGAATTTAGAACTAGAACATTAGAATTGATTTATAGTTTTCGTGCACGGTTCATGGTGCGATATGTTTTATAGGTTGACAGCTCCTAGATCGGCATCCCCTCATCCTCGACTTGTGACTACGGTTTGTGCAAGGACCACATGCAAGATACCTTGCCTCCCTCTATAGTTTAATTTCATGCTTATAGTTTTTTCTGTGGTTATTTGGTTATCATGGGGTTACTCTAGTTCTATGGATTTATATGTTATTATCAGTTCTCTAGTCGACTTGATTTATATATGTTCTTCATATCATGTTCACTAGTTCATTGAGTTGCCTGTATATCATCTTCATGACTTGATAGTAGAGATATGCCAGGCTTGTTCACCTTATGAGTTCATATTAGAGTTGTCTTTGACTGTCTTGACTGAGTCGTACCTTGTCTCACCAGTACCTTGCTCGAGTCGTGTCGTAGAACGAGTACATGTAGTTAACTGCTGTTTTCCTGTATCGTTTTTCCTCAACCAGAGAGTCCACACTCGGGACGAGGGTTGACCGTTTGCACCAGAGAGTCCACTCGGGACGAGGGTGTTTGCCTTGATCTGCTTACATCCGTGAGTCCACACTCGGGACGAGGATATCGATTATTTGCACCAGAGAGTCCACACTCGGGACGAGGGTGTTGACTTGACTTGCACCAGAGAGTCCACACTCGGGACGAGGGTGCCTTGCCGTGAACTAACCAGAGAGTCTACACTTGGGACGAGGGTGCCTTGCCGTGAACTAACCAGAGAGTCCACACTCGGGACGAGGGTTAGTACTAATCAGAGAGTCCACACTCGGGACGAGGGTTAGTGATTATAACCGACCAGAGAGTCCACACTCGGGACGAGGGTTAGTGATTGGTTCAAACCTGCTAGTCCACTCGGGACGAGGGTTTGGTATTCCATTGATCTCGTGTTCGCTTGTTCATCCAGCAGTTCAGTTACGTGTAGTTGTTCTTGTATTTTCGTTCATAGTCACCTGTCAGTAGCCACTTGTTGTTAGTCACTTGTTAGCAGTTTTGGTCGTAGTCTCTTGCTATATTAAGTGTCGTTCCTTGTTATATCCTGTTTATATATTATCATGCATGATTAAACTGTTAGATAGGCATGTTTATATGTATCTTGCTATATCCTCTGAGGACCTGATGATCTCTTCAGATTTAGTGATTGCATGGAGTTAGCTAGTAGTACTGGATGGCGGATGTGATGATACGTTGCGGGATTCAGTTATCGTTATTACATTTGTTATCCTTTCGTGCTTTACATTCCTTATCATGAGATATCTTGCTTAATGATTCAGTTTAGAGACTCTTGTTATATTCTTTGGAGTCTCATCGGACATATATGCTAGTAGGCTGCAGACCACGACCCATAGTGTTCATTCATGTTTTACATTCTTATTGTGGATTGAGATATAGATTTGTTTTGGCATGATTTGGCAGTATACCATAGCCTTGACAGCGTTTATGTATTTGAGAGGGGCTGGAGTCCGCTCGATACGTAGCTGGCTTGCTCACGCTCTCGCGTCCGAAAAGCGGGTGCGGGTCGTGACAAGACGTTAGCGACAACAGGTACCGATACTAGATATTCACATTTGCGTTACTGCAACAAATCGTTGCGTGATACACTCTGATCCTAGGACATGTTCATGTGACACTACATTACTGATGGATTTTCGTACTTGATTACATCTTGATATACGGAAATCCGAGTTTGATTATAGGACGATGACATTGATATACATGAACTGTTTTTTTTTTCTTTCTATTACGACTCGTTGTCCTAGCTAGAGGTTCTGGCCGAGTGTCTCATGGATACGATTCGTGAAGTCACATGGGCGGAGAGAACATACACCGTGCGCTTGGACTATTTTTTCACATTGTTACCGTTGTCTCTTATCCAGACCCTCGGATATTCATAGTTACCATAGTTCCTTATCGGAACTGCGGATCTTGCATAGTTACCGAAGTTCCGTACCAGAACTCCGGATTACACCGTGACAGCCCGCGTGTTCGAGTGATGTTTCTTAAATTGCATTTTCATACTAGTTGGTTATGTTAGATTCACCCACTTTATCAGTCTTACTTTACTTTATTTATTCATTCATTACTGTCGTACACTTGGTCTGTACACCTTATTGCGTCCCTCTGAGGACCTGGTTTCCTTCCAGGTTGGCTGAGTAGGTTTTGTTGAGCGCCTTGCTGGATTGTTGATGATATTCATTTCATTACAGGTATCAAATATTTCAGAGTTATATGTTTCATTTAGTGTTATTCGTATCTGCTTAGTAGCCTAGTATTTATAGACTCATATTATCTTTCCGAGTCTATTCGGACTCGGACAAGTATTATTATTGGGCTGCAGACTAGTATTCATATTTCCTTTCTTATTTTCCTGTTACTTGGATTGAGATATAGAGTTGATGTAGTGATAGTTACACCATTTCGAACAGCTTATACGTATTCTAGTCGGACTAGAGTTTGGTTGAATACGTAGCTGGCCAATGCCACGTGGCTCGGTCCCGCGTATTTTGGGACTGGGACGTGACATAGGATGTTATACGGATGGAAAGTGTTGCACACGAGCAGATACTTGAAGCGGATTAGCCAACTCTTATTATTGTTATTGCGATTGAAGGTATGAAGATCCAGAGAAGAGAAGAAAATTGCAAGTTATATGGTGCAAAAGTAAATAATCATGTACTAGCTAGATAAAGAACAAGCATAGATGGGAGAACTCTTAAGATGTCAATGTACCCAACTATTATGGTACATGTTCGATAAATAGAGTGAAATTGAGCTAGATTAGAAGAAAATATGCTTGATAAGTAGGATCTAACATGGCTTCTCTTTTGATTGGTTTTTTCTAAGGGCACTACCAAAATTGCTTGGGGACATCACTTACTTAGGGGCAGTCCAAGAAGGTGGAGAATTTGCTAGGGGGCAGCCCAACCCCCCAAACCTTTCATTTCATTTGTCATTCTGCACTCTCTTTCCTCAAGAAGAAAAAAAGTGCTCTCTCCCTCTCCGTCTCCTAAAACCCTAATTTCTTCTTCTCCACCACTCGACTCCCAATTCCTCCACCAAGATTTCTTCCACAACCTTCGTAGATTCGAAGAGATGACATGCAAGTCAAAGCAACCGGAATCTAGGTACGTTCTTCCCTAATTTCTTCGAAAATTTGGTACATTCTATTCAAAACCCTAGAATATTTTTAATTCTTGAAAAAGTTTTGATAAAATAGGTTTAGAATCTCTTTATGGTTCTCTTCCCTAATTTTCGAACACAAGAAACCCACATTTTATGTTGAAACCCTAACCCTAGAACACGGCAAACTAGCATCTCGTTTTGGCAGTTCGGGTCTCATAACAGTAGGATTGCCAGGCATGTGGCAGTCCTAATGTAAATCAGGACTACCATAGTCCTGGCAGTAGAGGACTGCCAGGACTATAGCAGTCCTGATTTACATTAGGACTGTCACATGCCTGACAGTCATACTGTAATGACATATGGGGGTGGGTAACTGCATGATGCTCATATGCGGGGGGTAACTGCATGTCCTATTTCTGTTTCTATTATTTCAAAACTGTATGTTGTCATGCAGTCCGCCGGCCACTAACAAAAGAATACGGCCCACCGCGTCAAAGCGGAAGGAACGTGCGGGACGTCCTCTCGAGCGTCCGATAACAATTTTCGAACCGGCGTCCGAAGCTCGGAGAGGTTGCCAAAGTGACACTAGTGTCGCGGTCGCCAACAAGCTTGATCGCATCGACGACGTGGTCGACTTCCCCTTCATGAACAATAGGGAGTCTCGTTCAAAGGCCCGACATGATATATAGTTGGATCTCGATATTTTTCTTGTTTCAAACTTAAGTTGGATGTGGAATAGTTATGTACTTGTTTGAAACTTAATTTGGATGTGGAATCTTTGAACTTAAGTAGTTGTGATGAATTATTGTAGTTGTGATGAATTATTGTAGTTGGATTATTGTGATGAATTATTGTGATGAATCTTAAGATGGATGTGGAATATTTATGTAGTTGTGATGAATTATTGTTGTTTATGTACTTGTGATGAATTATTGTTTTTTATGTACAGAGTATCAGTATCAGGACTGCCACCCACTTGGCAGTCCTACACTAAAGTAGGACTGCCAGGGTGCTGGCAGTCCTGACTGAAACTTGCTGCAACAGCAAGTTTGAGTTAGGACTGCCAGCACCCTGGCAGTCCTACTTCAGTATAGGACTGTCTGGGGGGTAGCAGTCCTACTTATCAAACTCTGTGAAGAGCTCCTCAACTGAAAACTCTTTCACAGAGTATGATAAGTAGGACTGCCAGCCCCATGGCAGTCCTACACTAAAGTAGGACTGCCAGGGTGCTGGCAGTCCTGACTGAAACTTGCTGCAACAGTAAGTTTGAGTTAGGACTGCCAGCACCCTGGCAGTCCTACTTCAGTATAGGACTGCCGGGGGGTGACAGTCCTACTTATCAAACTCTGTGAGGAGCTCCTCAACTGAAAACTCTTAATTTAGCACGGAGAATGGCTATCTGATCCAGTATCAGGACTGCCACCCCCATAGCAGTCCTACATTGAATTAGGACTGCCAGCACCCTGGCAGTCCTAATTTAATGTAGGACTGCCAGGGGTGTGGCAGTCCTATTTGCAAGTCTCTATAATTTAGCACGTTGTACGGAGAATGGTCATTCTCCGTGTAATTTAGCACGGAGAATGGCCATTCTCAGTGTAATTTAGCACGGAGAATGACTATCTGATCCAATATCAGGACTGCCACCCCCCTAGCAGTCCTACATTGAATTAGGACTGCCAGCACCCTGCCAGTCCTAATTTAATGTAGGACTGCCAGGGGTGTGGCAGTCCTATTTGTAAGTCTCTGTAATTTAGCACGGAGCACGGAGAATGGTCATTCTTCCGTGTAAATTAACACGAAGAATGGTCATTCACCTACGTTTTAACACTGGGAATAGCCATTCTCCGTGTAAATTAAGACGGAGAATGGTCATTCTGGTGCATTTTATGGTCAGTTGAAACTTTGGAGGGCCATAACTTTTGACTGGGAGGTCGAAACGAGGCCCGGTTTGTCGCAAAATGAGCGTATCTTTGAGGAGCTTGAGATTAACCGCTTCACCGTTAAACGGCCTTCGAAAATTTTAGAATCGCAAAAAAAATGATGTTTGGACCTCCGTTTTAGCACTTTTTGTCGAAATTTTAGAATAGCAAAAAAACATATGTAGGACTGTCAGGCCCCTGGCAGTCCTACATATGTGAAGGACTGCCACCTCTCTGGCAGTCCTAATCTATGATCGGGACTGCCAGAGAGGTGACAGTCCTCTGTGTCACAACCCGATTTTTCATCCGATGAAAAGTTAAAATTTAGTTACCAAGAGGGCTTCCGATGCATCAAAGTGTTATTCGGACGTGGCGGGAAGAGAGTATACAACATTTGATGATCCCGGTTGTTCCATGTTCAATATTTTTCTACATTAAACGCATAATTCAACTTTTTATATGTGAAATTCATGTTTAAAACATTAAACATATATTAATTCGATAACTTACTAGTCAATGACCTAGAGTTGAGGGAAAAATTTGGGATAAAAATCAATGACCTAGAGTTGAGAGAAAATTTTGGAAAAAATGCAGGTTGGGGCAAAACTTGGGGTTAAATTCTTTGACCTAGAGTTGAGGGAGAGAAAAAAAGAGTTGTGGGAGAAAAGAAAAGAGTAGAGAGAGAGAAAGAAAACAAAAGTTGGTATTTATACCTTTGCTTGGGCTAGCCCCAAGTAAAAAAAATTGATGGCAAACTTGTAATATTTTGAAACATTTTTGGGCTAGCCCCTAGCAAAAAGGGTGGTGCCCTTAGAAAAAACCTTTTGATTTGGGCGGGTTAAGTGAAGACATTATTTCCAACAAGCATGTCAAACACAATATACTCCTTTGGGTGTTAACCTATGATCTGTTGTCCTGTGTCTTCATTAGGAAGCAAAAGCTGGTTAGGACATTATCAAATTGCATTGCTGACTGAAGATTAGTAACCAGAAAGGTTATTTTGCAATCCAATATATGCATTACTCTGTTTTCTTTGATAGTCGGGACCTTCAAGAAGCTCCACAGTCCACATGGAAGTTGATCATTCAGTTCATCTAACTCGATCTAAGGACCATCTAATTGGATCTTACTTTGTATTTTACTATGCGACATCTAGATCTGAATAGTTCTAGGCGATACAAATGAGAATATGTCTCCGTCTTCATTCCATTAAAAGTCCAAAATCAACTAAAAGCTAATCTATATAAGATGAAAAATATTGTATTACTCCTCCCAATACCTAGGGGTTTAGCTACTGGAATTGTTCTTCTCCATTCGTCTCTGTCAAAGGTCATCTTCTTTATAGTGTTGAAGCCATTATGGTGCCCTAGCTACCATGGTTAATATGGAAGTGTTGAATGATGGATTATTTAGAAAGCAGATAGTGGCGCAAAGTTAATACCAGTGTACTAGAGGGATGTTAGAGCAAGTTAACACCACAGGGTACAGGGAAAAAAAAAAGAAATACCAGTTTCCCATACATTCAGAAAAAAACATGGAAAAAAGTTTCACACATATGTAATTATTATTATATAGAGACTTGTGGATGGCTTACATATTTATGTGGCTACTAGAGTAAAAAAGAAAACTGAAGTACCTCCCGACTGAAAATTACAAAAAATTGGAGCTTTGAAATGCACAAGTAAATTCACTTGAGTGCTTTTACTTGGATGAGGCATAACTTCTTATAATCTTATTAACTATAAGGGAAATTAATATATAAGATGTGGTTTATTTTTGCCGTCTGCCCTACTGCTGTAGAATTTCTTTATTGGTGCATTCAAACTAGCAGGCTTCATGTTTCCCTAGTGGGGTTATCTATTTGTCCATTGTCCATCTAGCTAATGAATACATGCCATTGACAACATTGCGAATTACAAATTGCTTACCCATTCAAGAAAACTGCAATAAGCTAGGCATAGAGTTATACTTTGTTAAATGGAGATCCATGGCTAATTATCATTAAGAACTTTAGTAATATATTTGATTTAAATAAATATCTATTAAAAATACTGTGCGAGTTGGATAACTGGATGTGGTGGTGGAGACGGATTGATGAGGAGGAAAGGGGTAAGATGCAACACGGACCTGTCTCAGAAAACCTAACCCAACCTGATACTGAGTTGGGTTCCCTCTGATTTCAAATGCGTTTGATAGTATTTTCTGGTTATATACAAGGAATAAGGTTCCAACTTCTCTACTGTATTTGCCAATTATGCTTAGCATCAATTTTCACTGAGCGAATGATTGAAATTAACCTTAGCTGTTTGAATATGCTTAATCTTTTTATCCAGGTTCGCTACTACTAGCTCCCAATTATATACTCTGCGGGTCCATTTCAACTAGCATCATGAGTGACTCAAATCAAGTAAGCTCAATTTGTATCCTCTTGGATATCGGTTATAAAGAGTTGGTCTATTTACTAAATGATGACAGTTACATTGTAGGAAGGAGTAACCGTAGCAGGATTTGAAGTTCCAAGTTCACCCGAATCAAGCTACAACAACCCTTTCCCAGGAATCGACGAAGAAGCTCAAGATCCGCAACTTGTCCCTCCTCACTTGCAGGTTTCTTTGCCAAGCATACAGGCGGACAGAGACGGTTCGTTACCACCACCCCAGAGCGTGGTTCTTAACCATCTCTATATAGAAAACAGTCCGAGGTCCGTAGTAGCTATGGGAATCACCCATCGTTATCGTTCTAAATACTGTACAGTTGTGCTTTACAAACCAGTCCAGAGAAGATGAAATCTGTGATGATTGAACAATGAACATTAATTATTTTGATCAGTGTATTTTATCACGTGGAAACACGACCTTGAGCAACAAAAAAAAAAAAAAAATCAATTCATGTGGAACATTTTGATCATTAATGTCAATGGGATGCCATGGTGATAGATTTAGTTTGATTTTGGCTCGTAAACTCACATTTTAGTTATTATAGGGGATGATTTGGTCTCAAGCTGGATGCATATTATGTTGGAACAAACGCTCTTACATCTTGCTTAATGAGTTATTTCAATTCTATACTTTTAAACAGTTAAAACTCTGGAGGTTTATTTCTATTACGTTTCATTTCAAGAATGAAGCTTCCTCGTGTTGTGAAACAAGTTTCTTGGTAAATTGGTTCGGGTCATATTTTTAATAACCATGATGAATTTTTTGTGTCAGAAATCGACAAGAAGATATTTCTGTTGTTCCAAAAAGATTTGTTGTTTGCATACACGAGGATTATGCAGATTTGAGTCACGAAAATCACTTCTACATTTATAGGAGAGAATGTTGAATACGTTTTTAACGACCATTGCTAAATGCACTACGTTTCTTGTCAAAGTTATTATATTTTTGACAGTTAGGTGTATAACTAAAAATGTAATGTCTTCAACAAAAAATGTAGTGCCTTTAGTAATGGCCATTTTGAGATGCAAGTCTTTCATGCTATTGAAGCAGGTTGAATATACATGTATTCAATATACATGTACTTTCTGATACTTCTTGTAACCTATGTTATATATACATGAATTGTGTTATATATAACAAAATAGAAGATACTAGAGTTTTATTTAGATCAATATTTGATGTATATCAAATATTGTGTATACATGAATTGTGTTATATATAACAAAATAGAAGATACTAGAGTTTTATTTAGATCAATATTTGATGTATATCAAATATATTATGGTAGTGCACCCACTTCAACTCCAACTGCTACTCCTTCCTCTTCTCACAGCAGAAAAGAAGAATTTTTTTTAAGATTTATGTAGAAATATGTTGTTATTAGGTGGGATTTCCAACCTATGTGAAGAAGCCCCGGAGTTCAACGAGCTATCCGTGTGTCGAAGAAGCTCGGGGAGTACGATGAGTGACATTCGTGTACAGAAGAAATTCGGAGTATTGAAGCAGGGAGTTGGGGTACTCGAAACGAATTTGGTCATAGGGAAAAAACCTTAAAAAAACAGAACTCGGTCCGAGTTCGGTTCGACCGGAACTGTACGAGTTTTGGGATATTTTATACACCATTGGATCATATCTAATGGTCCATATTAGTTGCAGGATTGAGAGGGTTATATATAAGTATTTCCTAACCCCTAACCTATGCAATAAAAAGGCAACTTTTGAGGAGAGAGAAAAATGAGGTTTGACGGCTATTTCGAAAAGGAAATCGTTTATGGTAATTCTAACTTATCATCTTCGTTCTTCGAGGGTCTGTAATCAAGTTTTCTGCTTCAAGTAGTTGTGATGAACCGGTTTGGATCAGTGGGGAGTCTATAAAGGTCTGTTGTATCTTTTTATTCCGTTAGTGGAGATTTCGTCGCCAGTGGTTTTTTTCCGTTTGGATTTTTCACGTAAATATTATTTTGTCTCCGTTTGTTTGGCTATGTATGATTTTGGCGATTTGGTTCGTGTACTTTTCTTCAGTTCTCTCGCAGCTTTTTGGATTGGGAGAACGTTTCGCGCTTCATTTCCAACAAATTATGGCAAATTATAAAGACACTTCACTTCTTACTCAGGACTAGCCCAAAATTTTATTATTTACAAGTTTACCAATGGAAAAATTATTCAGGGCTAGCCCAAATATATAAGTCAATTTTTTTTTCTCTCGTCTCCTTCCTCACTTCTCTTTCTCCAAACCCTATTTTGGCAATCCCCAATTTTTGGTCCCCAACTCCACTCCAGTCCATTTCTTGTACAGGAAGTCCACTTTATGACCGTCAAATTTTTTGACAATCCTAACAGTTTGCAGGACTGCCAAAAATGTTGGCAGTCCTACTGTACAGGAAGTCCATTTTAGGACTGCCAAAATTTTTGGCAGTCCTACTGTACAGGAAGCCCATTTTAGGACTATCAAAACTTTTGGCAGTCCTAGTATTTTGCAGGACTGCCAATTTTTTTGGCAATTCTAGTTGTATGCAATATGGCAATATGATACGCAATGTGACATTATGATACGCAATATGAAATGACATATTATATGCAACGTGATACGACAATATGACACGCAAAATTATACGGCAATATGACACGCAATATGATACGATAATATGATAATATAACAACTCACAATCAATATCACATTTTAGTCAAAACAAACTCAAAATCATATAAGTTCCCCAAGAAATCACAAAAGTTCACCAACAAATTATTACTGTTGTCCAACAAACCACAAAAGTTCACCAACAAAACTCAAAGTGTTTAAATACATATACATAGGTTCCTAATTATCATGACGCCTCTTAGTGTGTTGCTTTTCTGCTTCTAGGAACGGTAAATCGGCGACGATGTTCTGCATCTGCAAACCAACATCAACATAGTACTCGTCCTTGCAACTAACGAGACTTTTTTCCAATTTCATGACTCTGGAAACCTGTATAAGAAAACCACAATGAACTTAGCAACTTTAATAAACAAAGAAAAATCTTTAAAATTCAAGAATTAAACAGATTACTACTCACCATCTTCACGAGTGCATCATACAATGTTGACTTGGATAGAAGAGGGGCTGCTACCGGCACATAAGCGCAACGAGAATCAGGGTTCAACATCATACCATGTCCGGCCTCTGCATAATATGTCATGTAGTCATCGCTACAATCCCACATCTCAACCACCAGATGTCGTTTGGATACACCGATAACGTGACGTTGCCACTCAGCGAAGAAATATGGCCCCAACGGTCACCGAGGGGACATAGTTTAATGGTTTTGTCCCTTTTAAAGCACTATTCAAATTCAATGTCATCGGTATAGTTTGCACGTAGCCAAACTGATGAAGCATACTATCTGGCATGTGAGGCTCCTCAATTTTATGGCAACCTATCATACCTTGAAATAGACCGACTGGTTGCAATGAACGAGTACTATTTTGCATATTTCAATATGGATGCCAAATAATCTATAATACGTTATAAGTAATCATTATTTAAGAAGTTAGTAATTAATACGAAACACTAATAAATCCTAATTTAAGTTAGTATTATTTCACCACATTTTCCTCCACGTCTTCAAGTGTGACACGTAGGGTAGCCAATGTATGTGGATGTTTGCCATCTTGTTTAGTCGGCTTCCACCTACATATTCTAGACAGTTGCTCATGATAATCGTTATTAAGGGTAGCTCTCTTTACCGTCGAAAAATATTCATATATCCATGCATGTACGTAAAATGTAGAATAATATCATATTACTCAACCACATTTTATATTATTTATATAAAAATGTACGTTTTTATTTTCTTACATGGAGTAGATTTTAACATCCAAGTATTGTCTTTGAACCGATTCGAGATGCAATGCCAAGTTCACAGTAAAGATATGCTAGTATACTGCTTTCCCAAGATATTTGTTCCATCGTGTCTAAGTCCACAAAGTTGTATAGATATTTGGCATGTATCGAGGTTCCGGACTTGTCCAAATGCCGATGGCTCCTACATTGAACTGCATGTACCCCCCGGACAACTGCATCATCATTATCATCATCATCATCATCATCATCATTGGGTGTCTTCTTTAAAAAAACTCAACGGAAGGCCGTAGGACTTCTGAAAGTCAAGGATGGTTACAAAAGTCTCTGCCTCAACTCCGAGAGAATTAGAGATTAATTTCACAAGCTCATCGTACAACTCAAAGTCGCCCTCAGAATAATCCTTCATCATTGGACGACCATCAACTCTAAGGCCCAAAATATGGTTGACATCATCCAGGGTGATCATTATTTCTTCCGATCCGAGATGAAAACTGTTGGTTTCTGGATGCCATCATTCAACAAATACAGAAATCAATGCATGGTCCACCATCTTATATGAGTATTTAGCCAAATTTTGAAAACCGGCAGAGTTGATTTTGGCTTTCACACGTTCTCCCAAACTATCGAACTCCCATGTATAACACATCTTCGCGTGGTTGATGACCCTCAAAATACGTGAGCTTTTTTGAAATAAATAGAACACATAATAAAATTATAGATATAAAATACAATTATTAATTCCAAAAGTTATTATATTAACGTAATGAACTTGTCGGATCATTTCATATTTGATATGAAATGTGGTTCTCGATCGACAACAATAGAGAGCAACCGATTGAACGCATCATCTTCTCGGCTGGATGAGATGGTTCGGAAGAATCATCTCCTCTTCTTCGGATAATGGGTGCATCATCATCATCATCAGAGGAGGAAGAAGAATCAACACTACCAGAATAAGTCATATTAGCGACGCCCAAAAACGTCGCTAAAAAGGATGAAAACGTCGCTAAGTTCATTTTTCGACGTATTTAGCGACGTTTTATTGTTGTCGCGAAAATCCTAGTCGCTAACAGGTAAAATGTCGCTAATCGTTGCTCTTACCGACGCTTACCGATGCAAAAGTACGTCGATAATCCTAGAACATTTACCGACGTTCACAGGTGCACCGTCGGTAAAATAGCGACGTTTATTACGTCGGTACACGTCGGTAAATTCTGGAACTTTTAGCGACGTATTTAGAATACTTACCGACGATTACCGATTTCGTTAACGAGGGAAAATCCTGGAACATTTAGCGTCGTTTAGCGACGTTTTTCGACGCTTACCGACGCACAAATACGTCGGTAGGCGTCGATATACCTGCTGACTTATCGACGTTTTCCTGTGTCGCTAAACGTCGCTAAATTGCAAAAAAATAAATAATAAATAAATTACATAATGTCCACAGAATCATATTTTCTTCCTGCAGTTTAATAAATAACAATAAATACACAGAAGCATATTTTCTTCCTGGGTTCGCCGACCCCTTCGGTGGAACACTCAACACCGATAAATCACAACAGTATAACAATCAATACAAACAATACTAAAAGTCTACAACCAATATCCAAAGTGCACAACCAATACAAAGTGTATAGTAAACACTAAAATATCCAAAGTCTACAACCAATATCCAAAGTCTACAACCAATATCCAAAGTGTATAACAATCAAACCCAGTCTACAACCAACCAACCAATATCTAAAGTTTACACAACCAATACTAAAAGTCTACACACAAACGAACAATCAACATAAACAAACACTAAAATATCATCACATCAAACAGTCCTAACTCGGACTACTGCGGATCTGGAGGAGGAGGGGCACCGCCGCGCCTCAAGGATGGAAACATCTCGTACTCCTCCTGTGAAATCATCACCGATGAAGAAGGTAGTGACATCGGTGGAGTCGGTGTCGATAAAGAAGGTGGAGTCGACGATGATGAAGGCGCACCCGGAGGACAATAACGTTCCAATGCTGCTAGTCGCTGGCAGTATGAATCTATGGTAGATAACAGCCTCGTACTGCTATCAACCATCGAATCCTGTATCAACGTCAGCCTCTCGTCCATGGACAGCTATGATGCCTGCAGATCCGTCCCGCTGTGCTCTGTCGACGTTCTAAGATCTGTGACGTCCCGTTATGTCCTCTCAGTCATATCCCTGAGCTCCATAATGCTGCGGTCGAGCATATCCAATCGTGCTAGGAGCGCAGCATCGTCCGTATGGTACTGCTCCTGGATCCGTCGTAGCAGCTCATCACGGACAGACTCCACCATCTGCTGGACTCAGGCAGACTCCTAGGAGGGCTATGGGCCATGCACACTAGCAGGGGAGGTCCTAGAGGACTATGTCGCAACTAGGGTGCCATAGGATCCCGTACCGTAGTATGTACCCCTATGGAGACCACCAGCGGCGGTCACCCACAGCTCGTCCTCCGACGGAGCTGGAGCAGGCTACGAGAAAGTACCGGCCTCTTCCGCAGCAGGTGCACTAGTAGCCGCCCGCTCCTTAAGCCATTGAAACTCGGCCTAGAAAGCATGGATACTCTATACCTTCTAATGTCTAATGTACTTATTATTACTAACTACGTGAATATTTATTTGCATGCATATTTACTAAGTTATATCAAAACTAACACGAAGTATTAAAATTAATAAATAGAATTGTAATACTTACATAGGTTTTCTCGGCCCTCTCATCAATAAGCTTCCCGCCCTTTCGATGTGTTGCGAGGAAGACGGTTACCATATTGGCGCCTTCACCCCTATTTATCTATAATTAAATATATCACCTTCTACTAATTTATCGGACTTGCATTAAAATAATATTTTTGAAATAAAAAGACATACCAAACGACAAAAATGTTCCGTCATCGGAATCGACCCACCGTACCACTTTGATCCCTGCTTCCTAGCCGCCTTGGCCTTCTCAGACTTTTTCTTGTACCTTGGCTCATCGAATCAAGCCTTCATCACAGTCTACTGATCAGGGGTGATCTAACCTTGGATCGGCTTTCCAGCACGATCACGAGTCTTCTGATCATTAATAGCGTCGTGGATCAGTTTAGCAGCGATGTTAGGAAACATCCCCTCGATCAGCTCGGCCCATTGCGATGGATAGAAAAACATAGCCTAGAAGAGTGCAAACCAAATATTTATCAGTTATATATAATATGCATAAATTATATGATTAATGTTAAAAGCAAATATATTTTAACCTTGAAGCGCACAAACCAGTAGGTCTTCCTCTCGTTCGGAGCATCAGAGTAGTTTATCCAAGGACCACCATAATTATTCCTCAATAAGTGGCCTATGCGTCTCTGTACCGACGGGGGACGATATCTATACAGACATATTATATTCATGAGAAAAGTCAATTTATGATAAACACAGAAAAAATGATAAACCAAAACACTTACTTTGTACCGTCGGCCCAGATCTCCGTCCTCGTCTCCTCCGGAGGTGCGCACGCATCATCTGCCTGATACTGGTCGACCGTCGGCTCAGCCTCCTCCATCTTCTCATCTGTCTCCATCGTCGTATCAGCATGAGGAACACTAGACTCGGAAGCAGTCTCAGGCCTGGAACTACTCGTCCCAGGAGATATGCCATATAGCGTCGTGGCAGGCAAAGGTACTGTCCGATATAAAGGAGTACTCGACGACGATGATCCAGAGCCGGTACCAGTAGGAGGTACCGAAAGAGAACCCCATCCTCCCCTACGTCGGGACATACGAAACGATCTGCGATGACCTGTCATACCTGATAACAACATCTGGTGATACAACAAATAATAGAGACTAGAAATATGAAAGTACAACAAAGACAAGATAATAACCAAGACAACATATGATGATACAAGATAATAACCAAGACAACATCTAAGTCCAGATAGTATATTCTACAAGAAACATCTAAGTCCAGATAGTAACCAAGACTAGATAATAACCAACTCTAGATAATAAAAAAATGAAAGTACATATCTCTCAATCATCTTCAGAATATTCATCTTGTTCATCTTCCTCGACCTCATCTTCCTCTTCCTCCTCATCTTCACTTTCATCTTCGCCTTCGTCGGCTTCGCCTTCCTCTTCGGATAATTCTACATCTTCTACATTAGTCGTCTAATACGTAACTTTCGTGGAGTCCACATCAACAATATTGGTTACAAGAGGTAGCTCGTCCTCCTGATAAGCTTTTTCGTTAATATCAAAAGTATCTCTAGCTTTAGTCTCGCATACTGCCCACCAGTCAGACTTCGTTGCTCCCCGTCTCGGATAAGCTGTGAAGTACATGAGCTGAGCCTGAGTTGATAGTATAAATGGTTCGTAGCCTTGATATCTACGCTTGTAGTTTATATCCACAAGACCATGCTTGTCAATTTTTCAACCTTGATTTTTAATCGGATCGAACCATTCACACTTGAACAACACGATCTTTGTAAGTAATCTGCCATAATTATATGTCAACTCCACAATCTCTCGCAAGATGCCAAAGAAATCATTTCCTGGATCGACGTCTTTGTAGTTCGAAGATTTGATACACAAACAACTGTTTTTCATGGAATCAAGATCCAGGAAGCTGTCTCTGATCGGAGCATTTGTCGACTTGAACCTAAAGCCATTCACACAGTAACATGGCCATATTTTAACGACAATAATTGATCCCTTGGTAAGAGTTCTAATTAATTCAATTTCGGGTAAAATTAGACAATCGACCTGAATACCAAAGAAGAGATAGTAAGTTATTTATTACGAGGTGCATTATAAGAGACCAGTAATTACCGAGCTGCTTACATATTCGCCCAACCAAGAAGGAAAATGACGTCTCATTTTTTGTTCTAATGGTTCGTCTGTTATTTGGTTTAATCGACCTCAACTCATTATTATATGTGCTAAAAAATAATGAAGTAACCGCCGATTGTACGGAGTGGCGATCATAGGCCAACACGAATACTGGGATCCCGAAAGTCTGAATGGGGTAAAACCGTCGGAGCAGAGACCCAATCTGACATTACGCGGATCAGAAGTAAAATATGGATACTTTCGATCAAAGTGCTTTCATGCTTCTCCATCAGATGGGTGATCCAACACTCCTTCGGTCTGTTTTCGCTTATGCCAACTCATGTTTTCTGCTGTTTCCTTTACCATAAACAACTGCTACAACCGCGACGTCAACAAAAAGTAGTGCATCGAATCGGTAGGCTTCCTTACACCGACAAACTTTTCTCTACCACTGCCCTTGTAGCGATCAGCACCACAAAATTTGCAGGCGTCTTCATCCTTGTCGTCTTTGTAGTACAACATGCACCCGTTGCGACATTTATCGATTTTCTCGTATCCCATCTAGAGCGATCTCACCATCCTCTTAGACCGGTGAAAGTCTTTAGGCAACTTAGCACCCTCAGGCAATATTTCTATAATCAACTCCATAAGTCAGTTGTAGCAATCTTGCGACATGTTAAAATCGGACTTGATGCTCAACAATCTTGTAACCACCTCCAACGGTGAATGATCCTCACAACCAGGATATAATGGAGTCATTACATTCTCTAGCAACTCCATGAACTATGCAGCATCGGCGTTCGATGCCTCCTCAGGTGCATTATGATTGTCCGGATCGAAACTAGGCTCCGCCGCGTCAAAAACCATATGTAAGCCCCCTAAAATTTAGGGTTTATTTTAAATGTTCTAAATGAATTATTTTCAATAAATATTATTATTTAATTGTTTTTGATCATTAAATGTACTTTCCGTGACTTTGACTTCTGGAGCGTTAGAGATGCCAATATCTAAAAACTCTATTTATGAGTTTTGTAGTAGACACGATTACCTTCGTTTTAATATATCATGTCCCACTTAAACTCGTTCCATTGTGCACTTTTTATATCGTGCAACTTCGGGTCAACTTAGACCAATTGATCGTTGAATAATTATTAATTAAATTCTCACTTTTATCTTTGATCATCGTATGCACGTTACCGTGACTTTTAATTTAGGAGTACAAGACTAGTCGTTTTCTTGAAACTAACTTCTCATACATGATCTACTCGAGACACTCTATACTTATGACCGTCGTGTCCCACTCAGACACACCATTTTGTGCTTCATTTGCTTCGCACAACTTTTCTGACACGAGACCCAATTTTAATTCGTCCTACGGAGTTACATTTAATCTTCGACTAGAATTGGGAACACCCTTTCGATCCAAACCTGTCAACCCAACAAATGGACCTGGCCCACATGAAGCCTACTACCCACATGATGCTTGTGTCCTATTTAGTTTAGCCCCCGCATGCTACTTATTTACCCGTGTCCATAAATGACTAAATTAATCTATTTATTTCACCCAAACCTGATTTTGACCCGACCCGGCTCAACCGAACCTAAACCCAAGCTCCACGTTATCCTTTTATGAACACTCCACATAATTTCTCTCTTTTTTCTATTTTTAAATATCTATTTTTCTCTCTCTACTTATTTAAATACGTATATTTAAATATCTATCTATTTTTTTTAATATATATATATATACCAATCTCTCTTTCTTTCTTCTCCATAAATTACTCCACACTCACACATATACACCCCTCCCCTCTCTCCACCAGCACACTCTCTCCCCTTTTTCAACCGACTTCTCTCTCTCTCTCTCTCTCTTTCTATATATAATATACACACACACACACACACACACACACACACACACACACACACAGACACACACACACACATAAATATCTCTCTATATCTCTTTCTTTTTGTACAACACCAACACCACCACAGCCATCTACTCCTCCCTTGGCCGAACCCCCTACTCCCCTATGGCCGGACACTACCACCACAGCCACCACTTCAACACCATCTCTTCACCACCATCATCTTCTTCATCTCCTCCTCCTCCTATTCCACACCACCACCACCATGGGCACAATCATGACCACCCCGTACGACCACCGTCGGGCCTCCGTCGCCGCCGCCAACCGTCGCATGCGTGCGTCGGGCCGACAGTACGACGCAGCAGCAGCAGCAGCCGGCGGTCGTGCACCGCCGCGCACCGCCGTGCGTCGTCGCATGGACAGACCCCCCTGACCCAACGAACATCCGACGAGCCTTCCCCGATGCGCGCCTTCGTCCCCGACACGAGAAATAGTCGATCCGTGCATTTTTTACGGAATCCCGGCGTGACGCGCGCGAGATCAAACTCAGAATTATATATTGGGACAACAACTTCGTACAAGTTTTTCGAGAGATCGACCGTTGGATCGAAGAAATCTTTGCTCCATCACAATCTCGGTATATAGATCTTCACTCCCCTCAAGTTTCGTCCATTAATTTTATCGTTTGATACATCAAAATCGGCCGCCAAGTTGACACTTTAAATTATACTATTTTTGGGCAGTTTTGTGGAGCCGACTTCGTCAGCTCGTAGCTCCGCCATCGTAGCTCCGTTTGGCGTGATACCAGTTCCTGTGTGTAGCTGGTATAACCCTCTTCCTTCCCCTTCAGTTTTATTTCATTGTGAACACGTTTGATTGGTTGAATTTGACGCCAAAGTTGGCCGTCCGAATTCACAATTTCCAACTTGTAAAATTCCAATTTTGAACCCGGGACTTCGGATTTCAATTCTGACACTACCAGTAGACTCGTGGTGTCGTTCTGGCATAATTTCATTTAAAGTTTTCTTGATCTGGAGGACATGGGCCCTGGCACACATTTCGATGTAAAGCGGGTCCCACAGTCCGAGTCAATGGGTCACTTTGAGATCGGCTCATCGAAATCCAATTTCGGATGTGCCGTTGAGTTCTTATTGTTATTTTGGACTCGTTGACATATAAGTTGCTGAGTTTTGAGGGTATTGACTCTGGCACGGATTTTCGTGCAAACCAGATTCTAAGTGTCTGGGTCAACGTGTCCTTTTAAGATCGGCTCATCGAAATCTAGTTTCGGATGTACCGTTGAGTTCGTGTTGTCATTCTGAACTCGTTGGCATATACTTTGTTAGATTTAGTGGACTTTAGCTTCGACATGTATTTTCGTGCAAATCGGATACCAATATCCAGGTCAACGGACCATTTTGTGATCGGGTCACCGGAATCCCATTTGGACTTACCGATGGGTTTGTATCATCATTCTGGATTTATGGACATATAATTTGCTAGATTTTGTATACTTCTATTCTGACACGTTTTTTGGTGCAAAGTGTGTCCAACGACGGACATCATTTTGACCCAAAATTACTATTTTACTCCTGTGTCCAAATTGGACTTATGGGTAGGCTATCGTAGCTAATTTGACCATTCTGGACACGTTAGTGATATTTGTTTATTCATCCGACAACATCTATAGATTTTTTGCTTATGTATCACCCTTAAATTATTATTAATTATTATTATTAGTGTATATATTTATATGCTTGGTTTTTGTAAAACTATAAGTGATCATTGTGTTTCTAAGGACCCTAAGTGTTGGTTTAGATATAGTATCACCCTACATTGGACTTTTATGCTAGGTCACCACTTAGCTAGCGTCCAGTTAGGAGTCGTGTCACACCACTAGTGTAAAATCTTGAACATAGTTTAAAGACTGAGATTGTATATCATTTTGACAGGACACCGGACATCTATATCTTCATACTCGTATCTTTGCCTTGCTCGAGGCGAGTACCCCTACAAACTTTATTTACTGCATATGATAATGAATTACGTATGAACCATGTTAATACAGTAATTTAAACTGAAAACCATATCTTACAGGTTTCTATATTTCTAGCGTATGCTTCACATGATTTAATTATACTGCTCTAAGGATCTTTAACATGCTTTAATTATGCTGCACTCAGGACCTTCCATATGCTTTATACTGCTCTCAGTACCCACCATATTTTATACTGCTCTCAGTACCCACCATGTTTTATACTGCTCTCAGTACCTACCATGCTTATACTGCTCCCGGTATCTTTTACATGTTTTAAACTGTTCTCGTATCTCTCACATGTTAGAATCTGGGTTATGGAGAAACTGATAGTTGAGTACGTGATCATGCCCCCTTCTTCCGTACGTATGTACCGAGCAAGGTTGACATTTTATATGTATACCTTGTCGTAGGCGCACCAGCTATATCTGTACGTATGTACATCTATCGCTTGCTTACTTGTACGAAAGTACATTTTATATACTTGTGCTACATCATATTATACACCTATTGACGATCACGTACCTGCTCCAGTTTTAAACTCTAGATATACATATATCGCTATGACAAATGTATTCCTGACATGATGGATCTGTGATATAACATGATTGTGATACGACATGAGACATGGCACGATTCTTATTTATTATATCTTTTTTTATTCCATGCTCAGTATGTTTAGTTTGTAGAATCAGTACTTGCTCCCGTCCTGACAGGATAACATTGTAGGCATACTTTCAGAGGAAGATTTGCTATGTGATCTTTTCTATTGACCCACTACAGAGGACCAGGCTTTTGCTTCCGAGGAACTCCCTGCAGGGAACCTCACTTGGTAGTCTCACTTAGATTCTTTTCGGCTTAGTTATTGAACTGTTTAGACTATATCTTGTAGTCACTGGACTTTATCTCCAGTTTGATACTTTGGAAGTGTATTATTAAGTCTGTACTTATTTTACTTTCGTTTATAGATGCTGTGTTATGATGAAACTTTTAATTATGATATTAGAACTGTTAGCAACTTACATCATTTATTGTCTATACTTAGAACAGCTTACTACGCTTTGACCAAGCGTATGCTGGATATGGCTCGGCCCGGCCCAACAATTTGGGTAGCGGGTCGTGATATGTTTTTAGTGGTGGCCCATGCAGGTCGAAACTTAAGTTGTTTGGTTACGTTATTGTACCAAGCATGCCTGCAATTAGGATCTTAGGACAACTTGTTAATACTAGGGACAACAATTAGAACACCTAGAGGATTTATAGGATTGCAACATAGAAAAACTCATCACAACATAGGGCCGTTAACTATATTTAGTCTCTTGCTTGAAAAAAATTTAGTGGGTTATAATTTTGACCAGGACAGTACCCTTGGGATGACCCCTGAGGATCACACTCTAAATCTTACCTCGAAATCTATTTTCACTTATTTCCATTTGCTCTTCCTTAATTCGTTGTTGAAATTGATTTTTGAATTTCGTTGATTGATTTTGATCTTGCATCGTGATAAATTTTGTGGATTGAATTGTGATATATCCTGATAAGGTAAATGTCTGCTTTATTTATGGAGTTTAGAATTTATTGCAGCCATATTAGCTGGTATGACAAAAATATAGGGCCTGATTTTGGGTATACTTATCTTAGTTATGGAATTTAGATTTTCTCGTAGCCATACCGGTTGGCGTGGCGAGAATTCTAGATAACATGATTATATTTGGTATATCTTAGTTATGACTCTATCGTTTATTGCATATAAGCTTACTGGTGTGGCAAAAATTATGGCAACATGATTTCATGAAGACGTGTATGGTTATCAGATCATATCTCAACTTGGTTCGCTTCGTTATGACCGAATGAGCAAGAATAAATGCTTATTATCATTCATTCCTGTCTTGATTAACTTTTTCCTATCTACATCCGTAACTAGGATTACAGGTTCTCTAGGACTCTCCAACAGGATTGCTTTCACGATTATCTTTTAGGACATAATTGTTTTTGTGTTCCATCTTTCCTATGACTTGACTAAACTCTTCTTCGTTAACCTCTTGGGTAATTCTTCTCGCCTTCTCGGTAATTGTTGGAAATGCCTTATAGATTGATCCAAGGAAGGTTCAAAAATTAGATTTTAACCTTGTATTACGGAATCAAGAGTTTTGCGGCCAGAGAAATACTGGCGAGACAGGACTTCAGATGACGACATCAGGGTTACATATGTTTCACGGATCTTACTTGAACCATACCATGTGTATTTGATTAATATTTCATGGATTTATCCAAGATATGTTCAAGAACTTGTATTATCTGGCATGGCAGCTGTGCACTGCAGCCCTCCGCCGTATTACAGATCAAAGAAGTTATTTTAACCTTGTAACTATGTCCTATGCATCTCGTTGTCTTCATACCATTTTTGGAGATATTCTGACAAACTTTTCTGTCTTGCTTGACCCTTTAACTTGTTTAGACACTGTTATGGATTGCTTGACCCAGTCTTAGGCCTTGTTACCTTCTATTTTGATAGACGACTGAAATAGCCAAACCTCGTTAACTGATTCTATAGTATAACTATAAATGTATTGTATGATTGTGATAAATACTTTTTCTAGGGATTGGTTAGATTAAGCTTATAGGACAAGTATGGGTGACTGACTGTAGTAGACTTGGAAACCATTAAGAACGATTGTATTGATAGTATAAATTGATGATAGGGTATCTAAGATGGAGAAATGAGATAGTATATTGTTGTGACTGTGGATTGAGGATTAAAATCTTATGCTTAGAATTTGAGGATTGAGCATTGTATGACTTTGGTGACCAAGTGATTATTGGTTATCTACAAGCTATTTACTTATGATTAGAGGATAGATCGATATGTGGAATGATATAGAATAAGTTAGAATGAGATATAATATTGCATACGAGATCGGAAAGATATCAGTTAAAACGACAAGGAACAAGGCAAAGACATATGTACATTGGTAATTAATAAATCGGGAGTTTGAAATCGAAGATTTATATTCGGAGGAGTTGTTGAGTAAAAAGAAGAAGGCTCTATGCCAAGGATAAGTATTGAACGTATAATTTCAAGGAGAAGTTGTAGAAAAGGATTGACAAAAAATAATGCAAGAACCTGTGGATTGATAGAATAAGGATACTTAGGATATGATAAGGAAATCAAGTATTTTATAATTGAGGTTGGAAATATGGTTGATAATTAAGCATTATTGGCTATAAACATACCCAGAGAATGACCTATATTTTAGGGTATATATAAAGGTTCCATATTAGTATGGAAGATTCTAAAGGATATATGACGTAGTTTATGATAGAAGGACCTTTGTTGAACCTGAACCAAAAAGATTGTAAAGAAAAACAGAAAAAATGATCACAAGGGTAGCAGATTGAGTATCGTAGCCAGCGCAGCTACGTGTTATAGTTTGACCTATTAGATGATTTTAAATTTCGAGGACGAAATTCTTGTAAGGTGGGTAGGATGTAAGCTCCCTGAAATTTAGGGTTTATTTTAAATTTTCTAAATGAATTATTTTTAATAAATATTATTATTTAATTTTTTGATCATTAAATGTACTTTCCGTGACTTTGACTTCTGGAGCGTCAGAGATGCCAATCTCTAGAAACTCTCTTTATGAGTTTTGTAGTAGAAAAGATTACCTTCGTTTTGATATCATTCCCACTTAAACTCGTTCCCTTGTGCTCTTTTTGCATAGTGCAACTTCGGGTCAACTTAGACCAATTGATCGTTGAATAATTATTAATTAAATTCCCACTTTTATCTTTGATCATTGTATGTACGTTACCGTGACTTTTAATTTAGGAGCACAAGACTAGTCGTTTTCTTAAAACCAACTTCTCATGCATGATCTACTCGAGACACCCTACACTCATGACCTTTGTGTCCCACTCAGACACACCATTTTGTGCTTCATTTGCTTCGTACAACTTTTCTGACACGAGACCCAATTTTAATTTGTCCCACGGAGTTATATTAATCTTCGACTAGAATTGGGGACACCCTTTCGATCCAAACCTGTCAACCCAACATATGGACCTGGCCCATATGAAGTCTACTACCCACATGACGCTTGTGTCCATTTAGTTTAGCTCTCGCATGCTACTTATTTACCCGTGTCCATAAATGACTAAATTAATCTATTTATTTCACCCAAACCTAATTTTGACCCGATCCGGCTCAACCGAACCCAAACCCAAGCTCCACATTACCCCTTATGAACACCCCACATAATTTCTTTTTTTCCCTATTTTTAAATCTCTCTTTTTCTCTCTCTACTTATTTAAATACCTATATTTAAATAATATCTATTTTCTTTAATATATATATAAATATCTCTTTCTCTCTTCCCCTTAAATCACTCCACACTCACATACATACACCCCTCTCTCTCCACCAGCACACTCTCCCCCCTCTCTCAACCGACTTCTCTCTCTCACTTTCTATATCTCTATATTCTTATTCTCTCTCTCGCTTTCTATATATAATATATACACACACAAATATCTCTCTCTCTCTTTTTTTTATAACACCAACACCACAAGCCATCTACTCTCCCTTGGCCGAACCCCCTACTCCTCCATGGCTGGGCACTACCACCACAGCCACCATCTCCTCCTCCTCCTCTTCTTCTTCTCTTCTTCACTTCAACACCATCTCTTCACCACCATCATCTTCTCCATCTCCTCCTCCTATTCGACACCACCACCACCATGGGCATAATCACCACCACCCGTACGACCACCGTCGGGCCTCTGCCGCCGCCGACAACCGTCGCGTACGTGCGCCATATAATGCCCCGCTCCGCACGGCACATTACGCTGAAGCTTTGACTCAACGAGTTGTGTTGACCGAATAAAATTTATCGATGCGAATCGATACGAGAGTTACGTTGTTCCGAGCAACGCATCGAACTAAGTCGATGAGAAGAGTTGCCTTGTCCCAAAGAATGCATCGAGTGAATCGATGCGAAGCGCCGCGTTGCCCCGAAGGATGAGTGCGTTGAATCGGCTCGAAGATTCTAAGAAATCGAATCGACCAAGGCGCAAGTCCGAATCGATGCAAGTATTAATTTTAGTTGGTTTCGTGCACAGGTTATACGTTGACGCAAAAATATTAGAGGTAGATCTTTTGCCATATTTAGTAAGGGGTCCGCGAAACCAAATGTCACGACCTGCACCCGTTTATTGGATACAAGACGTGTCCAAGCCAGCCTACGCTGCAGAGTCGGCAGTAGAACGCTGTCACGGCCATGATGCTCAAAATCACAAAATATCATCTTTATTGCTCATTCACATTTCTAAGATTTATTACAACAATTACAAGATTTACATTGGAAAGAAAATACAATGTTCTTACACATTTACTAAAAATAATACCACTGCTATCTATATCTTGGTTTGGCCTGCAAATACATCCGAATCTCCCAAAGCTAAGTGAATCCACGGCTAACCTGAAAAATGTTGGTTTCCAGTCAGGAATGGAACAAGTACACAAACCGACGGCAATACGAAAACACAATAAAATTAACAAGACATGAAAATAACATATGAGAGGTGAAAGCTAGAAGATACTGATAACATGGCACGGTGGAAAGGACAAGGAAAAATAAATAAAAAACAACTATCTACGTGGTGTGAAATATCCGTTTCGACATGTGAACGGCTAGGGGTAAATTCGGCACCCTGCACGTGTCGTGTGCAGCTGCTATTCTCCACGAAAGACACGGGAGATAGTTCTGGGTAGTCCACATGTCTACTAAGATATTTTCCCTCCCGACTACTCCGTGTGACGAGCGTGTCAACAAGCAGCAAGACATATGTATAAGCATGAAATGAAAAGACTACTATGAATCGAAAAGCAATCAGAAAGTGTACTTGCCTGAGGTCCTTAGCTGGTAAAACCGATAATACCATTGTGTCCAGGATAGTCCGGTTGCTATGGTAGACACGAAGTAGTTCCAAAGTGGCAAAGAAAATATATAAACACGATTAGCCATGATCAAAGCTAATCTAAAGAATATGATTAGTCATGACCAATATTCTAACTAAGAGGAAACTGATTTAGAGAAGATAATCCCGTAATAAATTATACATATCCCCTTATAGAAGATAATTATAAATATTCATAATTATTCTAGAAAGCATTTAATACCTTTAAGAAGATGTTTTACTAATTAGTAGTCAAATAATATTTAGTTAAGATAATATATGTCTTTAGAGTTTATTTAAAAAAATACATTTTAGAAAAATCCATACTTAAAATATGTCTTTGGAAGCCTTTTTATGTAATCAAACTTATACTAGCCCAAAGTAACCTATGTAGGGATTCTAAACCCCCTTCTTGAATTTATGTAGTACCAAGTCAACGACTATATTTTCGAAATAGCTAGAAAATTAATACTAAGCTGGTATACCTATATACTACTAGTACTAGTATTTGCAAAATGCCCAAGGTTCACCTCTCTGCTTACTGAGTTTAAAACAAATAATAATACTAATAGCAAATTAACACAAACTTCTCTAATTCTCCCAGTTTTTGCCAGCACTCCAAAGTAACACTAATCAAAAGAAAATAAAGAAGAAGTAAGGTCACGTGACGTTTTGTTATAATAAAATAATAGTAATAAATAAACTAATGGTGGAAGCTGTTGTTTATCAGTTCGTCTAAAAAGTTAAGTGTGCATTGAGAGAGAGAGAGAGAGAGAAAAGAGATGAGAAAATAGATGAGGCAGCGGGAGAGAGAGACGCTCACCGGGTTTGGCAGCGGGAGAGCAGCGGATGCGGAGGAGCTGCTCGCGGAGGAGCCGGCGAAGGTTCCGGGAGGAGCTGCTCGTGGAGGAGCCGGCGAAGGTTCCGGAAAGTGGAGGGAGAGGGGTTTCGAGAGCTCACCATGGTCTACGGTGTTGGCGGTGGCTGTAGATCGGCTCCGAAGGTTTCGACTAGGGCGACGGCGTGGCGTCGCTGCTGCTAGGGAAGGAGGCTCCGCTCGCGTGGACACAGCGACGCACGACACGAGAAGGGCTCCGTACGGTTGTCGGCTCCAAAAGATGGGGGTCGTGGAGGCTCGACTGTGGAGTCACTCGACGGTGGGAGTAGGGGACGTCTTCAGCGGCGGCCTTGTCATGCCCCGTGCCGACACATCTATATGAATGGTCACTGGCATTGACTAGCCATCCTGGACATAGCCTGGTATTCGGGACCCTTGCACCGCAGGTGGCGATCCCCGATGCAAGTCCCCGACCTACCGGTTGCTTCATACCCAGTTCGGCTATAACCTGTTGTAGCTTCCCTTCCCAAAATTTTTGAATTTTTTTTATTATTATTTTGTGGTGATTTAACTACTATCATGACCACACTTCCACATATGCCAAACCACATAGTATTCCTATAAGGATTTTTGATTCTGGTCTTGCATTGCTTTGTTGTGCAAAACTGCACATGGAACATGATAGATTTGGGGTTGCAATTTGGATGCTGCATACTCTGTCATTGGATCTAACTAAAGGAATTAGGAATATTGACTAAATTCCTGTACAGGTGGAGGCTCTTTGAGAACTTTTATACATTAATTTAGGCTCTCCATTCTTTGTTCAAACTCCTTATTCTAAGTTCTCAAAGAATGTCTAGTGTCTGGACTAATTCAAGCGAGATTGAAATTCCATGCTGCAAATTAAATTTGGTAGTTGGGTCTTGAAAGTCATGATTATTTGCCGGTATTGGTGGTAGGTTTGAATATGGTTGCCGTTTGATGACGATGATACTATGATGGAAGCATGGCTCTAAGGTTCATCTTGTGAGCCTTGCTAAGTTATCAATTTGATGATTGACAATTCGATCTCTCTGAAGGTTTCATGATGAGCACTTGTTATTGATTCCAACTTTGATCTTATCCAATCAAGACATACTTTTTCTGAATCCTGAAGGTACTGAAAACACAAAAGGCTAGCAATGTGAGACCATTGATTCATTAGATGCTTGCATATTAGGTGATTGTTAATCTTTTATATGCTTCCCAGAACTTCAATGTCTGTGTAAAGGACACACACATACAACCTTACCCATAACCACAGCCTTGTCCTCATTATATGGGTTTGTTCGTGAGGAATTTGATAATTAGGACTACACTGTATATAGAATGTTACTCATTTATAGCTCCTGTTCGTGATAACTGAAATCTAGTTATGTGCTAAATGACGAAGCAGCAATACCAAACCCACGCACAGGGGCCAATCACAACCAAGGATTATTATTTTATTATTAAACAACATAATTGGTATCACCATCCCTCATTCACTCCTATCACAATTGCTAAACTTATCTAAACTAGGAATCCTTAGGATCCGATAATCCTAAATCCCTGGCCGACCCCAAGCATTCACGAAGCCCAGCACAGCCATTTCCCACAGAGCCAAACCAAATAGCAAAGGGCCCAACCATGCAGGCCACGGCCCAACCTCCCACAAAGCCATGGCCACATGCCCAACCTCCCAGCACGGGAAGAAGGCCCCGACTTCTCTGTTCGAAACCGAGAAATTGAAAACACATAAGTATGTAGAGAACGAGCGGAAAGATTCACAAAACCCCAAAACCCTAAGCGTAAGCCGCGCCACCCCTCTTCCTGACCTGGGCGGTCACCCCGCGTCCAGCACCGCCGCGCGCGGCCAGCGCCGCCGGCCAGGACCGCGCCGCGTGGGAACAGGGGAAACGCAACAGCAGTTCGGCATACGGAACCCCACTTTGCAGGTAAAGTTCTCATCCCTCGCTTTATCGTTTGTTGTTTTGTTTTCACGTATACGAAGCCAACCTAACCCTCTCGACTCTCCATAAGTTACTTTTCAATATAGTCGAGTTATCGATTTAGAAAATCGATCTAAACTTCGGAAAAAACTGTTTTCGAAAACAGCTTCCATATACCCCAAATACCCATGTTCGTGCACAGATTCCAAGAAACCCGTTTACTTTTTGCAATATAATTAAACATGGTTGAAGACAACATATAGGACAATAAAAGTCCGTTTATACTTTTCATTTTCATCGATTATATATCGAGATAGCTCGATCCAAAAATCAGAAAAAACCTGTTTTCGTAATAGTGAAAAATATTAAAATCACTCCGATACCATGTCCGTTCTGCCATTCCGGGCGACGTGGTCGCGAACCGAAGGCATCGAAAGCTGCGTAACGGCTTCGTGGTCGTGTGGGCTTTGACAAAATTCAAATTGGTCGCGTGTGCGCGACGAATTCGATGCGTATCCGTCGAAATTCACCGTATCGTGCACTTTGCAAATTCTCTAATTACTTTGTGCACGCTCATCGGATCGAGACGAAACTTGCGCCAACAGGACCGTATCATTTTTCTGGTCCTGTATGCCAAGTTTGGTCTAATTCTGAGACAGTTGAATCCGACGTCGTTTTGCGGGCCCCACGGTCCTACTCAACGGGCGATTTTGTGCACGGCCCGCCGGAATCCAACTTTGGACATACGGTTGGGTTCGTATCGTAAAATTGGATCCATAGACATGTATTTTGACGACTTTAGAGACCGTTGACTCTGGCACGCTTTTCGGTACAAAGCGGGTCCAACGGCGGACATCGTTTCTGCCTGAAATTACCGTTTTGCCCCTGTGTCCAGAATTGGATTTAAGGACAGGCAATCCTAGCTAATTTGACTATTCTGAGAATGTTGGTAACGTTTATTTCAGCTTTCGGAGACAGTTGTGATGACTTGGACTTTCTGACTTGATTGATTGGCGATACTTTATTGGTTCTCCGTGCAACCTCCAGGCAAGTATACCTTGCCGAACATATACAGTATTTACATGGTTTCTCTCCTTTTATTGTTTTTTTATATTGTCACATGATTACATATTGCGATTGATTCGTCCTTGATTGCTTTACTTGTTCTAGATTACGTGCACGTGTAGGATGTTTGACATTGCTAGAATATTGGTATCTTTGTGTTACTCTTTTCTCGTGATTGAGTTGCCAGTTTCTATATCTGTCCATGACCATTCTCGGCTGGGAGTATCTTGTATTGTACTACAGTAGAGACATACTATAGCTTAGGAGTATCTTACATTGTACTACGACCTATAGCATATATTGATTGATTGATTGACTTGACTTGCGGCACTATAAATTGGGAGTATCTTGCATTGTACTACGATTTATAGGAGTCTACTTGACTTTGTATCCTTTAGGAGAGGAGATCTATACTAGAATTGGCTAATCTTGACTGGGATTATCTTGCATTGTATTACAGTCAAAATCACTATAGATTGGGAGTATCTTGTATTGTACTACAAGCTATAGAGGTTAATCGATTGATTGGTAGCCAAGTCTAGTATTATATTTCCTCACGACTCGTCGTCCTTAGATGTTCTTCTTGCAGTGTTCTTATTCTCCACACCTGTTATTTACTGTCATATTAGTAGGCATGTTTTATGTATCTTGCTAGTCCTCTGAGGACCTGATGATCTCTTCTGGTTTAGCGAATACATGGAGTTAGTTAGCAGAGCAGGATGGTAGGATTGCGATCTATGATACAGGTATCTGCTTGTGATATTCTATTGTTATCTTCTCGTGCTTTATATGCAGTACCATAATATACTCTACTTATTTATAGACCCATATCATTCTTAGAGTCTAATCGAACAATATGCTAATGGGCTGCAGACCATGACCCATACTTGTTCTTTCTTGTTTATTTGATTCTTGTGGATTGAGATATAGTTTAGATTAGACATGATACCATGACCTTGACAGCTTATACGTACTCGAGTCGGGCTGGAGTCCGCTCGATACGTAGCTGGCTTGCTCACGAGCTAGCGTCCGAAAACCGGGTGCGGATCGTGACACCTGTTCTTCCTAGGCCGAGTCGGTCCCATAGCCCAGGGTTGCCGCTCGAAGAAACCATCGCCCTTGTCGACAAGTTGTCCATGACCACACGCCTATGCTAACTTCTAGACTTAACATAATGCATGGTATCATCATCATTTAGCTACTTTGCTTTACTCTTATATACTTCCTTTGCAGAGCCCAAACCAGGGTTGCCTCAGCGACTGAACCACAGTCCCGACATATTTTCTCTCGGCGACTAACCATCGCTTAGACTTAACATTCTTTGAACTCAGGGAATGGCCACTGCATAGCCTTCCAACTTACTTGAACATAACGTGTTTCCTTAAGTATCGACAGACCGTGGCTAACTTCCCACTGAACCAACCGCGGCTCGTGCCTTAAATCGACTCGTGTTCTACGCAACACTATTGCCTAAGTCATACTTCATATGATGGGTCGTGGGATCGTAGGACTATTTAACTTGACAACCGCAGAATGAGTGGGACAGCACTTGGAATAACTTAGGTCGACCGGCATAACTTTGCCTAACTTACTCAAGCCTACAACTTAACCCGAGGGACGAGCAAATGCTATACAAAGCCTTGCATTTCGGAAACGTGCATGCTTTATCGAGCATTTACGCGAGCGACGCCTATGACTTAGGCAAGTTTATAGTTTTGTGTCGAAGACCAACTTTTCTTCTCCCAAGCCACGGGATGAAGGACCGAGTGTCATTTTCAAAGCACGCCGTGCACCAACTCTAGGCCGACCGTGGGACGCTTTCCATTTTCTAACTCATTTCGACCCGTCGGGATTATTCCCTTAGCTATGTGGATTCGTCTCTTTTATTATTAAGCCTACTGGTGCAAGTTGAAAACACGATTTATTATGTGAAGGCAAAAATGAGGCAAGTTCACCGAAACTACCCCACCTGAGCGAGCGGTCGCCTCGGACGAGCGAGCCTTCGAGCAGTCGTTGCAAGGCTAAGTTCCAATGCCGTTGGCGTTTCGATTCCTCCGATTGACTTGCGGGACGGGACACTATATCATACACCACTCAGAACAAGTCTCGTCCTCGAGACTTTCCTGAAGGCAAGCCATCCTACCATTTCTATGGCCAAGACTTAATCGTACCTAGACACGGGACTATCGCAGTCGAGCGAGATACGCCTACGCGTTTCCTTGAGTCCGAGCCACACTCGTACTATTATCATTCTTTCCTTCAACACGATTTCGAATTCTCGACACTCTTCCATTCCTCAAGTCTTATTTGAATTCAACGTATCACTTGGTTGGATCGTACACGCATTTCAGGCATCCCCAAATACATGCATTCAGCCAAGCCGCATGATAGGGAATTCGTCATTCTCACTCGAGTCGCATCGTGCACATACTCCGGCGTCCCTGAAATATATACATGTCAGCCGAATCTCGTGAGTAGGGTTTTCTATTCGTGATTCACGCTATCCATCCATGTCAATCCTCAAGATCAATCTTTTGATTGCTAACACTGGAAACAGGCGTCTCGCCTAACCGCTAGGCCAATTCTTTTCGAGGCTAAGTCAATGTCAGGTTTTGAATCATAGTTCTCCAACAATAATGCCAACACTGACCCCAATCCTAGGGTCAAACCATAGTCGATAGTACGGGATTTTCTACCCAAGCTCGCGTCACTCAGATTTTTAAACATCAAGCACGATCACCTATTCGCATCAATGCATTCATTGCGCGTATTTGAATCCATTCAAATCACCAATTCTAACCAATTCATATATTCGATCACGAGGTCATCTAGGTCGACAATACGTTGTGCCCCAATCTCACGCGAGTCCGATTATCCACGGCGGCTCATGAATCACCATGTAACGCTCCCGCGGAATAATCATTTCATCGGGGCGTAACTCTTGTTTGAGTCTAGACTCGTTCATTCTCGATACGCGGATTGGACCTATGCATTCCTCAATTTTGATTCATTAATCAAACAAAGTCATTCTCGAGTCTAGCTTCGCGTCAAACCACAAATCGAAGCACACAAGTTGCCACACCATGCTAGTTCAATCACCCCCGCTGTATGAATCACCATACCAGCGCTCACGCGGAGAGATCGCCCTAACCGGCGCGATGCATGTGCGAGGCTGGGGTTGCGCTCGCATAAGACAAGAATGTCAAAGTTGTGGTTATCGACGAAGCAAATCCAACCATTTCATTTCCATCCAAGTCAAGATTTACATTTTTATAGTCCGTTTGTCATTCGTTCAACCAGAAAATCCTCGAGCCAAGTTTCTCTTTTCCTCGACACGTTTCAATATCTCGAGTATAGCATCCATCGGAACAATGACATTTGCACGATCGTCATTTGCCGAGTCAGAGTACCCCCGAGTTATCGCATATCGATCTTTGATATGCCTCAATACCATCGACGATATGCGTAACCTGACGATCTTCCTTTGCAACCAATTTTGAGTCGTACGACTGATGCTATTGTCCGAACTGTCACGCCCAACTAAGCGTGATGCGATCTAAGGCTTTGCGTGATCGCATCGCCTCGCCGATATACTCGCCGTTACTCGTAATCCTCAATCTTCGCTCGAATGATTTCCAAGAAAAGTCCATACACCACTCGGATTCGAGCCATATGATCTAGTCCTCAATCACGTTTGCGTCATTTGCTAAGACATCCTTCCGATTCGTTCGACGAATCTCTAGCGTATTCGCTCACGTCGTATCGACGCGCTAGGTCGATCGCACTATTCGTCAAAATCTAAGTCAATCTTCCGTGTACGCCTAAGCGTTAACTCGATAGCGTTCCTATCGATAGACCCTCTAAGTGTAGCTTCGTTCTCGAACGAGCGGTACGTGATATCGCTCGCAACTCATTTGCACCAAAGTCGAGGTGCGCGATACGCAATGCAACTTAGCCAAAGGCCGTGCGTATGGCTATCCCGTGCGGACTATATTCGAGTTTGCACGCTCAATTGCTAGGGTCAACGCATGACTAGTTAGGCAAGTACGCGACATGTTAACTTAGCATGTGTTTTCTATTGAGTCATGTTTAACATCGTTCGGCACAAAGGCCGTTGCCTATCGATGCGTTCGATTGAACACCTGTACGAGCTTTTGAAAATATTTAAACTTATTGTATGGACATGCCGAGGGACATTCGAGAGAGAGCGCACATTTTTTAACAACGATGAGCTTTCAAAACTGAGACATTCGATGTGAAGTCCAAGGACGTAAATCCGTGCTCTGATACCACTATGTCACGCCCCGTGCCGACACATCTATATGAATGGTCACTGGCATTGACTTGCCATCCTGGACATAGCCTGGCATTTGGGACCCTTGCACCGCAGGTGGCGATCCCGGATACAAGCCCCTGACCTACCTGTTGCTTCATACCCAGCTCGGCTATAATCTGTTTCTTCCTAGGCCGAGTCGGTGCCCATGGCCCAGGGCTGCCGCTCGAAGAAACCATCGCCCTTGTCGACAAGTTGTCCATGACCACGTGTAAAACCCCTAAATTTCTACTATTATATTTTTATTTATTAATTTGCATAGATTTAAAATTTTTTGTATTGTATGTCACGTAGTCGTATTGTACGTCGTAAGCGAAATTTTCCTTTGCTCGACGAGTACGAATATGTGCGAGCGTACATATTTTAGAAAAATATTTTATTTATTATTTTATAGTTTCAATTAATATAATAAATAGTTTTGCTATCATTTGTAACTTGTAAAAGTTATTAATAATAAATAATATTTTCGTATACTAGAAAAGTCTAATTATGTAAAGAATATCTTTGCATACATATATTTCGTGATTGTTTATTGGTTTATCTTAAATAAAAATATAATTTTCTAGATTTATTAATATTAATATTTTATTATTTAAAAAGGTATTTAAAAATATTTATGATTTTCGAAATTATTATTAATGGTATTTTGAAAAATATATTTGGAAGTTATTTTGGCCAATTAAATCATGATTTGAATCTATGGATTTATTTAAAAAAAGTTAATATTTGAAATTTGATTTAGTCCATTGATTTAAACCAAGATATTTAATTTGATTTAAATTGAAAAATTAATTTGAAATTAGATTTGAAATTAGATTGGATTTGGATTTGATTGTTTTAAATTAGTAGATGATTTATCTACTTGGATTTCAAATTCTCCTAATCCTATCCAAATTGGGAATTCCCACATCCTATATAAATAGGCAGGTACTCCTCCAACTTTTTATTCTTCCACAATTTTTCCACAAATTCCACAAGTGAGTGCCTCGTGTCGGTGTTCCATCCACCCGTGTCCGTGTCCTCTTCCAACCATAATCTTATTCCATTAGTTATACAAATACATTTATTCCTTTGTGTCGACAACCCCGACACCATTAAATCCCAAATCCTAGCCTAGCCTAAGCCTACACAACCCCTGCCTCCTCCTGTCCCGTTCAACCCGAACCCCCGCCGGCCAATACCACCACCACCAACACCAGTACCAACACCATCACCATCGACCATCACCGGCCGACCACCGCCACCCTCGGCAATAGTACCACCGCCAAACCCAGCCATCAGCCAGAACCGCCCACACGTACCACCACCACCATTGGCCGACCATCCACGACACACCATCCATCACCGCCCTCATCACCAACACCACCACGTTGTCACCCCAACCACGACCAGCACCCTGACCCGTCCTGGCCAGCACCTCACCACCGACGCCGGAACACCAGACCATCCACCATCACCACCCGCCACCACAGACCATCGACACCACCACCATCATCATCACAACACCGCCACCGTTACCGGCGCAACCCGCCGGCGACCCAAGAAAACCCACAGAAGAGAAGGGGAAAGAAAAACCTAAATTAAAAAGCACCACCACCGCTCACCTCGCCTAGTCGCCGACGTCGCCCATCCCACGTCGAGCTCACCGCTGGCCGACGAGCCGTCCGCTTCACCGCAGCCTCCTCCAGTCCTCGCCACCACACGCCGCCCCTCCGAACTCCTCCGAACGCCTCCCGATCCTCACCGCACTGTCTGCGCCACCGAGAAACCCCCACACCTCCGCCGTCCCGCCACCGGAACTCTCGTCGCACGAAACCCCCTCGAACTCCGAGCTCCCCAACTCCGATCTCACCTCCTCCGCTTCTCAGCCGAGATCCGCCATCCGCCGCCACCGCGTGACGGTGGGCACCGCGTCCAGCCGCGCTGGCCAGCGCCCAGCTGCTCCGCCGACCGTCCTTCCGCTAAACTCCGGCGCCAAAACCCCCAAACCGCCGCTCTCTTCCCTACGCCTCCGCCTCCGACTCCCGCTGCTCCCGGAGCGCCGCCGCCGTCGCCGGCCCCTCCGTTGACCCCCGACCGTCCCTTTCCACTCTCTCGATCTCTCTTTCTCTTCCTCTTCAGCTCTTTCCATCTCTCTCTCTCCGACCAACTTTTCCCCTTCCTCTTATATTATTCTATTATAATTTTTGGAACTCTCTCAAACGAGAGGAAACAGTAGGCCAAGTAGCTACTGTATTATTATTTTTATTATTATTAAGATTTTATCATTATTATTATTATTATTATTATTATTATTATTATTATTATTATTAGTTTTTTTTTTTCTCTTTCTCTCTCTTTTACTCTTGGTCCAGTACTCCATCTCTTCTTATTCTCTTCTTAATTATTTTATTTTTGGGTGTTTTAAGTTGCTCAGGGATCTGCTGGACTCAAAATGAAAGAGAACAAAGGTCCTCGTTCATTATGTTTTCGTTTATTATATTTTACATATTTTATTAGTTTGTGTTTTATTAACAGTACTAAGTATTAGTAAAATTTTGTATATATGATACTTACTATTTATTATTAATATTATTCATTATTACAGTTACTAATAAAAATTCCTATTGTTAATTACTTATAAATATTCCAAAAAAATATATGTGTAACAAAATATAATTGGGTTAGAAGCCATAAATGTATTTGCTATATTATTTTGTGGCATTTTAAACATATACCTTTACCGAAATAATTTAGTTAAACAAAGTTTGGTTTTGTCTTAAACTGGTTTCCTAAATTTATAAATAATTATCAAATATATTTTATTGCTAATAAAATATAGTTTTCAACCTAGAAGGTTTATTTTGACAAACTTAGAGTTTTTAACCAAAGATGATTTTTGACTTAAGTATTTTCCAATAATTATTTAGATTCAAATTAGTTTTAGAATATTATAAACTGTTTTTCTAAATTTGAATATATTATTTACTTCGACTATCCTTCCGTCCATGATTAAATCTCATTATTCATGTTCCCTCTCCAATTCAAGCCTACCTTATGTCGACCCTAACAAATTTGACCATCCTGGACCCAATGGAACCGACCGTGTCACCACCCGAGGTCTCCTTGTACAATTGTTGCCCCAAAGTTGCAGTTCGTGCCACATCGATTATCGCAGCACAACAGGCGCTCTACCAGGCAAGACACCTTGCCATTAGCTGTTTAATTATTTTTAGCTCATATTTCATGCATGTCTATTATTTTCTTTATAAACTGTGATACATGGCATAACTGTTCTTTTATATTTCCTGCTGTGTATTTTTTTACAAATTAAACCTAGATTTAAGGGACCACCTTGTGTGTCGCATTCATTGGCCTTGACACGTTGTAAACACGAAGTTGTGTGTCGCATGTAGAACACGAAAGTGCGTGATTGGCTGGCCACCAGTACGTACAAGCCGTGCGACAGGAATAACCGCTAATAGAGGTTGCATGATAGTTTGACTTAGCGGTTATAGAGGTTACTGTTGTGGATACAACATGGTAGGCATTGGGTGGGAAGAACATCTCCTTAATGTATGGGTCATTTATGCACTGCCCTGATTGCCGGTTATCTCCAATGGGAGGTACGGTCCTGCTAGCCGGTTATCTCCAGTGGGAGGTACGGTCCTGATTGCCGGTTATCTCCAGTGGGAGGTACGGTCCTGATTGCCGGTTATCTCCAGTGGGAGGTACGGTCCTGATTCCTGATTCCTGACTGACCCGGCCCATGCGTCAAAGGTTGTTCTTTATTGCATATTCACTATAGTACGGTTAGGTACCCTATTGTATGAGTCATGGCATGGAAAGATACGTCGCCGTGAATTAGTTTACCATCTCCTGTCCTTGTTTGGTTGGGGGGGATGGTACGCTCATTCAGTAGGTGCGTATTGGACCGTGTTATAAATTCGATTGACTTATATTATTGAGCGATATTTATTCAGTTTATATGGCATGCTATTATGTGTCTTGTTACGTCCCTCTGAGGACCTGGTTGTCTTGCCAGGTGTGTGCTATTGTCTTTCGCAGGTGCTTTCGCTCTAGCTGTGTTCATTGCTATTTCTCGAGGATGATTGCATTTGGATCGTCTTCGCTCTGCTCGCCAAAAATCATTTATTCTATCATGTACTTTTCTTTATTTTGTTGGTAGTGGATTTGTCTCCGCCCAACATATTGTATCAAGACAATTTATTCTCATATATGACATCTTCTATTCTTTTATTCTTGTGGATGAGATTAGTTAGGATTTTACTGCATTTTACAGCTTATGTATTTATACGAGGCTTCCATATATTGGAGTATACTTCGTATGAATACAGCTGGCATGACTACGTTCCTAGTCCTACGTATTTTGGGACTGGGGCGTTACATGTTTTTGTGCCAGCTGTATTCATACGAAGTATACTCCAATATATGGAAGCCTCGTATAAATACATAAGCTGTAAAATGCAGTAAAATCCTAACTAATCTCATCCACAAGAATAAAAGAATAGAAGATGTCATATATGAGAATAAATTGTCTTGATACAATATGTTGGGCGGAGACAAATCCACTACCAACAAAATAAAGAAAAGTACATGATAGAATAAATGATTTTTGGCGAGCAGAGCGAAGACGATCCAAATGCAATCATCCTCGAGAAATAGCAATGAACACAGCTAGAGCGAAAGCACCTGCGAAAGACAATAGCACACACCTGGCAAGACAACCAGGTCCTCAGAGGGACGTAACAAGACACATAATAGCATGCCATATAAACTGAATAAATATCGCTCAATAATATAAGTCAATCGAATTTATAACACGGTCCAATACGCACCTACTGAATGAGCGTACCATCCCCCCCAACCAAACAAGGACATGAGATGGTAAACTAATTCACGGCGACGTATCTTTCCATGCCATGACTCATACAATAGGGTACCTAACCGTACTATAGTGAATATGCAATAAAGAACAACCTTTGACGCATGGGCCGGGTCAGTCAGGAATCAGGAATCAGGACCGTACCTCCCACTGGAGATAACCGGCAATCAGGACCGTACCTCCCACTGGAGATAACCGGCTAGCAGGACCGTACCTCCCATTGGAGATAACCGGCAATCAGGGCAGTGCATAAATGACCCATACATTAAGGAGATGTTCTTCCCACCCAATGCCTACCATGTTGTATCCACAACAGTAACCTCTATAACCACTAAGTCAAACTATCATGCAACCTCTATTAGCGGTTATTCCTGTCGCACGGCTTGTACGTACTGGTGGCCAGCCAATCACGCACTTCCGTGTTCTATATGCGACACACAACTTCGTGTTTACAACGTGTCAAGGCCAATGAATGCGACACACAAGGTGGTCCCTTAAATCTAGGTTTAATTTGTAAAAAAAAATACACAGCAGGAAATATAAAAGAACAGTTATGCCATGTATCACAGTTTATAAAGAAAATAATAGACATGCATGAAATATGAGCTAAAAATAATTAAACAGCTAATGGCAAGGTGTCTTGCCTGGTAGAGCGCCTGGTGTGCTGCGATAATCGATGTGGCACGAACTGCAACTTTGGGGCAACAATTGTACAAGGAGACCTCGGGTGGTGACACGGTCGGTTCCATTGGGTCCAGGATGGTCAAATTTGTTAGGGTCGACATAAGGTAGGCTTGAATTGGAGAGGGAACATGAATAATGAGATTTAATCATGGACGGAAGGATAGTCGAAGTAAATAATATATTCAAATTTAGAAAAACAGTTTATAATATTCTAAAACTAATTTGAATCTAAATAATTATTGGAAAATACTTAAGTCAAAAATCATCTTTGGTTAAAAACTCTAAGTTTGTCAAAATAAACCTTCTAGGTTGAAAACTATATTTTATTAGCAATAAAATATATTTGATAATTATTTATAAATTTAGGAAACCAGTTTAAGACAAAACCAAACTTTGTTTAACTAAATTATTTCGGTAAAGGTATATGTTTAAAATGCCACAAAATAATATAGCAAATACATTTATGGCTTCTAACCCAATTATATTTTGTTACACATATATTTTTTTTGGAATATTTATAAGTAATTAACAATAGGAATTTTTATTAGTAACTGTAATAATGAATAATATTAATAATAAATAGTAAGTATCATATATACAAAATTTTACTAATACTTAGTACTGTTAATAAAACACAAACTAATAAAATATGTAAAATATAATAAAACGAAAACATAATGAACGAGGACCTTTGTTCTCTTTCATTTTGAGTCCAGCAGATCCCTGAGCAACTTAAAACACCCAAAAATAAAATAATTAAGAAGAGAATAAGAAGAGATGGAGTACTGGACCAAGAGTAAAAGAGAGAGAAAGAGAAAAAAAAAACTAATAATAATAATAATAATAATAATAATAATAATAATAATAATGATAAAATCTTAATAATAATAAAAATAATAATACAGTAGCTACTTGGCCTACTGTTTCCTCTCGTTTGAGAGAGTTCCAAAAATTATAATAGAATAATATAAGAGGAAGGGGAAAAGTTGGTCGGAGAGAGAGAGATGGAAAGAGCTGAAGAGGAAGAGAAAGAGAGATCGAGAGAGTGGAAAGGGACGGTCGGGGGTCAACGGAGGGGCCGGCGACGGCGGCGGCGCTCCGGGAGCAGCGGGAGTCGGAGGCGGAGGCGTAGGGAAGAGAGCGGCGGTTTGGGGGTTTTGGCGCCGGAGTTTAGCGGAAGGACGGTCGGCGGAGCAGCTGGGCGCTGGCCAGCGCGGCTGGACGCGGTGCCCACCGTCACGCGGTGGCGGCGGATGGCGGATCTCGGCTGAGAAGCGGAGGAGGTGAGATCGGAGTTGGGGAGCTCGGAGTTCGAGGGGGTTTCGTGCGACGAGAGTTCCGGTGGCGGGACGGCGGAGGTGTGGGGGTTTCTCGGTGGCGCAGACAGTGCGGTGAGGATCGGGAGGCGTTCGGAGGAGTTCGGAGGGGCGGCGTGTGGTGGCGAGGACTGGAGGAGGCTGCGGTGAAGCGGACGGCTCGTCGGCCAGCGGTGAGCTCGACGTGGATGGGCGACGTCGGCGACTAGGCGAGGTGAGCGGTGGTGGTGCTTTTTAATTTAGGTTTTTCTTTCCCCTTCTCTTCTGTGGGTTTTCTTGGGTCGCCGGCGGGTTGCGCCGGTAACGGTGGCGGTGTTGTGATGATGATGGTGGTGGTGTCGATGGTCTGTGGTGGCGGGTGGTGATGGTGGATGGTCTGGTGTTCCGGCGTCGGTGGTGAGGTGCTGGCCAGGACGGGTCAGGGTGCTGGTCGTGGTTGGGGTGACAACGTGGTGGTGTTGGTGATGAGGGCGGTGATGGATGGTGTGTCGTGGATGGTCGGCCAATGGTGGTGGTGGTACGTGTGGGCGGTTCTGGCTGATGGCTGGGTTTGGCGGTGGTACTATTGCCGAGGGTGGCGGTGGTCGGCCGGTGATGGTCGATGGTGATGGTGTTGGTACTGGTGTTGGTGGTGGTGGTATTGGCCGGCGGGGGTTCGGGTTGAACGGGACAGGAGGAGGCAGGGGTTGTGTAGGCTTAGGCTAGGCTAGGATTTGGGATTTAATGGTGTCGGGGTTGTCGACACAAAGGAATAAATGTATTTGTATAACTAATGGAATAAGATTATGGTTGGAAGAGGACACGGACACGGGTGGATGGAACACCGACACGAGGCACTCACTTGTGGAATTTGTGGAAAAATTGTGGAAGAATAAAAAGTTGGAGGAGTACCTGCCTATTTATATAGGATGTGGGAATTCCCAATTTGGATAGGATTAGGAGAATTTGAAACCCAAGTAGATAAATCATCTACTAATTTAAAACAATCAAATCCAAATCCAATCTAATTTCAAATCTAATTTCAAATTAATTTTTCAATTTAAATCAAATTAAATATCTTGGTTTAAATCAATGGACTAAATCAAATTTCAAATATTAACTTTTTTTAAATAAATCCATAGATTCAAATCATGATTTAATTGGCCAAAATAACTTCCAAATATATTTTTCAAAATACCATTAATAATAATTTCGAAAATCATAAATATTTTTAAATACCTTTTTAAATAATAAAATATTAATATTAATAAATCTAGAAAATTATATTTTTATTTAAGATAAACCAATAAACAATCACGAAATATATGTATGCAAAGATATTCTTTACATAATTAGACTTTTCTAGTATACGAAAATATTATTTATTATTAATAACTTTTACAAGTTACAAATGATAGCAAAACTATTTATTATATTAATTGAAACTATAAAATAATAAATAAATATTTTTCTAAAATATGTACGTTCGCACATATTCGTACTCGTCGAGCAAAGGAAAATTTCGCATACGACGTACAATACGACTACGTGACATACAATACAAAAAATTTTAAATCCATGCAAATTAATAAATAAAAATATAATAGTAGAAATTTAGGGGTTTTACACCACGCGCCTACGCTAACTTCTATACTTAACGTAATGCATGGTCTCATCATCATCATTTAGCTACTTTGCTTTACTCTTTACATACTTCCTTTGCAGAGCCCAAACCAGGGTTGCCTCGGCGACTGAACCACAGTCCCGACATATTTCCTCTCGGCGACTAACCATCGCTTAGACTTAACATTCTTTGAACTCAGGGAATGGCCACTGCATAGCCTTCCAACTTACTTGAACATAACGTGTTTCCTTAAGTATCGACAGACCGTGGCTAACTTTCCACTGAACCAACCGCGGCTTGTGCCTTAAACCGACTCGTGTTCTACGCAACACTATCGCCCACGTCATACTTTATATGACGGGCCATGGCATCGTGGGACTATTTAACTTGACAACCGCAGAATGAGCGGGACATCACTTGGAATAACTTAGGTCGACCGGCATAACTTTGTCTAACTTACTCAAGCCTACAACTTAACCCGAGGGACGAGCAAAAGCTATGCCAAGCCATGCATTTCGGAAACATGCATGCTTTGTCGAGCATTTACGCGGGCGACGCCTATGACTTAGGCAAGTTTATAGTTTTGTGTCGAAGACCAACTTTCCTTCTCCCAAGCCACAGAACGAAGGGCCGAGTGTCATTTTCAAAGCACGCCGTGCACCAACTCTAGGCCGACCGTGGGACGCTTTCCATGTTCTAACTCATTTCGACCCGTCGGGATTATTCTCTTAGCTATGTGGATTCGTCTATTTTATTATTAAGCCTACTGGTGCAAGTTGAAAACACGATTTATTATGTGAAGGCAAAGATGAGGCAAGTTCACCGAAACTACCCCACCTGAGCGAGCGGTCGCCTCGGACGAGCGAGCCTTCGAGCAGTCGTTGCAAGGCTAAGTTCCAACGCCGTTGGCATTTCGATTCCTCCGATTGACTTTGCGGGACGGGGCACTACAGGCCTTGTCATCGAGACGTGCGGCGGTGCTCGCCGAGGGCGGTGCTAGACGCGGAAGCAAGGCGCCTGGCTGGCCGCCGGGGCTGGGGTCGGCCGTGCTCCTCTGGTTTGTCAGCCCTGGCCGCCGCCGCCAGGGCCGCTGGGTTGGTGGCAGGCGCGCGCACGGTGTTTGGGCGGCACCGGACTTAGGGCACGGATCGGCGGGGTAGTCGAACGGCGCCAGGAGTGGTGGCGGCTCGAGGCGTCAATAGCGGCAAAAGTTTACCGGGCAAGGTTGGGCGCTCGCTTGGGATTTTGTTTTATTTTCTGATTTTTGGGTTGTATCGAACTTTGTGGATGTATTGCTGGATGCAAAGGGGATGGATGAGGACACGGACGCACGGTCCGGACACGGTATTTCTGTGGTGGTGGACATTGCTGTTTTGTGGCGGCGGTTTTGGTCGGAGAGGGGTTCGTGATGGTCGCTGACGATGATGGTGGCTATAGGTTTGGCTTGGTTGTGGTGGTGATAGTCTCGGGTGGTGTTGGGGGATGATGATGATGACGTCTATTGTCGTTGTGGCGAATGGCCAGGCTTGGCCGGACGGGGAGGGTTCTGCCGATTGGAGACGGAAGCTGGCGGTTAGGCGGCATGTAATGGGAATAGTTATTTGGAGGAATACGTGGGGATGGCTTCTGTGGCTAGCTTATTGGCATTTAGGTTTTGGGAAAAGAAAACAATATACTCTTTTTAAATAGGAGAAGCTTGACAAGCAACTCCTAGTTAGAATGGGATCAAAATTCCTAATAGATAATCCTTTCCTTTATTTAAAAGGTTTTAAAACAAATTCGTTTAATCAAATCCACCAATAGATAATAATATTAATTTAAAATCAATATCAAGTTTAAAAATAGTTAAATCTTATCGAGATCTATTATTAGATAAATATATTAATTTAAAATAATCCTTTGAAATAATCTTCAATAATAAATATTTAAAACATATTTTTAAATCTTTAATAAGTCTAAATATATCGTTTATAAAATAAAATCATGTGGAAATAGTTTGACAAATTCTTTCATTAATCAAAATACCTTTTGTACGATGACAATATTTTTTTTCCAACTAGAAATAAAGTCAATAATAATAATAATAATAATAATAATAATAATAATAATAATAATAATAATAATAAATACTAAAATTCGGGGAAAGGAGTTACAAATCTACCCACCTTAGAAATAAATTCGTCCTCGAATTTAAGGAATGTCTAGGATAGATAGGCTCGATAGGTTCGAAGGGAACTGTAGTAACAAAATTTAAAATAGAAATTGGTATTGGTTAATAAGATAAGATCAAGGGTAATGAAAACTTTCTTAGTAAGAAATATTGATCAAAAGAAGGATGGGAGTGGAAAGTAGTAATAATAATAATAAATAAATAAATAGATAGGGTTTGATGTTAGAGTCTTGTGGTCTTGATTCATAAAAGGTTCTAAGTGTTCTAAAAAAAATTTGACACAAGCTAACAGTGACCTCAAGGACAATTCATTAATAGGAGCCTATACCCACCTTAGAAATATTATTCTCAAAATTTTGAATGGCACGATTAGTCATGATTAATGATATAAGAAATGACACGATCAGTGATCAAAATGGGTTAGATCGTGAATATAATTGAACTTTAAGAAAAGATAACACGTGGCACGAGTATAGTCAAAGGTTCTGGTCACCATGGTCAAGGATATTGTAGCCTCCCTTCCCGGAATTTTTAAAAAATATTTTTATTATTTATTTGTTTTAAATGATGGTTTTTAGAATTTTATAAATAATTATTTTGTTAATCATTACGGTAGATGATTTTAGCCAGGGTTGAGTTTTGAAGTACTAGGTGACTAGAAATCGTGGCACTGATAGTGCATTGGCGTGCCTAGACTAGTGTATTAGCCATGCCAGGGAAGGTCGAGCCATAGTGACGTCCTAACTGAGAAAACCAGACCAAGTTGCGACCTAACCCGTGCCGAAGGTTTGTATTTATTATTTAAATATATTATTGAGTTTTCGGGAACCCGGTTGTACCAAAACTGTCTAGATTGGACCCAAGTCAAATCCAAGCCCAGGTAGGCATGTAGTGGGACCAAGTACGGCCCTGTAGATATGTTTGGTAAGTGCAAGTATTTTTGTATATATTTTGAAATTGGCAATTATTTTCTAAGAATATTTGTTATAGGTAGATTATATGTATTATTATTATTAAATATTGTTTTCCCATATCTGTACAATTTTTTGGACCTGGATAAAGGTGAATAGTATGAATTCATCAAAACAACATTTGATTATTTTATTATTATATTATTTTATGGTGATTAAATAGATATATTTTTACTATTAGATATTATTATATTTGATTGTATTTAAATATTGTGTTGTTTGTATAGAATTTATGGTATATAAAAATATATTACATATATGTATAAATACCAGGATGAATATATTGATCATATAGGCAAGTAATTATATTTATAATTTATTAATATATGTATATATATAAATATGATGTGTATATATATATAAATATTCATATAGGTGTATATGTAAATATATATATAAATATATATAAAATATATGTGTATGTGTATATAAGTATATACGATGTACGTGTATATTTGTATGTATATATAAATAAATTATATATGTGTGTATATATATAAATATAAATATATATATTATATACAAGGTATATGTGTATAGGTATATACAAATATACATATATGTGTATATAAATGTGTGTATATAGATATAAATGTGTAAATAGATATTAATTGGTTAATGTGTGTGAATATATTTATATATATGTATATGTATATATATATATATATATATATATATATATATATATATATATATATATATATATATATATACGTATTGTATATATTTTATATGTATATATATGGTATATATTTATATGAATATATATATATATATATATATATATATATATATATATATATATATATATATACACGGATTTATTAGTTGTTAACAAATGAATAAAGGAAATAGAAAAAAAGAAAGAAGCAGAGCACCCAGCTGGGCCAAGCCCGAACTGGGCACCCCCTTCCCCTTACGAAAACCCAGCCAAGTCGAACCCATGCTCTCCCATATATATACGAAAACAAAGAAACCTAGATGAAACCCTAAACTCCCCAACGTCGACACCCGCCGCCGTGACGGCCGGCCACTGGCCGGAGGCGTGCAACAGCAGCCTCGTGCGTCGCAGCTGTGCGACAGGGAAACCCAGCACAGCCGACTGTAAACACCACTTTTGAGGCCGACGTTCTCCCTCCTCGGTCGATGAACTTTGGTTCCGATTTTGCAGGTACGTTCACAATATAACCATCCTTAATTCCCATTAATTAGTTTAAATTCTAGTAACCCCAAACTCGAGATAAATCGAGTCGAAGTTGCCAAAAAAAACCTGTTTGGAAACAGGACCCGAGACAGTCCACACACCCATGTTCGATGATCGTTTTCGATCAATCCAGTAAACTTTTAGAAATTCTAATTAAAGACACTTTTAGACAACATATAGGGCTTTACGACCCAATTCGTAGAACCTGATTAAATCGACTACACGCGAAAAAATCGGATCCCAAAGTTTGACAAAAATCTGTTTCAAAAATAATAAAATTCATCCACACGACGTGCGTCCCGCCATTCCGGGCGACGTGGTCACGAACCGAAAGCATCGAAAGCTGCGTAATGGTTTCGTGGTCGTGTGGGCTTTGACGGAATTCAAATTGGTCGCGTGTGTGCGACGAATTTGATGCGTATTCGTCGAAATTCACCATATCGTGTACTTTGCAAATTCTCCAATTACTTTGTGCACGCTCGTCAGATCGAGACAAAATTGTGCCAGCACGGACCGTATCATTTTTCTGGTCATGTATGCCAAGTTTGGTCCGATTCTGAGACAGTTAATAAAATCACCGTTTTACAGGCCCCACGGTTCCACTCAACGGGCGATTTTGTGCACGGCCTGCCAGAATCCAACTTTGGATATACGGTTGGATTCGTATCGAAAAACTGAATCCGTAGACATGTAGTTTGACGACTTTAGAGACCATTGACTCTGACATAATTTTTGGTACAAAGCGGGTCCAACGGCGGACATCGTTTTTGACCGAAATTACCGTTTTTCCCCTGTGTCTAGAATTGGACTTAAGGACAGGCAATCCTAGCTAATTTGACTATTTTGAGAATGTTGGCAATGTTTGTTTCATCTTTCGGAGACAGTTGTGTCGACTTGGACTTTATGGCTCACCAGTCGACTAGATTTTGTGGGATTTGCGTGCAACTTCCAGGCAAGTATACCTTGCCTTCCTCTACAGTTTTACTTACATGCATTTTATTTTATTTTTCAATTATTTGATTATTTATGGACATGGCTTTTCGTGTTATTTTCTGTGGAGTTGTTTTTATTGTTTATAACCATGTTCATGTTTTGGCCTTGTGTTTCACATTTGGAGTTCTCGTCAGTACCTTGCTTGAGTCGTGTCATAGAACGAGTATGTGTAAGTGAACTGCTAAATCCTTGACATTGTTTTCTTGGCACCAGAGAGTCCACACTCGGGACGAGGGTGTTTTCCTTGATCTGTTTACATCCCTGAGTCCACGCTAGGGACTAGGATGTCGATTATTTGCACCAGAGAGTCCACGCTCGGGATGAGGGTGTAGACTTGACTTGACTTGACTTGCACCAGAGAGTCCACGCTCGGGACGAGGATGTTTACATCAGAGAGTCCACACACGGGACGAGGATGTAGTATTTGCACCAGAGAGTCCACACTCGGGATGAGGGTGCCTTGCCGTGAACTAACCAGAGAGTCCACACTCGGGACGAGGGTTAGTACTAACCAGAGAGTCCACACTCGGGATGAGGGTTAGTGTTTAGTTCAAACCCGTGAGTCCACACTCTGTATGAGGGTTTGGTTTCTTCTATTGATCTCGTGATTATCGTTCATCCGGCAGTTCATTTATACGTAGTTGTTCTAGTGTTCGTATTCATGTTCGTGTTTGTGTTCGTAGTCATTTGTCTTGTCCTTGTTCTTTCTTGTTTATTTCCTTACGCATGATAAAACTGTTAGATAGGCATGTATAATATGTATCTTGCTATGTCCTCTGAGGACCTGATGATCTCTTCAGGTTTAGCGGTTTTATGGAGTTATCTAGTAGTTCTGAATGGCAGACGTGATGATACATTACGGGATTCAGGTATTGTTATTGAGTTTATTATCCGCTCGTGCTTTTCATTCCTTATCATGAGATATCATGTTCCTTATTTCAGTTGTAGACTCTTGTTATATTCTTAGAGTCTTATCGGACATTTATGCTAGTGGGCTGCAGACCACGACCCATAGTGTTCATTCATGTTTCATATTCTTATTGTGGATTGAGATATAGATTTGTTTGCCATGATTTGGCAGTATACCATAGCCTTGACAGCGTTTACGTACTCGAGTCGGGCTGGAGTCCGTTCGATACGTAGCTGGGCTTGCTCACGCTCTCGCGTCCGAAAAAGCGGGTGCGGGTCGTGACAAGTTTTTTTTGGTGGCCCATGCAGGTCAGAGCATATCGTATCGGTTACGTAACTGTACTGATACGAGCCTGCGACCTTGACTAGACCTTAGAAATCTCAATCCACTATGCCTTGAAAATTCTCCTAGAAATTCTTTACGTCCTTGAAAATTTCATATTTGCTCTCGAATATACTTCCTTGCTTTCCGTACCATTGACTCTCGTCCCTTCCTATTTCGGGTGACGAATGATCGTGCTGTCTAGGATTCATTAGAAAATTCTTAATTATAGTATAATATTGCTTGACTATTGAATGTTTGGTTGTTTATAGATATGTGGGATTATAGATGCCATATGCCTAGATATCTTCCGGTAGAATTTTTAGCGACTAGTTAGAAGACTATAAGATTTTAGTGACCGTATTTTGAGGAGTTGTATGACCAAAGGTGGGTAGAAGTACTGAAGTATTCGGAGTTATGAAATGATTAAAGCAGGATATAAAATATTTTTGAAAGGTTAAACTTGAGGAGATTAAGGTAATAGTAGACTTTGATTTTAGGACATAGTCATGAATTAGAATTTCGAGGATGAAATTATTTTTAAGGTGGGTAGATTTGTAGCCTCCCTTCCCGGAATTTTTGAAAAATATTTTTATTATTTATTTGTTTTAAATGATGGTTTTTAGAATTTTATAAATAATTATTTTGTTAATCATTATGGTAGATGATTTTAGCCAGGGTTGAGTATTGAAGTACTAGGTGACTAGAAATCATGGCACTGATAGTGCATTGGCGTGCCTAGACTAATGTATTAGCCATGCCAGGGAAGGCCGAGCCATAGTGACGTCCTAACTGAGAAAACCAGGCCAAGTTGCGACCTAACCGTGCCGAAGGTTTGTATTTATTATTTAAATATATTATTGAGTTTTCGGGAACCCTGTTGTACCAAAACTGTCCAGATTGGACCCAAGTCAAATCCAAGCCCAGGTAGGCATGTAGGGGGACCAAGTACGGCCCTGTAGATATGTTTGGTAAGTGCAAGTATTTTTGTATATATTTTGAAATTGGAAATTATTTTCTAAGAATATTTGTTATAGGTAGATTATATGTATTATTATTATTAAATATTGTTTTCCCATATCTGTACAATTTTTTGGACCTGGATAAAGGTGAATAGTATGAATTCATCAAAACACCATTTGATTATTTTATTATTATATTATTTTGTGGTGATTAAATAGATACATTTTTACTATTAGATATTATTATATTTGATTGTATTTAAATATTGTGTTGTTTGTATAGAATTTGTGGTATATAAATATATATTACATATATGTATAAATACCAGGATGAATATATTGATCATATAGGCAAGTAATTATATTTATAATTTATTAATATATGTATATATAAATATGATGTATATATATATATATAAATATTCATATAGGTGTATAAGTAAATATATATATAAATATATATAAAATATATGTGTATGTGTATATAAGTATATACGATGTACGTGTATATTTGTATGTATATATAAATAAATTATATATGTGTGTATATATATAAATATAAATATATATATTATATACAAGGTATATGTGTATAGGTATATACAAATATACATATATGTGTATATAGATATAAATGTGTAAATAGATATTAATTGGTTAATGTGTGTGAATATATTTATATATATGTATATGTATATATATATACGTATTTGTATATATTTTATATGTATATATATGGTATATATTTATATGAATATATATATATATATATATATATATATATATATGGATTTATTAGTTGTTAACAAATGAATAAAGGAAATAGAAAAAAAGAAGAAGCAGAGCACCCAGCTGGCCAAGCCCGAACTGGGCACCCCCTTCCCTTACGAAAACCCAGCCAAGTCTAACCCGTGCTCTCCTATATATACGGAAACAGAGGAACCTAGACGAAACCCTAAACTCCCCAACGTCGACAGCCCTGGGCGTGCCACCCGCCGTCGCGACGGTCGGCCACTGGCCGGAGGCGTGCAACAGCAGCCTCGCGCCTCGCAGCGGTGCGACAGGGAAACCCAGCACAGTCGACTGTAAACACCACTTTTGAGGCCGACGTTCTCCCTCCTCGATCGACGAACTTTCATTCCGATTTTGCAGGTACGTTCACAATATAACCATCCTTAATTCCCATTAATTAGTTTAAATTCTAGTAACTCGAAACTCGAGATAAATCGAGTCGAAGTTGCCACAAAAAAAACCTGTTTGGAAATAGGACCCGAGACAGTCCACACACCCATGTTCGATGATCATTTTTGATCAATCCAGTAAACTTTTAGAAATTCTAATTGAAAACACTTTTAGATAACATATTGGGCTTCACGACCCAATTTGTAGAACCTGATTAAATCGACTACACGCGGAGAAATCGGATCCCAAAGTTTGACAAAAACCTGTTTCAAAAACAATAAAATTCATCCACACGACGTGCGTCCCGCCATTCCGGGTGACGTGGTCGCGAACCGAAAGCATCGAAAGCTGCGTAATGGTTTCGTGGTCGTGTGGGCTTTGACGGAATTCAAATTGGTCGCGTGTGCGCGACGAATTTGATGCGTATCCGTCAAAATTCACCGTATCGTGCACTTTGCAAATTCTCCAATTACTTTATGCACGCTCGTCAGATCGAGACGAAACTTGCGCCAGCAGGACCGTATCATTTTTCTGGTCATGTATGCCAAGTTTGGTCCGATTCTGAGATAGTTGATAAAATCACCTTTTTGCGGGTCCCACGGTTCCACTCAACGGGCGATTTTGTGCACGACCTGCCGGAATCCAACTTTGGACATACGGTTGGGTTCATATCAGAAAACTGAATCTGTAGACATGTAGTTTGACGACTTTAGAGACCATTGACTCTGGCATAATTTTCGGTACAAAGCGGGTCTAACGGCGGACATCATTTTTGACCAAAATTGCCGTTTTGCCCCTGTGTCCAGAATTGGACTTAAGGACAGGCAATCCTAGCTAATTTGACTATTTTGAGAATGTTGGCAATGTTTGTTTCAGCTTTCGGAGACAGTTGTGTTGACTTGGACTTTATGGCTCACCAGTCGACTAGATTTTGTGGGGTTTGCGTGCAACTTCCAGGCAAGTATACCTTGCCTTCCTCTACAGTTTTACTTACATGCATTTTCTTTCATTTTTCAGTTATTTGATTATTTCTGGACATGGCTTTTCGTGTTATTTTTTGTGGAGTTATTTTTATTGTTTATAGCCATGTTCATGTTTTGGCCTTGTGTTTCACATTTGGAGTTCTCGTCAGTACCTTGCTTGAGTCGTGTCATAGAACGAGTACGTGTAAGTGAACTGCTAAATCCTTGACATTGTTTTCTTGGCACCAGAGAGTCCACACTCGGGACGAGAGTGTTTTCCTTGAACTGTTTACATCTGTGAGTCCACGCTAGGGACTAGGATGTCGATTATTTGCACCAGAGAGTCCACGCTCGGGACGAGGGTGTAGACTTGACTTGACTTGACTTGCACCAGAGAGTCCACGCTCGGGACGAGGGTGTTTACATCAGAGAGTCCACACACGGGACGAGGATGTAGTATTTGCACCAGAGAGTCCACACTCGGGACGAGGGTGCCTTGCCGTGAACTAACCAGAGAGTCCACACTCGGGACGAGGGTTAGTACTAACCAGAGAGTCCACACTCGGGACGAGGGTTAGTGTTTAGTTCAAACTCGGAATGAGGGTTTGGTTTCTTCCATTGATCTCGTGATTATCGTTCATCCGGCAGTTCATTTATACGTAGTTATTCTAGTGTTCGTATTCGTGTTCGTGTTTATGTTTGTAGTCATTTGTCTTGTCCTTGTTCTTTCTTGTTTATTTCCTTGCGCATGATAAAAATGTTAGATAGGCATGTATATTATGTATCTTGCTATGTTCTCTGAGGACCTGATGATCTCTTCAGGTTTAGCGGTTGCATGGAGTTAGCTAGTAGTTCTGCATGGAGTTAGGCACGATTAACTACTGTTGGAATAAGCATTGATCAACAATCAACTTCGGACGAAATCTAGGCATGGTTAAGGTCATTATGATGTAGCTAAGATGTAGTCGTGATTAAGGTTAATTACACAAATCATCCAAGCATAATCAAACTTCTGAGAAAATTGGCACGAGCATGAACATGATCAAAATAGTCATGATCATAGTCGGATTGGAAAAATAAAACTTAATTATGATTTAAGTTGAAATATAGACGCGATTATGATTTAGTCATGAACAAAAATTGTTTAAGATCGATCAAAATTGGAATCATTATGGTATGAACAAATAGTTAAGGAAAATTATGTAGGCACGATTATAGAAACGAATTCTATGATAACATGCGAATTGGCATGATTGAAATAGAATCGAATAGTCTAGTTGTGATCGAAAGGTCGTTAAGTGTGGTCCAAAATGAAACCGTTCTAACATGACCGATCGTGTAAGCATGGTCATAGAATCGTAATCTAGGTGTGATTATGAATCTAGTGGAAGGAAATCAAATTACGTTTAAAAGATGACGATTCGAAAATAGGAAAATATGGAGAAAAAGAACAATCAGTTTATTGAGAAGCTTGTAACTAGGAATAAGGCACAAATCAATTTAGAAACTTTTATAGTCGTATGCCAATAAAAGACGTAGCCTATATGGTATTCGAATATCGTAAACATATCTGAAGTCGTTTTACCGAGAATTTATGCCTCGCCAGTGTACAGCTTGATGCAATAAACTCTTGGTTCCACGACTCAAATGAGGATATGGTAATGAATACTCTATCAACTCTATCTAATCTTGACAAAATAATTCAAGGATGAAAAATAGGGCAACTAAGCTATAGCTTTAATGACATTCGAGAACTTACGCTTACTTGAAATTATTTCAACTTGGGAAACATGCCACGCCAGTGCGCTGCTGGCTGCAGTGAACCCATAGTCTCGATAATTCAAATAAGTGACGACAGTGCGCTGCTGTCGTGCCATCGCAAGTCAACGAACATTCTTTTAGCTATACTTTATGAACTTTCAAAGGAGGTTCTAGAATTTCAAACAAGTTTCATGAGGGTGTAAGTATCTGTCCTTCAAGTATGAATATCAAGTCTTGAAAAGAAAATGATTAGTTAGGAAGAATAACTCTTGAATCCAAAAAAAAACTTAACTTGAGATTAATGTATAGACAATTGAGTAAGAAATTTATTTAAAAAGATATAATCCCGTGGGTCCTAAGGAAAATATAAGTGATACAAACCCATGAGATGGCGATGTTAGAGAAGACATAAGATAAAGTTTGTACAAATGATCGAGATCAGAAAGAAAAGGACCGAAAGCAAAAAAAAATATATATAAATATAAATTTATATTTCTCTAATATTCAAGATCGAGGAAAATATGTATAAAGTACTTGCCTACCTATTATGAATATATTTATACACAAGTATATATGTATAGTTTGAGTAAATCCCAATAATCCCAAAATAACATCCTAAGAGAGAGTTATCTTATTTCCAAGTAAAATATGAATTTAAATGGCAATAATATATATATTATATTTAATATATAATTTATAGAAATTATTCGCAATACTAGAAATGGACTACCAATATATACACATTTATATATACACATGGACGACGTTGGTCACACTACATGACCACCAGGACTTGGGTTAGGTTCGGGCTAGTTTGAGACAACCAGGTCTTTTAAAAGCTAATAATCTTAATAATAAGTAATTAAATTATTTCTAGGTTTATGTCACGATTTGGCCTAGTTTTCCTAGTTAGTATACACCTATGACTCGTCCTTCTCTACCATGGCTAAAATACTAGTCAAGGAACTTGACTACACTCTCAGTGCCAAAATTCTTTGTCATCTTGCGTTCCAAAACTTAACCGTGACTTAAGGTCCCTTTATAATAAATATTTATAAAAGTTCTAAAAAAATTTACATTTAATTTAAACAAATAAATAAAAGAATATTCTAACTTTCAGAAAGAGGGGTTACAAATCTATCTACTTCTGAAATACTATCGATTCAGTCTACAACAGTGCATCCTTCTACGAAAATATCTAACATGATTTAGAATTCAATAAGGCCTATGTAGCAACCTTAACTACCCAACTGTCAGATGTAACCAGGGACTCCTAGTCTTAACCATTCTCCTAATATTGACTTACTCCTAGCTGTGAATGAGCATTTCCTAATCGCAGGCTCGCAGTAGTACGACTAATATGGTACTACCACGAGTTCGCATAATTTTACGAAAACTGACCTGCATGGGCCCACCACAAAAAACTTGTCACGACCCGCACCCGTTTATTGGATACGAGACGTGTCCAAGCCAGCCTACGCCACAGAGTCGGCGGTAGAACACTGTCACGGCCATGATGCTCAAAATTACAAAATATCATCTTTATTGCTCATTCACATTTCTAAGATTTATTACAACAATTACAAGATTTACATTGGAAAGAAAATACAATGTTCTTACACATTTAATGAAAATAATACCACTGCTATCTATATCTAGGTTTGGCATGCAAATACATCCGAATCTCCCAAAGCTAAGTGAATCCACGGCTAACCTGAAAAATGTTGGTTTTCAGTCAGGAATGGAACAATTACACAAACCGACGACAATACGAAAACACAATAGAATTAACAAGACATGAAAATAACATATGAGAGGTGAAAGCTAGAAGATACTGATAACATGGCACGGTGGAAAGGACAAGGAAAAATAAATAAAAACAACTATCTACGTGGTGTGAAATATCCGTTTCGATATGTGAACGGCTAGGGGATAAATCCGGCACCCTGCACGTGTCGTGTGCAACTGCTATTCTCTACGAAAGACACGGAGGATAGTTCTGGGTAGTCCACATATCTACTAAGATATTTTCCCTTCCGACTACTCCGTGTGACGAGCGTGTCAACAAGCAGCAAGACATATGTATAAGCATAAAATAAAAAGACTACTATAAATCGAAAAGCAATCAGAAAGTGTACTTGTCTGAGGTCCTTAGCTGGTGAAACCGATAATACCATTGTGTCCAGGATAGTCCGGTTGCTATGGTAGACACGAAGTAGTTCCAAAGTAGCAAAGAAAATATATAAACACGATTAGCTATGATCAAAGCTAATCTAAGGAATATGATTAGTCATGACCAATATTCTAACTAAGAGGAAACTGATTTAGAGAAGATAATCCCGTAATAAATTATACATATCCCCTTATAGAAGATATATTATAAATATTCATAATTATTCTAGAAAGCATTTAATACCTTTAAGAAGATGTTTTTACTAATTAGTAGTCAATGAATATTTTGTCAAGATAATATATGTCTTTAGAGTTTATTTAAAAAATACATTTTAGAAAAAAAATCCATACTTAAAATATGTCTTTGGAAGCCTTTTTATGTAATCAAACTTATACTAGCCCAAAGTAACCTATGTAGGGATTCTAAACCCCCTTCTTGAATTTATGTAGTACCAAGTCAACGACTATATTTTCGAAATAGCTAGAAAATTAATACTAAGCTGGTATACCTATATACTACTAGTACTAGTATTTGCAAAATGCCCAAGGTTCACCTCTCTGCTTACTGAGTTTAAAACAAATAATAATACTAATAGCAAATTAACACAACCTACTTCTCTATTTCTTCCAGTTTTTGCCAGCCCACTCCAAAGTAACACTAATCAAAAGAAAATAAAAAAGAAGTAAGGTCACGTGACGTTTTGTTATAATAAAATAATAATAGTAATAAATAAACTAATGGTGGAAGCTGTTGTTTGTCAGTTCGTCTAAAAAGTTAGGTGTGCATTGAGAGAGAAAAGAGATGAGAAAACAGATGAGGAAGCGGGAGAGAAGGACGCTCACCGGGTTTGGCAGCGACGGAGAGCAGCGGATACAGAGGAGCTGCTCGCGGAGGAGCCGGCGAAGGTTCCGGGAAGCGGAGGGGAGAGGGGTTTCAGGAACTCACCATGGTCCACGGTGTTGGCGGTGGCTGCAGATCTGCTCCGAGGGTTTCGACTAGGGCGACGGCGGTGGCGCCACTGCTGCTACGGGGAGGAGGCTTCGCTCACGTGGACGCGGCGACGCACGACACGAGAAGGGCTCCGCACGGTTGTCGGATCCAAAAGATGGGGGTCGTGGAGGCTCGACTGCAGAGTCACTCGGTGGTGGGAGTAGGGTACGTCTTCAGCGGCGGCCTCGTCATCGAGACGTGCGATGGTGCTCGCCGAGGGCGGTACTGGACGTGAAAGCAAGGCGCCTGGCTGGCCGCTGGGGCTGGGGTCAGCCGTGCTCCTCTAGTTCGTCAGCCCTGGCCGCCGTCGCCAGGGCAGCTGGGTTGATGGCAGGCGTGCCCACAGTGTTTGGGCAGCACCGGACTTAGGGCACGGATCGGCGGGGTAGTCGAACGGCGCCAGGAGTGGTGGCGGCTCGAGGCGTCAATAGCGGCAAAAGTTCACCGGGCAAGGTTGGGCGCTCGCTTGGGATTTTGTTTTATTTTCTGATTTTTGGGTTGTATCGGACTTTATGGATGTATTGCTGGATGCAAAGGGGATGGATGAGGACACAGACGCATGGTCCGGATACGGTATTTCTGTGGTGGTGGACGTTGCTGTTTTGTGGCGGCAGTTTTGGTCGGAGAGGGGTTCGTGATGGTCGCTGACGATGATGGTGGCTATAGGTTTGGCTTGGTTGTGGTGGTGATAGTCTCGGGTGGTGTTGGAGGATGATGATGATGACGTCTGTTGTCGTGGTGGCGAATGGCCAGGCTTGGCCGGGCGGGGAGGGTTCTGTCGATTGGAGACGGAAGCTGGCGATTAGGCGGCATGTAATGGGAATTGTTATTTGGAGGAATACGTGGGGATGGCTTCTGTGGCTAGCTTATTGGCATTTAGGTTTTGGGAAAAGAAAACAATAGACTCTTTTTAAATAGGAGAAGCTTGACAAGCAACTCCTAGTTAGATTGGGATCAAAATTCCTAATAGATAATCCTTTCCTTTATTTAAAAGGTTTTAAAACAAATTCGTTTAATCAAATCCACTAATAGATAATAATATTAATTTAAAATCAATATCAAGTTTAAAAATAGTTAAATCTTATCGAGATCTATTATTAGATAAATATATTAATTTAAAATAATCCTTTGAAATAATCTTCAATAATAAATATTTGAAACATATTTTTAAATCTTTAATAAGTCTAAATATATCATTTATAAAATAAAATCATGTGGAAATAGTTTGACAAATTCTTTCATTAATCAAAATACCTTTTGTACGATGACAATATTTTTTTTCCAACTAGAAATAAAGTCAATAATAATAATAATAATAATAAATACTAAAATCCGGGGAGAGGAGTTACCAAATCACCGCCTTGCGACGGACTGAGACTTGGGCACGGTAAGCCAAATCGGACGTGTAATTCAATAAGCAAGAAGTGCTCGAATGGCTAAGTCAGGAGGGTGGCCGTGCAACAAAGTTATGAAATCGAGCCGCATCGGCTCGGAGAAACGATAGGGCGAATCGACTCAAGGTGGGAGGTTTGACTTTTTTTTACTCCTTCATGCGATAAGTCAAATATATCATTGTATGCTAAGTTAACCTATCGACGCCACGAACGTGGTCCGATCGGAAAGTAAATCGTAGAGTGAGTCAAACACTAAGTTAGAATAATTGAAATGAAACGTGCAACATATGCACGAGTCGCTATGGAACATTAGATATCGCAAAGGCGAGCGCCTCGGTGCGCAAGTCGCAAGAACATAGGATAACTGTATTCAGCGAGTGCCTTAGTGTATGAACCATACCGTGCCTTCGCGCATGAGCTAGAAGGCTAGAACATTGAAAGACAATAAGCGAGCGCCCTAGCGCGCAAGCTACGGACATTGAACACTAAGGCATAGAACATCAAAATACGATCAAAACGTGCATACGTGCAATAGATCATAAAAGATGGCTTCGTTGCAAAGGAATACAGTTGTGGCATGAATGTGGCGGAACTGTCGGATATGACATGATGCCTCGAAAGGTGTTCGAGACCTTCGGATCATTCGGTTGAAGAACATTGAGTTGAGGCACAATGCCATTGAACATTGAAACGAAGTATGAAACGTAAGAACATAGAAAGTTAACGGAAGAAATGCGAGACGATAAAGTCTTGAGTCTCGGACTCAAGACTATGCTTGGTTGTTTGAATAATAAGGGCGTTGCATGGTCGAATGGGATGGACTTGAGATTAATGTGATAATAACTCGTGCATGAGCGTTTCCCCCAACCGGTTACATGTCGGAGTACCCCGGAACCGCTTGGCCTAGGAGGGAAATGAATAATCTTTGTAGGCGCACATCCTTAAGACGAGTAGCACTTGCTTATAGATGGAAAAAGCCGCAAATAATGGTATACAGCGAGAATGTTTCGGTTGTTGGGACCGCAACCCACCCATTAAATGCCGGGCAGTCCGACCAACTTAGAGAAAAGAAGGAGAAAAAAGAAAGTAAGGAACTCTTTTAGTCCATTCCGGCACGGATATGCCAATGGCCTTCATATAGCTAAGGAACGATGGGTTGAAAGTGTAGACGTGTATGCGTCCCGCACATAGATCCCGCTTAGAGATGCACTTATAACATGACATGGAAGGAATGGGGCGCATTCATCTTGCGTCGGTGCAAGGGCGAATGCGTTGACTTGGTAAGAAGTTGCGTCATGACTCAAACACGAGATTGCTTGTTTGCTTGCCTAATTCAATTCGAATAACATGCTTGCCATGCTAACATGCTTTATGCTTTCGAATATGCCATAAAATGGACCCTAAGGAGAACATAGCAAGATCATAAGCTAAGTTGCATGATTCAACAGAAATACTACAATGTCGGTTTGGAAAGAAGATCTTTGTATCAGTATATGTGAGGACGAACATACTGATCCCCCACCAGCTTTATACCGGGTGCAAGGAATGGATGGCTCACAGCGAAGCGTTGCTTGAATGCGTTGAGGCTTGGAATGACGAAGCGTATTGAAGCGTACGATCGTATTGACGCTCGGACTATGCAACAGGATTGATGCGGCCGAGATATAGAAGGCATGATGTATGGAACGGTGAAATCCTTTATGGGCAAGAGAGAACCTGAGTGTTGTAGCCAATCTGGCATATATTGTTAGGCTATCAAAAGCCCTTTGTAATCTCAGTTTTGGATATCAATAAAGAGAATTGTTTCGTATACTCTGTTTTTCTTTCGTTGTTAATATTGAATCAAAAGATACCATTTGAGAACTTGTCATCTTGCCTTGCACGAGCACAACTCCAGGCTAGTGCGATATCACGCCTCCTACGAGGACGATGATTCGGGTAATTCTGGGTCGAGGTGTGACATATCGGACCGATAGTGCAACGCAGCAGTAGCATGTCGCACAGCAGCAGCAGCACGCTGCAGCTGCAGCGGTCGGCGACGGTGTACCGTCGTGCACCACCGTGCGCCACCGCATGGGCAGACCCCCTGACCCGACGAACCTCCGGCAAGCCTTTCCAGATGCGCGCCTTTGTCCCCGACGCGAGAAACAGTCCATCCGTGCATTTTGCACGGAATTTCGGCGTGACGCGCGCGGGATCGAACTCAGAATTGCATTTAGGGATAACAATATTGCATACATTTTTCGAAAGATCCGACCGTTGGATCAACGAACTCTTTGCTCCGTCATAATCTTGGTATATATCTCTTTACTTTTCTTAAGTTTCGTCCGTTAATTTTGTCGTTTGATACACAAAATCGGCCGCCAAGTTGACTCTTTAAATTGTACTATTTTTGGACAGTTTGTGGAGCCGACTTTGTCAGCTCGTAACTCTACCGTTACAGCTCCGTTTGGCGTGCCACCAGTTCTTGTGCATAGCTGGTATAACCCTCTTCCTTTTCCTTCAGTTTTGTTTCATTGTGAACATGTTTGATTGGTTGAATTTAATACCGAAGTTGGCCGTCCGAATTCGTAATTTCCAACTTGTAAAATTCTATTTTTGAACCCGGGACTCCGAATTTCAATTCTGACACCACCAGTAGACTCGTGGCATCATTCTGGCACGATTTTATGTAAAGTTTACTTGATTTGGATGACGTGGGCCCTGGCACGTATTTCGGTGCAAAGCGGGTTCTACAATCCGAGTCAATGGGTCACTTTGAGATCGGCTTATCGGAATCCAATTTTGGATGTACCTTGACTTCGTATCATCATTCTGGACTCGTTGAAATATAATTTGCTGAGTTTTGAGGACATTGACTTTGGCACACATTTTTGTGCAAATTGAATTCCAAATGTCCGGGTCAACGTGTCATTTTGAGATCGGCTCATCGGAATCCAGTTTCGGATGTACCATTGAGCGTGTCGTCATTCTGGACTTGTTGACATATACTTTGTTAGATTTAGTAGACTTTGACTTCGACACGTATTTTCTTGCAAATCAGATACCAATATGCAGGTCAACGGACCATTTTGTGATCGGGTCATCGGAATTCCATTTTGGACATATAATTTGCTAAGTTTTGTAGACTTCTATCTTGATACATTTTTCGGTGCAAAGTGTGTCCAACGGCGGACATCATTTTGATCCAAAATTACCTTTTTGTTCCTATGTCCAAATTGGACTTATGGGTAGGCCATCCTAGCTAATTTGACCATTCTGGACACGTTGGTGATATTTGTTTTGTCATCCGACAACATCTGTAATTTTTTTGCTTATGTATCACCCTTAAATTATTATTAATTATTATTATTAGTGTATATATTTATATGCTTGGTTTTTGTAAAACTCTAAAGTGATCCTTGTGTTTGTAAGGACCCCAAGTGTTGGTTTAGATATAGTATCACCCCACATTGGACTTTTATGCTAGGTCACCACTTAGCTAGTGTCCAGTTAGGAGTCGTGTTACACCATTAGTGTAAAATCTTGAACATAGTTTAGAGACTGAGAATGTATATCATTTTGACAGGACACCGGACATCTATATCTTCATACTCGTATCTTTGCCTTGCTCGAGGCGAGTACCCCTACAAATTTTATTTACTGCATATGATAATAAATTACGTATGAAGCATGTTAATACAGTAATTTAAACTGAAAACCATATCTTACAGGTTTCTATATATCTAGCGTATGCTTCACATGCTTTAATTATACTGCTCTCAGGATCTTTAACATGCTTTAATTATACTGCACTCAGGACCTTGCATATGCTTTATACTGCTCTCAGTACCCACCATGTTTTATACAGCTCTCAGTACCCACCATATTTTATACTGCTCTCAGTACCTACCATGCTTATACTGCTCCCGGTATCTTTCACATATTTTAAACTGTTCTCGTATCTCTCACATATTAGAATCTAGGTTATGGAAAAACTGATAGTTGAGTATGTGATCATGTCCCCTTTTCCCGTACGTATGTACCGAGCAAGGTTGACATTTATATGTATACCTTGTCTTAGGCACGCCAGCTGTATCTGTATGTATGTACATCTATCGCTTGCTTACTTGTACGGAAGTACATTTTATATACTTGTGCCATAGCACATTGTACACCTATTGACGATCATGTACCTGCTCCAGTTTTAAACTCTAGATATACATATGTCGCTATGACAAATATATTCTTGACATGATAGATCTGTGATACGACATGATTAATACGACATGAGACTTGACACGATTCTTTTTTATTACATCTCTTTTCATTCCATGCTCAGTATGTTTAGTTTGTAGAATTAGTACTTGCTCCCGTCCTAACAGGATAATGTTGTTGGCATACATTCAGAGGAAGATTTGCTATGTGATCTTTTCTATTGACCCACTACAGAGGACCAGGCTTTTGCTCCCGAGGAAGTCTCTGCAGGGAACCTCGCTTGGTAGTCTCGCTTAGATTCTTTTTAGCTTAGTTATTGAACTGTTTAGACTATATCTTGTAGTCACTGGAATTTGTCTCCAGTTTGATACTTTGGAAGTGTATTATTAAGTCTGTACTTATTTTACTTTCGCTTATAGATGTTGTTTTGTGATAAACCTTTTAATTATGATATTAGAACTGTTAGCAACTTAGATCCTTTATTGTCTATACTTAGAACAGCTTACTACGCTTTGACCAAGCATAGGCTGGACATGGCTCGGCTCGGCCCAACAATTTGGGTAGCGGGTCATGACACCATGTTCATCAACCCATCATCGTAAGCAGCGTGGTTGTGGACATCCACATAAGGCTCATACTCCGATGCTAAAGACACAAGTTCTCCGTGCATGCTCTACTGATAGTAATTCGGGATGAAACCCTTCGAGTATAAATGATATGTGACTTCCACTTCTGGATGATATTTCAAGTTGCGACATCTCACACACGGACACTTAATTTTGGTACCGTCCCTGCTATAGAATGTTAGCAACAACAGCGTGTTTTATGCAGTACTATAAAAAATATCTATCTATAGTGTTTCCTGAATGCCGTGGAATGTATAACATTCATCTTCACAACATCATCACAAAATTATTTCTTCCCCCTAAAATTTTCATTTTGGCGCCCAACCCCCCAGCCCGATTAAAATGTTTCCTCCAATCTCTCTCTTCCTCCCTCACTTCTCACACAAACATAAAACTCTCTCTCTCTCTCTCTCTCTCTCTCTCTCTCACTTCTCACACAAAATTAAGTATGTGCCTCAAATTCTCTAAAGCTAAGGAAAGCTAGAGTTTTTTGAGCTCAAAATTTAGGTTTCCTCGGCGCATTTCCTCCAGTTTGGCTCGGATTGATGGAGCAGACGTCTAGCTCCGGCTCAAACCCCTACCCCCACCCGCTCCCGCTCTCGTTCTTCCCCCTCCTTCTACCTATGCCCCCTCCCCCTCCTCCTACCGCTCATGCTCTCGCTGGAACCCTAAGTTAATTTTCTTTTTCTAAAAACTTTCTTGAGCCCTAACCCGATCCCTCATTCCCAGATCTCTCTCACTTTCTTTCTCGGTAGGATTTTCCTACTCTCTCAAGATCTTGGGCTATCCCAGAAACTAGTTGCTTTCGAAGGAGAAGAAAATCCCCACTCCTTGAATCTATTCCATCGATCTCTCTTACTATTTTTTTAATTCGTTCTAATTAGGGTTTTTTTTCCTTGTTTTCTATGGTTCGATGTAGGCGTTCAAGAGGTACGTGGACATCGGGAGGGTTGCCCTCGTCAACTATGGAAAGGACTTTGGGAAGCTCGTCGTCATCGTCAACGTCGTCGATCAACAACAGAGTAAAAATCTTAATTCCTAATTACTTGTTGATTCGTTAGCATCTAAAAGTGGTATTTGAACCGTCATGGCATAGTTCTTCCAAGAACTGTCTCTCTCTGGCTTACATCCTAATATAATTACCTATATGCTCTTTGCCTCCATCTTCTTCTCCGCGAGAGTGGTTGGTTGTGCCTGCGGCCTCCTCTCCAGGATGTGGGCTGACGGGTACGAGCCCAATATTGCAGTCTACTCCGTCGTACTTGTAACCTCCGTTAACCAATTTCTTGGACTTTTAAATTGTGTATTTTTCAAAACTCTCAATTTTCTAAATCTCGAAAAATGTGCAAATTCTAATTTTTGGGAAAACAAATTTGACCGTGACTGCTATCGGTCCTTGTTGGCTTTGGTTTACTATTTTAAGCAATTTTATCCTATTGGAATTTTTCTGTCATTTTTTCTTGAATCAATAAGTCATAAATATTTAATTTTGTATACGAGAATAGTTGATTAAATGAATTAAAAATAAATACTATTAATAATAAAATATTTTATCATTCTAAGTATCTTTGAAATCGAATTTCATGATAATATATATTTTTCAAATTTTAATGTACTATAAATAGTAGTACATAATTTGGAACGTTGGTTTTACGAAATTATATTATGTGAATCTATGCTAAATAATTTTTGACCTTTCCCAAAAATTTTATAGGTTACGATTATTAGGAATAGATTTGCCTTTATACTTATTTTTAAATTCTATGGTTTACGGGAATTTATAAGTAAAATCATTAGCGGTATTAGTAACAAAATGTTAGTGGTTAGCATTTGGGTTAGCAGTTAGTAGTTTTCACTAAATTCCTAATTTTCTATTACATATACATTTTTAGGGTTCTCCTTCTACCCTATAAATAGACCCCCTTCCCAATATTTTTACACCCAATCCTAAAACCTAGAAAATTCTAGCCGCCAACCCATCCTCCCTGGATAGATCCCGACACCTTTCTCCAACCACCACCGCCAGCCACCATTGGCTGCCACACCCTTCGGCTCCATCTCGGCCACCGCACCACCACCCGAACCACCACTGCCATCACCTTCACTCGCCGCACCACCACCCGAACCACCATTGCCATCACCTTCACCCGTCGTACTGCCAAATCCCCATCGCCACCCCATCTAGCCCAGCTCCGGCCACGGCAACCGCCACCACCCACAGACAGAGAGTGAGGGAGGGATATTACCTGTCCTTCCCGCCGCCCTTGGCCAGATCCGACGAGCCGACCGCGTCACCCTCCCCGGTGTCTTGCCGCCGGAGTTCCCCCGCGCTGCGACCTCAACGCCATCGCCGCCGGTAGACTCGTCGACAGCGCTAACCTGGACCGCCGTCGTTCCGCCTTGGCCAGATCCGACGAGCCGCACCCTGGCGCCTTGCTCCGCTCGTCCCCGTGGCCAGCGCCGGCCTTCCGCCGTTCCCCTCCGCCGCGGTTGTGTCCTGGTGCCTCCATCAGTCGACCCCAGCGTCCCCCGAGCCTCCGGTACCACTGCGGATAGCGCCGCTCCGGGACGAACCCGCCTGGCCCGACGCTCCGCCCGGCGACCGCCATGCTGCGTGCGGCCTCCGCCCTCCTGGCCGCGTCCACCCGTCGTCGTCCCTTGGCGAGACCCGCCCCTGGCACCTTGCTCCCGCCGGAGCTCCTCCGCCGGCTGCTCCCGCCGGCCAACCCCCGCCGGCCAACCACACTGTGAGCCCCTTTCGTTGTTTTAGGGATCAGACACCCGTTCCCCCCATTTTATATATATAATATATTAGTTTATATATATAATATATATTAGTTTATATATATAATATATATTGTTTTTATAATAAATGTATATTAGTTTATAATAAATGTATGTTAGTTTATATATAGTATATAATGATAGTATTATTATTATTTTTATTATTTATTATTATTAAAGGTATTATTGTAATATTGTCACTAGTATTGTTAATGTTATTGATTAATTATTAATTTATATTTAGGAAATTTTTAGTTAAATAGTTATAGTTAATTAGTTTTTCTATTAATACGAATATTTAGATACTTATGTGTAAAGTATATAATTTGGTCTTATTATTATCTTTATTAGTATTATCGTAATTACTTACTTGGAAAATTATATAAAAATATATAATAATATTTCTAAAATATTATTAGTAAGTTTTGACCTAAATTATTATTATAGTATTTTACCTACTTAATGTGAATATTTCTTGGTACCTAAAAAAATAATTATTGGACTACTAGTTTTCAATTTTCAACTATTATCTGAATATGGCATACTTGTGATATATATATATATATATATATATATATATATATATATATATATATATATATATATATATATATATATATATATATATATATTGACCTTACAAATAATTTCCATAAATTCTTATATATATTTATTTATATATATTTTATTCATAATCACGACTATTTAAGTCGTTTCGTATTTCTTGATTTGATTATCGTACCAAACCCTGATTTTAGATTTTTACATACCAAACTAGGCTATTTGGACTATTCTGGACTCATTGGGACTGCACGTGTCGTCGTCTGGGATCCTCTGTGGAACATAGCATTGTGCCTACCTCGTATCGACACGTACGTGTCGTGCACGTCGACTCCAATCAAATCGAGGTGAGTACATTCTCTGATCATTTCATATCTTGTTAGAATTATATTCCTGCTTTAGATTACTTTACTTGATACTGTCACAACATTATCACAGATTAGTACTATATAGATCTCTTCATACGATATTATCCCTCTCGGGAGCATCGGGTACCTTATGTCATGTGCGTTTCACTTTCATCATGTACTCCTGTGCTTTCACCATACATGTACACTCTTGTGAATCATGTACTCTCATGTTCACGGAGCCCTCATGTATACTATCACGTGCACCCTTTCATGGGCCTTCATGTGATATCACGTATAATAACATAGCCTGCTTAGATCCTTTTGTATTGATTGGGAAAACGGGGAGTGCAAATAGTCATGTGAACAAATTCCATAGTAGTATAGATCATGTGAAACTCCTTAGTGTAGATCATGTACTAATTTGTCCTGTTCACATGTGCTATCTTGTACTCTAACTCACTAGCCACTGTTAGTTCTCTACTTATAGTAGATATTTGTATTACAGTTCTCTCTCTGTTTACATTCTGTACTTTCTTTCAGATCCTATATCTTACTTTACTGCATGATTATATTTTCTAACCTGCTATGATTTGTTGAGATGTACTGTGCTCGCTCCCGTCCTGACTGGACCTGTTGATAAATTTTACAGATAGCTTGGAGGTTACCTGCTAGCCTAGAGGACACAGTAGAGGTTGGAGTAGTTAGCTAGAGTTTTCTTACTTTATTTTCAGTTGTCTCGAGTTGTATTTACTTTATGGATTACTGTATTGAGATTTGAGATACTTTCTGGATTTGTGATATCTTAGACACTTAGACTTCCATCTGCTGCATCTTTTTGTTGATTTTAGTTTTATCAATCTATTTTTTATCGTATTCCACCTTAGATGTGATTGAGACTGTATTTGCTGTGTCACCTCCATTCAGAGTGTATATACTGTACATGTACCTTATATTGTTAGATGATTGACCTAGGACAGTGTTCTACCGCCGATACTGCGGCGTAGGCTGGACGTACCCACTTCTCGTGCCCTTACTCTAGGGTGCGGGTCGTGACAGTACTCGATGGGGCATGCAGTCATGGGGATCTTAATGCTATGAAGGAGATTTTTAAGGAGATGGAGAGTGTGTGTTCCCCTAATGTGGTAACCTATATGTTTTTGATAAAATATCTCTATGAGAAGTGAAGGCTGAACACAATTACTTAGCTAGTTTTTATTTTATTTTGAGAAGATGGAGAGGATGTCTTCCTCCAATATTTTGCATCTCTTGGGTAATAAGCCTAATATTGTTTAATTAGTAAGATCTTGGAAGTATTGGTTACTTAAAGCTTAGCTATATCTGTTATTCAGGGGCAACGAGCCTCTATCAGGGGGAAAAAGTGTTGCTTCATCAAAGTTGTGAAATTTACTAAGAGTCCATTTTGTGCCATTATTTTACTTTATAAATCACTTTTACTTAATAAAATGGCATCCAAGTTGTGTGAATTTTGTAAACTTTAATTGATTCCATGTGCGTGTTCTTTTGAGTTTTTTTAAATTAACTGGGGTAGGAATTCAACTACATCATCTTCCTAGAAGAATATATTTATAGATCCCTGCTCCCCTAAGAAACAATTTGTAACTATGATTGAGTAGTGCCTCGTAGTCTGCTCGATAAGACCGCCAAGAAGATGTTTACCTGTCGCCTCGACCCATGTCTTTGCTGCGAACGGATCCAATAGCCGCCGCCAGAGAAATAAGATGCTGGCATCTTGGGAGAGGGTATTAGAGAATGGTGACGGTGATCATCTATATCATCCAAACATTAATTACAGTCATGATGAGGCAGAGGCTCTCACTGAGGAGATTTAAGCAGAGGCTCTCACTGAGGAGATTTAAAACCGTTGGGGAGGTGCTGAGGATATAATGAATTCTCGATTATCATAAGGATGCGATTTTTTTTCTTTCCCTTCTACTCTTTTTGATTTATTTTTTCACTACTACTTTACGGAATTATTGTTGTTTCTGGAAATTACAATCAGAGAGCATGTTATCTGATTGGCTTCACTGGCTAATTAGAAATGGTGAGTGTGTTCTTGTGGTTTACAATCAATTTGGATTATCAGCTATATAACTGGACAAGCTATATAAAATACAATCTCTGAAGATTCACTTTGTACAAATTAAGGAAATATATATATATATATATATATATATATATATATCTATATATATATATATATATATATATATATATATATATATATATATATTGGAAATACCCATTTTATTCATGATGGCCGAAAGGCCGAACCATTACAAGTATACCATGAGGCTCAAAATGCCGAAGCCTATACACGTATACTGACAAAAGAAGAGGGAAACAAGGAAGAGTAGAATCAACACGGCTGATCCAAGGAGAGGAGAGAGTTCCAGAATCCCATATGGCCATGATGGCAGAGGGATCTCCTTTTATGGCACTGGCGAATGGTTTCCCAGATTAGTTGGTTGGCGTTGTACTGGCGGCCTTCATATCTAGCCTTGTTTCGATTTTTCCAGAGAACCCACGTGGCAGCCGCAGCGACGATCTGGTAGCCGTGAGATGCCAATGCCCAGGTTGCCATGAGGTGGTAGAAGTTGTCGCCCCCATGAGACAATTGGCAATGCTGGAAGAGAGCTCTCCAGACCTTGAGCTGTAGATCCCCATGAGTGAGGATGTGGTTGAGAGTTTCCGATTGACAATCTGTGCAGCATGTACAAGCGAAATCAAGGCTGAACTCGATGGTGTTGAGAGTGTCATCAGTGGAGAGGATGTTGCGAAGGGCTCTCCAGATGAGGAAGGACCACTTCTTGGGATGCAGGTCTGCCAGAAGGAGGCAATGGTAGGAGATGGAGCCTCATTGTCACGACCCGCATCCACTGTGAGGGTACGAGAACGTAACAACGCCCAGCCTACGCCGCAGTATCGGCGGTAGAATGCTGTCCTAGGTCACAACATCTAACAATATAATTCTAAGCAGTTTATACTCCTCGAATGGGGGTGACATAGCAGAAGTAAACTCAATCACAACTAAGGAAGAAGAAAGCACGATATGATATAGAACTCAAGAAAATACAGATGATCAGATAGTCTAAGATAACATTTCAGCAGATATCCAGAGTACAAGATCTCAGCTACTGAATATGAAAGAATATACAATCCAGATCTCAAAGACAGAAATAAAGTCTATCTACTAGTCTCAAGACAACATAAGTAAGATAAAGCCTAACTAAGCTAGTCTAGGCAGTAGGGTAGAGTCGTCAGCTAGAGCTGTCCCGTAGAAGGTATCCACACAGGCCTCCTCCTCGTCCTCTGTAATATTTTTAACAGGTCCAGTCAGGACAGGAGCGAGTATAATACATCTCAACAGTTCATAGCAGGTTAGAAAATATAATCATGCAGTAAAGTAAGATATAGATACTGAAGGAAATGCAGTATGTAAATAGAGAGAGAGCTGTAATAGAAATATCTACTATAAATAGAGACTAACAGTGGCTAGTGAGTCAGAGTACAATATAGACATGTAAATGGCATAGGAGATTCTGATGCTACACTATGGAAAGATTCTGATGCTATACTACTTGGATAATATTCACATGTCTACTTCTACTCCCCCGTACCCCCAATTAATACACAAGGATCCAACCAGGCTATGTTATGATTCCATGCAAAGGCCCCCGAAGGGTGGTACATGGATGTCCCATAAATGGGGATTCTAGGAGATTCTAGGATACCCAATAAATGGGATAAGGATTCAAGGAAGACTATGTGATCATAAGAGTATATGTCACAAGTGATCAATGAACCAATGAAGGATAGTGATACGCCATGTAAGTGAAACGCACAGAACATGTAGTACCCGATGCTCCCTGAAGGGATAACATCTCAAGAAGGGATCCATATAGTACTAATCCGTATGACCAACGTGACAGTATCAAGTAAAGTAATTTAATGCAGGAAAATAATTCTAAGCAGGATATGAAATGATCAGAGAATATACTCGCCTGTATTTGAGTGTCTGGATGAAATGTACTGTCCGAGGAGAGGTGTATGGCTCCTAATCAGAACAGCACAAGTCACAACAAGTCTAAAATGATAACAAGATGCAATTCAATGCATTCTAGATAAATCTAGGTCAATCTAGGCCAAAGTCAACTCTTGGTCAACCTTGGTCAACCAAGAAGTCAAACTAGGTCAACTATGGTCAAACTAGGTCCGGCAAGTCTAAACTAGGTCAAACAAGCCTATACTAGTCTATTCTAGGTCTAACAAGTCTGACTAGACTCTATACTGACACACAGATACACCCATAGGCTAAGATCCTAGGCCATAGGCTATATCATGCCTATAATCTATATTACATAACACATGACAATATTCAAATCTAAATTACAACACATATTGATATATTATAATCTAATATAGAAATACACATATTGATATGGCTATATAATATAATATAGAATACACTAGCATATAGGCTACCTATATCCATATCACACATACAGAATATGTAAATACCCCATAGCTTTACATTACACATTTACACATAGGCTATTTAACTATTTACCCACATATGTTTATATATATATATATATATTTATATATATATATATATATATATATATATATATATATATATATATATATATATATATATATATATATATATATATATATATATATATATATATAATTACACACATACAAAGATTAGGAAATATCTAGATACATAAATGTGTGTGTGTGTGTATATATATGTGTAGACATGTGTGTGTATATTTGAGATGTATCAATGTGTATGGGTGTCAAGTGTCAGGACAGTAGGGTGAAACAGTGTGCAGGAACATGTATGTGTGTTAGCAGGGAACTGGAAATCAGGTTCACAGGTTTAAATCAACCTAACAGTGAGTACAATTGCAGTAATAAGAGGGCCTGTGTGATATGATAAATTGTGTGCATGTTAACATTGATTGGAATCCATTCAGTAAAATCAATATAGCACAAGAATCAGCTAATCATCTAACCAATTTCTCAGTTCAAATCAGGGAATCACAAACTCATGCTACATTTTTAGTTCAAATCAGGGAATTAATTAACATAGAGTGAGTAACTCAAAACATTCAAGCATTTGGAAAAAATGACAGTTCAGCTCTTCCTGAAACTGACAGAATTTCCAATCAACTCCCAACACATAAACTCCAATATATCATGTATAAATGTGTGTAAGTTATAAATGAAACTGAAATCAACATCTCAGTTAAATTGAATGAGGAATCTCAGGTTAAAGAATTTCAGTGAAATGGAAACCATGAAGTTACAGTTAGGAAGAACTAAATTCTCAGTTAACAGTTAAGGAATCAACATTCATTTAGCTCATGTAGTGTAAAAAGGAAATTAATTCCAGTTATCAGTAAAACATTTCGATACTCATTCGAAAAGGGAAATCAGTGTGGGTTTTCAGAGATTCAATCTCAGGTTTTCAAGAACTAAACCTTCAACTCAGTTCAACAGATTTGAACCAACACATTATCCAAAAAATCCCATTCTCAATTCAAAGTCAAATTTGAAGATAAATTGCATTAACATAAACTAATAATCATGTAGGAGTAAATTACAGCTGAAAACATTACTAGAACAGGAATTTAATTGTTTAAGAAATACTGGAAAAATAGTGTATCAGAAAGGTATCAGAAAACATGCAGAAAACCAAATTCGAATCCAGTTACCCATATCAAACCAATTCTAATATATAAATCTAATCTAATATAGTTTATACAATATATTTAGGATCTAATTAGCAAATAAAATCATGAATTAAACCATTTAAACTGAATTAAAACAAGGAACCAAACTTAGTACACTGATACGCACAATGCACACCCTGTGCACGCACAATATCGTGTCCGACACGACACAAGGGCTCGTGACACTTGACACACGTGGTGTCAGTGGTCGCCCCTTGCTGTGTGTCGAATATTTTGTGTCGAAGTGGCGTGTCCAGCTCGGAATCAGCCCCGAGTAGCAGGGCAAGCAAACAGTGCACGCGCATGAGGTGCACCCACGTGTTCGTGTGTCCTCCGTCACCCGACACGACACGAAAGCCACATCAGGACACTAGAAACACATAAGCGAGATAAAAACCTAATTTCCTATTAAATTAGGTTCCTAAAAATTAATCGAAATGCCCATTAGAATATTTCATCAAACACTTGCACCATAGGACTGATACGTGTCCAAATAGGACACGAAAAGGACACAAAAACTAGGGTTAGCTAGTCTACTATTAGGTTAGTCTAGGGCTTCCTAGATATGCAATAAAAACAATATTCTATGGTGAGGAATAGAATTTACCTACAGGTGTCAAATCCTTCAAAAAAACTCCAAAGAGAGGTGTTCCTCTTGATAGCCAAACTTCTCCAAATTGTCCAAACTCTGAGATTACTCAATAACAGCAGCAAGAAGAATAAAATCAGAACCTATTGCAATTGGTTTGGGTGAAAAAGGAGCTAAAATGCAATTTCTATGGATTTGTGAAGATGGAAACTCACCTCTTTCCAAAGCTTGTGAAATTCTAAGGAGGCTAGCCCTAATGGAGGAGATTATTTATAGGGTGGGAATCCCTAGGATAGGTTGAGTGGCCGGCCACATGTGGATTAGGGCTAGGTTAGGTTCACATGGCTAATGGGTTGGGCTTAGTCATTAATCAATGTTTCAAAATCAGAAGTCATGACTTGTGACCAAAAGCTTTCTATTCTAATCTCTATATTCCTAATTGATTCTAATAACTAGAGTATGGTTAACTTAACTTAACCTAGGGTCTCATAATCTAACCAAGTCCAAACTCAACTAGGGTTAGGTTACCAAGTCAAAGCTAGTCAAAGTCAACCTAGTCAACCTTCATTCAAACAATTCCAAAATAATTTCTAAAAATTCCCATAAATTCAAATAAATTCTAATAAATTCAAATAATCCCAAAAATGACAAAAATACCCTCAAACTAGAAATGATAAACAAAATACCCTAATCTCATGGCTAGGCTCTAGGGTAGACAGTCTCTACGGTTTCACTAGCAACCATAAACATCACCAGTCATGATTTTAAATAGTCTAAAAATAATTAAAAATCACCAAAAATCATAATATGGAATAAATATCAATAAATAATAATTATAATTATAAAATTTCAAAATTACCCTCTTTTGGAAAACTGGGTATTACAATCCTACCCACCTTATAAAAATTTCGTCCTCGAAATTAAAATGTTCCTACTCCTTCTAGGTCGAACCCCCACAATCAAAGTCTCAGAACTTAAATAAAACATACGATTAAAAAAAGATGGCATACAGGGTCATGGCATATGCTGGTAGTGAAGTCCCATCTAGGTATACTAGTCATGCTAACCAAAACGGTCATAGGGTATCAAAACACAAGCAATCTAGGGTGCTAAACTAGAAAAGATACAGAAATAACAATCATCAAGACTGTAAGGCAGTCTACCCTCCTATATGAAAACTGATACTTATCAAAATAAAATATAATAAAGATAACTACCAATTACCTATTAAGGGATACTATTCAAGAAAATTAAAATCAAAAGTTAAAGAATGAAAGTCAATTGCATGGAATCCAATCACAATGTGTATATATAGAGAGTGTGTTAGAGAGGAAAAAACTAGCATTATGTAAATGTTATTTAGTTCGTGTGTGTATGGGTGTATGTGGACATGTTCATATGGTTAGCTAGTAGGCATGTGTATAGGAGGATTTGGGTTTCAAGACAGTAGCTATCAAGTTACACTACTCATGGCATATTGGTTAAACAATCTATAATACACAACCCATTTGCTCATAACATGCATGACTAACCATATATATATATATATATATATATATAAATAGGTAGATATTTAGTTATGTATCTATATACATTATAACATGTATGCATAAACTCTATATATATCTATACAGGTATATGAACATAACATAGAGAGGAAAGGTTAGGTTTACATGGCAGTGTATACTAAGTTAGGGTGTATGTGTCCTTGTACAGGGTATAGCTTAGTATTGAAAGGTTAAATCCAGTTTTAGTTTAGCATTTACATACAAAATCTGAAAATAAGCTAACATTTAAACCAGGGTAATATTAACATAATGCAGTTTCAGATTTTTAGGGATTTGAAATATCACAACTAACTCAATGCTTCCAACACATCCTAACATGATGGAGATGAACCCTAACATACTATCCATACTTTTATTTATGCACACAGTTCAATATTACATATTAAATCTGAAATCGAACTAAACATTTGAAATCAATGTAAAAAATGTAATCATGTATTCAGTTTTAGGATTTTGGAGAAATTCGAACATCAAACCAACCCAATGTTTATCACAACCTAACATGTAAGAATATGAAACCTAACATTATATTCCTTCATACAACAATGTATATAGCTCAAAATATTACATTTAAAAAAATAGCAATTTGAACTAACATTTAAAATCCAGTATTATGGGTTAATATGCACACAGTCTTAGATTTGACAAATTCAAACACAAAACTCAACCAATTTTTTTTGAATTGAAACCCTATGTATAACATACATGTGCAGTGATGTAAACATAACTAATAACATAAAATTTATCTTTAATTTATGAATTTAAACAGAAAAAAGCAGAGAACCAGTCTCTGATACTGTACTGTATCAGAATATTGGGGTTTTGAGAATTTAAACATCAACAACATATTAACATGTATTTAGATAGGTTGGTAATCAAGGTGTAGCATGCATACGTATCAGGCAAGGGTCTGCATACTACCTGTAAAGGTTGATCAAACATGAATGAACTCAACACAAAGAGAACTTAACTGAAATAGAAACTGAACCAAATATAGGCTAAACAACATGTCAATAATCCTATACAACAATGACCTATAGATACTAACCAAACCCATATCCCATATGCCAATACCATCTGTAATCTATCTATATGTATAGACCTCTCAGTCTTAGGTGCAGCTACAACTATACTCAAGGACAGGCTCTAGTCATGGGTGCCTCTCTGGGAAGGATAAGGGAAAATAATAATAAATCATCAGAGCTGTAAGGAATACTAACATCCTATATATAAACTGGTTGGTATTATAAATAACAGGGAAATTATCTACAATAGGTTACTATTCTAATACCAATGCTAACTATCATCTCTAGGGTACAGACACTCTACAAGTCGTCATATCATTTTACTATGAAGATCTACCTAAACAAGCTCTACAAACTAAATATCCCTACTCCTAAGTTATTTACAACAACAGAAGGGTATGATGTTTAAAACCTTCTAAAGATACAATCTGTTAATCATATGCGTCTGTCCAAAATCATGTTGTCCAGAGTCTTCATCATGCTAGTGAGCAACGGCTACGATAATCACAGAGTCCTAGACTAAGGTACGTACCTCTAGGTTCATGGTATTTAAAATTTTTGTATTGCCGCGTGCGACGAAAAAAACCTTAAATTCCCATACCCGAGAAATACATCCAAAATCTGACTACATGTCCTCACTATGCCAACTAACACGACTATAGAAGATTCTAGATCCCATAACTGAGGTAACCTAGCCCATATGATTTTCTCAGAAGAAAAACAAACATAACAAAAGAGCAACATGGCAAAATTAATCAATCAACAAGGAACAGATGGAATCGGAATTCAAGGTAGTTATAAAAGACAATTACGGAAATGGAATCGGGAAGAATGGAACTTGCAGCAAGATCTCCAATGGTCTGCGCATCCTCGACTGTCCTGACGATAGCTCGCCCTACTGGGTTCTTCTGGTCTGCTGCTGATGCTGCATGAACCGCTACTGCTGAGAGAATCAGAAATGACGGGAGAAAGTCTCTGTACAGACAGAGGTGCACCTCCAATGTAGCAGAAACGCCAACCTAAGTCGGTACAACAGAAGCTGCGGTCTCGAGGCCCTGATGAACAGGACGAGAGGTGGCCAGCCTCTCGATAGTATCCCCCGAACCGAAGTGATGAGATCATGTCTCCATAACCATCATGAAGACAGATCAAAACAAGAAACAATTTTTGAGAATGAAGCGAAATTTCAAAGGAGGACAGTTTATATTCAAGGAAAAAACAATAAGCAGCAAATTTAGATAAAAGAGATCTGATAAGGAGTTTTTCCTAATGTGATTGAGTACCTTCAAAATATCCTAATCCTACTGCAGGCTGTAGTGATACTCTAGTTCGAATACCACTACATAAACTCGACCTGCATGGCCACCACTAAAAATGTGTCACAAGTGATCAATAAACCAATGAAGCATAGTGATACGCCATGTAAGTAAAATGCACAGAACATGTAGTACCCGATGGTCCCTGAAGGGATAACATCTCAAGAAGGGATCCATATAGTACTAATCCGTGTGACCAACGTAACAGTATCAAGTAAAGTAATTTAATGCAGAAAAATAATTCTAAGCAGGATATGAAATGATCAGAGAATGTACTCGCCTGTATCTGAGTGTCTGGATGAAATATACTGTCCGAAGAGAGGTGTATGGCTCCTAATCAGAACAGCACAAGTCACAACAAGTCTAAAATGATAACAAGATGCAATTTAATACATTCTAGATGAATCTAGGTCAATCTATGTCACTGCCACTTTTCTAGCTTGAGGGTATTTTGGTCATTTTCAAAATTTTGGAATTATTTTGGGATTATTATTATTAATTATATTTAATATGATTTTTAGTGATTTTTGGTGATTTTTGGTAGAATTGTTTTGACCCTATATTTGACTTTGACTCATGTTGACTAGGAGACTGTCCTATTGGCTAACCTAGGTCAAGACACTTTGGTTAGGTTAAGAAACCCTAGTGTGACCTAAGTTAATTATTTCAAGTTCATTAGAATTGGTTTGGGGTGATTAGGAGCTAGTTTGGCCTAAGAATGGCTTGTGTAGTCACAAGTCAAATCATGACTTGAACCTATTAGGACCCAACCAACTAGCCAAAACCCTAGATCTAAACCCTATGACCAGCCACATGATAGCCCTCCCCTCTATTTATATCCTCCCAAATTTTAGGGCTAGCCTCTTTTCATTAGGGTTCATCAAGTTTTAGAAAGAGGTAAAGTTCCATCCTTACAAATTCATAGAAAATCCAAATTAGGTCCTTTTTCCTTCAAACAAATTCCTATAGGCTCTAAATATTGTTCTCTTGCTGTTGGGATTAAGTTTTGACAGGGAGCACACAATTTGAGGAGTTTTGGTGCTTGGAAGATCCTCTTCTTTGGAGCTTTTTGGAGCTTTGGACACCTATAGGTATAATCTCCATTAATACTCCTTAAATCTTGTAAAAATCATTTTTGGGGTCCCCTAGCCCTCACCCAACTGTAGGGAAGACCAACCCTAGGTTTTGAGCTCGTTTCGTGTCCGTATCGGACACTTATCAGAGCTGTGATGAAGGTGCTCGACGAAATGTCCCAAAGGACTGCTCAATCGAGTTTTCCTAATCTTTTTGAATAGAAAGTTATATCTAAGTGTCGTCTAGGGTTTCCAAGTGTCCTATGATGGTTTGTGAGTCGTGTCGTGTCATGGGGACACGGGAACACGCGTGTGCGGGCGTGCGCGCGCGGCACTGTAGCTCCCCTGCTACTCGGGGGCTACTGCGTGCTGGACACACGTCGTGGACACACGAAAATTGGTCTGTGGTTAGTGGCAATGACTGACACGAGGCTCGTCAAGTTTCACGAGTCCTCGTGTCGTGTCGGACACGTTCTTGGGTGTGCACGGGGAATGGCTGTGTGTGCGTGCGTGTGCAGTGTGTGTTTTGTTATTTAATTCATTTTAAATGTTTCTAACATAGGTATAATGATTGTTTAAGATCCTAAATTTGTTGCCTAAACTCTATTTCATTGGATTGCACTTTGGGAATGGGTTAATGTGGATGTTTGGTTCGAAATGTTGAAGAACATGTAAAAGTCTGATACTGGTTTCCAGTTTTTTTCCCAAACAGTTTAAATCTCTTTTTATTATATGTTTTCATCTGTCAATGACTCCCTACATGTCATATTATATGTTAGATAGGTTTTGGCATTCGAATTTAGCTTGGAGGATTGTGTTTATAGAATTTGACAGTTGTTGGTCCAATGTTCTTCTTAAAACTGTTAGTTTTCCTAAAACTGAGAATGAAGTAATATCTGAGTTCATGCTTGTAAGCCTGTGATGTTTCAACTGAAATCTGAAGTTAATGTTTTAGGACTGGTTGATGTTTGTTTAATTCAAAACTGAGTTCCTTGTTTTGAAATCTGGGATTCATTTCCAGTTATTTACAAAACCTGAGATTAGTTCTCAGTCTTTAAGAAACCTGAGATATGATTATTCCAGTTTGTTCTTTAACTGTTGATGTACAAAATCTGAGATTCTTTTGTTGATAGCTTGTGATTCAATAGTTGGCTGGAATGAGATTTATTCTCAGTTTTCTTACTTGGTTTGAATTCAGTTGTTAGACTGAATGATAATTCTTAAATCTGAGAATGGTAGGAAAACCTGGGTTTGGTTGTGTTCAACTCTTGAAAACCTGAAATGAATTATTAAGTTGTAAATTGATTTCCTTCATTACTTCACTGTGTACAATTGGTTTTATGAACCTGTAAACTGAATGTTAAGTTCAAGTTGAAACTGTCATTACCTATTAAACTGAGTTGATTTGTATGTTCACTGTTAACCCATCTCATGATGTTAAGTTTCCAGTTTTCTTCTCACCCTTTTTAACTGTCAAGTATTGGTTGCCCTCTCTCATTGATTGTTTTGAAATATGTTAACTGTTAATGTAAACCTGGAATTAGTTGGGTTAAACTGAATAGAGAGTGTCTCAAATTCTCTTTTCATTGAACCTGGGAAGGATTTGGTGTTCTGTTTTCAAACCTGGATAGTTAGTCCCTGTTATTCAGTTTCTTCACACACACATGTCCTCTGTAGCTTGACACACACTAGTAGATATTGCCCTTCCTTTCATATGTAATGCATTACATTCTTAGTTATTATTATAGGGTTCCTATATGATTTTGTATATGCAATTTACATTTGAGTTGTTCAGATAGTTCCTATATTAGGTTTGTGTATATATATTCTAGATATATAAATACATGCCTTCCTATAGATGTGTTGTATAATTTAATATATATGGTGAATGTGGTGTTTTGATATGTGTAGTGTATGTATGAGGGTTGTGGTGTCATAGAGTATGATGTGTCATAGACATGTAGTGTTGTAGGCTATAAGGTGTTAGTCAGAGGCATCCTAAATAGGCTATTAGCCATGGTATAATCTAGAGGAGACTTGTTAGAACCTAGAGTAGGTTTGGTGAGACCTAGCTTTGACTATTGACTAAGTTTGACTCTAGGTTGACCAGAGTTGACCAAGAGTTGACTTTGGTCTAGATTGACCTAGTTTTTATGTAGAATGCATTAGATTGCATCATATTATCTTGTAGACTCATAGTGACTCGTACTGTTCTAAATAGGAGCCAGACACCACTCCTCGGACAGTACTTTCATCTCGGACTTTCAGATAGCAGGCGAGTACATTCTCTGATCTTTTCATACCTGTCTGGATATATTCATGCTCTAGATTACTCTACATGATGCTGACACGTATCTTCACGGATTAGTACTATATGGATCCCTTCCTGAGATGTTATCCCTCTACGGGTGCATCGGGTATTTCATGTTCATGTACTTTATCATGTGCATCACGTACTCCTTGTACTCGTATTTAGTTCATGTTTTTACATGTTCTCATGTGCTTCATGTGCTTATCATGTGCTCATATACTACTCCTTCGTGAGTTCACGTATCTTAGCTGTATTCATGTGCTTATGACATAACTTGAACGGATCCTTGTGTATTGATTGCGGCGGGGTTAGTAGAATTGGTTATGTGGACACAATCCCCAGTAGGTATTCATGTGCTCCTTATTTGTATTCATGTGCCCCCAAGCCGTTTACATAACCATATTGTGCTCTAAATCACGTAGTCACTTACAGTCTTTACTATCATGTATCTATTTCCAGTTACAAATATCTCCTGTTTTACTTGTACTTCCTTTCAGCATTTCCTGTATTTTACTCTATTGCAATGATTTATACTCCTAACCTGATATGAACTGTTGAGAGATATGTGCTCGTTCCCGTCCTGACTGGACCTGTTGAAAATATTACAGAGGACGAGGTTGAGGCGTTCTGCCCTACTTATTACGGTGCCACACTAGATGAATGCCCAGACTTGGACCAGCAGCAGGAGCCACTAGCTGTAGATGACACTCCTTTAGATTAGGACTGTCTTTCTATTTGGGATTATTGTACTAGACTTTGAGATATTCTGAGATGTATTTATTTTTAGACACTTAGTTCTGGATTTGTATCTCTGTGATTCTCTGTTCTGGATTTTGTTATCTTTTATTATCTATCTATCTTACCTGTTCTACCTTAGCTGTGATTGAGTTTTATATTCTGTTATGTCACCCCCATTCGGGGAGTATAACTGCTATTACTTTCAGTTGTTAGATGTTGTGACCTAGGATAGCGTTCTACCGCCGACACTGCGGCGTAGGCTGGACGTACCCACGTCTCGTGCCCCTACTCTAGGGTGCGGGTCGTGACACGTTTTTAGTGGTGGCCCATGCAGGTCTAGGATATAAGTGCAGTGGTATTCGAACTAGAATATCGCTGCAGCCTGCAGTAGAAATTAGTGAAATTATTATTTTTTCTTTTCTGAAGGTACTCAATCACACTAGGAAAACTCCTTATCAGATTCCGTATATCTATTTTGCTGCTTATTGTCTTCCCTAGAATTTTAAACTGTCCTCCTTTGATTATTTCAACTCATTCTCAGTAATTGCTTCTTGTTTGATCTGTGTCTCCAGGATGGTTGAGACGCGATCGCATCGTCCCGTGATGGGAGAGGCTGGAGAGGGTCTGCCACTTCTCGTGTCCAGCATCCAGCTCCCGGTGCCACAGGGCCAGTGCAGCCCTCGGAAGTGGGAGTTTCTGCCACTTTTGGAGGAGCACCTCCACCAGTCGGGAGGCCGAGCTTGGTGCTTCCAGAGATCCTTCCCACGCAGCAGCCTCCGCCTGCGGGGATGGTTGATGCTACCCATCTCTTCTCCTTCCTGGTGGAGTCCTCGCACCAGCGCAGTGAGAGGCAGACAGCAGATTTCAGGCAGGGGATTGATGAGGCGCACCAGCTAGTACGCACGACTGTTGAGATGGTGACTGGTCAGGGGGCCCAGCAGCAGCCCCGTCGGAGGAAGAGAGATATACAGGACTTCCAGAAGATGCACCCTCGGGAGTTCTTCGGCACTGAGGGCATTCACGTTGCAGATGACTGGGTTGAGCATATTGAGGAGATTTTTCGACTAGCAGAGATACCAGATCGGCTTCACATTGAGGCAGCGGGCAGCCAGATGCAGGATTTGGCCCGTGCATGGTACCAGACTGATCCCAGAGTAGGAGTGGAGGGCCAGACTTGGGCCCAGTTCAAGGAGCTGTTCAAGGAGCAGTTCTTTCTCGATGTAGCCTTGGGTGGGATCGAGGCACAGTTCGAGGCTCTGGTTCAGGGGAACCAGACGGTGGCAGAGTATGCCGGGGAGTTCTGCCGATTGGCCCGGTTCATTGATGACTTGACGGAGAAGACCAAGGCGAGGAAGTTTCGCCGAGGTCTGATTAGAGAGATTCGGTCGCTGACTAAGAGCGACCGGAATGCTACATTTGCTGAGATTTATTCTGGGGCCATGGCGGCAGAGGACGACCTGGGACTGAGGTAGAAGAGAGGTCGAGACTTTCAGTCAGGCAGTAGCAGTCAGGGGCAGGCCAAGAGGCCTTACTTTCAGCAGCAGCATCAGCAGCAGAGGCCAGTACAGCAGCACCAGCAGCAGAGAGGGCAGCAGGCACCTCGTCAGTTAGTCATTTGTGCCTTCTGCAAGAAGCCGGGGCACATGATCCATGAGTGCAGGAAGAAGCTAGGCAAGTGCCTACTTTGTGGTGCTGGAGATCACCAGTTGAGGGACTGTCCAGGGGCTTTTGGACGGGGACAGCAGGGAGGTGGAGCCAAGGCTCCAGCAGGCCAGCAGAGGGGACCAGCCCTGCAGACCCAGCAGCAGAGGTTCCAGCAGCACCAGCAGCAGGCACGGGGTGGACAGCAGGGGCGAGCTTTCGCCATGGCAGCTGAGGATGCTGAGGTTATCGGAGAGCTGATAGCAGGTTCGGTTCATCTCGACTCCCTTCCAGCATTCGTATTATTTGATTCCGGGGCTTCCCACAGCTTTGTGTCTGTATCGTATGCTATTAGACACAGTTTGATTTCTGAACCATTGCCTAGGACCTGCAAGATCACGACCGGGGTGGGGTCATCCTCGTGAGTGATGTTTGCAGAGGGCGGAGTGTTATATTGGGAGGCCGAGAGTTGGGAGTGAGTTTACTCGTCATGCCATTACCGAACTACGATATAGTATTAGGTATGGACTGGCTGAGTAGACACCACGCCCGTATTGATTGCCGTAGGAGTAGAGTTTTGTTCGAGGTGCCAGGAGAGCCAGAGTTTGAGTACACCCGACGGCAGGCAGAGCAGGACGGCGGAGTCTTCTGTGGAGCATCAGTCGAGGAGCAGGTGGCTTCGCATCCCTTGATCGCAGAGTTTATGGACGTATTTCCAGAGGAGTTGCCAGGGCTTCCATCGGACAGAGATATAGAGTTCTCGATAGACTTGGTTCCCGGTGCGGAACCAATCTTCCAGCATGTCTATCGAGTGAACAACAGCGAGTTGGTGGAGCTGAAGAAGCAAGTGGATGAGCTACAGGACAAGGGCTTCATTCGCTCTAGTTCTTCACCTTGGGGTGTACCGGTACTTTTCGTACCGAAGAAGGATGGGTCGGTACGTATGTGTATCGACTACAGGGCACTCAACAACCTGGCGATCAAGAACAGATACCCACTGCCGCGGATCGATGATCTGTTTGATCAGTTGAGCGGAGCTCGGGTGTTCTCCAAGATTGACTTGAGATCGGGTTATCACCAGGTGAAGGTGAAGAGGGAGGATATCCCCAAGACCGCTTTCAGGACGCGGTACGGACAGTTTGAGTTTTTGGTTATGCCGTTTGGGCTAACCAATGCACCAGCAGTGTTTATGAATCTAATGAACAAGGTGTTCCACCAGTACTTGGACAAGTTCGTGGTGGTGTTCATTGATGATATCTTGATATATTCCAAGACAGAGGAGGAGCACGAGGAGCATCTGCGGATAGTGCTAGGGACTCTCAGGCAGGAGCAGCTTTATGGAAAACTCTCCAAGTGTGAGTTTTTCTTGGACCAGGTGGACTTCTTGGGGCATGTGGTGACTGGAGATGGTATCTCAGTTGACCCCAAGAAGATTGTAGCAGTTGAGGCTTGGAAGGCGCCGACTTCAGTGGCAGAGATCAGGAGTTTCCTGGGGCTGGCAGGATACTATAGGAGATTTGTGCAGGATTTCTCCCGGGTTGCAGAGCCGTTGACACGGTTGACCCGGAAGGATACTGAGTATGTTTGGTCAGAGGAGTGTCAGGCAGCTTTTGATGAGTTGAAGAAGCGGCTTACGACAGCTCCGATTCTGACATTGCCTTCAGGATCAGGTGGTTTCACTATTTATATTGATGCTTCAGGGAAGGGGCTGGGTTACGTCTTGCAGCAGCATGGGAAGGTGATTGCCTATGCTTCCAGGCAATTACGTCCTCATGAGAAGAACTACCCTACCCATGACCTGGAGCTGGCGGCGGTGATTTTTGCTTTGAAGTTATGGAAGCACTATCTATATGGCGAGAGGGTGGAGATCTTCACAGACCATAAGAGCTTGAAGTATGTGTTCACTCAGAAGGAGTTGAACATGAGGCAGCGCAGGTGGCTTGAGCTGATGAAGGACTTTGATATCGCACTCCAGTATCACCCGGGGAAGGCCAACGTGGTTGCCGATGCCTTGAGTAGGTATCCGACAGCCATGTGTTTGACTATGGATCGGCACCTGCTTGCAGATTTGGAGAGTCTTGAGATTGAGGTGATCGTGCCCGGAGTGCAGATGCAGTTATGGGGCTTGCAGATACAGTCAGACTTGATGGACAGGATCAAGGCGGCACAGTTTGATGATGTGGCTCTGCGGAGTATCTGAGAGCAGATCAGTATGGGAGTGCAGGATATTGAGTTCTCACTTGCAGAGGATGGTGCCCTGAGGCACGGTACTAGGTTATGTGTGCCTAGCGGGGAGCTCAGAGAGCAGATTATGCAGAAGGCTCACAGATCGCAGTACTCTATACATCCTGGTGCCAACAAGATGTACAGGGATCTGCGAGAGCATGTCTGGTGGTACGAGATGAAGAGGGACGTGTCCAACTTCGTAGCTAGATGCTTGATCTGTCAGCAGGTCAAGGCTGAGAGACAGAGGCCTGGAGGATTATTGCAGCCGCTGCCCATTCCAGAGTGGAAGTGGGAGCACATTACCATGGACTTTGTATCAGGATTGCCCCGTACACCAGGAGAGAAAGATGCGATTTGGGTCATCGTTGACAGGTTGACCAAATTGGCCTACTTCTTGCCATTCAAGGTGGGTACGTCTACAGAGAGGCTGGCGGAGTTGTATATGAGACAGATAGTCAGGATTCACGGAGTTCCCGTCAGCATAGTCTCAGATCGGGATAGCCGCTTTACTTCCCATTTCTAGAGGAGTCTGCAGACTAGCTTGGGCACTCAGCTCAAGTTCAGTACTGCATACCACCCCCAGACGGACGGACAGTCAGAGAGGACTATTCAGACCCTTGAGGATATGCTGCGGACGTGCGTCCTAGATTTTGGAGGTTCCTGGGAGGATCACCTACATTTAGTAGAGTTTGCTTAAAACAACAGTTTTCAGGCCAGCATTGAGATGTCACCGTTTGAGGCTCTGTACGGGCGTAGGTGTCGTACACCCTTATCTTGGGATGATGTTGGAGAGCGAGCTTTACTGGGACCAGAGATGGTTATTGACGCAGCCGAGAAGGTGAAGCTCATCAGGGACAGACTTCGTGTGGCGCAGGACAGACATCGGCACTGGGCCGATAGCCACCGGAGGCCGCTGGAGTTTGAGGTACAGATTTAGAGTAGGATTAGAATTAGGTTGTATTTAGTTTGTATGATTGATCGTGTTTGATTTTTAGTAACTTGAGACCTTGCTTGTGATTAGGTTGGAGATATGGTTTTTCTGCGGATATCTCTGACTCGTGGTACGATACGTTTTGGTGGAGGTGGGAAGCTTAGCCCGCGCTTCATCGGCCCTTTCGTTATCAGCGGGAGAGTCGGTGACGTGGCATACAGGCTAGATTTGCCACCTGTACTAGTGGGCGTCCACAATATATTCCACGTATCACAGCTGAGACGGTATATGGCTGACCCTAGCCATGTGCTCGATCACTCGGAGATAGAGGTTGGACCTACTCTCAGTTATCCAGAGCAGCCTGTGGAGATTCTGGATCGTCGAGAGAAGGTATTGAGGAACCAGGTGATACCCTTGGTACGCGTCGCATGGAGGCATCATTCTCCAGGAGAGTCTACCTGGGAACGGGAGGATGAGATGCGCGAGCGGTACCCCTATCTTTTTGGACGATGAGGTATACTTTTCTATCCTTCTTCGCAGTTTAGTTTTGCCTTTAATTTCGAGGACGAAATTATTTTAAGGGGGGTAGATTTGTCACTGCCACTTTTCTAGCTTGAGGGTATTTTGGTCATTTTCAAAATTTTGGAATTATTTTGGGATTATTATTATTAATTATATTTAATATAATTTTTAGTGATTTTTGGTGATTTTTGGTAGAATTGTTTTGACCCTATATTTGACTTTGACTCATGTTGACTAGGAGACTGTCCTATTGGCTAACCTAGGTCAAGACACTTTGGTTAGGTTAAAAAACCCTAGTGTGACCTAAGTTAATTATTTCAAGTTCATTAGAATTGGTTTGGGGTGATTAGGAGCTAGTTTGGCCTAAGAATGGCTTGTGTAGTCACAAGTCAAATCATGACTTGAACCTATTAGGACCCAACCAACTAGCCAAAACCCTAGATCTAAACCCTATGACCAGCCACATGACAGCCCTCCCCTCTATTTATATCCTCCCAAATTTTAGGGCTAGCCTCTTTTCATTAGGGTTCATCAAGTTTTAGAAAGAGGTAAAGTTCCATCCTTACAAATTCATAGAAAATCCAAATTAGGTCCTTTTTCCTTCAAAAAATTCCTATAGGCTCTAAATATTGTTCTCTTGCTGTTGGGATTAAGTTTTGACAGGGAGCACACAATTTGAGGAGTTTTGGTGCTTGGGAGATCCTCTTCTTTGGAGCTTTTTGGAGCTTTGGACACCTATAGGTATAATCTCCATTAATACTCCTTAAATCCTGTAAAAATCATTTTTAGGGTCCCCTAGCCCTCACCCAACTGTAGGGAAGACCAACCCTAGGTTTTGAGCTCGTTTCGTGTCCGTATCGGACACTTATCAGAGCTGTGATGAAGGTGCTCGACGAAATGTCCCAAAGGACTGCTCGATCGAGTTTTCCTAATCTTTTTGAATAGAAAGTTAGATCTAAGTGTCGTCTAGGGTTTCCAAGTGTCCTGTGATGGTTTGTGAGTCGTGTCGTGTCGCGGGGACACGGGAATACGCGTGTGCGGGCGTGCGCGTGCGGCACTGTAGCTCCCGTGTTACTCGGGGGCTACTGTGCGCTGGACACGCGTCGTGGACACACGAAAATTGGTCTGTGGTTAGTGGCAATGACTGACACAAGGCTCGTCAAGTTTCACGAGTCCTCGTGTCGTGTCGGACACGTTCTTGGGTGTGCACGGGGAATGGCTGTGTGTGCGTGCGTATGCAGTGTGTGTTTTGTTATTTAATTCGTTTTAAATGTTTCTAACATAGGTATAATGATTGTTTAAGATCCTAAATTTGTTGCCTAAACTCTGTTTCATTGGATTGCACTTTGGGAATGGGTTAATGTGGATGTTTGGTTCGAAATGTTAAAGAACATGTAAAAGTCTGATACTGGTTTCCAGTTTTTTTCCCAAACAGTTTAAATCTCTTTTTATTATATGTTTTCATCTGTCAATGACTCCCTACATGTCATATTATATGTTAGATAGGTTTTGGCATTCGAATTTGGCTTGGGGGATTGTGTTTATAGAATTTGACAGTTGTTGGTCCAATGTTCTTCTTAAAACTGTTAGTTTTCCTAAAACTGAGAATGAAGTAATATCTGAGTTCATGCTTGTAAGCCTGTGATGTTTCAACTGAAATCTGAAGTTAATGTTTTAGGACTGGTTGATGTTTGTTTAATTCAAAACTGAGTTCCTTGTTTTGAAATCTGGGATTCATTTCCAGTTATTTACAAAACCTGAGATTAGTTCTCAGTCTTTAAGAAACCTGAGATATGATTATTCCAGTTTGTTCTTTAACTGTTGATGTACAAAATCTGAGATTCTTTTGTTGATAGCTTGTGATTCAATAGTTGGCTGGAATGAGATTTATTCTCAGTTTTCTTACTTGGTTTGAATTCAGTTGTTAGACTGAATGATAATTCTTAAATCTGAGAATGGTAGGAAAACCTGGGTTTGGTTGTGTTCAACTCTTGAAAACCTGAAATGAATTGTTAAGTTGTAAATTGATTTCCTTCATTACTTCACTGTGTACAATTGGTTTTATGAACCTGTAAACTGAATGTTAAGTTCAAGTTGAAACTGTCATTACCTATTAAACTGAGTTGATTTGTATGTTCACTGTTAACCCATCTCATGATGTTAAGTTTCCAGTTTTCTTCTCACCCTTTTTAACTGTCAAGTATTGGTTGCCCTCTCTCATTGATTGTTTTGAAATATGTTAACTGTTAATGTAAACCTGGAATTAGTTGGGTTAAACTGAATAGAGAGTGTCTCAAATTCTCTTTTCATTGAACCTGGGAAGGATTTGGTGTTCTGTTTTCAAACCTGGATAGTTAGTCCCTGTTATTCAGTTTCTTCACACACACATGTCCTCTAGAGCTTGACACACACTAGTAGATATTGCCCTTCCTTTCATATGTAATGCATTACATTCTTAGTTATTATTATAGGGTTCCTATATATGATTTTGTATATGCAATTTACATTTGAGTTGTTCAGATAGTTCCTATATTAGGTTTGTGTATATATATTCTAGATATATAAATACATGTCTTCCTATAGATGTGTTGTGTAATTTAATATATATGGTGAATGTGGTGTTTTGATATGTGTAGTGTATGTATGAGGGTTGTGGTGTCATAGAGTATGATGTGTCATAGACATGTAGTGTTGTAGGCTATAAGGTGTTAGTCAGAGGCATCCTAAATAGGCTATTAGCCATAGTATAATTTAGAGGAGACTTGTTAGAACCTAGAGTAGGTTTGGTGAGACCTAGCTTTGACTATTGACTAAGTTTGACTCTAGGTTGACCAGAGTTGACCAAGAGTTGACTTTGGTCTAGATTGACCTAGTTTTCATGTAGAATGCATTAGATTGCATCATATTATCTTGTAGACTCATAGTGACTCGTACTGTTCTAAATAGGAGCCAGACACCACTCCTCGGACAGTACTTTCATCTCGGACTTTCAGATAGCAGGCGAGTACATTCTCTGATCTTTTCATACCTGTCTGGATATATTCATGCTCTAGATTACTCTACATGATGCTGACACGTATCTTCACGGATTAGTACTATATGGATCCCTTCGTGAGATGTTATCCCTCTACGGGTGCATCGGGTATTTCATGTTCATGTACTTTATCATGTGCATCACGTACTCCTTGTACTCGTATTTAGTTCATGTTTTTACATGTTCTCATGTGCTTCATGTGCTTATCATGTGCTCATGTACTACTCCTTCGTGAGTTCACGTATCTTAGCTGTATTCATGTGCTTATGACATAACTTGAACGGATCCTTGTGTACTGATTGGGGCGGGGTGAGTAGAATTGGTTATGTGGACACAATCTCCAGTAGGTATTCATGTGCTCCTTATTTGTATTCATGTGCCCCCAAGACGTTTACATAACCATATTGTGCTCTAAATCACGTAGTCACTTACAGTCTTTACTATCATGTATCTATTTCCAGTTACAAATATCTCCTGTTTTACTTGTACTTTCTTTCAGCATTTCTTGTATTTTACTCTATTACAATGATTTATACTCCTAACCTGATATGAACTGTTGAGAGATATGTGCTCGTTTCCGTCTTGACTGGACCTGTTGAAAATATTACAGAGGACGAGGCTGAGGCGTTCTGCCCTACTTATTACGGTGCCACACTAGATGAATGCCCAGACTTGGACCAGCAGCAGGAGCCACTAGCTGTAGATGACACTCCTTTAGATTAGGACTGTCTTTCTATTTGGGATTATTGTACTAGACTTTGAGATATTCTGAGATGTATTTATTTTTAGACACTTAGTTCTGGATTTGTATCTCTGTGATTCTCTGTTCTGGATTTTGTTATCTTTTATTATCTATCTATCTTACCTGTTCTACCTTAGCTGTGATTGAGTTTTATATTCTGTTATGTCACCCCCATTCGGGGAGTATAACTGCTATTACTTTCAGTTGTTAGATGTTGTGACCTAGGACAGTGTTCTACCGCCGACACTGCGGCATAGGCTGGACGTACCCACGTCTCGTGCCCCTACTCTAGGGTGCGGGTCGTGACAATCTAGGCCAAAGTCAACTCTTGGTCAACCTTGGTCAACCAAGAAGTCAAACTAGGTTAACTACGGTCAAACTAGGTCTGACAAGTCTAAACTAGGTCAAACAAGCCTATACTAGTCTATTCTAGGTCTAACAAGTCTGACTAGACTCTATACTGACACACAGATACACCCATAGGCTAAGAGCCTAGGCCATAGGCTATATCATGCCTATAGTCTATATTACATAACACATGACAATATTCAAATCTAAATTATAACACATATTGATATATTATAATCTAATATAGAAATACACATATTGATATGGCTATATATTATAATATAGAATACACTAGCATATAGGCTACCTATATCCATATCACACATACAGAATATGTAAATACCTCATGGCTTTGCATTACATATTTACACATAGGCTAATTAACTATTTACCCACATATGTTTATATATATATATAATTACACACATACATAGATTAGAAAATATCTAGATACATAAATGTGTGTGTGTGTATATATATGTGTAGACATGTGTGTGTGTATATTTGAGATGTATCAATGTGTGTGGGTGTCAAGTGTCAGGACAGTAGGGTGAAACAGTGTGCAGGAACATGTATGTGTGTTAGCAGGGAACTGGAAATCAGGTTCACAGGTTTAAATCAACCTAACAGTGAGTACAATTGCAGTAATAAGAGGGCCTATGTGATATGATAAATTGTGTGCATGCTAACATTGATTGGAATCCAATCAGTGAAATCAATATAGCATAGGAATCAGCTAATCATCTAACCAATTTCTCAGTTCAAATCAGGAAATCACAAACTCATGCTACATTTTCAGTTCAAATCAGGGAATCAATTAACATAGAGTGAGTAACTCAAAATATTCAAGCATTTGGAAAAAAATGACAGTTCAGCCCTTCCTGAAACTGACAGAATTTCCAATCAACTCCCAACACATAAACTCCAATATATCATATATAAATGTGTGTAAGTTATAAATGAAACTGAAATCAACATCTCAGTTAAATTGAATGAGGAATCTCAGGTTAAAGAATTTCAGTGAAATGGAAACCATGAAGTTACAGTTAGGAAGAACTAAATTCTCAGTTAACAGTTAAGGAATCAACATTCATTTAGCTCATGTAGTGTAAAAAGGAAATTAATTCCAGTTATCAGTAAAACATTTTGATACTCATTCGAAAAGGGAAATCAGTGAGGGTTTTTAGAGATTCAATCTCAGGTTTTCAAGAACTAAACCTTCAACTCAGTTCAGCAGATTTCGAACCAACACATTATCCAAAAAATCCCATTCTCAATTCAAAGTAAAATTTGAAGATAAATTGCATTAACATAAACTAATAATCATGTAGGAGTAAATTACAGCTGAAAACATTACTAAAACAGGAATTTAATTATCTAAGAAATACTGGAAAAATAGTGTATCAGGAAGGTAGCAGAAAACATGCAGAAAACTAAATTCAAATCCAGTTACCCATATCAAACCAATTCTAATATGTAAATATAATCTAATATAGTTTATACAATATATTTAGGATCTAATTAGCAAATAAAATCATGAATTAAACCATTTAAATTGAATTAAAACAAGGAACCAAACTTAGTACACTGATACGCACAGTGCACACCCTGTGCACGCGTAATATCATATCCGACACGACATAAGGGCTCATGACACTTGACACATGTGGTGTCAGTGGTTGCCCCTTGGTGTGTGTCAAATATTTCTTGTCGAAGTGGCGTGTCCAGCTCGGAATCAGCCCCGAGTAGCAGGGCAAGCAAATAGTGTGCGCACGTGAGGTGCACCCGCGTGTTCGTGTGTCCCCCACGACCCGACACGACATAAAAACCACATCAGGACACTAGAAACACTAGGTTCCTAAAAATCAATCGAAATGCCCTTTTGGGCATTTCATCAAACACTTGCACCATAGGACTGATACGACACGAAACGGACACAAAAACTTGGGTTATCTAGTCCTACTGTTAGGTTAGGCCTAGGGCTTCCTAGATATGCAATAAAAACAACATTCTATGGTAAGGAATAGAATTTACCTACAGGTGTCAAATCCTTCAAAAAAACTCCAAAGATATGTGTTCCTCTTGATTGCCAAACTTCTCCAAATTGTCCAAACTCTGAGATTACTCAATAACAGCAGCAAGAAGAATAAAATCAGAACCAATTGCAATTGGTTTGGGTGAAAAAGGAGCTAAAATAGAATTTTTATGGATTTATGAAGATGGAAACTCACCTCTTTCCAAAGCTTGTGAAATTCTAAGGAGGCTAGCCCTAATGGAGGAGATTATTTATAGGATGGAAATCCCTAGGATAGGTTGAGTGGCCGGCCACATGTGGATTAGGGCTAGGTTAGGTTCACATGGCTAATGGGTTGGGCTTAGTCATTAATCAATGTTTCAAAATCACAAGTCATGACTTGTGACCAAAAGCTTTCTATTCTAATCTCTATATTCCTAATTGATTCTAATAACTAGAGTATGGTTAAATTAACTTAACCTAGGGTCTCATAATCTAACCAAGTCCAAACTCAACTAGGATTAGGTTACCAAGTCAAAGCTAGTCAAAGTCAACCTAGTCAACCTTCATTCAAACAATTCCAAAATAATTTCTAAAAATTCCCATAAATTCAACTAAATTCTAATAAATTCAAATAACCCCAAAATGACAAAAATACCCTCAAACTAGAAATGATAAACAAAATACCCTAATCTTATGGCTAGGCTCTAGGGTAGACAGTCTCTACGGTTTCACTAGTAACTACAAACATCACAAGTCATGATTTTAAATAGTCTAAAAATAATTAAAAATTACCAAAAATCATAATATAGAATAAATATCAATAAATAATAATTATAATTATAAAATTTCAAAATTACCCTCTTCTGGAAAACTGGGTGTTACACTCATTGCCTAAGATCACTCTTCTGGCCGACTTAACCGAGAAAGCTCCGTTAACATCTGGCGACCACTCGAGCTTATCAGCATCTGGTCCGATCTTTACTCTGCTACGGCGAATGAAATCGACCGCCTCAGACCCGGCCCAAACCCGGATTTTGATCCAATTCCAGGTGTTATTAGGAAGGTCCCATAATTCCTTGATAGTATTGTTCCTGGGGGAAGCAAAAATGTTGGGCAGCAAGATATCGCCGACCCAGCGCTCCAGGAATGGCAATGCTTCGCCGTTGCCCACCTTAAGGTGAATCGCTGGTTCGGCTAGGGACCGTCTGATGAGAATGCGTCGCCATGCCGCGGAGGATCTGCTGTTCGCGATGGCCGTCGACGGGTGGATGTGTTTGAAGTATTTGGCCTTCATGAAGCTGGACCATAAGTTCTTACTCGTGCGAAGCATCCACCACAATTTTATTGAGAAAACATTAACGATGTGGAAAGGTTTAGTGAATCCCAGGCCCCCCTCATCTGTAGTACGAGCTATAGTATCCCAGCTGGACCAATGGTTCTTGTCGTGACCGCCGTTGTGTCCCCAGATAAAGTTGCTGAAGATGCTTTCGATGTAAGAAAGAACTTTCTTGGGAGGGGAGCAGACAGCTAGGGTGTAAATGAGAATGGAAGAGAGGACATGTTTGATGAGGATCATCTTGCCTCCGGGGGAAAGCATGGCGTTGTGCCAGCCTTCGAGCTTCTTCCTGATGCGAGTGATCAGGTTTTCGAAAATCCCGGCGTTAGATCTACCGTAGACGAGGGAACATCCCAGGTAGTGGAATGGAGGATGCTGGATGGAAAATGAGGTGGTGGTAGCGATGCTCGCTGCTTGCTCTCTCTTGAGTAAGAACTATATATATATATATATATATATATATATATATATATATATATATATATATATATATATATATATATATATATATATATATATATATATGAACCCGTGTTGCAGGGACATGTAAGAATATAGCCATCACATATAAGGCTTTGATTTTGGTGTGCTAATGTCTGATAGGTATCCGACAATATGTGATACAAATGGCAATGATTTTCTGAGTTTGTGGCTCCTAAATTATATATCAACATTTCGATGCAAAGTATGATATTATAGTCCATATCTCAACTTTTTCGTTCTTTCTTACTGTAACCTTTTTCTCTTCACACAGTTAAAATAATCATGTTCCCAAGCTGATACCACGGGTTCAGCTACATGAATTCTTTTCTTCCATTCTGCTCTGTCGAGGGCCATTTTACCACTCAAACTTTAGCAAATACTACATCCTATTTCACAACCAAAATCCAAGCTCTGTATATCGGAAGGGAAGGAAGTCTGAAATCAAAAGTTACTATCTCAGACCTTTCACGGAAAAACAGTAGTACGAAGGGGGATCTGTTTGCATCTTGGGGACACCAAACATGATCAGAGTTCAAAGTAAATTATCTAATCTTTAAGTTCATCTGTTGATTGAATATTATGGCTATGCTGGATGACTTTAGAGTTCTTTTGCAGGAAGGGCATCCATTTTCTTCAAGTTCTTGGATGGGGGCTAGATTATTTCATAACTTGCAGTCTTGAGGGGGAGCAAGCGATAAGAAACGTATTAGATGGACTCACGAACTTCACGAGCAGTTTGTAGATGATGTTAACAATCTCGGAGGGCCAACTAGCGAGTCGTGACAAGTCCCCTGAGTTATTTGAGGTAGCTCTGAGTATGTTCTAATGCCAATTGCTTATGAAGTGCAGAAGCAACTCCAAAAGGGATTATAAAATTAATGAAATCTCCAGGGTTGACAGTTTTGCACATCAAGAGTCACTTACAGGTGAGGCATGGGATTGGTATTTCCATTCCAGCATATTTTCTCTTACTGATTCTGTCTGAGCTGGTTCTATGTTTTTAGAAGTATCGAAGTGCTAAGTGCATCACAAGCAGCTACGAAGGTATAAAACCATCTCATGCAGTAAATTTTCTTCTTCTTCTTCTTCCTTTTTTTTATTGCTGTAGGTTCATGGTTTGCAACATCTTCAAGTAGAACAAAACTAAGCATAAATCAACAATAATTGGCTTGAGATTGATCATTTGAAGAGAAGAATACTAAGCAGATAAATCAAAGAAGATCCGTACGAAAAATCAATATTATACCTAGCCATTTTCAAGGGCAACCAAGGATAATACTGCTCATTTACTATTGTACATGTCACAAGGATAATACTGCTCTTCATGTTCGTTGCAGGAATTCAAGTTTGTCTTGGCTCCTTAATTAACTTCAACAAAATTGATGAGACTTAAAAAGGATGATCCACTGGAGAGGTTACATAAAAAGGCTATAAAATTTTGTTTAAAGAACTGCTGCTTATTGAAGGTACCAAATGGTGGCCTTTTCCAGTTGTCCTTACACAATTACTATTACCTATAGATTATTCTAGCGTGTTTAAGTCGATAGAAATTTGTTGAATCTTTTGAACTCTCTATCAATTATTACAGAATAGCTCATGAAGTCTATGGAACCTTCTAAAGCCATTCACAATTTTGGATCTTCATTTCGATCTACTTTGTGTTATAGACTACTAGGAGAAGATAGCTATGAAAATTTTGGTCTTCGTCTAGAGTAAGCGGAATTTAGGCAAACATTTATCTGCCATTTCGACTTGATGATAGCTATAACTATGAAGTTCCAATTTATTCACAATTAGACAGTCGAACTGATTGAGATAGTTTAATTATGGGGTAACCTGCTTAGGTAGTTAGCATCAACTGATTGAGATAGCTATGAAATCTATGTTTGCTGCAGTTGATTTCATAAGCAAAGAGATGTCAACAGTAATTGATACAATATTAACCCGTTAGCAGAACCCATTCTAATGGGAGAAGTCTTGGATGATAGATGATGATGACACTATAAACCCTTTAATTCTAGTGATAGTAAGTCTGGAAAATGAAAGAAATTTCTGAAGTAGTTGTGCTAACTAGCTATCCAGGAACTTTAGAATATATAATTGTCTACTGATTGAAATTGGAGTAATGAGGCTGTCTGCATGTATCTATAGAAGCAATTGTCTCTCCTTGGAAAAATATAAAGACATGCAATTTCGAATGAATAACAGTCATCATGCTTTACATGAGTCACCTTCTGGTGGTCCAAGTATAGCTCAATTGTCGACTTATTTCTTCTTGTTCTTGTTCATGAATATATGATCTTGTTTGAACTTATTTTTTATATAATAATTATTTTCTTCTCAATTTTGTGTAGGTTGGCATATAAATTTTTGATGGTTGTGGATAGCTAGAAGGAAAGAGGCGATCGAGCTATTTTTTGGCCCACATATATTTTGTAAATAAAATGGTTTATTTTGGACTACTAGGCGTACTACTTTTTGTACACCTTGAATATTTTAATGACAACTACTTTTTGTACATCTTGAATGTTTTAATGAAACATGTTCATATTTTGGCAAACCTTTTATATATCTTGATTGATCGAAATGAAAGTTGCGATTGAAATTGTTGAAATCAAAATTAGGATTTAGCATAAATTTCTATAGTTAATTGTATGTGATGTAAAATAGGTTATTCAGATATGAAATTCTGTAGTAGATTTATAGCATTCAAAACGTCTAAATGTAATAGCGTTTCCAAAATTGTTGGTCGCTATCACAAAAGCATATGACGAACGCTATAATAAATCAAACCATCTACAGCGTTCATGAATGCTATCATTCATCAGCATCATTCTTGAATATTATAAACCATTCACAGCATTCATGAATGCTATAATCCATCTACAGCATTCACGTACGCTATAAAGCATCCACAATATTCACAAACGCTATAAACAATCTACAGCACTCACGAACGCTATAAACCATCTACAACATTCAAGAACACTATAATGTTATGGCGTTCACAAGCCTTGATATACTATAGCATGGGAAATTATAGCGGACATAATACGCTATAGAAGGCTTTCTATAGTGTTTTGCGTATGCTATTGTAGGCCATATTTATTGTAGTGCGCACATGTAATCAGGATGACGATTGTACATCCACGAACAATTTTGCAGGCAGTAATTCAGCTCCATATCCATTTGAGGATAATTATGTAAGATAGATACATGCACATCGTTGAAACACATACATATGAATGTATCTATCCTCTTTATCACATAGGGACTAATATTTTTATATTGAGATAAGTCTAGTATGTTACCCTGATAGAAAATAGTTCATGTGTTATGGTACCTCTAGTGTAGGTGTCCGGATATCTAAATCGAATTACATAAAGTGGAATAGGACATCATGAGGATATCATACATACCAATCTGAACTAAAGGTAATGAGAAGTATAACTGGTACAAAAAATTTATCAGTACACAATGTGAAAAGGTAAGTAACTAAAGATTTGTACATTAGCCCATATACTAGCTAAATGACTGAACAACATATATTAAGGATTTAGATCCCAAAAGTATATTGGACAGAACAACATCAAGTAAAGTCATTACTTTAAAATGGTCAGGACAATCTAGGAAAGATTGAATATATGCTCATGATCCCAATCAACATAGGGATAGAACCACATTTAGTCTGATAGTACAGGAAATGAAGGACAATGTGAAGTTAATCCAACTGATGCCAACATTCAAGGCTCTGATACTGAAGTTTTTAGGGTATCAGTCGACTGCTACCATCTAGGGTGCCTAATACAAAAAGGATTGAAACATAATGAAGTTAGGATACAGCCAAAATACTACTAAAGCAAGTTAGGACTGAACAACATCTAACCACCGATACCAAGTGTCACCATAACATCTGATACTAGCAATGGCCAAACTCAGAAAGGGATTGTTCATTAGCCTATCCATTAGTTACATAACTGAACTGAAACATAGGTAAAGAATTGACTAATGTCTAAGCTAAGGACAGGATATGCATCTCTGATACACGAGGGTATCAGTAATGTAAGGAAAACAGATGTGGTACAAGTTGTGACTCAAGTAAGGATGCAGAACATGCATCTACTAGGCTCGACTGAAACCTATAGCAGGATTGAGCTACTGTGCACTTAGGGGGTTGTAAGCTGTGATATCTAGTCAAAATTACATATCAAATCCAACTGACTGCACAAGCTAGCAAAACAGTAATCAACAAAGGGCATCACCATGAACCTGAGCCTCCTCATGTCCAAATTACATATCAAATCCAACCCAAATAACAAGATATAACCCACACTATAATTACAGTATATTCAACATAATTAACTAATTATAACTGAAATTAAAGCAACAAAAGCCCTAAGAGTCAAAGTGTAACATACTAGACTTATCTCAATATAACAACTAGAAAGGAAATTTAATTTAATTTAAATAAAGGAAAAGTATCGTGTCCGAAAGAGGGAGATGTCACGACCCAATCCTAAATTGTTGGGTCGAATCGGATCATGTCCTGCCTGCACCATTGTGAGACGACGACAGTAAGCTGTTTCTAGTTGCAAGAATCTTCAACAACAACTATACATTTGTCACAACACGAATATACGAAAATTTTAAAACTTTTAATATTCAACAAAGAGAAGTACAACAGGAAAAAAAATTACTGAAATAAAATACTAAATTTAAAATCTACAAACTCTAACACAATAAAACTAGATAACTGAAAAACAACTAGCTAAACGGTCGGCTCATCGGCCTCTAGTTCTGCGTCCTCCAAGGGGGACTCTGGCAACACCACAGGATATAACACCGGGTCATAGTAGCTATTGTACAATAGCTCAGCATCATCAACATCACCTATTGGGGGGATCCAGTCAGAAAAGGAGCAAGTACGAGTACATATCCGACATTCTAAGTAATAATGGAAAGATGTAATTTTAAACAGTTGAAATACTGTGAACAATATTTTCCAGCAATTTTCAGCAATTCAGTATTTGAAACAATGTGATTTGAATAGGTAACATCTATGACCGGCTTGGGTTGTACAATAGCATCCTAGTAATGCGATACAGCTTATCCCCGTGTGTAAGAGGGATATGCTCGCGCAATAATGCAATATGAGGGTATTGGTCATAAATGCTACACTACTCCCCCAATATCCCCACAATCAATAATCGAGCTCAAGAAGAGAGTTTCGTGTAGCAATGTGGTTTAAGCATGCAACATGACAATTACTAATTAAAATGCAAGAAAATATAACCGTAACTTGCCTTTGTTTAATGACCGGAACAGGATGTCAGTGTTGGAAAGGAAGTCAAGTACGTCCTCAAAATCCTACAGTTGAGAATCCTGACTTAGAAACATAGATGAGCCAAATCTAGGTGTACTAGTTGCAATTTCTAGAAATAGACCCTAGTCAGGTTTAAGTTATTTAATTAATCTATCGAAATCTTTCTAACGTCGTAAACTATATTTGCTATCAATTTACAGAATAACCGATTAGTGATTTAATTGGAGAAAATGACAATTACAGATTAATTGGCAAAACTTTGTATTTTAATAATAAAAAATAAATTTTCTTTAAATGATTAAAACATGAACTTGTTAATTTACTAGTAATTTATTTACTTTAATTAAATGTAAGAAATCCTTATTAATTTATACAAAATAATTATACCCAATTATAATTATGCGCCTAGCTACGCCATCAACAAAACCTAGAAAATAAAGTAGAAATTCTATACTACACAATTACAGGGCTACAGAAAACAAAGGAAAACTTTCATTATGTCCTTACAACAAATTAATTAAATTAATTTAAATGCTGAGGCGAGCTCTGAGTGCCGTGAAGCGGTCCAAACAAAAGGCCAAGGTCTTGCACCCAAAATACTAAAGGCCAGTATCCAGTTCTAAAATAAAATATAATAAAATATAATTTATAGAAAACGGGCGTCTCAGACTTGGTCATGCAATCTCATGTTGTTGGCTAACGCCTCAACGTACAAGAAGTCCTGTAGCGTTTGTGTTTCGCCGAGGCTTATCCAACCGATACGGTCGTCGCCTAACGGGGATATAGAAAACTCACAAAAATCCGACACTTAAAGCCAATCAAAACCGATTTTGTAAACCGTTTGCAAAGACCAAAATTTGAAAATAGATTTCAATTTACCAATTTACTAAACTTAATTAAAAACTTCTATTTTGAAAACTTTTTCGAAAATTTGGGCAACATCTCCTTTGTAACTAGGACAACCTAGCCACGAGGAGGTACCGAAACCCACACCAAGTAAATATCCCAAACCAAGAAAACAATAACCCACAGCATATGAAATGAGAACCACTCCAAAGAATTAATCTACAGCACTCACACATACAAAATGAAAACCATTCCTAAAGAATTAATCCACAGAACTAAATCCGAACCCAAGTAATGACTACAGCAACTCTAATACTAAACCCAAAGGAAACATTAAGCCAATTGGTATATTAAACCAAGAAAACATAAACCACAGAACTAAATCTGAGCCTAAAACGGCACGTACCCCTTACGTAACACCAATAAAGCCGATCCCTATGACGGGGTCAGGACCGCGTCATCGACTAACTACGGAAGGGACACAGGGGCACGGGATTATACCTCGGGTGCTCGGCTAGAGCTCTCAGATGTAAAAATAGAAGAAAGAATCCGTGCGGACATCGGGATTGGCTCGGGACAGCACGCACGGGAATGCGAAACTGCAGAATCGACGCACGGGGAAAAATACGGACATCGGGTAATAGCAGCGGGGCACGGGGCCCGCGAGGGAACAGCGGCACCAGAGATCCTGTCGCAGGGAGATGGCGACCGGCTGGACGGCCACTGGGGAGCGTCGGGGTTGGGCGACCGGCGGGCGGCCACTGGCGGCCTGGCGGGATCGGCGGCGGTGGTCCGGAAGCGCGGTCGGGTTCGGTCGCGGGAAGGGCGCCGGAGTAGGAAAGAATGAAGGGGTGATGGTGCTGGTTTAAGTTTTTTTGGTGAAGGAAATAAAATGGTGATGGTGGCAGTTAAGATTTTAGGGGAGTGGCAGAGCCCGCTCCCGAATAATCGGACACGAGTCGGACACACCCAGCCTTCATCGTTGGACATGATAAAGTAAGCTGTACCAATATAGGGAAATCTAACCAGATAATCACGAACAAGTATGAAATCACAGCATCTATAAATGTATCCCAAATCCAGAGTAAAGTACAAGTCTCAGAATTTATTACATTCAAGCAAAATGAAAGATAGAGTCTACTAGTCTCAAATAAAAGAAAAAATGTAAAGTGCTAATGTAAGCCCACTTCCCAAAATTTTTATTTTTTATTTTATTTGTTTATGATTAATTTTATGGTCATTACGAGTCATGCAAAAGCTTGCAGGTGAGTTATGACCATCTTGTGGTCACATGACCTCTAGGTAGGGTAATTATGCATTTTATAGCTATAATATATTTTATTATAATTTTTAGACATTTTTAGATATTTATATATTGAAGATATATTTATTTTATTGACTTTCGTGAATTACTACATGACCATTTGGGACTAATATGAGACTAAATATTTTTATTTTGACTCTCGGGGGTTAATTATAATTTCTATAATTTTCTACGATTTTTCTAGAATTTTTAGATATTTATTTGGAATTATTTGGAGTTAAATTGATTTTTAAAACAGTTTTCTGAATTTAAAAACACTGTCCGTGCACAGTCAGCGCAGGCTGGCCCACCCGTCAGCCACCCGCTAAAAGCAGGCGGGCCCAGTTGTCAGCAATCGATCGCTGACTCAGCCCCTATTTAATGAGTCGGCTCCATAGCCGACTCCTATTCGGCTTAGTTGAAACTGGGCCAATATCTGGCCATTCGTTTTGAGCGGGACCGTGGAGATCATGCCACGTGTCCCTAGCCGCTCACCAACCCCCGAGTCGTTCTCTCTTTATATATATATATATATATATATATATATATATATATATATATATATATATATATATATATATATATATATATTCTATTTCGGTTTTAGAGAAACCCTAGTTATTTTGTTGGCCGACTTTGTGGAGTTTGATCCCGGTGATCCCCCAAATTCTCGAGGTAATTTCTGCCAACCCCGACCTCCTCTTGGTGTGCCATTTTTTTGTTGGATTTGTATTAAGGTAATCTCTCTAAATATGTAATTTATTTTCATAGATTATGAACCTAAATTTTTGGAAAATTTGTAGAGTGTCGGTTGTCCGAAACTTGACACGTATCATTGTTTTCGGGATTTTGAGAGAACCAGAAATCGAAATCATGAACTGTTTGAAGTTTCGAAAAGCTAACACAGAGATATGCGACATATATTTTTCCAGAAATTATTTTGTTCATTTAATATTTTAGTTTTTCTGTTGAACTCAGAACTGATCGGTTGATCCCCGTTTTGGTCACGATTAGCCATAATGGCGATATCTTTTGACCAAAGCATAATTTTGTGGCACGGTCAATTCCAGCACACTCGTGGAGCTAAAATATACCAAGGTGCACTTTCAAAATCTAGAGTTTATAGCATTTGACTAAGAAGTCAACGACACGTCTCGATTTGCGTGCCATAGTTTCCAAAATTGAGAAATACGACTTTTGATGGCCAAACTTGCATGTTTAGATTATATTCAGATTATTATTAGGTTTTAATTGAATTATTACAGAATTATTTATTATTAGATTAGTAACCTAACTAGCTACTATTTAGAACTAGAACATTAGAATTGATTTGTGGTTTTCGTGCACTGTTCGTGGTGCGATGTGTGTTATAGGTTGACAGCTTATAGATCGGCATCCCCTCATCCTCAGCTTGTGACTACGGTTTGTACAAGAATTAAGGCAAGTACAGTATTGCATTTATATTTTAGTTCATTATAATGTTTACTCCATAGTTTCTCGTTTGATATCCCATTGAGTCATTGCTTGATATTCCATTGAGACACAATTGTGACACGGTAGTTATCGTATCCTTCTTAGTGTATCATTGATCATTATTGATTGTTAGAGAGTCGGGAGGGGAAATACTCGGTAAATACATGAACAAATTCAATTACCGTTACCGAATGATAGCTAAGTCATACATACCCACGTATGAGTTAGCCGTACCAATTACTTAATGATAGTCATTGTATGATGTGCCGTATTAGCCCAGCCGTTCACGTATTTGAAGGTATTTCACTCACATAGTGGTTTTTATTTTTCTTTTATCTAGTCCATTACCTTGTCAGTTCATATCCTGCTAGTTTATATCTTGCCAGTTTATATCTTGTTAGATCACGTCTTGCCAGTTTACTTTTGCCACTTTATTTCCTGTTAGTTCTTGTCTTGCTAGTTCTTTTTATATTCTTTACCTTCATGATTTCTCGCTTGTTCTAACTTATTTTGGACTAACAACATTAATTACAATATGGTTGTACTCTGCTTCTTTTCTGACTGGATCGTTATTATAGGTGAGGATGACGTGTCTACTTTTGCGCTATGGACTATACGAGGGGAAGATAGAGACTCGAAGGCTAAACCATAGAAGACTAGTTAGTTGTGTGGTAGTTTTCTATAAATGTAAAAGCTTACATTCTTTTTCAAATGTAAAACTTCTATATTTTGTAAAGTTGATTTAGTTGTTGTGAATGAACAGTTAGTATTTATGAGCACTTTATTTATTGCGGGCTAGACAGCGTACTACCGCCGATACCGCGGCGTAGGCTGGGCTTGGACACGTCCCATATCCAAAAAGCGGGTACGGGTCGTGACAAGTTTTTATGGTAGCCCATGCAGGTCAGTCTTCGCAAATTGTGCAAACTTATGGTAGTACCAATATTAGTCGTACTACTACAAGCCTGCGACTAGGAAAATGCTCATTCACAACTAGGACTAATTTAATTTTAGGAGAATGAATAGGACTAGGAGTCCCTTATTTAATTTGACCCCTGGATAGTTAAGATAGTTGAATAGGCCATGTGATTTAGCTAATGATTTATTGAAGTCTCGGTATAGATAAATCGAAGAATTTTTTTAAAAGAATATGTTATTTTGTTTTGACATGTTGGTAGGATCTAAGGTGGGTAGAATATACGTTTTGTAAGTTAGGACTTCGTAGAATTCAATTCCTAATTTTGATCATTTTTTGTGCCATTTAATCTTTTGCCTTATCTAAACCTCGTTTTATTTTCAAAACTATTTTACGATCATTTTATTTTTGATTCATAATCTTGGTTCAATTATCTATATATTAATTCAAGTCGTCTTCGTTCATTTTGTGATCGTTTTGTTTTCAAAAATGATACTTTTACTCAAGGACAGATACTTATATTTTCTTATCATGATCGACTTATTTGAATTTTTTGAAGTTCCTTTGAAATTCTTATGGATATAGTTGAAATAATTTTTGATGACTTGCAATGGTAAGGCAGATGCGCACTGTCCCCATTTATTTGAATTATGGAGACTGCGGGTTCACTGCAGTCAGAAGCGCACTGGCGTAACATGATCCCTAAGTTGAAATAAATTCAAGTATGCGTAGTTTGTTGAATATTACTAAAACTATATCCTAGTTGTATTATTGATCTTTTGATTTATTATGCCAATATTGGGTAGAGTTGATAAAGTGTTCGATAACATATTATACTTGAGTCATGAAACCAAGGGTTCACCGCAGCCAGATGTACACTGGCGAGGTATGGATTCTCGGTTAAATGACTTCGGATATACTTATGATTTTCGAATATCATAGCGACTATATCCTTTATTGGCATACGACTTTTAAAATTTTTTTCCTTCAAATTTATTTGATGTCTTATTTTTTGTTACCACCTTCTCTACAACTACTAGTTCTTTATTTCTCTCATATTTTTTCTATATCAATTAGTCATGTCATATTTTGATGATATTCTTGGTTGTGCCTATTTGTATCTTTTAAAATTTTGAGGACGAAATTTTTCTAAGGTGGATAGATTTGTAAGGCCACTTCCCAAGATTTTAATTTTTTATTTTATTTGTTTATGATTAATTTTATGGTCATTGCGAGTCATGCAAAAGCTTGTAGGTGAGTTATAACCATCTTGTGGTCACATGACCTCTAGGTAGGGTAATTATGCATTTTATAGCTGTAATATATTTTATTCTGATTTTTATACATTTTTAGATATTTATTTATTGAAGATATATTTATTTTATTGACTTTCGTGAATTACTACAAGACCATTTGGGACTAATATCAGACTAAGTATTTTTATTTTGACTCTAGGGGGTTAATTATAATTTCTATAATTTTCTACGATTTTTCTAGAATTTTTAGATATTTATTTGGAATTATTTGGAGTTAAATTGATTTTTAAAACAGTTTTCTGAATTTAAAAACACTGTCAACGCACAGTCAGCGCAGGCTGGCCCACCCGTCAGCCACCCGCTGAAAGCGGGCGGGCCCAGCTGTCAGCAACCGACCGCTGACTCAGCCCCTATTTAATGAGTCGGCTCCATAGCCGACTCCTAGTCGGCTTAGTTGAAACCGGGCCAACATCTGGCCATTCGTTTTGAGCGGGACCGTGAAGATCATGCCACGTGTCCCTAGCCGCTCACCGACCCCCGAGCCATTCTCTCTCTATATATATATTCTATTTCGGTTTTCGAGAAACCCTAGTTATTTTGTTGGCCGACTTTGTGGAGTTTGATCCCGGTGATCCCCCAAATTCCTGAGGTGATTCCCGCCAACCCCGACCTCCTTTTGGTGCACTGTTTTTTTGTTGGATTCGTATTGAGGTAATCTCTCTAAATATATAATTTATTTTCATAGATTCGGAACCTAAATTTTTGGAAAATTCGTAGAGTGTTGGTTGTCCAAAACTTAACACGTTTTAGTGTTTTCAAGATTCCGGGAGAACCAGAAATCAAAATCACGAACCGTTTGAAGTTTCGGAAAGCTAACACAGAGATATATGACATATATTTTACCTAGAAATTATTTTGTTCATTTAGTATTTTAGTTTTTCTGTTGAACTCAGAACTGATCGGTTGATTCCCGTTTTGGTCACGATTAGCCATAATGGCGATATCTTTTGACCAAAGCGCGATTTTGCGGCACGGTCAATTCCAGCGCACTCGTGGTGCTAAAATATACCAACGTGCACTTTCAAAATCTAGAGTTCACAGCATTTGACTAAAAAGTCAATGACATATCTCGATTTGCGTGCCATGGTTTCCAAAATTGAGAAACACGACTTTTGATGGCCAAACTTGCATGTTTAGATTATATTCAGATTATTATTAGGTTTGTTTGAATGATTATAGAATTAATTATTATTAGATTAGTAACCCAACTAGCTACTATTTAGAACTAGAACATTGGAATTGATTTATGGTTTTCGTGCATTGTTCGTGGTGCGATGTGTGTCATAGGTTGACAGCTTATAGATCGGCATCCCCTCATCCTCGGCTTATGACTACGGTTTGTATAAGGATTTAGACAAGTACAGTATTGCATTTATGTTTTAGTTCATTATAATGTTTACTCTATAGTTTCTCGTTTGATATCCCGTTGAGTCATTGCTTGATATTCCATTGAGACACAATTGTGACACGGTAGTTATCGTATCCTTCTTAGTGTATCATTGACCATTATTGATTGTTAGAGAGTCAGAAGGGGAAGTACTTGGTAAATACGTGAACAAATTCAATTACCGTTACCGAATGATAGCTAAGTCATACACACCCACGTATGAGTTAGCCGTACCAATTACTGAATGATAGCCATCGTATGATGTGCCGTATTAGCCCAGCCGTTCACGTATTTGAAGGTATTTCACACACATAGTGGTTTCTATTTTTCCTTTATCTAGTCTATTACCTTGTCAGTTCATATCCTGCTAGTTTACATCTTGCCAGTTTATATCTTGTTAGATCACGTCTTGCCAGTTTACTTTTGCCACTTTATATCCTGTTAGTCCTTGTCTTGCTAGTTCTTTTTATATTCTTTACCTTCATGGTTTCTCGCTTGTTCTAACTTATTTTGAACTAAGAACATTAATTGCAATATGGTTGTACTCTGCTCCTTTCCTGACTGGATCGTTGTTATAGGTGAGGATGACGTGTCTACTTTTGTGCTATGGACCATACGAGGGGAAGATAGAGACTCGAAGGCTAAACCATAGAAGACTAGTTAGTTGTGTGGTAGTTTTCTATAAATGTAAAAGCTTACATTCTTCTTCAAATGTAAAACTTCTATATTTTGTAAAGTTGATTTAGTTGTTGTGAATGAGCAGTTAGTATTTATGAGCACTTTATTTATTGCGGGCTAGACAGCGTACTACCGTCGATACCGCGGCGTAGGCTGGGCTTGGACACGTCTCATATCCAAAAAGCGGGGGCGGGTCGTGATAGCTATTGGTAAAGATCTAGGCTTCTGCAGCCTCTAAGTCGAGAGCAACTCCAGCTGGCTCTCCTGCATCTACCGGCTCTCGTCCATAATATATGTGGCAAAGGGCCTCCAACTCACCTGCAACATATCCTATTCAGGAGCGGAGCAAAGTACAGTTCTAGGTAATAAAACATAAAAATGACATGAACAAAGTACCGGAGTACAGGAAAATGAAATACAGGAATGAAAATAAAAGTATAGAAAATAAGTACAGGAACTATAGTATATGAATGTAAAGTACAGGAACATGTAAAGTACAAGAAATATAATGTACATGAATGAAACTATAATCCTGTAGTACCAGACATGATAAGTGCACAATATCGAAATACATCTAGTCCATGTGACCGGCTGGGGTGAGTACAAGAGCATGCATAGGAGTACATGAATATGGTACGACTTAGGGCCCGCGTGCACGATGCGAGGCCTAAGCTAGGCACATGAGTATAGTAACCGGGATTGGTCACATGGCTAGTGTATTTCCCCACCCGACACTAATAAGTACTAGAACAAGAGTACAGGAATATAGGAGTATATGTTGTCATGCCATGAAGTGTCACAAGAAAGAGTACAAAAATGTAAATGCACAAAACCGTAGAAAAGTACTTGCTTTGCTCCGAAAAAGTACTGGTAAACAATGGAGCTGGATATCTTCCTGTTTTAATAATTTACAAGTTGGTTAAGCTATGAATAATATCCTAGTTAATCAACTTATAAAAATACCATGATTACAACACTTAGCTAAATCCTATTTATAGAACACTCATTAACCATAATTAATTTATTATATTCTAGTTGGCTACACATAATTGCCAAGAGCTCAAATTATTTCTTAGAAAATAATTTTTCTGGACCTTAATGTCTACTAACAGTTACTGCAACCAATAATTTAAGAAAACGACATTTATAGAATAAAGTTACAATCAAGGTGATAGATTATAATTCCTAGAATTTGTATTTCTTGAGATACCTTCCTAAAACAATCCTCAAATCCTAATGTTACCTTCACCAAACTATTTCCAAGAAAGAGACAAGTAAAACACACTCATAAATAAAACATGGGCTTTGAAGATACTTCAAAACTGGTTCCATCCTTCAATTCAGCTAGCTGCCCCAAACTCTACAACACTAACTTATAACATTATCATCTGGTCATAACAGTTGAATAACAAATTGAATATACCAAAAATGTACTGATAACAGCTAGTAGCTAGAGTTCAAACTCAGCAATTCCATTGCTTAATATGCCATACACACACCAAATGAATCTAAAGTATACTCATTTAAATCCACCCCAACACCACCCCATACACTGTACAATATAAACAAAGAATATACAATTCAAAGAGAAAGTAAAAATAGGCCTTATTGCAACTATAGACTACTGCTGCACTTCGCCACAGAAGCAACATCTGCACTCAAAATCTACTTAACAACTTGCCTGGCCAAGTCAGAAAGATTCAGCAGGACACGAATCACACAATAGGACACGGTCACGCTGCAGGACACGATCACTCAGCAGGACACGGTCACTCAGCAGGACACCTACTCCTTATGAGTACAACTCAGGGTTTGGATAACCCGCACCTGGACACGATCCTATCTTGCACACGAATACAGACACAACACGAACAAGAGCAGATCCTCAGACACGATCCAACGCCAAATAAAGCCGACACGAACGCACGACCCAATGCACAGAAATGAACACCACACCAGAATTATAATCGAGCATAAAATGATTAAATCAAGAATTTAGAGTAGAGTTTACCTGAGGGAATGATCAATGATAAAAACTCGACAAAACCGAACACAAATTCCTACAACCTCTGTAGAATTAAACACAGATTGCACATAATAAATAAGTTGTTCTACTAAGACCAATACTTCCAGAATAAATCTCTAATGAAGAATTTAAATCAAGGGATGAAGTTCCTTACCAGAAGTTGAATCGATGATTCCAATGCAACTTCGAACAATCAGTCAATCGATCTCACTCGAGTTCTAACCAAGGAAAACATAAATTTACTCATTAACTCTAGAAATTCCTGATCTGAGTTCCAAGCAAGGATCTACTTACCGAGAATTGTCTGAAATTAAGGAACCAATTCTAATCCCTCCTCGTACACACGAGTAAATGAACAATCGATCACCAGGATCGATCAATCCCTGTAATACCTGTAGTTCGTATTACGTATCTTGGTATACGTGTACGTATTTTTCTTGTATTTGTATATCCCTTGGCTTGGCTCGATTTATTTTGGGTTGGTTCGGCTAGGTTTGGTTTGCTTTTGGGTTCATCATGAACCAAAGGGAGAACCCCCACCTACCACAACCATCTCCATTTATTAGCCCACTCCTCTTTCTCTCTCTTCATTATTTCTTCTTCTCTACCATTTACTTCTTCACCTACCAGGAAGAGGGAGAGAGAGAGAGAGAGCTTAGGCAAGTGTAAACTTGCTTCATGATGGATCTCAAATTTTATTGTTCTATTCTCTTCCTTACTTGATTCTAAGCCTCTTTAGAACTTGGCATTTTTGGATTTGGTGGATGGATTCTTGTAGATCTAAGTTTGTAACTTTTTGGGTTTTTCTTGGTTTTGATCTCTAAAACTTAGTTATTTTCGAAAACTAATGGTTCGTTGAGTTAGAGAATTCAATTTCATGCAGTTTTGGCTTTTGTTTCGCATGATTTCGACTCCGGATGAGGAAGTTATGGCCATGGCAAGTTTTCGGAACTTTCATGGCTGAACTTGCTGTTTGGGGACGATGAACCTCATGCGCCAGGAACCTCATGCGCCCGGGAGGCCATGCACCGGGAGGCCATGTGCCGTGAAGTCCCGGCAACGCATCCCTTAACTCCGAGCGTGTCATGCGCGTAGGTTCCCTACGCGCATGTATTGAAGACACAACGTGAGTTTCTCATGCGCCGATTGGTGCAGGAATCCCATGCGCCGATTGCGCAGAAATCCCATGCGCCGATTGGTACAGGAATCCCATGCGCCGATTGCGCAGGAATCTCATGCGCCGATTTGTGCAGGAATTCCATGCGCCGATTGCGCAGGAATCTCATGCGCCAATTTGTGCAGGAATCCCATGTGCCGATTGGTGCAGGAAACCCATGCGCCGATTGCGCAGGAATCTTATGCGCCGATTTGTGCAGGAATCTCATGCGCCGATTTGTGCAGGAATCCCATGCGCCGATTGGTGCAGGAATCCCATACGCCGATTGTGCAGGAATCTCATGCGCCGATTGGTGCAGGAATCCCATGCGCCGATTGTGCAGGAATCTCATGCGCCGATTTGTGCAGGAATCTCATGCGCCGATTTGTGCAGGAATCCCATGCGTCGATTGCGCAGGAATCTCATGCGCTGATTTGTGCAGGAATCCCATGCGCCGATTGGTGCAGGAATCCCATGCGCCGATTGTGCCGGAATCTCATACGCCGATTTGTGCAGGAATTCCATGCGTCGATTGTGCAGGAATCTCATGCGCCGAAATTGCCCTATTTTGCTGTTTTTGCCTGTTTAAGTTGTTTTGTAGCTAGAATCTAGAAAAACTCAAAACATGAAAGTTGTAGATCTTTTCCTTGGCTTCAAGAATATGTTATTAGTTATTTTATACAATTTTTTTTATTCATGATAATATAAGAATAGAACACGATAGTGGCCCGCTGTGGCGCACTCTTGACAAGTAAACTGACATGACAAGTAGGAATGACCTGGACACCGTGGGCGATTGTGTTTGTACAAATAAACCAGTACTGTCTTGCATCATGTCTAGGATGGGGATCCCTGGGTACCACGGTCAGGGGTACCTACTGAAATTGATTAAGGTTAATTAACTAGAATGATTCAGTAGTCATGAAGAGATTCCCAGCTACAGGCAATCCCGTTATCTGGGCGTACTAACGGACTTGTAGCCTACCAACGAGTAGGGCACATTTCTAGCACACAGTCACGTGTTGCATTATTCATAACTGACATTCGACCCGGATAACTGGATGGTCTGCAGGACTTGTGGCTGTTGGGATAATTTCATTGCATCTTGCTAGTAACTAGGCCTGTGATAACCCTAGTTAGTTAAAATCAAGCCGTACTCTTGATTGGCCGTGATTGATTGGATGGAGTTTATTCCAGTTTAGTCTTATCCTGATCCTGTGCAAGATCGTGACATGACATGATTATAGATGCTTGCCTTAACAATAACGATCGGGGGTTCAGTTCTTTTCAGGCGAAGGATTACAACCCCGGTCCTTGTTTGGTTTAAGGGTTGTAACCTGGCTCCCGGAGCAGTTCTGTGTCCTCTCTTCATTTATTGTCTTATTGTACCCCATGCCAAGCTCGTCATGTTTTACCTTACTTCAACAAGCATGACCGGCCTTAACAATAAAGATCGGGGGTCCAGTTCTGTTCAGGCAAAGGGTTACAACCTCGGTCCTTGTTTGGTTTAAGGGTTGTAACCTGGCTCCCGGAGCAGTTCTGTGTCCTCTCTTCATTTATTGTCTTGTTACCTTATCAATGCTTATTTATACCGGTCTCAACAATAAAGATCAGGGGTTCAGTTCTGTTCAGGCGAAGGGATACAATCCCGGTTCTTGTTTGGTTTAAGGGTTGTAACCTGGCTCCCGGAGCAGTTCTGTGTCCTCTCTTCGTTTATTGTCTTCACTCTGCCAATATTATTTGAGACGGGTTTCTATTCAGGTGAAGGGTTACAACCCCGGTCCTTGTTTGGTTTAAGGGTTGTGACCTAACTACTTGAATGGTTTCCTCGTACTCAGTTTACTGTTGTTATCTCTATTATTATCAGTTCTTATTTATTATCTTTAATATTCTATTGTGATATGCTAGTTTTAGTTCCAAAGTAAAGCCTCCTTTATGGCACTTGCTCTTTCTGGGGTCTGATCCAGCTGGTTTTGTGTGGCCAGATATCGGAGCAGCACCAGAGGGTCCACCGGTCTTCTAGCCAGATGGTGACCACCAGGCGTAACCCGGGCAACGAGTGGGTTTCTTTTTGTCCTCCCACTTTATTGTAAAATTATTCTTTTGAGGCGTTTAGCCGGCGAGCATGTGTTAGCTCGATTGTACCTTACTTACTGTCTGCCTACGGGCTGTAACATGATTGACAGATCCTAGGGTTGATCATGTATGACTGAACTCTTGCTAGTCATGACATTTTGTACGACTAGCTTCATGATCAACCAATATATAATATATGGGATGCCTTGCTATTATATATTTGGTGCTCTGACATCTTGTAACTACTATTGCTTGCTTGTGATTGAGATAATAGGCTTGTTCATGACCATAGGAGACTGTTGGCTTGTAGTTAAACCCTCATGTATCTTGACAGCCGTGACCGTATAGTGAGGTGGGTTGCACTTCAATATACGTAGCTGGCTATGTACGCCCTCGCTCTCCAGTATTCTGGTTCTGGGGCGTTACATGGTTTTAGTGGTGGCCCATGCAGGTCTTGTAAATCAAGATATGTGAGGGTTTACCGAATAGATGTCTCAATCAGTACTCGTCCTTGATCTCTTCTCGTATCCTCTTGATCCCTGAAAATCTTGACCTGATCACATGATTGTATCGTTGATCTGTCCTGATCCTTCCTTATTGTTGCCTATGTCGTCTTCTTCAGCGGCATTGTTCCTGGACCTGCCGATCAGCAAGGCGGAGTACCTCCCGCGGACCAGCAGCAACCTGAAGATCAAGCCCAGCATTCAGGAGTAGCCTCCAGAGTCGTGCCCACCGAAGGAGAACCACCAGTTCAGCCCGTCCAACCAGCAGAGCATGATGATGGCACTTTGGTGGATCTCATCAGGGCGCTATTAGCTTCCCAGGATCGGCGAGGAGATGCCTTGCACCAGGCGGTGGCAGACGCTTTGACCAGAGGAGGTCATCAGGGTAATAGCGCGGCCAACAGCTTCAAGCGCTTGAACCCTCCCTTCTTCGATGGCAGTGAAGATGCGATTGCTGCAGATACTTGGCTTCAGGACACAGAGGTGATTCTAGAAGCAGCCAGGACTCCAGAGAACGACAAGGTGGCCGTAGTGCGCCTGCAGTTACTAGATCTTGCCCGCAGCTGGTGGGCAGCGCAGGCCGATGGATTAGTGGCCCCTATTTCATGGACAGTATTCAGGAAAAGATTCCAGACCAAGTATTTTGATGCTGTTGCTCGATATGATCTACAGACGAGGTTCACCAATCTGAAGCAGATGGGCAGGACGGTTGACGGATATGCGATCGAGTTTTAGAGACTTAGTCGATTTGCTCCCACCTTGGTAGCAACCGAGTTCGATAGAGCCCAGCGGTTCCAGCAGGGGCTCCATTTAGAGATTTTGTTGGCAGTGGAGCAGTTTGAGCATCAGACTTTTGATGCAGTATTGAGAGCAACTAGGAGGCATGAGCATACCTCCCAGAGGATCGTGGATAGGACCGGAGGTCGAAAGCGATCCCACAGCCAGATGAATCAGTCATCAGCACCAGCCCCGGCAGCCAGAGCTTTGACCATTGGAGCTCCGAGGCGGGCGACCTCAGTGACGTCGGTTCAACATTCCACCCCGATGCACCCTCAGCAGCAGAAGCAGAAGCAGTCTTCCGCAGTGGGATGTTCACACTACGGGAAGCCAGGGCATGTGGTATCAGAGTGTCGTAGAGCACAGGATTTGTGCTTAGTTTATGGTGCCCCGGACCACAGGATTGGGAAATGCCCGAACAGGGAGAGTTCATCAGCTTTCTCTAGTCCTTCAATTAGAGGACCATCACCAGTCCAGCAGCAGCAGCAGCTGCAGTACCCGTTTCTGAGGCCATTGCCGACGCAGGCCCAGGCATTCCAACAGCAGAGACCGCAGCAGTATGTCCAAGCCCAAGCCCTGATCCAGAGCAGGCAGAGGAATTTTCAGCAGAGGGGACCCGCACCTAGAGGACATGGTCAAGTGTTGGCTTTGACCATGGAAGAAGAAGGAATTGCACTAGGTGAGGTAGTGGCAGGTACTATTCTCGTCAACACCTTTCCAGCTTCAGTATTATTTGATTCTGGTGCCTCGCATTCATTTATGTCTGCACGATTCGCGACACGGGTAGGATTGGAGCCCGAGTCATTATCAGTGAGGCTCAATATACTTACTGGTAATGGACTTGTGGGAGTAGATAGAGTATTTTCCTCGTGTCAGATCGTAGTTAGCGGTAGAGAATTCCCCGCTAGATTGATAGAGTTTCCAATGGCCGATTATGATGTGGTCTTAGGGATGGATTGGTTGAGGGACCAGTATGCTAGGATAGACTGCCACATTGGCAGGGTTATTTTTAGCATTCCAGGCGAGCCAGAGTTTTCCTTCTTCCGAGGCGAAGTTGAACCTTCTCCTCCATTATTGAGGATGGCAGTAGCAGCAGTACAGTTACCTCGGATAGTCAAAAAGTTTCCAGACGTTTTCCCAAAAGAGCTTCCAAGGATGCCGCCAGAGCGAGAGATCGAGTTTACCATCGACTTGATTCCTGGGACAGCCCCAGTGTCGAAGAGAGTCTATAGGATGGCGCCGTCGGAGCTTGAGATATTGTACAAGATGATTGAAGAACTTAGAACCAAGGGATTCATTCGTGCAAGTGGGTCACCTTGGGAAGCCCCGATGCTTCTTGTAAAAAAGAAGGATGGTACGTCCAGATTATGTGTTGACTATCGGACCTTGAACTCAGTAACAATCAAGAACAGATATCCTCTTCCGAGGATAGATGACTTGTTTGATCAACTCCAGGGGGCAGCAGTGTTCTCGAAGATCGACTTGTGGTCAGGATATCATCAGATCAGAGTCAGAGAGCAGGACATCCCGAAGACAGCTTTCAGATCTAGGTATGGGCATTGGGAGTTCCTTGTGATGCCATTTGGAGCAACTAATGTGCCGGCTGTATTTATGGACCTCATGAATCGTATCTTTATGCCTTATTTGGATCAGTTCGTAATTATGTTCCTAGACGACATCCTGGTCTACAGCAAAAGTGAAGCGGAGTATGAACAACATCTCAGAGTTGTTCTTCAGATTCTCAGAGAGCACCAGTTGTATGCCAAGTTCAGTAAATGCGAGTTCTGGCTCGATCGCATTTCGTACTTGGGTCATATCATCACTCGAGGAGGAGTTGAAGTGGATCCCCAGAAGATCGTGGCTATTGAGTCGTGGCCAGTGCCCAGCACAGTTGCAGAAGTTTATAGTTTTCTTGGATTGTCCGGCTACTACCGGCGATTTGTTTCAGACTTTGCTCGGATTTCAGCGCCATTGACCCAGTTGACCTGCAAGGATGTGCAGTTTGCTTGGACAGCAGAATGTCAGGATTCTTTTGAGAAGTTGAAGCGAGGCTTGATGACGGCTCCTATTCTCACGCTTCCAAATGGGACCGGAGGATTTTCAGTATACTGTGATGCTTCAGGCAGAGGTTTGGGATGTGTTCTGATGCAGCATGGGAAGGTAATAGCTTATGCGTCACGACAACTTCGTGATCATGAGAAGAATTACCCAACCCATGACTTAGAGCTGGCAGCTGTAGTGTTTGCACTTAAATTGTGGAGACATTACCTACATGGAGATAGGGTGGAGATTTTCACCGACCACAAGAGCCTGAAGTATATTTTCACCCAGAAGGATCTTAACTTGCGTCAGAGAAGGTGGCTAGAGCTACTTGTGGATTATGATGTTAACTTACAGTATCATCCTGGGAAGGCTAACGTTGTTGCAGATACGTTGAGCAGGAGAGCCGGAGTTTACCTTCTGACAGCACAACCAGAGCTGTTAGCAGATCTTCAGAAGATGGGTATAGAAGTTATCCTCCCTTCCAGTGTGGCATTGATGGCCAGCATGCAAGTTCAGTCCACTATAGTCGAGAGGATCCGGATGGCGCAGTCAGCAGATTCCAAGCTTCAGCAACTCAGAGCAGAGTGTGAGGCAGGACGAAGACCAGAGTTATGTATCTATGAAGATGGTACACTTCGACATGGGAAGCGTCTTTGTGTACCCAGTGGAGATATCAGACAGGAGATCATGACGGAGGCTCACAGTTCGCAGTATTCCATTCATCCCGGCGGTACGAAGATGTACCGTGATATCCGTCAGCACTTTTGGTGGAATGGCATGAAGAGGGAGATAGCTCGGTTTGTCTCTCGTTGTTTGGTTTGCCAATAAGTTAAAGCTGAACATCAGAGGCCAGCTGGACTACTTCAGCCCTTGCCAATTTCAGAATGGAAGTGGGAGCATATAACTATGGATTTCCTGACTGGATTACCTAGATCCCCGGCTGGCAGAGACCCTATTTGGGTTGTCATAGACAGGCTCACGAAGGTGGCTCACTTTCTCTCGTTCAGAGTTGGTCAGTCGACGGCTCAGCTAGCGGAGATGTATCTCCGACAGATTATCAGATTGTATGGTGTACCAGTCAGTATCACATCGGACAGAGATTCTAGATTTATGTCGCACTTTTGGCGTAGCCTGCAAGAGAGTTTGGGAACTCGCCTCCAGTTCAGCTCCGCTTATCATCCGCAGACTGATGGCCAGTCAGAACACACGATCCAGACTCTTGAAGACATGTTGAGATCTTGTACGCTCGACTTCGGTGGATCGTAGGAAGATCACCTGCACCTGGTGGAGTTCTCGTACAATAACAGTTTCCAGGCCAGTATCCAGATGGCACCGTTCGAGGCACTATATTGTAGGAAGTACCGATCCCCGCTAGCCTGGGATGATATCGGAGAGAGTCAGATGCTTGGTCCGAAAATGATTGCTCAGACAGTTGAGGTGGTCAAGAGAGTCAGAGATCATCTTCGAGTTGCCCAAGATCGCCAGCGTCATTGGGCCAATTCTCATCGGTGCCCACTTGAGTTTTCTGTTGGCGATCATGTATTCCTGAGAATTTCGCCTAACCGTGGCGTCATTTGTTTCGGCGTACGGGGAAAGCTTAGTCCTAGGTATATAGGACCGTTCGATATTCTAGAGCGAGTAGGAGATGTATCCTATCGTCTTGCTCTTCTGCCGTCGCTACGTGAGGTGCATGATGTGTTCCATGTATCCCAATTACGACAGAATATCCCGGACCTGAGCCACATCCTGGATCATTCGGAATTGGTTGTTGGTACCAACCTTTCGTATGAGAAGAGGCCCGTGTCCATATTGGACCGAAGAGAGAAGACACTCAAGAACAAGACTATCAAGTTAGTCCGAGTTGTTTGGGGTCATCACTCTTTGGGTGAGTCAACGTGGGAGCGTGAGGATGATGTCCGATCGCGATATCCCGACCTGTTTGAATCGTAAGGTATAATGTCCTTCTTATGCCTTACACCCTTAGCTTCCTTGCTTGCACGAATGATTGCTTGAATGATTGCCTAGTTATAGCTTGCCTGTGATTAGTATAGCTTGTCCTTGCAATTCTAGCCTCTTGATTAAATTCCGAGGACAGAATTCTTTTAAGATGGGTAGAGTTGTAATGCTTGTAGTTCGTATTGCGTATCTTGGAATACGTGTACGTATTTTTTTTGTATTTGCATATCCCTTAGCTTGGCTCGGTTTATTTTGGGTTGGTTCGGCTAGGTTTGGTTTGCTTTTGGGTTCATCATGAACCAAAGGGAGAACCCCCACCTACCACAACCATCCCCATTTATTAGCCCACTCCTCTTTCACTCTTTTTATTATTTCTTCTTCTCCACCATTTACTTCTTCACCTACCAGGAAGAGGGAGAGAGAGAGAGAGAGAGCTTAGGCAAGTGTAAACTTGCTTCATGATGGATCTCAAATTTTATTGTTCTATTCTCTTCCTTACTTGATTCTAAGCCTCTTTAGAACTTGGCATTTTTGGATTTGGTGGATGGGTTCTTGTAGATCTAAGTTTGTAACTTTTCGGATTTTTCTTGGTTTTGATCTCTAAAACTTAGTTATTTTCAAAAACTAATGGTTCGATGAGTTAGAGAATTCAATTTCATGCAGTTTTGGCTTTTGTTTCGCTTGATTTCGACTCCGGATGAGGAAGTTATGGCCATGGCAAGTTTTCGGAACTTTCATGGCTGAACTTGCTGTTTGGGGATGATGAACCTCATGCATCGGGAACCTCATACGCCCGGGAGGCCACGCGCCGGGAGGCCATGTGCCATGAAGTCCCGGCAACGCATCCCTTAACTTCGAGCGTGTCATGCGCGTAGAAATCTCATGCGCCGATTTATGCAGGAATCCCATGCGCCGATTGGTGCAGGAATCCCATGCGCCGATTGCGCAGGAATCTCATGCGCCGATTTGTACAGGAATCCCATGCGCCGATTGCGCAGGAATCTCATGCGCCGGAATTGCCCTATTTTGCTGTTTTTGCCTGTTTAAGTTATTTTGTAGCTAGAATCTAGAAAAACTCAAAACATGAAAGTTGTAGATCTTTTCCTTAGCTTCAAGAATATGTTATTAGTTATTTTATACAATTTTTTTATTCATGATAATATAAGAATAGAACACGATAGTGGCCCGCTGTGGCACACTCTTGACAAGTAAACTGACATGACAAGTAGGAATGACCTGGACACCGTGGGCGATTGTGTTTGTACAAATAAACCAGTACTGTCTTGCATCATGTCTAGGATGGGGATCCCTGGGTACCACGGTCAGGGGTACCTACTGAAATTGACTAAGGTTAATTAACTAGAATGATTCAGTAGTCATGAAGAGATTCCCAGTTACAGGTAATCCCGTTATCTGGGCGCACTAACGGACTTGTAGCCTACCGACGAGTAGGGCACATTTCCAGCACACAGTCACGTGTTGCATTCTTTATAACTGACATTCGACCCGAATAACTGGATGGTCTGCAGGGCTTGTGGCTGTTGGGATAATTTCATTACATCTTGCTAGTAACTAGGCCCGTGATAACCCTAGTTAGTTAAAAGTATCAAGCCGTACTCTTGATTGGCCGTGATTGATTGGATGGAGTTTATTCCAGTTTAGTCTTATCCTGATCCTGTGCAAGATCGTGATATGACATGATTATAGATGCTTGCCTTAACAATAACGATTGGGGGTTCAGTTCTGTTCAGGCGAAGGGTTACAACCCCGGTCCTTGTTTGGTTTAAGAGTTGTAACCTAGCTCCCGGAGCAGTTCTGTGTCCTCTCTTCGTTTATTGTCTTATTGTACCCCATGCCATGCTCGTCATGTTTTACCTTACTTCAATAAGCATGATCGGCCTTAACAATAAAGATCGGGGGTCCAGTTCTGTTCAGGCAAAGGGTTACAACCTCGGTCCTTATTTGGTTTAAGGGTTGTAACCTGGCTCCCGGAGCAGTTCTGTGTCCTCTCTTCGTTTATTGTCTTGTTACCTTATCAATGCTTATTTATACCGGTCTCAATAATAAAGATCAGGGGTTCAGTTCTGTTCAGGCGAAGGGTTACAACCCCGGTCCTTGTTTGGTTTAAGGGTTGTAACCTGGCTCCCGGAGTAGTTCTGTGTCCTCTCTTCGTTTATTGTCTTCACTCTGCCAATATTATTTGAGAGGGGTTTCTATTCAGGTGAAGGGTTACAACCCCGGTCCTTGTTTGGTTTAAGGGTTGTGACCTGACTACTTGAATGATTTCCTCGTACTCAGTTTACTGTTGTTATCTCTATTATTATCCGTTCTTATTTATTATCTTTAACATTCTATTGTGATATGCTGGTTTTAGTTCCTAAGTGAAGCCTCCTTTATGGCACTTGCTCTTTCTGGGGTTTGACCCAGCTGGTTTTGTGTGGCCAGATATCGGAGCAGCACCAGAGGGTCCACCGGTCTTCTAGCCAGATGGTGACCACCAGGCGTAACCCGGGCAACGAGTGGGTTTCTTTTTGTCCTCCCACTTTATTGTAAAATTATTTTTTTGAGGCGTTTAGCCGGCGAGCATGTGTTAGCTCGATTGTACCTTACTTACTGTCTGCCTACGGGCTGTAACATGATTGACAGATCCTAGGGTTGATCTTGTATGACTGAACTCTTGCTAGTCATAATATTTTGTACGACTAGCTTCATGATCATCCAATATGTAATGTATGGGACGCCTTGCTATTATATATTTGGTGCTCTGACATCTTGTAACTACTATTGCTTGCTTGTGATTGAGATAATAGGCTTGTTCATGACCATAGGAGACTGTTGGCTTGTAGTTAAACCCTCATGTATCTAGACAGCCGTGACCGTATAGCGAGGTGGGTTGTACTTCAATATACGTAGCTGGCTATGTACGCCCTCGCTCTCCAGTATTCTGGTTCTGGGGCGTTACAATCCCTGAATGAGGAATACGAACTAAATATTGGTCTGAGAAAATAGGAACGAACTAATTATAGGAATCCTGACGAACTCACCTCTACAACACTGTCGGAGTCAAGTTCGTCGAAGAGGTCGGAAGAATGGTTCGACTGATCCCAAGCGTTGCGACGGAACTCATCGTCATCGAGTTGGATCGGTGGTGGTTTGCTGTGGAAGAAGCACCGATGTCAAGGTGGAAGAGGTCCCGTCGTCACCGAGAATTCAGTACTGCAGGGGAACTTCTCGACGAAGGAGTGGCACTCGTCGACGTCTAACTCCGACACCGCACAATGGAAGGATCGCCGGCTCCGGTATGGCCGGAGACAAGAAGGCTAGAGTTAGGGTTAGGGTTTGGCCGGATTTGGAATTTTGGGTTGAGCTCTGGAAAAATCGGAAGAAGAAATAAATTGAAAAAATAATAATAAGCAGCTCTCTCTCTCCTCTGCTGCTATATAATGAAATAGAACTTTTGCAATAAAGTCCCTCCACTTAATGACAACTTTGCAAATGAGCCCTCCCCCTTTTCACTTATTACATAACTGATCGGAAATCAGTTATAAAGTTTGTTTAGGAGATTCAAAAAATTTGGGGACCACTCAAATTAGTTGTAACCAACTTTTGAATTTTAAAAAAATATTCCAGCTCCAAATTCTTTCTCTCCAAAATATTCATAAAGTATATATTTATAGGAAAAAGAAATGAAGTATTATTATTAAAATTTTAAATTCCAATAAAATGGGAAAATTGTAGTTACAAATCTCTCTCCCTTAAAAAATTTCGTCCTCGAAATTTGAAGACCCACGAAGTAAATCTCAAAATCACAAAAGATTCAACCACAAGTCATTTATTGAAAATAAAATTTTCGAACACAAGAATACAATCAAATAAAAAAGCTAGGATATCGCTCTCGCATCTCGTCTTCGCGCTCCCATATGGACTCTTCCGGAGATTGGTGTCTCCACATGACGCAGACAAGTGAAATAGTCTGGTTCCGCAGGCGCTTCTCCCTATGATCAAGGATCTCTACTGGCTGCTCCTCGTAGGTGAAGCTTGGACCCACCTCTAGCTTTGAATAGTCTACTACATGGCTCGGATCTGGAATATAGCATCGAAACTGGAACACGTAGAAAATATCGTGCACTCCCTCCAAGCTAGCTGGAAGTGCTAGTCGATAAGCCATCTCGAAAATCTGTGCTGTCACATCGAAAGGCCCGATGTACCTCAGACTGAGCTTCCTACCTCTGTCGAAACGAATGACGCCCCGAGTCGGTGAGACCTTCAGGAATACTCTATCTCCAACTGTAAACTCTAGTGGCCGTTTGCTGCTGTCCGCCCAGTGCTGCTGTCGATCCTGTGCAACTCTGAGGCACTCCCGGATCAGTCTAACTTTCTCAGCTGAGTCTACCACCATCTCTGGCCCAAGCAAAGCTCTCTCGCCAACATCATCCCAAGATAAAGGCGTGTGACATCTTCGCCTATATAGCGCCTCAAATGGAGTCATTTCGATGCTAGCCTGATAACTATTGTTATAGGCAAACTCTACTAGATGCAAATGATCCTCCCACGAACCACCGAAATCAAGTGCACAAACACGCAACATGTCCTCTAGTGTCTGAATGGTCCTCTCGGACTGCCCGTCCGTCTGTGGATGATAAGCGGTGCTAAACTTCAACTGTGACCCCAAGCTTAGCTGTAAACTCCTCCATAAGTGTGATGTGAAGCGGCTGTCTCTATCTGAAATGATACTCATCGACACTTCGTGAATCCGCACAATCTGCCGCATGTAGAGGTCCGCAAGCTTCTCGGTTGACAGCCCTACCTTGAATGGAATGAAATGAGCAGACTTCGTCAGTCTTTCTACGATCACCCAAATAGCGTCCTTGCCACTGGTAGTACGCGGCAATTCAGAGACGAAGTCCATGGTGATATGCTCCTACTTCCATTCTAAAATAGGTAAAGGCTGGAGTAATCCCGCTGGTCTCTGGCGCTCCGCCTTGACTTGCTGGCACACAAGACATCTAGAAACAAATCTGGCAACCTCTCTCTTCATCCTGTACCACCAAACATACTCTCACAGATCCTTGTACATCTTGGTAGACCCAGGATGAATAGAATATTACGATTGGTGGGCCTCCTGCACCACTTTCTCTCGCAGATCCTTGGGCGAACACAACTGATTTCCGTGCCTCAGGGATCCATCCTCTGCAATAGTAAAGTCGTCGAGAAATCTTGCCTCTGCCTGGCCTCTGAGACACCGGAGCCCCTTATCTAGAAATTGGGCATCCTTGATCTTCTCTAGCAGTCCTGACTGTATCTGCATGTGCATCAGCTGCCCTCCAACTCCTGGTAGAACAATCTCGATCTCCAGACTCTCGAGATCCTCTGGAAGATGCTGGTCCATAGTGAGAAACATAGCAACAGGATATCGACTAAGAGCATCTGCTGCCACATTCGTCTTTCCAGGGTGATACTACAGATTGATGTCGAAATCCTTCATGAGTTCCAGCCATCTGTGCTGCCTCATATTCAGCTCCTTCTGAGTGAAAACATACTTCAGGCTTTAGTGGTCCGTTAAGATGTCCACTCTCCCTATACAAATAGTGCTTCTACGGTTTCGAGGCAAAAATGACTGCTGCAAGCTCCAAGTCATGTGTAGGATAATTCTTATCATGAGGCCTCAACTTTCTAGAAGCATAAGCAATAACCCTCTTGTTCTGCTCAAGCACACATCCCAAGCCTTTCCTTGAAGCATCGCTGTAGATGACGAATCCTCCCGATCCTAATGGTAAAGCTAGAATTGGTGCTGTCGTGAGTCTTTCCTTCAATTCTTTAAATGCTGACTGGCAGGCATCGCTCCAGATGAACTCCTCGTCCTTCCGTGTAAGCTTCGTCATAGGCTCTGCGATCTTGGCAAAATCTTTCACAAACTTTCTGTAGTAACCTGCTAGACCCAGGAAACTATGAATCTCTGCTACTGACTTAGGAGGTACCCATGCTTCCACTGGTTCAATCTTCTAGGGATCCACAAAAATCCTCTCTCCAGTCACCACATGCCCTAGGAACTCCACTCTGTCCAAGAAAAACTCATATTTCGAGAGTTTTCCGTACAGCTTCTCCTTCCGCAAAATCTACAACACAATCCGTAGGTGCTCCACGTGCTCCTCCTCGGTCTTCGAATAGATCAGAATGTCGTCAATGAAGACTACGATAAACTTGTCCAAATACTTGTAAAAAACCTTATTCATCATGTTCATAAACACTGCTGGGGGCATTGGTGAGTCCGAACGGTATCACCAGGAACTCATACTGGCCGTATCGCGTGTTGAAAGCTTTCTTAGGAATATCCTACTCCCGAACCTTCATCTGGTGATATCCTAACCGAAGGTCAATCTTGGAAAAGACCTTGTCTCCACTAAGCTGGTCAAACAGCTCATCAATTCGCGGCAAAGGATATTTATTCTTGATGGTGATGTTATTGAGTGTACGGTAATCAATACGCATCCTCACCATCCCATCCTTCTTGGGTACAAAGAGTACCGGTGCTCCCCAGGGTGAAACACTGGACCGAATAAAACCCTTGCCCTCCAACTCATCAATCTGGGCCTTCAACTCTGCAACTTCCTTCGGGTTGATCTTGTAGCAATGCTGGACTTTGGTGCTGATCCGGGAACTAGGTCGGTGCTGAACGCCACATCTCAATCTGGCGACAATCCTGGCAACTCCTCGGGGGAGACGTCAAGAAACTCTGCAATCAGCAGATGTGGCAACTCCTGGTCTTCTTCAATAGCTCCGAAGTAGACTCCCTCTGGCCTCTCTGCAACTCGTCTGCTGATCTCGAACGGTAGAACTCCTAGTGGGCTGAAGATTACCTTCCCCTCATGGCAGTCTATTATGGCAAACTGCTCGCTCATCCAGTCGATGCCGAGGACTATATCAATTCTGGGCAATGGCATCACTAGAAGTCGAGCCCTAATCTCCCTTCCAGCTATAGTGATAGGACAATCTACCATCTCACTGACTGGCACTACCCCTCCTCCTGTCATAATCCGACAGTTCCTCTTAGTGGGCTTGGGTGTGAAGCCATGTCTATACAGAAACTCATATGATACAAAGCTATGGGGGGCTCCAAAATCAAATAATGCAATGGCAGAAAAAGAATATAAAAGTATAGAACCTGTGACCACATCTGGCACTGCCTCATGCTCCTCAACTGCAGTAATGACGTAAGCACATCCCTGCTGCGGTCCTCCCCTCTGCTGACGCTGTGCAAACCGCTGCTGATGAGTGGGTAAAATTGGTCCCCTCTGTGGTGCAGCTGGTAGAGCTCTGGGTGGTATAGGTGGTGGTCCTCCAGCTCATCTAGGTCCTCCTGTCAGTCTAGCTGCAGCCTGTGGACAGTCCCTCATCTGGTGTGCGTCTGATCCGCAGAATAAGCAGAGTCCGAGCCTCTTGCGGCACTCGTCGAAGCGGTGTCCCGGTCGGTAACAAAATGTGCAAGTAACTGCCTGCTGCTGTCTCTGATGCTGATGTGTAGGAGCTCTGGCTGGACGATGATGCTGCTGTGCCGGCAGTTGTGGCCTCTCCTGAATCTGAGTCTGGACCCTCTTTGCTGGTGCCTGGAAACTGCTGTTGTCCACGTCCCGATCCCTCTTCAGCTTCGGATCTGTCTCCTTCTCTACAGCCTGAGCAATCTTGAGGATGCTCGTATAGGTCGTCGCCTGACTAATTGCCACCACGTGTCGCAGCTCCTTGGTGAGACCCTTCTTGAATCTCCAAGCTCTGTCCTCCGGAGCTCAGACTAGGTTCTCTGCAAACCTGCTGAGTCTAGTAAACTCTGAAGTGTACTGCACAACCGTCATAGTCCCCTGTTGCACGTCTCAAACTGTATCCTCAGCTCATCCCGCTCCACATCTGCGAAAAATATCTCCTTGAACAGAGTTTTGAAATTTGCGCAAGACACCTGGGGCTTGTAGGTCCTAAAAAATCAAGTTGCATCAATCAACAAAGTCAAAAATTCAAGATATTCATCATTTTGATGAGTTACGCAGACAACAGATTGCGCAGACATCACTTTGTGCAGGTTGGTTTGCGCATGTTCCCATCTGCGCAGGCTGATGTGGCAGAAGTCATTATTGACTGAATCAAATCAGATCTTTCTGACAGCTGACAACACGAATAACGAGGAGACTATTCGTTTTTGACACCGCACAGTGCTCGAGGGCGGCTGACAGGTGGCAGCGCAATTCGTGGTTGCGCAAACCATTCATGCGCAATCCGTGGTTGTGCAAACCATTCATGCGCAGTCTGAGTCTGCGCAAACCAAAGTCTGCGCAGTTTACTTTGCGCATTCTACCAACATAACTGACCAATTACATGTGGCATTCATGCCATCAATTGCTCATTACGTGTCAACTGTCTATGCACGATCATGCGCATTTCAATCAAATAATGCCATGTGTCTCAGATAGTTGGCCCATGATCCAATAACTGCCAGCGCAGTCCAGTGCGGCGCAAACCAGTTGCTGCGCAAATCAGCTTGCGCAGTCCAAAATAACTGAAAGTTAGTTATTTTTAGAACTCTATAAATAGAGTTTCAAGTCTTCATTTCAAGGGGAATCATTCGCTTTGCGATTGTTCTGACGATTGTTACCACCTGAATTCTGATGCTCATCGCGATCAGGGTTAGACATTTGTACCCTTAATTGTTTGAACTTGTCGGCACTTACTTCAGCAGCTTTGGCGTTGACGATGAATGAGGGCCAATCTTGGAATTGGGTAGATCCCGTCCACATACTGATAATAGGCAAAAGATTTTCCTTACAAGTATAAATAGTGACAGCAGCTGGAGTTTCAGGAGGCATTTTTAAAGCTTCACGACGGAACCGTTCAATAAAGCTCTCAGCAGTTTCATTATATTTTTGTTTAATTTTGTTGAGAGCTGACATAGTCATATCATTAAATCCTTCATAGAACCGTTCCAGAAAGATTTGTTTGAGACCTGAAAAGGATGTGATGCAACCATCGGGCAAACTTCTGTACCAGTCGTATGCTACGCCGGCTAAACAACCGACGAACACTCTGGTAAGAAGAGCGTCATTTGGCTGAAGTTGAACAGTCATTACCTCAAAATAATTGATGAATTGACTCGGAGAAGTACTACCATCGAACAGAGAGATTGTAGGGATTTTGTACTTTGGGGGAAACGGGACGTCCTTCCATTCAACCGGATAGGGCTGTTTAATCCCCAACCTTTGTAGATTGTCTTTCTCTTTAAATGCTTCAAATTGGGTTCGTAAGAGTTTGACAGCTTCATTGGCGTCTTCTGATGAAGAAGAAGGAGCAGGTTGAGTTGTAGTGCTAGGAGGAGGAACAGCGTTATAAGCACTACCCCCAGCTCCTGACTGGCTAGGCATAGTTTGTACTTGCACTTGTACAGGAGGCATTTGGGGAGGCACTACCCCCAGCCCAGTATTGACAGGTATTGAAGATGCTATGATCTCTGGACTAGTAATAGGTGCAGTTGGTGGTGTAACATGCTGTGCTACAATGATGGAATGCATACTAGCAACCATCTCAGCCATAGTTTTTAATTTGTTTTCAAGTGCAGCAATTCGCTGTTCCTGATTTGCGGAGGTTGAAGCATCTGGATCATCGGTGACAACATAAGCCGTCACTTCTCTTGGCACAGTGGAAGATACTGTTTGTTCAGAACTTTCACTGTATGCATCATAATCAGAGAACGAATCATCTCCTGACTGGGAAACATGAAGATGACTTGAAGGATTTTGAGGAAGATTCCTTTGACCAATTGTATCTCGGCTTCGAGAACGGGTATGTTGAAATACTCCTTCAGAAGATTCTTGAAGTAATTCCAAATACCGTTGGCTTGGCTTGCGGAGTCTACCATGCTTAGAGCATCTTTTACCCCCAGTGTCTCGGGAAGTCATGTTAACAGAAGCATACAAAACTTCGTCTTCTTCTGACATAGGTTCAGATTTAGCAAAAGTTAAACGATCGAAGACAGATCGTTTTGTCGTTTGACAACAGCATTGGATGATGACTTTATGATTACAGTGATGATCAGATGGTTGAGATGGAGATATTGAGACATTATCCTGTTTTTGTCTTAGATGTTCTCGAAGATCTACAACAGAATGAGGAAAGTTCCGAGGGATCTGTTCTTTGATAACATACAACCATGATTGTCAATGATATAAAAGGTCACCTTTGTGCGAAGATTGCCTATTTGGAGTTTTAGGCGAATCTTGCCCAAAGGTTCACTCTTTCCTTGGTTAAATCCCAGAATAGTAGTGATTGTGGTTGAAAGACTATGCACTGGTATCTTCAATGCATCTAGCATTGTCTTTGGCATAATACTAAGTGTAGACCCTGGATCTATCAGGATACGATCAACCTTCATTGAATCTACATATCCTGTATAGTAAAGAGGACGATCATGTCTATTATCTTCCATTAGCATATCATCCTGAGTGAAGGTAATGTTTGGGATCAGTTCCAAGACGCTATGACAGTGATGACAAGAGACTGGTTCTGATTCTGGCTTCTTGAGAAGAGTTAAGCAAGTTTCAGCCTGCATCAAAGCTTCACTTAGAGTTTCTCGTGTCTCTTTGGAAAGACGCAAAAGTTCAAAGATTGACAACCTAGCCGGTGTATTGGCTAATTGGGCCAATATATCAAAGTTGTAAGGCTTCTCAAGCCCAGTAGGAGATGACTTCTTTAGGGGTTTGTCAAATCGAACTTGTTGCTTGCCTTTGTCAGCCGTTGTTGGCTTGGGAGGAATTGATACTACAACTGGTGAAGATGTAGAAGGGACTTCTTCAGCAGATACGGGTTGTGCCGGAGCAGGTTCGGAAGAAGAAGCAGGATCCTTTTGACCTTCAGAATGATCTTTCAAATAAGCTTTCCCTGATCTGGTGCCTAACAGAATTTCTTCGTCAACAATGGGATCAAAAGATACCATGTTGCAGATCTTAGTTTTGCCTTTAGAACGAGTTTTTTCCTTGGAAGAAGAGGACACTTCGAATTCTGTAGCAAGATCAGGATGGATCCACATAATTTTACCGTTATCAAGAGATAAGGGAACAAGACCTTCATTGGATGGAAGCGGGAGATTCTCAATCTCAAGGGTTGCTTTAGGAATTGGAATGACACCGTGCTGTATCATCTGCGGAGGAAAATCCCCAAATTGGACTGAAACCATATTTGCAGTAACAGTCTTCTCATCTTGTTGCAAAGTGACTACACCAGCATTGACAAGCTCTTGAATCTTACCTTTGAGCACATAGCATGCTCGAGTAGGATGTCCAATAAATTGGTGATAGACACAATACTTGGGATGATCAGTCTTATTGACTTCATCAGGTTTCTTTGGATCAGGGAGTTGATCTAAATCGCAACAAGAAAAAAAGGGAGCGCACCTCTTCTGAGCCACTTGTTATCGACCTCCGTCGTAACAAGCCTCCTCCACGTTCTTCTTCTCCCCCTCTTGTAATCAATTTGACCAAACCTGCTAAGGTTAAAGGTCCTGTTGTAAATACTGATGTACAAATCAATGAAAAAGCACCTACTTTCAAGTATATTGATGTTATTTATTATACTAAAAGTTATTTGGATATGTTAGATAGCTTCCAATCAATTACACTGGGAGTCGTACGATCTCTTCAGACAGAAGTCTCGCTTGAAGATCCAGATGATTCTTACCGTATTCACCCTTCTTTGAAGAAAGGTGAAAGTCCAGCATTTTTATATAAAAGACCGGAAACAAAGATTAACTATACGGATGATAGCAAAGTTAACGATACGGGACGTCTCCAGTTCCATCGTTATAGTCAACAATCGAAAAACATCCTCCGAAAGATGGGTTACGACTTCAAGAGCGGCCTTAACTATGGTAAAGGTAGACGAACTCCCATTCGTACAACAGTTCCAAACGGAAAATCATAAATGTATTATGGCAGGACCAAGAAAGGTCTCGGATATACTTCTCCTCCACTGTTATTCCCAGCGGCTTCTAAATCAGATAGTGAAGAACGTTCTAATTCTTCTGATTCCAGATCATGGGATTCCGATACCAGCATCGGTGAAGTCCATCGTATAATCGTATCTTCTAACATGGTCTCCATTGAACTACTAGAAGGCTGTGATGAAGATGTTGAAGAAAGTCCAAAAACAGATCCTTGGGCTCAACATATGGATAACCAATGGGTACTTCGTTTTGAACAAAGAGAACCTCCTACTGAAGATCAACTAATTCAAATTGATGTAGGGGAAAGAGAGTCACCTCGGCCAATCTTTATTAGCAAGAATCTTCCAGAAGCAGATAAGCAAGAGTTGATTCTTCTTATTAAAGAATACATTGACGTCTTTGCTTGGAGTTACGAAGACATGCCAGGTTTAGATCCCAAGATTGCTACTCACAAACTGAATATTCTTCCTAATGCTAAACCGGTCAAACAGCAACAAAGGCGATTTAAGCCTGAAATGATGGATGCAATTGATGATGAAGTCAAGAAGCTCATCGCTTGTGGCTTTATTCGAGAAAAGCAGCATCCTGATTGGGTAGCCAATGTCGTCCCAGTTTTGAAGAAAACTGGAAAAGTTCGAGTCTGTATCGACTTCCGAGATCTCAATAAAGCATGTCCAAAAGATGAATTTCCTCTTCCTATCACAGACGTCATGATTGACAATACTTGTGGGTTCGAAAGAATATCTTTTATGGATGGATTTTCCGGATATAATCAGATCAAAATGCATCCTGAAGATGAAAAGCATACATCTTTCCGCACTCCTCGAGGAGTCTATTGTTACACAGTGATGCCATTTGGTCTCAAGAACGATGGTGCAACCTACCAACGGGCTATGAGTACCATTTTCAGAGAACATCTTCGTAAAACAGTCGAATGCTACGTTGACGATATTGCTGTTAAAAGTCGTCTAAAAGAAGATCACATCCAAGATTTGAGAACAATATTTAATCTCATGCATCAACATCAGCTCAAGATGAATCCCACCAAGTCATTCTTGGGTGTCTCTAGTGGCAAATTTCTCGGCTTCGTCATTACCTCTAAGGGTATACACGTGGATCCCGAGAAGATCAAAGCCATCCAAGAGATGCGTCCTCCACGCAACCTAAAAGAGCTACGAGGATTCCAAGGCCGACTTGCGTACATCAGGCGATTCATTTCGAACTTGTCTGGACGCTGTAGACGATTCACTCAACTAATGAAGAAGGGTGTATCTTTTGTTTGGACTGAAGAGTGTCAACGAGCATTCGACGATATCAAACAATATCTTATGAACCCACCAGTTTTGGTGCCACCTATCTCTGGTATTCCATTCTTGATGTATGTCCGTGCTATGGACCATTCGTTGGGTGCTTTACTTGTCTAAAAGAACAAAGAAGGCCATGAACAAGCTATCTACTATCTTAGCCGAACTATGATTGGTGCTGAACATCGTTATAGTCCGGTCGAGAAAGAATGCCTGGCTCTCATGTTTGCTGTGCAAAAGACGAGGCATTATATCATTGGTCAAACTATTCATTTTATATCTCAAGTTAACCCTCTCCGGGTACTCATGAAGAAACCTAGTACACTTAATTCTCGGTTGGCTACATGGGCAATCCTGCTAGCTCAATATGACATGGTGTATGTTCCATAAAAGTCTGTCAAAGGTCAAGCGCTGGCGGACTTCTTAGCAGCTCATCCTGTGCCTGAAACATCTAAACTCTATGACGAAATTCCTGACGAGACATTAGAAGTCAACATGATCTCCGAAGAGTTTCCAACCTGGCGTCTATTCTTTGATGGTGCATCAAGAATTGGACCAAATGGTGCTATTGTGGCAGGTGTTGGAGTTGTTCTCGTTTCTCCAGACGGATTAACTATCCAAAGAGCCTACTCTTTAGATGAACCTTGCTCTAACAATGTGGCAGAGTACAATACTTTACTTGTCGGCCTTCAGCTAGCTAAACAATTGAATGTTGAATATCTGGAAGTCTATGGTGATTCTAAACTGGTTGTGAACCAGGTTAGAGGAACCTATGAAGTCTGTCATCAAGACCTAGTGCCTTATCATGATGCGGCAATTAATATAGCTACATCATTCAAAGCTTTCTTCATCGATTATGTTCGACGAGCTTGCAATACTGAAGCCGATGCTTTGGCCAATCTTGCAGCTGTCTTAGCCATCCCTATCAAAAGACATCAGGTGGTGGTTATTTCTAACCGAGAACTGTTCTGTATTGAAAATAATCGTAATATTGAATTTAGCAATCTTGCTGAAGTCAATGTTATTGATGACGATTGGAGAACTCCTTTTATTGATTTCGTAGTACATGAAATACTCCCTGAAGATCCTAAGGAGGCTTCAAGCGTTCGACGTCGATCTCTACGATTCTATTACAATCAAACCACCAAAACACTCTATCGGCGAACTTATGATGGTCTTCTTCTACGCTGTTTAGCTGGTGATGAAGCCAAACAAGTGTTACGTGAAGCTCATGATGGCGTCTGTGGAGCACATCAACCTGGTCCTAAATTACAGGATCGTATCCGACGCATGGGTTACTATTGGCCCTCTATGGTATCAGATGCCATTGAATATGCAAGGAAATGTCGTGCTTGTCAAATCCATGCAGACTTCATTCATCAACCCTCGGAATTCTTACACCCGACTGCTGCTTCCTGGCCTTTTGAAGCTTGGGGTATGGACATCATAGGTCCTATTAATCCTCCTTCTTCTAGAGGACATCGGTTCATATTGGCGATAACCGATTACTTCTCCAAGTGGGCTGAAGCTGTACCTCTGGCTGAAGTCAAGACTAGCAGTGTCATCAACTTCGTTAAACACCATGTCATCTATAGATTCGATGTACCTAGAAGAATCATTCATGACAATGGACCTCAATTCATTAGTCAGAAGTTCACTAGATTCTGCGATGATCATCGGACTAACAATGTTGCTTCGACGGCCTACAATCCTGCTGCTAATGGTTTAGCTGAAGCCTTTAACAAAACCATTATTAAGCTCCTTAAAAAATTTGTATCCACTAACAAACGGAATTGGAGCGAGAAACTTGGCGAATGTCTTTGGGCCTATCGAACTACAGTCCGCAATCCCACAGGCTTTACACCTTTCTCTTTGGTGTATGGCTGTGAAGCTGTCCTTCCTTTGGAGTTACAAATTCCTTCTTTAAGGATTGCTATTGCCAATGAGCTCACCACAGAAAACAATGACCTTCTTCGACTTCAAGAGTTAGAGGCATTGGATGAAAAGCGGTTAATGGCTCAACAGCATATTGAGTTATACCAAGCCCGCATCTCAAAGACATTTAATCGTAAAGTGAAGGTCAGAGCCTTTCAGCAAGGAGAACTTGTTCTAACGGTTAGACGTCCTATGACTATGACTCATATGAGCAAAGGGAAATTCGATGCGAAATGGGAAGGTCCCTATGTTGTAAGCAAAGTCTTCTCAAACGGAGCTTATCAACTTTCAGAACTTGATGGTCGAGTTGCTATGATGCCTATCAATGGCAAATTCTTAAAGAAGTATTATGTATAAATATAAATACTTGTAAATTATCAGACAGAATCAAGTTCATAAATAAAATTCAAATTTTATTATATGATAGTACATATTAAAGGTCACTATCATCTTTTTCTACATTGGGACGAGGGCCACTGCCGTCCTTCTCAAAAATGCGGTCAGCAAAAGAGCCGAGAACCTTCTTGCTGGATCCCACAAGAAACTTGCAGGCGGCCATCCTCATGGCTTCTTCTTCTTTAGTCTTTCCTGGTTCGAGCAGGAAGTCCAAAATGTCCCGCGGTGGCTGGGGTACAGACGAACCTTCACCTACTTCTGCCTCCTTCGGCTGAATTGGATCGGCAGGGCGATCTTCAATGCCCTTCTGAACCTTCGAGACAGTCTCAACCTTCTTAGATGCTTCTCCGGAAGACATTTTTATGTTGAAGAGTAGAAGTGTTCGTTCCTGTCAGATTTCTGCTATATTTATAGACAGAAGTTCCTCAATTAATGAAGCGATACATTCACATGACGGTTCATCCGTTCATTTGTCATCATCAATTGACGGTTCGTCCGTTCATTAAACACCTGACGGTTCATCCGTTCCTTTATCATCATCTGACGGTTTATCCGTTCATTAAACACCTGACGGTTCATCCGTTCATTTATTACACTCATCCGATGGTTCGTCCGTTCGTTAATATCTGACGGTTCATTCGTTCATCTATTTTGAAGGTTAACCCGTTCATTTATTATCATTTGACGGTTAATTCGTTCATTTCAACATCATTTGACGATTTACCCGTTCTTTCATCATTACTTGACGGTATTCCCGTTCATTCATTTTTCATATACATTGACGATTCATCATCGTTCATCTTCTACATCAGCAACTTGTCGTTTTCGATTAAGTTGTCAATAAATATATCTATCTATTATTTATATCTGAAATAAGATATGCAATAAATAATGGAGCCACAACAAAATGTCCTTTATATCAAAAAAATGAGACATTACAAAAATGCAGCTACAGCAACAAAACCCAAATACAAAATCAAGAAGGAGGGACAATCAGATTGTCAATTTGCTGCTTCAATGTCTGCAGCTCTTCTTCGTGTGTTGACGCTACTATCTTTCTTGCCTCCTCCATCCCACTTTCTTCATCAAAAATGGGCATATCTACTGTCCTGCGAGTGATCTCTTCACCATGAGTGGTCTCATACTCATTCCTTTCTTCAATCAATGCATTAAATTATTCAATCACCAGTTGGTGATTAACAGTTTCTTCTTCAAACTCTTGTTGGAGGCGAGTAATTTCAGCCTTCAGCTCAGCAAGTCGCCGTCCTTTGCTTTCAGCCACTAGGGTAATTGATTCTATTTTAGAATTATATTCAGCTGATTTTGCTGAATGAGCTTCTAACAGATTTTGAAGAGTTAACCTTTCCATATCAGCAGCTTGAGCCAGCCGCTCAAATTCAGCTTGTACTAAAGAGTCTACATCTTTCTTCTTGAGTTCTTTATACTTCTTGATGGAGACTTCTAATTCATCCAGTATATGTTCAAGGAGAGTGGCCTAAGCTTCGTCTCTTTGGTCTCTTATGGCTCTTATCAAGAAAGAAGTGGGCTTCCTAACCATAATGAAGTCAGCCCCTTCTTTCTCTATCATTTTACGGATGAGAGATCCCAGCGACTCAAAGAAACATCGGGTAAATAACTGGACCACTTGCTGATTGATGGCCAGAGTTCCAGGAGTCGCTGCAACTCCTGATGAAGACGGGGTAACAGGTTGCTCGATTCTTTGAGGTTGGACAATAGGCTCTTTAAATAAGGGAGCCAGAGTAGAGCTGGTTGCTCCTCCTGTTTGATCTTCTGCAAAAGTAAAATTATTATTTTACTAATTGATTGTTGATGAACAAAAAGATCAAATTAAGAGCAATGTTACCTTGGTTTGGTCTAACAACGAGTTCATTCCTTACTGGGATGGAATACCGTTGAACAGAAGTAGTCTCAGCTGCAACAGCCTGGCTGCTGCCCGCCTCAGAACCACAAGATAAATGATGACTACTGCTAATAACCACCGTTGGTATAAGCACCATAATCAGGTCCGTTGGAAGTATTGGCAAAGTCTCAAGATCTGCAAATGAAGATATTAGTTATCAGTTCATTTTAAAAAAGAAAAGATTGTTAAATCTCGTTTTATACCTTGAGGGTCGGTGACGGGATTTTCTTTTAGCACACCTTCGTCGGCTACTTCTTCAGGAGATATTTCTATCTCAACATCGACAGCTTTTTCTGCAGATGCCTCCACTTCAATATCCTTTTTAGGATTTGAAATATCATCGACAGTATCAAGAGAATTATGTTCTTCGTTATCCTTTTTAGGATCTTGTAAATACTCATCAACATTTTCGGATGAAGAACCTTCTTCGTCTTCTTCTTTTTCTTCTTCTTCTACTGCTGCATTTCCACTGCTAGTGGCAGCCTGATCTTCCTGCAAGCTATAACTGCAGTCCTCCAGAGCTGCAATCATTTTACGGTCTTCTTCCTCACGAAGAGTCCTGGGAGTAGGAGGAGGTTGAGTAATATCTGCAATAGGAGAATGAGGTCGTACAACACTTTGTTCTTCCTCTAAAATATGTTCTCTAGGCTTTTCAATTCTTGGGGCAAAATCTCCCTTCTGTTCATTCTCCTCGAGAGTTTTGCTCCCTGATTCAGAAGCAGGTGTGGGAGATGCCATTAGAAGTCCTGCAGCAGCATCTACTGAAGTCAGGAGTTGTATAGAAGAAGACTCTTCCAAGACTCTTCTGGTGACTACTCTTTTCTTTCTGTGTAGAGGCCTAACAGGACTCTCTACATTTTCTGGCTCTGCTTGCTTTTGTACGAAAGTTGGTGTAGTGGCAACTTCTTGATGTGTCTCGGCCAATTGCCGAGATTGAGATCTGGTAGTCACCTTTTCAGAAGAAACATCAAGAATCAATTTCTTCTTCGCCACAGGAGCAGGAGGCTCCTCTCTTCTTCTCTTCTTCGCAGGAGATTTACCCACCTTCAGAGAAATACGAAGTGGTGCATTCACTTCTTGGGGGAATATAATATCCCTTGTAGTCTCCAGAGGTGCATCTGCCGGTTCCTGCGCCTCCTCATTTATAGGGATCGATGGAGCAATTCTCCCTCTTCTCAATCTTGTTGCAGTGGCGAAACTATCTGCGAGATTGAAATTCTCGGCAAAAGTATTCGCTGATGTGTAAAACACGGAGTATGTAAAAAGCATTCGAGGACCCTGAGGAGTAGTCCTTACTGGCATAGAGAAAGTGGCTTTTGTATCACGGACATTGTAATAAGCCCAAGCCCTAGCTCCGTCTATCAGATAACCTTTGCCTTGGAGGCAGGTAATTGCGTTCCCTACATGGAACTGATCAGACCCAAACTGTCGAGCAAAACGGCTTGGGAGGTATGGTTCTAAGTAGCACTCTTCTTCGAATCGGTAGACCAAATGAGATGGTCGAATTGTCTTCAACCATTCAAAAGCGACACGAGTTAGAGGCTGCAGTTTCGAATCCACCATATTCGTGGGCATCTGATCATACCCAGCAGGGAATGGAGCGCAGCAGAAGTTCTAGCCTCTGTTCAGATTCAACATAAATCTACACTCAGATAAGGAAGTATATTTCCATTTTCCATCGGAATACCTTCGAAGAAAACTGCTGTCAACTGGTCCCATGCCAGGATCCATTAGAGTTGGATAGTGAAGAAGCAACCATCCAAACAAATATGTATATAGCAATTCTAAGCGAGGGAATTCTCTCTCTCCTTTCGCTTTCAACATCAAGTCAACATATAAACGAAGACTGGCGTTCAGCTTACAGGTCATTGCTGATAGTAAGTCCATTTTATAGCCGAAGACTAGCTTAACAGCTGCAAACAAGATGCCACGGTGAAAACGATCCACTGCACTGGATTCGGGAACTACGAACCTTCGCAGCCAGTATGTTAAGAATCCCGCCAATTGTACTGCTTCTGACATGGGCCTATAGCCCATTCTCAAGTAACTTTCCAAATTGTCTCCTCTCTTCAAAGGAGGATATTCATGGTCATCCATCACTTCTTTATCAAAGTGACCACTCTGTTCCATTAATTTTCTGACCTCTGTATGGCTCAAAGGTTTGAAAAAGGTTGGGTAGCATTTATCGTTCTCCTTGGTTTTCTTCTCTTCTATATGATTAAGAAACAGATATGGTAGCCACTTTGAAGAATAACAAGTATTGGCAGTGGCACTCTTGTAAAATAAAGAGCAGATCTTGTAATGACACAATAGTTCTTCGAACACTGTCACCATCTCTGGATTCTCTTTTCTGAGCTTATTCAACTCATCATTTGTTGGTACATACTCCTCAAACGGAGCATCTGCCATGGGCAAGAACGAGATATACTTCATCTCGTGGAGTGCAAAGCCCATCTCTCCTCCTGGGGTCATGAAAGTTTTGGTCCTGTAGTTGTATCTCTCAGCTAAGGCTAAGAACATATGAGGATTGGGAGCAAATCCATATACAGTGGCATGCACTGCTTCATACAGGTTGATTTGTTGGAGTCTGTCTTAGAATTTTCCCAGAACCCAATTCGCGATATAACTCCATCGCTTGTAGTCTGGATTCACCAATCCAGTCATTCTTATATCTTGCTCAGGATATTTTCCTTCAACCTTCGCAAACTCATTTGCGAATATTGGTGTCCTAACAGGCATTAGCATGGAGGAGTTCTCTGGTGGAATGCAGCCAGGTCTTAAGCCTCTCAGTAGGACACTATATCTGTCGGAAGAGCTATAAAACATATCCTTATGTTGTGGCCCCTTCTTTACGAAGATTTTTCCTGCCCGAGCATCCTGAAATAGAGTGATATTCTATTCCATCTTCCTAGGGTAGCTTGCATGAGCGTACCGTGACAAAGGAAGGCAGCGAGCGATGTCGGGTATAAAAAAAGATCTATCTTGCTGGTAAACTACCCTATCTTCCATCCTTGGCCTAGGCTGAGAGGCTCTCTCAAAGGTGTCACCGAATAGGAATAAGGGTTTCTTGTGAATTACAGCATCAGCTGATTCTAAAGGCTGTCCGTTCATCAAACACATCAAAGTTTCATTGTCCTGAGAAATCAATATAGCCTGACGGGAGGCCGGCAGATCATACTGAGGATAATGGACATGAGACAGATCTTCTTTGTATTCAGACTCTGTAAGGGTTCCCACAAAATGTTCGTAATCTGGATCTTCATTGACTTCAACTGCATCAACAAAACAGATGAAAATTAGTCCAAGACAAAGATTCTGTTTTTAAAACATAAAACATTAGAGTGCGCAACCTCAGATTGCGCTGACAAGACTTGCGCAATATCAGTTTGCGCATCATAAAAGGATGCGCAAAACAATGGTTTGCGCTGATATCTGCGCAACATAATTGTTTGCGCTGACTTCCTGTCAGCACAAATCAATAATTTGCGCAAGAATGCAGCCTTCATAAAAATGAAGAACTGATAGTTGATGCAACCGAAACCCTAAAAAGGGTGGCACAATATGAACTTATCTCTAAAAGAGATGAGTTTCAAGGGAGTCGAATCACCCTAAGAAGGGGTTTTCGATCGGTTCAACTACCTCTCAGCGCAGGGTGTACGGATTCGTGTCGGAAAGCTCGCCGTGCAACCCTGTCAGAAGACTCGGCCGGAGCTTTTCCCTTCGCGGCGACGGCAGCGGCAGCATTTGATCGTCGTGGGGCCATGACAATCGTCGGAGGAGGAGAACAGTGAAGGTTTTCTTCTCAAAAAGCTGAAAGATTGCAAAGTAAAGAAATGAAAACGAAAAGAGGGGTATTTATAGTTTTTGAAATGCGAAACGGATGCCTCGAATTGCGCCTAAACTTGTGGTCTATTCGCTTTGCGCAGACAGCTCATCATATTGCGCAAAATGATTCAACATTCAAAAATTCAAAGTATTTCGAAATTTTGATTATAATCAACTTTCGAAAACTTTGAAGGGGTCTTGTAGGTCCTAAAAAATCAAGTTGCATCAATCAACAAAGTCAAAAATTCAAGATATTCATCATTTTGATGAGTTGCGCAGACAACAGATTGCGCAGACATCACTTTGTGCAGGTTGGTTTGTGCATATTCCCAACTGCGCAGGCTGATGTGGCAGAAGTCATCATTGACTGAATCAAATCAGATCTTCCTGACAGCTGACAACACGAATAACGAGGAGACTGTTCGTTTTTGACGCCGCACAGTGCTCGAGGGCGGCTGACAGGTGGCAGCGCAATCCGTGGTTGCGCAAACCATTCATGCGCAATCCGTGGTTGCGCAAACCATTCATGTGCAGTCTGAGTCTGCGCAAACCAAAGTCTGCGCAGTTCACTTTGCGCATTCTACCAACATAACTGACCAATTACATGTGGCATTCATGCCATCAATTGCTCATTACGTGTCAATTGTCTATGCACGATCATGCACATTTCAATCAAATAATGCCATGTGTCTCAGATAGTTGGCCCACGATCCAATAACTGCCTGTGCAGTCCAGTGCTGCGCAAACCAGTTGCTGCACAAATCAGCTTGTGCAGTCCAAAATAACTGAAAGTTAGTTATTTTCAGAACTCTATAAATAGAGTTTCAGGTCTTTATTTCAAGGGGAATCAAGATCAGAGATCAGAAATCAGAGAGTTCAGGAGTTCTTGCCAAAGTGCTGGTGCATTCTTCCGAGACTTTTGTCTTCAACTTCAGAGGCTTTTGCCTTCAATTTCCAGAGTTGTTTTCAACTTCAAAGGCTTCGTCTTCAAAGTTTACATCGTCCAAGGGATAAAGCAATCGTCATCAAGATTGGATTCCTATAGTTGTAATTTTCCCAGAATTCTTGTAATCTTTATTACAGTTTGTATCAATAAAGTTTTATACTTTTGTTTTTGCAAACAGGGCTCCGCCAACTGGGGCTCCTATCGGTACCAAGCTCTGGCCAAGTCAAAGAGTCGCATGCTAGCCACCTCCACCTTCAGATTATCCGGGATCTGTGCCATCTTCATGGTCCTCTCCGCATTCTCCAACCATTCATTCGCATAGATGATCCCCTCGTTACCCCAGAAGTCCATCGGGCAGAGGTTCTGGTACTCCTTGATCGTCCCTGGTCTCGGTGCTGCTGGTGTTGTACGTGCTGCTGGAGCTGGTCCTGCCGGCTCTCTGGTCCTGAGTGCATCGACGACGGTCGCCCTGAAATGTGCGGCCTGCTGACTCTGAGCCTCTCTGAACTGTGTAGCCTGGTGATTCTAGGCCTCCATAAACTGCTGGAATATTGCCATCACCTGAGCGCCATCAAACATCATCGTCGAGGGCAGTGGTGGAAAGATAGGAGGCGGTGGTGGAAGCTGATCTACTGGAATGTCTGGCACGGCCTGATCCGAACTGCCTGCAACTCCGGGCTGATCCGCGGTCTTCCTCATAGTGACCATCCTGCAACAAAAGAAAACTTCGTGATTGATAAAAACCTAACCTGCCAGTAATGTAATTGTTTATAAAATAACCATATATACCCGATGTACCCGATTTCCTATACTGTGATTCAAGTTTCCCTAGTGTAAATCAAGTCCTCCAATAGTACTCTAATACCTAGGTACTATTAGGATAGACATGCACGGGCCACCACTAAAAACATGTCCCAACCCACTCCCGAATAATCGGACAAGAGTCGGACACGCCTAGTCTTCATCGTTGGATACGATGAAGTAAGCTGTACCAATATAGGGAAATCTAACCAGATAATCACGAACAAGTATGAAATCACAGCATCTATAAATGTATCCCAAATCCAGAGTAAAGTACAAGTCTCAGAATTTATTACATTCCAGCAAAATTAAAGATAGAGTCTACTAGTCTCAAATACAAGAAAAAATGTAAAGTGCTAATGGTAAAGATCTAGGCTTCTGCAGCCTCTAAGTCGAGAGCAACTCCAGCTGGCTCTCCTGCATCTACCGGCACTCGGCCATAATATGCACTACTAGAATAAGTCATATTAGCGACACAATTAGCGACGTTTTATTAAAACGTTGCTTACGTTTAAGGAATTAGCGACGTACTCTATAAACATCGCAATACGTCACTATTACCGACGATCGGCGATGTTTTGCGACTTTTTTGTGTATAAGAAAACATACGTCACGGATAAGTCGGCGAACGTCGCTAATATCAGTAATATTAGCAACGTTTATCGACGTAACTACTGTAACGTTGCTAATTTCACTAATATTAGCGACGTTTACCGACGTATATGTGTGACGTCGCTAAATTAAAAATATAGGGCTTTCAGTTTTCATTCCCCCCATTATTTTTAGATCGAAATTTTCCCAAACGAAAGCACGCTCCCCCCTCGGCGACCCTCTCCCCTCGGCCTCCGGTAGCCCCCTCCCCCCTCGGCCTCCGGCGACCCCCTCCCCCGTCGACGACCCTCCCTCCTCTGCCCCCGACCCTCCGCGACCCTGCTCGGCGACCCTGCTCCCACCGGCAACCCCGCTCACCCTCATCTCCAGCTCCCCACCGGCGACCCCCTGCCCCCTCGACGACCCGCTCCTCCGGCCCCGACTAGGTAAACCCTAACTTAAATGTTAGTCCTATAGACTGATACGATTCTTACATTATTTCTGTATTTATATAAATAGGCTATATAATTGAATGTTGTACGTTGTTTGGGAGTTTGGGTGAGTTCTGTGTTAGGGTTTGATTTTGAGTTTGATTTCCAGGTTGAGTTTGTGAGTCTATGAGTTAGCTTGGGTTGTAGTTCAGTTCAGTTTGTAGGTTTACATACCAGTTTGGGATAAGTTTTGGTTTACCCATGACACGACGTGGACATGCATCAGGCCACTGGGCACGTAGCCCTACCCCTAGCGTACACGTGTGCATGGTCACGTGTCGCCATGTGGCCTGTATCGTGTGCTAGACGCGTGTGCACGCGTGCACGAGGCTGTGCACTGCGTGTGTGCTCGTGTAGTAATTTTGGTATCGTGGACACGGTTGTATCCACTTGGTTGGACACACAGACCCTTTGGGAGACACGTGCACATGTGTGTCCTTGTTACTAACCAATAAATTTGGTTATTAACTGCATTTTGGTTTTTAAATGAGGTTTTTCCATTTTTCGTGATACATAGTTTACAAATTCGATTTTCTGAGTTTTTTTATTGAACATTTTAACTGAATTATTGATGTTAATGATCAGGATTAGTTCATTTACACATATATTAGATTACTAAAATGTAGACTGTCAATAGGACTTGTATTATTCTCTGTTTTCCTGAGAACTAATTCATGAGATTAAGTGCAAATTTTACTGATTTTGACACAACCTATCTACTCTTTTTCTATTACACATTATGTTACACACATACACACACATTCCCTATTAATTCCTGTCACATTACACCCATTACTCTATATGATTTTTTGTCAGTTTACACACACATCACTGTTTCAGTCACACTCATCCAAACCTGAGAACTAACCTATTCCCTGTTTCTCCACTACACACACCCTATAGTTTCACTCACCTTGCATTGATTCCCTGAAACACATGGACACACAACATGTGTATGTAATGAATGATATATGTGTAATGTCATGCATGCTGGTAAGCACATATGAATGCAAAATGCATATATGTATGCAAATGGGAATACATGGATATATGCAAGTTATAAATGCAATATTTGGACAACATATGAAATATAATGTATAGGTAAGCATTAATGTAGGTAATGACATGTAATCACCGGTGGGGCTGGCTCGGCCGGGAGAGACTATACCCTATGGCTCGACAACCAACCGGAGAGGATACTCTGAGAGATCCATCTGAGTAGGACGTATACTTTGAGAGATCACCTTTACAAGAATGATATCAGTAGTGGGATTGTGTGTTAGAGGAGATATTATCAGAGTATACGTCCTACTCAGATGGGTCTCTCACAGTTATAGATGGTGGATGTGCTCCGTCAACAGATTCTTGCTCTGAGCCAAAACTTTGCTCCGGAGCTCAAGTGGACATCGTTCGTATAGAGCTCGAGTGGGAGGTTCCTGACAGCATGGTGGTCTCCTTTATTAAAGTATCCGTGCTCATCCCAAAACCAATCAAATTTTTTTTATTTCTAATCTCTTGAATATGAAGCTCTGCTTCATATTTGGCTCTATCTTCTGGTATATAAGAACCAAATGTGAAACAGAGTTTCATATTCAAGATATTAGAAATGAAGAAATTTTCGATTGGTTGTGGGACGAGAAAGAATCCTTTGACAAAGGAGACCACCATGCTGTCAGGAACCTCTCGCTCGAGCTCTACTCAAGGATGTTCACTCGAGCTCCGGGGCAAAGGATTGATTCAAACCAGATTTTTGGACAGAGATGACGAAGAAGATGGCTGCCAAAGCTTATGTAAGTTTTCTAATTCTTTATACGTATTATATTTTTGTCATTTTGTATTACTGTAATTAAAATCGATCATTGCATCGTATCAATAGGTGATTTTGTACATTAGTTACAAGTGCTACTTAATTAAAGTTCAAATGCTACTTAGTTGTGTCTCTCTTTCTCTCTCTCTCTCTATCTATCTCGCTATCAATGCTATAGTATTGTTCCCCTCGCAATACGGAATGGTCCGATACCGATACTCTGAGTATCAGACCATTCCTATGTGTATCGGTTTTGCAATCACAATACCGATACTCAAGTATCATATTGATACTCAAGTATCACATCTGATATTACACTACTCTTTTCAGAGTAGCAGACAAATAAATTCTCTGATAGTTCTCTCATTTATTTGTCAATTACTGTATTTCAGTTCTAGTTAGTTTTATGTGATTCTCTGAGAGTTCTCTCATTCATTTTCAACCGCTCCCTCTGTGAATATTGATTTTACCAGATGTCACCCATGACCCGAGCAACGGCACGTCGTTTGAGGGAAACACAGATTGTTGAGGTGGCTCCTCCTACTGTTAAGGAGAAAGTGGTACCGGTAGCTAGTGAGACTGGGAGTTCCATTCATCCAGTACCGGTAGCTAGTGAGACTGGGAGTTCTATTCATGCAGCACTTGCAATGGACTACATCTCTCCTGTCGCCGTCGATCCCACTTATTCGAGGTGGTTGCGTGATCGTATCACTGAGCGTTTGCGTGAGCTGCGTGGTTCTCATTGGCTATTAGTACTTATTTATATTGGACTATTTGTATTGGGTTGTTTTTGAATTAGACTATTTGTATTGGACTACATATATGAATTAGTACTGTGTCAATCTCTGGATTGTATTGGGTTATTTTTGTGTCACGACCCGCTCCCGAATAATCGAATACGAGTCGGACACGCCCAGCCTTTGTCGTTAGACACAACAAAGTAAGCTGTACCAATCTAGGAAAGCTAACCAGATAAACATGAACAAGTATGAAATCACATCATCTATAAATGTGTCCCCAAATCCAGAATACAAGTCTAAGTATTTTTATTACATTCCAGCAAAATGAAAGATAGAGTCTACTAGTCTCAAGTACAAAGTAAAACTGTAAAGTGCTAAGGTAAGCTCTAGGCTTCTGCAGCCTCTAGGTCCAACACAGCTCCAGCTGGCTCAGCAAGTATAGCTACATCCTGTCCATAATAGGTGTCGCACAGGGCCTCCAACTCACCTGCAACATATCCTATTCAGGAGCGGAGCAAAGTACAGTTCTAGGTAATGAAACATGAACATGGTATTGAAATGAGTACAAGGGTACAGAAAAAAGATATACAGGAATGAATAGAAAAGTATAGGAAAATAGTACAGAAAATGAGTACAGGAAATATAGTACATGAATGTAAAGTACAGGAACATGTAAAGTACAGGAAATATAATGTACAGGAATGAAACTATAATCCTGAAGTACCAGACATGATAAGTGCATAATATCGAAATACATCTAGTCCATGTGACCGGCTGGGGTGAGAACATGTACAGGAGTACATGAATATAGTACGACTTAGGACCCGCGTGCACAGTGCGAGGCATAAGCTAGGTACATGAATATATAGTAATCGGAATTGGTCACATGGCTAGTGTACTTCACCACCCGACACTAATAAGTACAAGAAAAAGGGTACAGGAATACAGGAGTACATGAATATCGTGCCATGACGTGTCAGAAGAAAGGGTACAAGAATATAAATGTACAAAATCGTAGAAAAGTACTTGCCTGGCTCCGGAAAGTACGGGTGAACAATGGAAGCTAGATATCCTCCTGGTTATTTTAAATAGGTACAAGTTTATTAATAACTAAATAAGCTCTAATTTGGTATCTTGCAGTTCTAAAACATGTCTCACTACCAACTATGTTATCTGGTTAAACCCATTATTAATTATTCACCATTAACTCCCTACAAGCATTCTCTTATAATCACTATTTAAACTAATTAGTTAAAAACAAGGTTAACTAACATTGATTAAATAGAAGCCTATATTGACAGTCATGCTACTAACCTTGAGATAGGTTATCAGAGTATTCAATCTAATAGGTTGTTGTTCCAACAGGAAATTTAGAGTGTCTCTAAGGAGAGGACCCCCTACGTTTCCAATTGAAACCGTGAATCAAAAATGTCTAGATTTAAGTACAACCTAATCTAGTTTATCCAATATAAAACATGATTGAAACAATAGGACATATTCTACTAAAAATTGATCCTGGGCCAACCTCCCTGTTGAGCCAATCAACAATTAAACTAATACATGCATACCAGTTACTTTCAAATCTAAACCCTTGACTAAATTGTCAGGTGTCCTATAGTTTACTAAGTAAAAAAGTCATGATATGTGAACCAAGGCAGGAACCTAAGGTCCCATGTTCAAGCAATCATTCAATATTGGCAAGGTAGCTCTGAATCAACACTGGTATCAATTCCCCAGGTCCTCAACTGAACTCTGATACCCATATTTCCAGGTTTTTCCTGAGACTAATCTCAGTTTATTACTGATATTTTATTACAGCTTCACTGAAATTGTATTACACATTTACTGAATCATATGCACTGAGATTTCTTGCAGTTTAACTCGAAATTATCTCAGGTTTTCCTGAGAATTACCCACAGATTACTGAGATGAACATCCTCAGGTAACTCTCAGGTTTTCCTGAGAATGCTCTCAGGTTTTCCTGAGATTACAATCCCCTGGTTCTTCAAAACATTGCACATGATTCTCAAATAGGACTAAGCCAACCAACCTTAGTTCAAAACTCAGTGATCAATTTTTAGGTGACTGGACAATGGTTCAGTCCATTGTCTAATCAACAGTTTAACCCCCATATCAATTTAATTTTTTATGTCTACTGGACCCAAATGCTTCATCCCTTATTCTCTTTATAACTGATATAGTATTCATCAACATGGCAGCTCACTATAATGGATACTCTGCTCTAATATTTCTGTACACTCCTACACTAGGGCATTCACCTGTATTAGCCCAACTATCCTGCCAAGGTCACTCTGCCGTATGGTGTTTTCTGAATACAAAACCAACTCAAGGCCAACCAAGGCCTGGACAACCTCTCCATTACACTGCTGCCTATATAAACCAAGCCCCACACATCAGTGATAGGCACAACACTGAATCACTCTCTTCATAACTGATATGGTAATGAGGCCTAACTATCCTTGCTGCAGTTAAGGGTATACACATACAGAAGTCATGTAAGAGAACTTGATGTCAGAAATTGATTTGCAAAAATTAGCACTCAAATTAGTTCAAAAAGGATGGCACAGGATTCAGTTTAGGAGAAAAGAACATGTGAGCTAACAGCCCACAACAGATCATGAAAATACATCAGTTCCTTAATGGAAAAATACACTCTGTTTAGTGATATACTGATGCATTCAATCTGCTTTGGACTAAAATAAACATTGGCAATCTTGGCATAACAGTCCCCAACCAAACAGGGAAATAGTTAAGTCTCATGATAGATAATAAATGGTTCATAAATTCCCAGTTTAGCATTGAACTTTATTCTCAGATTTAACAGGGTGTCCTATAGCATGGTATGTGAATCCAATTCTTGAATATGAGCCCAAAATAGGAACTTAAGGTTCCAGGTTCAACTGAACTTCCCATACCCAGTTTCAATGAGAATCAATTCATGCTCAGAGTATCAAATCGAATGTACTGATATGGCTTGCACATTCCCCCAAGTTCACCCCTGGTTCAACTGAGAACTAATCTCAGTTTTATTGAGATTGCTTCTTCAGTTACTGAGATGAGAAGTTAAATGTTAAATGTGTCCAAATACTCAGTTCCATTTGAATCAACAGAAAACTTCAATGAACCATATAGAATTTTATATGACCCCAAGTTCCATTTGAATCAACAAAAACTTCAATGAACCATAAAGAATTTTATATGTTCACAGGCTCCATATAACAATATCAACCCAAATTATCATTCCAAAATAAACTTAGAGCAATAGGGAAATGGCACCACTGACATCCTGATACTCTAAATCCCAATTCTATTCACCAAACTTATTTGAAACTAGAGTTAAACAGAGCTAACCAAAATGATATCCCAAAATTTCTCCTGATACCATCCTTGCTGTGCACACAGATATAATTATGCATTCGAAAATTTAATTAGAGAAGTAATTTGGAATTTACCTTCAAAAGTTCACTAGATCAAGAGATTAGATACTCTACTCTGCTGATCCCAAACCAAATTGATTTTAAACTTCCTGGACCAATTGAAGGGAAATGGAAATTAAAGAAAATCATCATTCAAGATCGATCCAACCAATCATTGGAACACTCAAAAGAAAATCACGAATTAGAATACTTACTCTAATCTCAGTCTAAATCTGATAGATAAACTTCAGATCTGAAATAAATATTCCTACAATAGATCAAATCTGATTTTAGGAAGAAGGTTCAGAGTGAAACATTTAGATATAGCCGAGAAGGGATTTGAGGCTTAAAATACTGATGATCCTTCAATCCAATGATGAGAAAAGTGATCGATCAGTGCTCTTGATGATTTCCAAAAGTGTCTTCATCCATAATGAAGGAAGTGGTCTCAATGGATCGATCCTTCGAGGAGTGTTCTAAACGAACGAACAATCAACAGAGTTGGATCAGGGATTGATCACGAACAGATACAATTCAAGGAAATTCAGATGTACAATACATACCAATAGATCGATCAATTTCTACGAACTTGGATCAATTCTCTTCCTCTGGTTCGATTGCTCCTCACTGCCATGGCTGTTTTTAGAACAGAGCTTGGAGAAGAATGGGTGTGGAGAAGAAGGGTTGTTGTCCAACAATTGGGAGTAAGAAATTGGTTTATAAAGACAACTAGTAGCGTGAGGATTAGGCAAAGAAACGGCAGGAAAAATTCCATTCCTCTCTTCTGACAATTCGGTTAGAGGAGCTGAATTGAGTTGGAAAGAAAAGAAGAATGAATAGGAAATATCAAGGAGATGTTAGCCTAAAGCAAACGAATTCATGAGTGTTCTCTTATAGAAGTTAGCCCTAGGCTTTTTGCCAGGTTAAGGAATTGGGCCTTAGTGATAAGCCCATGGTCCCATTGAGAAATTTCAATAAGCAATTAGAAAAGATTTAACAAAGAAGAAAGTTTAATCAGACATTAAGAAAATTTATATATAATATAAATTTTGAAAAGTGAGGTTACAAATTTCCTCCTGAAAAAATTTCGTCCTCGAAATTGAAAGGCAACAATAAAATCCAAAACAGTTCAACTCAAATATTCAACGTAGGTCATTTATTGAATTAGGGAAATTCTGAATAGAACACAATCTCATCAAACAAATAAATCAGGATAGCGCTCTCGCATCTCGTCCTCGCATTCCCATGTGGACTCTCCCGGAGAGTGGTGTCTCCACATGACGCGGACAAGAGGAATGGTCTGATTCCACAGACGCTTCTTCCTACGATCAAGGACCTCCACTGGCTGCTCTTCATAGGTCAAACTCGGGCCCACCGCTAACTCTGAGTAGTCTACTACATGGCTCGGATCTGGAATGTAGCGTCGAAGCTAAGACACGTGGAAAACATCGTGCACTCCCTCCAAGCTAGCTGGAAGTGCTAGTCAAATATGCCACCTCGCCAATATGCGTCATCACGTCGGAAGGGTCCGATAAATCTCGGGCTGAGCTTCTCGCCTCTGCCGAAAGAAGGAAGCCTTGGGTCGGCGAGATCTTCAGCAACACTCTATCTTCAATCGCGAACTCTAGTGGTCGTCTGCTGCTGTCCGTCCAGTGCTTCTACCGATCCTGTACAACTCTGAGATGCCCTGAGCCTTTGAGATCAAATACGATAATTACACACTAGATGTTGAAATAATACGATCCAACAATGATCACGGATTAAATAGGCACGAATGGAATGAAGTTTCAATTACAACTTAGAGGAGCAAAATCATGAAGACACAACTATTAAGTATGATCAAAATCAATAGTTTAACACAACTGGACTAGAACAAGATAGGAAAATCATGGTCTGATAGACATAATTTAAGATCGAAGTTTAGACAAGACACAAACGAAGTATGGAATCAAAATCTAGCAACGTATAATTTGAGGAATTCAATAATCTAACGATAAAATGCTAGAACGGAAATTAACAAAGGGTTGATTTGAGGAACGTACGAAATACTCAGGAGATACAGTATCAATTCAGGATGAACGTGGAAGGATCTGTGATTTTCAAAACCAATAATCATATGAAAAAGAAATCTAATTTCCATGATACACGAGAACATATAGGTATTTGAAATCACTTTGCTTAGATCCCTACCCTGCCAGTATATATCTGACTGCAGTGGACTTTCGGCTCTGTGACTCAATAACAATATGTCATCGAATATTCTGTGCACTATATCCATTTTCCAACAATCATCAACGAAGTAACTCAAGAGATCACGACATGAAGAATTTAGAACAAGTCTCCATAATACCCGAAACTTATGAATGTCTGAAATCACTTCAACTTAGAGTTCATGTCCCGCCAGTGCGCTGCTGGCTGCAGTGAACTTTCGATCACCGTAATCCAGATAATGGCTGCAGTGCACAACTGTCACGCCCTAGTAGGTCATCGAATATTCTTTCAACTTTAACCATAGAAATTTTCAAGGAACCAAAATGAGTTTCATTAGTCTGAGTCAAAAAGATTGTGAGGTTATCTGACTATTAGAATACAAGGGTTTATTAGGTACTAAGAGACGACAAGGGATCCAATCAGTGAGTACAAAAGGGCAACCAGGGAGATTTAAAATTTCAGACATGGAGTAAAGTTTCAAATTATAACAAAATTTTAACTGATATCTGGAATGGGAACAAGATTCCATATATGGGACATTATCCCGAAGGGATTACAGAGTCTCGAAGGATGAACTGAAGCAAAGTATCAGATAGGAGACAAGTTTCAAAATAAGAAATAAAATCTCGTACCGGAAACAAGTTTCAATAAAATTTCGAATAACAATTAAATCTCAAGCAAAAACTTGAATTGAAAACGAATTCTCCAATAAGGTACACAGTGAAAAATAGTAAATCAAGTATCAACAAAATCGTGAATAAGGAACAAATCTCGAATAGAAAATCTTAACGAGAAATCAAGATTTGAACAGTAACTAGAAAACAGGTTTCAATAGAAAACAAGGTATTGGATCGTAAATATGAAACAGGCGAATCTCAATAGTAACAAAATCGTAAACAGAAAGCGAGTCCGAAATAAAGTCAAAATAAGAAATAGAATCTCAAACAAGCATCAATAGAAGCGAAAATTCAAACACGGTTACAGAATGATATTTCAAGTAGGAATAAATCTTGATTAGTACAAGTTTGATTAACGAACATAATATCAATAAACGAGTAGGAACAAGTATCCATGAAACAAGCAAAATCTTGGATAGGAGACAAGATCGAAACAAAAATAGTGGACCAACAACTCTCGACTAGAAAATCAAAGTCATGAATGAAGAAACAAATCTCGAATAGGAATAAAATCTTCAAAACTCTTAAAGGTATTTGCAATAATGTCTGCATAGGACGGAGCTTTAAACAAGTTTCGAATGAGGAACAGGATTTCGAAATGAATTCTCGAGAAACGATTAAATATCAATTAACACGAAGTTTGATAAAAAAACAAAATTTGCAAATAGGAGCCATCACTAGGAAACAAGGTCAGGAATGATGAATATGCAAACGGTATCGATTAATGGATTTCAAATAATTATCAAATTGTGGATCTGAAACAAGTTTACCGAAATAAGAAACAATATCTCGAAGTAAGTTTCGACATCAGCCAAGGTTCCAAATAGAAACAAGAAGTTTCAAGAAATGATTAATGTGTTAGGAGGAATTTAAGGGAAGACTGGATTATTAATCAAGATACATGGTTTTCCCAACCATACGAAAGAAATCTTCTGTCTTTAGTCTGTCTTCAGTATTCCTCCGGAATCACTTCAATTTCTTCAACTGTCCTGTCGTAGGCTGGTCCTTGCGGTAGTGCTTCATGTGTTTGCTGATTCTGAAAAGGTGGGTCCCTATACTGTAATTCGATGCTCCTCGTGCTTGTTCTCGGGCAGTGCGATCAACGGTCTCCGGACAATCTTTGACTTGGTGAGTAGGCGATCCGCAGTACAAGCGTAGTCTTCGTCCTTTGTGGCATTCTTCGTTGTGGTGTCTTTGGACGGCGGCAGAAATTACAGGTGGTCGTCATCTGAATCTGAGTCTGGGTCTCCCGCTGGGCTGAAGCGCAGAGCCTCTGTTGGGAATATACGTCAGCTGGCGTGATGGCTGTTGAGACCTGCTTCCAATGATGCGACTTGCTGGCAATCCTTTATTAAGTTAATGTGGACTTGAATCTGTCCCTGATGATGCAGCTGATGACGTGACTGAAGAAGCGCCGAATGAGTGTTGCGACGCTTTACGGGTTCAGGCTAGTTGTCGTCTTTGTCATAAGTCTTCATGTCGATTCTGGGCTTTAGCTTTCCATCTTGTTGTATGTGCTACGAGCTGGATCTCCCGGTTGGTGACTTCAATCTTCAGAGGAGTCGGGTTCTCAGGGTCTTGAATGATCTTCAGTTGCGGCTCCAGTTTTTCGATCTGCTCCTCGATGCAAGATATGTGCTCGGTGTCAGAGAAGTCCAAGGTCTGGGAGTCTGAAAGCAGAAGTCTTTTCTGACTCGAGAAGTGCATCCACAAGTCTGGCTTGGAAAATGATGGCTTGCTCTCTCTCTGGGTGTCAAGGAACTTTTCAAACATCTCCGTCAACTACGTACAACCCATGGGGATAGTAGAGACGACCTGCTGGGTAGAAGCTCGGAACCTCAATTATAGGTGGATCAACCGTTCCGGTGTCGCGTGCTTTTGAACTATCTGAAAAACAGAAAACTGTTAAAATAACCTAGACCTAAGTACAACAAGTGTTTATAGAATATCAATATACCTGATACACCTGATATACCTGATATACCCTTATTTCTCGATTTTTCCTATGCTGTGATCAAGTTTCCCTAGTTTAATCAGGTCCCCCAATAGTACGCTAAGACCTAGGTACCATTAGGATAGACCTGCATGGGCCACCAACAAAAACATGTCACGAACCGCTCCCGAATAATCGAATACGAGTCGGACACGCCCAGCCTTTGTCGTTAGACACAACAAAGTAAGCTGTACCAATCTAGGGAAGCTAACCAGATAAACATGAACCATTACGAAATCACATCATCTATAAATGTGTCCCCAAATCCAGAATACAAGTTTAAGTATTTTTATTATATTCCAGCAAAATAAAAGATAGAGTCTACTAGTCTCAAGTACAAAGTAAAACTGTAAAGTGCCAAGGTAAGCTCTAGGCTTTTGCAGCCTCTAGGTCCAATACAGCTCCAGCTGGCTCAGCAAGTATAGCAACATCCTGTCCATAATAGGTGTCGCACAGGGTCTCCAACTCACCTGTAACATATCCTATTCAGGAGCGGAGCAAAGTACAGTTCTAGGTAATGAAACATGAACATGGTATTGAAATGAGTACAAGGGTACAGAAAAAAGATATACAGAAATGAATAGGAAAGTACAGAAAAATAGTACAAGAAATGAGTACAAAAAATATAGTACATGAATGTAAAGTACAGGAACATGTAAAGTACATGAAATATAATGTACAGGAATGAAACTATAATCCTGAAGTACCAGACATGATAAGTGCATAATATCGAAATACATCTAGTCCATGTGACTGTAGGCCTTGAAAATGAAAGTCACACTGAGTTGATCAGGACAAAGTCCAAAAGTCACGCTAAGTTGATCAAGACAGAGTCTAAAAGACACGCTGAGTTGATCAAGACAATATTGAAAAGTTACGCTGGGAGACAGCTCATCATTTGTCAGACTGTCATTATGACTGACAGCACGACAGTCGAAGAATATCTCCTCGTATGCCACGTATGCACGGAACTCGAGAGATCACAGCCGACTATTGCGTGACTTTTGAAATCTTCTTCAGCAAGACTCAGTCTTCACCAAGTTGGCGTACCAAAAGAGTTCCTTGTCATTTAATGCGACTGACAAAGCAATCACTGTCAGAGATTTTGTGTCAGTCGAGGCACGTCGAATCAAGACAGCTGGCTGTCCTGCCTCAATCGTGCGTAGATTTTGAGCATTTTACCTCAAGTCTGCGTGTATTTTTGAACTTATATGTTCCTTCCTCAAGTCTGCGTAGATTTTGAAGCTTTTTGCCCCAAGTCTTCGTGGATTCTGAAGCTTCTTGCCCCAAGTTTGCATAGATTTTGAAGCTTTCTGACCAAAGTCTGCGTGGATTTCGTCTTCAACAAGTCTGCGTGGATTTTATCAAATTGGAGTACGTGGCAGCCATGCCACTGATCTCTCACCTGCGTGTCCTGTAACTTGCACACGACTCATGCATGATTGCCATGTGTCCAACAGTTACAGACCACGTCCAGTAACTGCTCACAACCTTGCGTATGTTAGATCCTGCGTGATTTTCAACTAGGCATAGGTTGTGAAGACAGTTATCCTTTCAGTTATTTTTGACTCTATAAATAGAGTTCTTTTTCTCATTCATTTGTACAGATACATAGATATCTAACTTACTGTCAAAATTTTGAGAGCTTTTCTTCTTCGCATAATCCAAGGGATAAAGAGATCGTCTTCTAGATCGAATTTCTACAGTTGTAATTTTCCCAAATACACAATAAATAAAGTGAATTTATTTATGGAAAACAAATTAGCGACTCTACTGGGGAAAACCATCTCCTCTTCTGAGATGGCAACAACTAAATGCGACACTTCGTCAGTCGGCTCGACGAAGAAGGTGATATCGATCCAATTCGATCAACTCGCCTACAAAGAAATACAGCGGGCTAAGGGTGGTAAGCCCACTTCAGCCTCCATCACCACTGCCAAGTCGAAGGGACGATCTGTCTACGTCCCTAAGAATCAGTTGGTAGCCAATGGTGAAGTCTCTGCCACAGTGTCTACTCCTAACACTGGCAAGAACACTACTGCAAGCACGCATACTCTTGTGCGCTCAAAGACGACAGCATTTAAAAGTCACGCTGATAGTACTGGCTCCTTAGCCAAATCTGTTCCAGTGTGCAATCTCACAGTCAAAAGTCACGCTGACAGTACTGGCTCCTTAGCTAAATCTGTTCCAGTGTGCAATCTCACAGTTAAAAATCACGCTGGCAATACTGGCTCCTTAGCCAAATCTGTTCCAGCGTGTATTTCCAAGTCAAATCTTTCTGACTCACTGTGCGTACCAAAATCTGGCTCTTTAGCCAAGACTTTATACACTGACAATACTGGCTCCTTAGCCAAATTGTCACTAGCATACTCTAAGAAGAATAGCTCCTTAGCTATTTCTTCTTCTTTACCAAGTTCTACTAGAACTGGGGGTGGTCTTGTTAGAACTCCTCAACACAAAGTCCCTTCAAAAAAAAATAACTTTTAGTTGTTTCTTCTGCTCCTGCAGTCTTTACTTCAGGAACAGCTTTGACTGACAATTTTGTTAGTCAAAGAAAAGGAGATGGTCTTTTGACTACTCTTTCTTCTGGACATTCTATGTCTCAAAACTTGAATAAGTCTAAGAAGAAACATTCCTTAATGTTTTCTTCTACGACTTCTTCAAATTGGGCACAGAATTTATCTGAAAAGAGGGTCTGTTACCAACTCCTAATCAAGGAGATGGTTCAACTCTTCCTTCTCTGCAAATATCCAGATCAATGGAAGGAAAACTCCAAGTTTCAAAAACCAATTAGTTACCTCCAACCGATCTAAGAGCAAAACTTAATCAAATCCGTTTGGGAAGTACTTCTGGTGTTAACAAACCATACCAATCGGGAACAATATTAAAAGATCCAGATGTAGAGTATGCTAGAAATTATGTGGCTCACATTAATCACTCTCTATATAATCAGGAGCCATCAAGACCTAAGAACCGGAAATATATTCCTAAAAATACACAAAGAGTGTTCTCTGATATACCTCAATCGTCACAGACAGATTTACGAGAACACCTTCAACAGAAGTGAAGGAATAATTCTGTGTCAATAGATCATGCTGAATGTGACTTCCAGCCAAGAGTCATAATTCAATGCAGATGTCAATCAATGGCTCATGACCATGTTGATCATGAATGTGACTTCCAGCCGAGAGTCACAATGCAATGCAGATGTCAAACTAAACGACAATCTGTCTTCAATCGGATTCAGTGTGAACCTATGCCTGATGAAGATGGGCCTCTGTTTGCTTCTGTCAACATGACCTCTCGGGATACTGGGGGTAGAACTGATAGTCCAGATGGAGTATATAGAGGCATAAGAGCAAGAGTTCTGGCCTCTAGTTAAAGAACTTTGATCTCTGAAGATGATCCTGAATTTCTGGGAGAATCTAACTTCCTACCTCTTTCTACTGGGGGTAGTTCTCCTATAATTGACTTTGATGCACAAAGCAATGATTCAGAACAAACAACATCCACCAGTTCATCAATAATCCCTCGTACAGTCATGACTTATATGGTTGATGGGAATACTGATGAACCTTCTTCTTCCTTGACTCCTCAAGAACAAAGAATTGCTTCTTTGGAACAGCAAATGAAATCTATGGCTGATACTATGAAGTTGATGTATGAACTCATGGCAACCCAGATGCAAAATCGACAGACTGTACCAGATGCCATACCAATTGACACTGGTGTAAGTCCAGTACAAGTTCCTCCAGCAGTACAATCCAATACTCCTGCACCAGCTCAACCAAATCCTAGTCTCTCTGGAGCTGGGGGTAGTGCTTATAATGCTGTTCTTCCTCCTAACTACTCTCTACAAGCTACAACTCCACAATCTTCCGGAGTTGTTTCTGAAGAATTGAGGAATCTCAAAACTCAATTCGAGGCATTCAAACGGAAAGATGGTTTACAAAGGTTAGGCATCAAGCAACCTTATCCGATAGAATGGAAGCAAGTATCGTATCCTCCTAAATACAAGCCTCCTACTATCTCCTTCTATGATGGAACCACTTCTCCAAGTCAGTTTATTAATCACTTTGAAGTGATGACTGACCAGTTGCAACCAAGCGACGCCCTCCTTACTCGGGTGTTTGTCGGATGTCTCAAAGGAACGGCTTATGAATGGTATAGAAGTCTCCCGGATGGGTGTATTACCTTATTTGCCGATTTCAAACAAATGTTTCTTGAATGTTTCTATGAAGGGCTCAATGACATGACTATGTCTGCTCTTATAAGAATCAAGCAGAAAAATAATGAAACTACAGAGGATTTCATTGAACGGTTTCGAAGAGAAGCTCTGAAGATGCCTCTTGGAACTCCTGATGCTGTCACCATCGACACGTGCAAATCAAATTTGTTGCCAATCATCAGCATGTGGACGGGATCTACTCAATTTCAAGATTGGCCTTCCTTCATAGTTAGTGCCAAAGCCGCAGAAATTAGTGCTGAAACCTTCAAAGGTTTAGGAGTGCAGATGAATCCCAAAGAAACAGGTCAAAGTACTAACAATAATGCTAAATCCAATACTCGTAAGGGAAAAGAAACCCATGAAGTTAATCTTCAGAGTAAAGATGCATCAAATGTTCAAACTCCTCCTGCCTCTACAACTCAACAACCAAGAGCACCTCGCCCCAAAGAAGAATATTCTTTTGATGACGATGATGTCCTTGGTATCTTTGAATGTCTGATGAAAGGTAATAAAATACAATTACCTGAAATCAAGAAACCTGATGAAGCTGGTAAGACAGATCATCCTAAATACTGTCCATACCACAGAATGTTAGGGCACACAATTCGTACATGTTATGTACTGAAAGGAAAGATCCAAGAAATAATTAAATCTGGAGCTATCTCTCTTACTCCGAAAGAGAAGACCGTCACCTCCAATGTCGTCTCTATGCAATTTGGAGATTTTCCTCCTCAACTCCTTGAAAGCAGGATCGTTCCTATTCCCAAGGCAACTCTTGAAATAGTGAATATTCCTCCTCCACAGTCTGAAGGATTAGTACCAATTACCATGGAAACAGGAGAAATCATGTGGATTCATCCTGATCTAGTGGCAGATTTCGAATCTCCTCCTCTTCAAAAGATTACTTCCCGAAAGTCCAAGAAAGCTGGAAAGATTAAGTCATGTCATATGACTTCTCTCGGATCTATTCCCGACACAGAGCCAAAAGATAAGGAAGAAGCACTTGCTGGTGCTACTAGAACAGGGAAACCTTATCGAAAGGATTATTCCAAGAATCCTGAGGATACTCCTGATATTCCCCCTGCTGATAAAGATGTTCCTAATGTTCCTCTTGAAGAAGAATCATCTACTGCACCTGTTTCTTCAACTGCACCAGTTGAATCTGCTCCTTCCAAGCCCACAGCTCTTAAGAAAGGCAAACAACAGGCTCGATTTGATAAGCCAATCAAGAAGTCCTCTCCTCTTGGACTTCAGAAGCCTTATAACTTCGATATTTTAGCTCAACTTGATAACACTCCAGCTAAAATGTTACTCTTTGAACTTCTACGTCTCTCCAAAGAGACTCGAAAGACGTTAAGTGAAGCACTTCTTCAGGCAGACTCTTGTCTTACACAATTAAAGAAGCCAGGTGAAGAACCTGCCACTTGCTTACATTGCAACAGTGTACTGGAGATTATCCCAAATATCACCTTTACACAAGACGACATGCTATTGGAAGATAATCGACATGATCGGCCTCTCTACTACACCGGTTATATCGATACGATGAAGATAGATCGTATCCTTATTGACCCAGGGTCTGCCATAAGTATAATGCCAAAGAGTCTGTTGGATGAACTAAAAATCCCTCTTCATAAACTTTCCAAGACAGTTACTACTATCCTGGGATTCAATCAAAGCAGAAGCGAGCCCTTGGGAAAGATTCATCTGAAACTTCAGATAGGTGATTTCAGATCCAAAGTCACTTTCTATGTGATCGAGATCGTGGGATCTTACAATCTTCTTCTGGGGAGGCCCTTTCTTCATGAAAATAATGTGGTGCCTTCTACTCTTCATCAGTGTTTTAAATACATTGACAGCAATGGAAGAGTACAAAAAGAAGTTGCTGATATAAATTCCTTCCATGGAGTTGAAGCTTATTTCAATGATTCTCGGATGTACAAAGAAGAGTATACAAGGGTGATACAAGCTATGGAGAAAGAGGATTCACAAAGTGAGACTTTAATAATCCCTGTTAAAGGTCAAACTACTCAGCAACAATCTCCCAAACCCTCCGAAGAAGGTTCTTTCATCATTCCAGTGAGTGGACGAATTTCTCCATTACCTCAGTCGTCTACTCAAGATACACTGATCATTCCTGTCGGTGGGCATACTACAGTTCCTGTATCTTAACATATGAAACAGGATACTCTGGTAATCCCGGTTGGAGGGCGGACTACTCTTCCATCTCAGGCTTCAAGGGAGCTCACCTCTTCTGAGCCATTTGTTATCAATCTTAATCGAAACAAAATTTCTTCTCGTTCTTCTTCTCCCCCTTTAGTCATTGATTTGGCTAAGATCTCTAAGGCTCAGCCTTCTTCCAATATAAATATTGCTGCTTTTAAATTTAATGAAAAGTCTCCATCTTTGCAGTATATTGATGTATGTAATCATGTTCATAGTTATTTGCATTTGTTAGATGACTTGAGAACAATAACCATAGGAGTTGTACAGACTTTCCATACAGACGTATCCCTAGAATCAGTACAATCTTCATACTTTCTAGTTCCTAGCAGAAAGCCAGGAGACATTCCAATATTTTTCTACAAAGGGCCCCAAAATCCTTCTAACCTTGAAGATGATGACAAAAACGATGATACTGGAAGATTACAACTACGTCGTTATAGTCAGCAATCTAAAGATATCATTAAAAATATGGGCTATGACTTCAGAACTGGCCTCAATAGTAGAAAAGGAAGAAAAATGCCTGTCCGAATTCCTCCTTTGAAATATGGGAGAACAAAATGCGGATTAGGCTATACTGCTCCTATTCCTTTTATCAATACTGTCCATGAAGATCTCAAATCTGATGAAGATAAGAGATCTGATTCTTCTAGTACTACCTCTTGGGATTCTGATACGAGTATCGGTGATTTCTACTGCAATATTCTGTCTTCCAATATGGTCTCCATTGACCGTTCTGAAGAAAGTGATGAAGACGAAGACGAGTTTGAAATCTCACCTGAATCAGAACAATGGGCCCAAAGGTTAGATAATCAATGGAAGTTCCGACTCGAGCAAAAAGAACCTCCGACTGAAGATAAACTTGTTCAAATAGATATTGGTGAAGAGGGATCCCCCAAACCAATATTCATCAATGAAAGTCTTTCAGAAACTGATAAGCAAGACATGATCAAACTTATTCGTGAATACATCGATGTCTTCGCTTGGAGTTATGAAGATATGCCAGGACTTGATCCACAAATTGCAACTCATAAACTCAATATTTTGCCGAATGCTAAACCGGTCAAACAACAACAGCGATGATTTCGTCCAGACATCATGGATGCAATTGAACCTGAAGTTAATAAACTCATGGCCTCTGGGTTTATTCGAGAGGAATAACATCCCGATTGGGTGGCTAATATAGTTCCTGTTCTTAAAAAGACTGGCAAGATCAGAGTATGCATAGACTTTTGCGATCTCAATGCGGCATGTCCCAAAGACGAATTCCCTCTACCAATCACTGATGTCATGATCGATAATACCTGTGGGTTTGAACGGATGTCATTCATGGACGGATATTCTGGGTATAATCAGATTAAAATGTTTCCAGATGATGAGAAGCACACTTTTTTCAGAACGCCGATTGGTACATACTGTTATACAGTGATGCCATTCGGTCTCAAGAATGCAGGAGCAACTTATCAGCGAGCTATGAGCACTATATTCCGTGAACACTTACGAAAAACAGTCGAATGCTATGTTGATGATATTGCAGTCAAAAGTCGACAAAAGGAGGATCACATCCAAGATTTGAAGACTATATTTGATCTAATGCGTAAGCATCAATTAAAGATGAATCCTACTAAGTCCTTCTTAGGCGTCTCTAGTGGTAAATTTCTCGGCTTCGTCATTACCTCTAAAGGTATACACGTGGATCCCGAGAAGATCAAAGCCATCCAAGAGATGCGTCCTCCACGCACCTTAAAAGAGCTACGAGGATTTTAAGAAAGGATCGCTTATATCAGGAGATTCATCTCTAACCTTTCAGGACGCTGCAGACCATTCAATAAACTCATGAAGAAAGGTGTTTCTTTCGTCTGGAATAATGAATGTCAGAAAGCATTCGATGATATAAAACAGTATCTGATGAGCCCTACAGTATTGGTACCTCCTGTCTCAGGAATACCGTTCCTCCTATATACCCGAGCAATGAGTCATTCATTGGGTGCATTGCTTGCTCAAAAGAATAAAAATGGTCATGAACAAGCCATTTACTATCATAGTCGTACTATAACCGGAGCTGAACCTCGCTATTCACCAGTCGAAAAGGAATGTCTAGCCCTGATGTTCGCTGTCCAAAAGATACGACATTATATTATTGGCCAGACTATTCATGTCATTTCCAGGATCAATCCTATACGGGTCATGATGCAGAAACCCAGTGTTTTGAATTCTCGATTGGCTAACTGGGGAATCTTACTTGCTCAGTATGATATGCACTATATTCCTCAGAAGTCAGTCAAAGGACAAGCTTTAGCTGATTTTCTGGCTGCTCATTCAATTCCGAAAAATTCAAAACTCTATGATGAAATCCCAGATGAAGTCCTAGATTCAAATCAAATTGCTGAAGAAGATCCTACTTGACGTCTATTCTTTGATGGAGCTTCAAGAATAGGTCCTAATGGTGACATTGTCGCTGGAGTTGGAATCGTTCTTGTGTCGCCAGAAGGCCTTGCTATCCAAAGAGCTTATTCTCTCGATCAACCATGTTCAAACAACGTAGCTGAGTACAATGCACTGCTTATTGGTCTTCAACTCGCTAAACATCTGAATATTCAATATTTGGAAGCATATGGAGATTCTAAACTCATTGTCAATCAGATAAGGAGTACTTATGAAGTTTGCCATCAAGATCTGGTTCCTTATCATAGATCGGCTATATCTATGGCTTCTTCATTTGAAGGGTTCTTCATTGAACATGTTAGGCGAGCATGTAACACAGAAGCTGATGCTCTTGCTAATCTTGCGGCGGTGTTAGCTATTCCAATCAGACGTCAGCAAATGATTGTTGTCTGCAATCGAGAATTATTTCATCTCAAAAACAATCTGACTCTAGGACTTCCAGTTGACATTGAAGAAGCAACATCACATGATGTCAATGCAACAAGAGGATTTGGATTAAGTCGTAAATCATTATCTTCTTCATCTGATTCTAGCATGGAATTCATCTTCAGTAATTCAGCTGAGGCTCAGAATACGAATAAAGATTGGAGACTTCCTTTCTTAGATTTTGTATTGTATGATATTCTTCCAGATAATCCAAGTGAAGCAGCATCTATCAGACGACGATCACTCAGATTCTATTACAATCATACCACAAAGACCTTATATCGTCGAGCTTATGATGGTTTACTTCTTCGATGTGTTGTCGGTGATGAGGCTCAACAAATTATTCGTGAAGCACATGATGGAATTTGTGGAGCACATCAGCCTGGACCAAAACTTCAAGACCGTATTCGACGTATGGGTTATTATTGGCCCACTATGGTATCAGATGCCATCGAATATGCAAGAAAGTGTAAAGCTTGTCAAATCCATGCGAATTTTATTCATCAACCCTCTGAATTTCTACATCCGACGGCAGCATCATGGCCCTTCGAAGCTTGGGGCATGGACATTATTGGTCCGATTAATCCACCGTCATCAAAAGGTCATCGGTTTATTCTCGCAGTAACTGATTATTTCTCCAAATGGGCCGAAGCCATTCCTTTATCTGAAGTCAAGACTTCCAATGTCATCAGCTTTATCAAACACCATGTCATCTACAGATTTGGTATTCTTCGACGCATTATTCATGATAATGGACCACAGTTCGTCAGCCAGAAATTTAATCGATTCTGTGACGATCATCGGATCAATAATGTGGCTTCTACTGCATATAATCCGGCAGCTAATGGATTAGCAGAAGCTTTCAACAAGACCATCATCAAACTCCTAAAGAAGTTTGTCTCTACTAACAAACGTAATTGGAGTGAGAAGCTCGGTGAATGTTTGTGGGCTTACCGTACTACAGTTCGTAATGCTACTAAATGTACACCTTTCTCTCTGGTGTATGGATGTGAAGCTGTTCTTCCATTAGAGATTCAAATTCCTTCTTTAAGGATAGCAATCGCTAATAAACTTACTACCGAGAATAATGATCGTCTTCGACTCCAGGAATTAGAAGCTCTGGATGAAAAGCGATTATCTGCTCAACAGAATATCGAATTCTATCAAGCTAGAATCTCAAGAGCTTTTAACAAGAAAGTCAGAGTTCGAGCATATCAAAAAGGAGAACTTGTTCTAACAGTCAGACGTCCTATGACTATGACTCATATGAGCAAAGGCAAATTCGACGCAAAATAGGAAGGTTCCTATGTCGTGAGAAGAGTTTTCTCAAATGGAGCTTATCAACTCTCAGAACTGGATGGTCGAAAAGTTTTGATGCCTATTAATGGCAAATTCCTTAAAAAGTATTATGTATAAATATAAATACTTGTAAATCATCAGACAAGTTCATGTTTAGAAATAAAATTTTATTTTAATCATGAATGATAGTACATGATATTAAGGAAGATCACTATCATCCTTCTCTACATTTGGACGCGGACCGCTACCGTCCTTCTCGAAAACGCGATCAGCAAAAGAGCTAAGAACTTCTTTGCTGGAGCCCACGAGAAACTTGCAGGCAGCTATCCTCATGGCTTCCTCTTCTTCGGTCTTTCCTGGATCAAGCAGAAAGTCCAGGATGTCTTGTGATGGCTTGGGTGCAGACAAACCTTCGCCTGCTTTTACCTCCTTCGGCTGAATTGGATCAACAGGGCGTTCTTCGGTGCCCTTCTGAACCTTCGGGGCGATTTCAGCCTTCTTGAATGCTTCTTCAGACGACATTTTTATGTTGAAGAGTAGAAGTGTTCGTTCTTATCAGATTTCTGTTATATTTATAGGCAGAAGTTTCTCAAATAACTAAACGACACATTCATCTGACGGTTCGCCCGTTCATTAAATGCCTGACGGTTCATCCGTTCATTTATTATATTCATCCGACGGTTCATCCGTTCATTATCACTTGACGATTCGTTCGTTCATAATCTTCTATCAATTTATTAAAAAGTGGAGATTCGTTACTTATCACATTTTTATAACCTCTGGATAAATGCCGAATCTACCTACTCATTTGTCATTTTCTATTTTTGACTTCTGCATAGAAATTAATCTATTTTCTTTTGAGTTCCTACATATTATCACGTCCATATTATCTCTGATAGTATTATGTACTATAAATCAGAAAAGAAGATTTTATTATCTATCATGTCCACAATTCATCCAAATAGATACAAATCATTGAGCATAGAAGAATTATCATTTACACTCTCATTTCATCATAAAAAGTCTATTACATTTTCTTAAACTTTCTTACAAATCATAATGGAAATCTATTACAATTTTGGATTTTCATTCTATGCACACAACGATAATCTAATGGAGATCTATTTTCTTCTTTGATCTTCTCTGGCGGGTTCGTTGTTGGTGGCAATTCCTGATTGTCTGAGCCCCAGTGGCAACCAGAACAGTAGGAATCAAACTCTGGTCTTATCTCTCAGACGAGAGGAGAACCCCAGAGTAGGGCAGCACGAAGGCGTGTTGCTGCTAATACAACTGGTGGATTATGAGCGACCTCTCAAAGGAGATAGGAATGTATCCAACATTGGGATACAATTTCTAGTTCTGCCGTAAAAGGAACTCTACTACCCAATTTCTCGGGGTAGAGCTGACTCCACCATCCAACTCTCCGTGTATAAAGGCTCTTCCTACCATCTGAGGAAGACCCTTCTATCCCACGAAGAGTCCTGAGTTGTCTGATTTACGCGTCAAAAGCGTATGAGCTCCCTGATGTAGGTGTCAGAAGAATACTCTCCACAGCATCCAAAACACCAATGCCAGTTCTGAAAAAAAAATTCAGCCGAGCTCCTGCAGAAAGCAGCAAAGAAAAAGAGGTTAAACCAACAGAAATGTCATTATCATTAAGCGTGCATTGGCCAAGCAGAGACATGCGCACCCTGTTCAGTCAGAAACAAAAGCTCATCTTCAACAGTGAAAAGTGGTACACATACTATGTTGGACTCACAATCGAGATCAAATGGTTGGGTGCTAAGGATTGGCAAACCAATGTCTGATGATATAGTGCACAAAAATAAAACATCAGAAAGCATTGCTTTCCTGTTGAGAATAAAATCTTGCAAAAAGGTCATTCTCAGAGAAGAAGAAGAAGAATAAAGAGATGAGTATGTGTGAAACTCACTTATCTATTTAAGGGTCAAAGTACAAGCCTATTTTTGTAAAAGATCCGAGTAAAAAGCGCTCATAACCACAGAATGAGTGTCACGTGTCCTTTGGAAAATAGCACAAATTTTGAAACATTCAAAGAGTGCCGCCTAATGCTCTTCATTAGTGCACGCTATTCGGAGTAGAACTAGTTTTCAGCACAAAGTTGTACCACATTTTTCAAAGCAAGGATAAAGAGACACTGATGACCTTACATAAAAAAGGAAAAAGAAGTGCAATATTTTTTTAAAAGAAAACAGAAGCATGAAATGATACGCCCTATTTTGCGGAGCGACTAAGCTTGGCGCTCAATTCCTCTACGCTATTGACCCCCATACGGTGTAACAGAGCATTGAGTGCTTCCCGCTGCTCTGCGAGGCTGCGCCTGTTGGAAGAAGATGAGCCGTCCAGACCAAAATGGCTCAGGAAGTTCTTGGCTAATTGTGTAGGGTCATCTTTGAACTCGAAAACTAAAGGCTTCGGTTCCTTACCTCCGAGAGTAGGGTCCCCATGGGCACAGAAACCCAACTTTCTTGCTTCTTCCTCAGCTTTTTCCTTTGGAGTCATGTGGACGTAAGATGAAGATCAAAGCTGAATTTTCTCCCCGTTTATATAAAAGAGCTCGCCAGCGGTTCATATTCCACCATAAATTAGATTCAATCAGTCTCGAAAAATGAAGAGTCATCATGACATTTAATAAGTTCATTTGGATGTTTTCAAAGTATTTTGAAAATTTGAAGTCTTTTCAACTTTCGAAAACTTTGAAGGGGGTTTTGTAGGCCTTGAAAATGAAAGTCACACTGAGTTGATCAGGACAAAGTCCAAAAGTCACGCTAAGTTGATCAAGACAGAGTCTAAAATACACGCTGAGTTGATCAAGACAATATTGAAAAGTTACGCTGGGAGACAGCTCATCATTTGTCAGAGTGTCATTATGACTGACAGCACGACAGTCGAAGAATGTCTCCTCGTATGCCACGTATGCATGGAACTCGAGAGATCACAGCCGACTATTGCGTGACTTTTGAAATCTTCTTCAGCAAGACTCGGTCTTCACCAAGTTGGCGTACCAAAAGAGTTCCTTGTCATTTAATGCGACTGACAAAGCAATCACTGTCAGAGATTTTGTGTCAGTCGAGGTACGTCGAATCAAGACAGCTGGCAGTCCTGCCTCAATCGTGCGTGGATTTTGAGCCTTTTGCCTCAATTATGCGTGTATTTTTGAACTTATATGTTCCTTCCTCAAGTCTGCGTGGATTTTGAAGCTTTTTGCCCCAAGTCTGCGTGGATTCTGAAGCTTCTTGCCCCAAATTTGTGTGGATTTTGAAGCTTTCTGACCCAAGTCTGCGTAGATTTCGTCTTCAACAAGTCTGTGTGGATTTCATCAAATTGGAGTACGTGGCAGCCATGCCACTGATCTCTCACCTGCGTGTCCTGTAACTTGCACACGACTCATGCATGATTGCCATGTGTCCAACAGTTACAGACCACGTCCAGTAACTGTTCACAACCTTGCGTATGTTAGATCCTGTGTGATTTTCAACTAGGCACAGGTTGTGAAGACAGTTATCCTTTCAGTTATTTTTGACTCTATAAATAGAGTTCTTTTTCTCATTCATTTGTACAGATACATAGATATCTAACTTACTGTCAAAATTTTGAGAGCTTTTCATCTTCACATAATCCAAGGGATAAAGCGATCGTCTTCTAGTATTGACCATCTTGGAGGTAGAGGTAAGCTGAGTCCTCGGGAACCGGCTCTAAATCTGGCCATGCAAAATGAGAGAGGTTAGACCTCTAATAGCAAGTACCGCAAGGAAGCACAATATAAAAAATTAAACCAGTAAATAAGAGAATATAATAATATATCTCTGCTTGCTACTGGGATTCACGTAACATCACGACACTTCGAACCAACCTCCCAACCAAACAAGGACAGAAGTTGGCTCGTCATGTCCTGACGCTCTGATCATCTCAGTTAGGTAACAGAGTATGTGCAGTACACAAACAAATCAACTTAAACGGCCATCCAACTCCTACGGCTTACTACTGTGAGTCCCAAGTTATCCTGGAATTATGCAATAAGGATTTCTCAGTTCTTACTATGGGCAAGCAAGGCTAGTCTATCCAATCAATCAATTGCGCCAATCATGAATTAGACGAGTTCCAGCGGGACGCCCGTCATCAATATACAATATATAATAATATAAGCAGATACCGCTCCCTGCCCGTGTCGCAGATTTGCAGTATTTGTGGGAACCAGCCGGCCTGTTGGGCGCTAATAGTCCCAAAGAGGGCTGCCATGTAAGAACTCGGGAATCCATTCTCTCCATGCAATTATTATTTTATTTAACTTAGTAGCCTCTATATTAAGTGAAATCCCATGCCGTGGATCATGGTCATTTCAGGATGAGTACTTCCGTACAAGGTACGATATGCCCAACTCTACAATGATACCCGTGCAGTTAGGTTGTAGGTCTTACATAGCGTAATACAACAATTAAAACTAACCACGGAATAATCATGCCTTGACCATAAAGTACACATGCTGCTTTCGTAAAATAAATAAATAAATTGTAGCCTGCATGTATCTATATGTCAATATTCGGGATTGGTCAATCGATTACAAATATGAACGTGTCTTATTCCATTTAATTCAATAAGACGACTAGCCAGTCTCTTAGTTCCATCTAGGAACACATGATAAATTATTAATCTCATGATCAATTATTGAAATAAAAAAATCTCGTGCGGTTGGGAAATAAAAATCTCATGCGGACTGAGAAATAAAGATTGAGAAATAAAATTACATGCGGCTGAGAAATAAAGATTTCATGCGGCTGTGGGAAATAAAGATTTTATGCTGTAGGAAATAAAATTTCATGCGGCTGAGAAACCCTTGCTGGAGCTCAAGATGCAAGAGCTCAAGATGTAACCCTTGCTGGAACCTCATAGCCCTCTGGCACTCTGTTGCTACCATCTCTGGGACGAACCTACTCAATCTGCAGAACTCTGCTGCATAAGCATCTACAGTATTGCCAGCCTTTCTGAGGTTGATAAACTTCTGTTGTAGCTCAAACTGCGCCACAACTCTATAGTACTTTGTCTTGAATCTTGCTGTAAAATCGTCCCAAGCCACAGGACGTCTGATGCCTACCTCCTCTGATTCCCACCAATCACGTGCGAGATCCTAAAGTAACAACTTCACCTGATCCACACGTTCTTCTGCCGACACCTTAGCGGCTGTCAAAATGGCCTCAATATCCTTAAGCCATGCATCTGCTGAGATGGCATCATCCGTGCCTTCGAAACGACGGGGATTGTACTTGCAAAACCTGGCTGATGCTCCTGAATCTGTTCTTGTCCCTCTTTTCAAAGCTGTCTGCAATCCTTGGTTAAGTAATACATTCTGCTCTTGTAACTGAGCGTGGATGCGCTGCTGGGCTAACATCTGATGTTGCTGAGTAGCCATCATTCCTTTCATGATCTCCAGAAGGTCTAGTGTGTCCACTTCCACAGGGGTCGGTAGAACTGTTGGTGGTGGTGGAACCTCCGGATACTGCGATCCAGCTGCTGCTTCCACTATCACTTCTTCTTGAATAGCCTCTTGGGGTAGTACTAGCCCTTGGTGCTGACCAACCTGGTCAGGTTGTCCATGTTGCCTTTGTTATTGTTGCCCAATCCTGACAGATGTGGACGAGGTGCCCCTAAGAAAAGGGACAAAAGAACAATCAAACGATCGGACAGAAAAGATCAATGAAGTCAAAGGATACCGGAATGTCAAGCTAGAGTCGAGAGTAATGAATCATGAGATCAAGGGGGAACATGTGTGATTGAGACATCCTATGAATTAAAACATCCCACAAGTCTGAAATCAGACATGTATGGGCCACCACTAAAACCTTGTCACGCCCCAGAACCAGAATACTGGAGAGCGGGAGAATGACTCAGCCAGCTACGTATTACGGGTAGATGAATACCGTATAATACGATCAATGCTGTCTAAAAGGCAAGGGGGTGTATGCTACATGAAAGTCTCGCTATGGTCACTTAACATCTAATGTCTCAATCATTCAAACAAGAAGCAATAACAGAGAACATTTAAGATAAAGCAATAAGGCGTCCCAAACGCTTAGTCAAAATGTTCTTGAGATCTGGCTTTATAAAAGATAGCCAGATGATATATCAACGTATACATAATTGTCATCAGCTGCAGTCTGACTTAATTACAATTTTGTAAAAATAAGTGCAAGACTATCCGACTAACATGTCGGTGCCAAGCGGCAAAATATAAAGTAATTAACAAAACGAGCGGGAAAGTAAGGAACCCACTCGAGTCCTCCTGCGATCATTCCTCTTGTATTGACCATCTTGGAGGTAGAGGTAAGCTAAGTCCTCGGGAACCGGCTGTAAATCTGGCCATGCAAAACCAGAGAGGTTAGACCTCTAATAGCAAGTACCGCAAGAAAGCACGATATAAAAAATTAAACCAGTAAATAAGAGAATATAATAATAGATCTCTGCTTGCTACTGGGATTCACGTAACATCACGACACTTCGAACCAACCTCCCAACCAAACAAGGACATAAGTTGGCCCGTCATGTCCTGACGCTCTGATCATCTCAGTTAGGTAACAGAGTATGTGCAGTACACAAACAAATTAACTTAAACGGCCATCCAACTCCTACGGCTTACTAATGTGAGTCCCAAGTTATACTGGAATTATGCAATAAGGATTTCTCAGTTCTTACTATGGGCAAGCAAGGTTAGTCTACCCAATCAATCAATTGTGCCAATCATGAATTAGACGAGTCCCAGCGGGATGCCCATCATCAATATACAATATACAATAATATAAGCAGATACCGCTCCCTGCCCGTGTGGCAGATTTGCAGTATTTGTGGGAACCAGCCGGCCTGTTGGGCGTTAATAGTCCCAAAGAGGACTGCCATGTAAGAACTCGGGAATCCATTCTCTCCATGCAATCATTATCTTATTTAACTTAGTAGCCTCTATGTTAAGTGAAATCCCATGCCGTGGATCATGGTCATTTCAGGATGAGTACTTTCGTACAAGGTACGATATGTCCAACTCTACAACGATACCCGTGCGGTTAGGTTGTAGGTCTTACATAGCGTAATACAACAATTAAAACTAACCACGAAATAATCATGCCTTGACCATAAAGTACACATGCTGCTTTCGTAAAATAAATAAATAAATTGTAGCCTGCATGTATCTATATGTCAATATTCGGGATTGGTCAATCCATTGCAAATATGAACGTATCTTATTCCATTTAATTCAATAAGACGACTAGCCAGTCTCTTAGTTCCATCTAGGAATACATAATAAATTATTAATCTCATGATCAATTATTGAAATAAAAAAATCTCATGCGGTTGGGAAATAAAAATCTCATGCGGCTGGAAAATAAAAATCTCATGCGGCTGGGAAATAAAATCTCATGCGGCTGGGAAATAAAAATCTCATGCTGTTGAAAAATAAAATCTCATGCGGCTGGAAAATAAAATCTCATGCGGCTGAGAAATAAAAATTTCATGCGGCTGTGGAAAATAAAATTCCATGCGGCTGAGAAATAAAGATTGAGAAATAAAATTCCATGCGGCTGAGAAATAAAGATTTCATGCGGCTGTGGAAAATAAAGATTGAGAAATAAAATTTTATGCGGCTAAAAAATAAAGATTTCATGCGGCTGTGGGAAATAAAGATTTCTCATGCGGTTGGGAAATAAAGATTTTATGCTGTGGGAAATAAAGATTTCACGTGGCTGAGAAATAAAATTCCATGCGGCTGAAAAATAAAGATTTCATGCGGCTGTGGGAAATAAAGATTGAGAAATAAAATTCCATGCGGCTGAGAAATAAAGATTTCATGCGGCTGTGGGAAATAAAAATTTTATGCTGTGGAAAATAAAGTTGCAAAATAAAATTCCATGCGGCTGAGAAATAAAGATTTCTCATGCTGTTGGAAAATAAAGATTTCATGCTGTGGGAAATTAAGATTTCACGTGGCTGAGAAATAAAATTCCATGCGACTGAGAAATAACATTCCATGCGGCTGAGAAATAAAGATTTCTCATGCGGCTGGAAAATAAAGATTTCATGCGGCTGTGGGAAATAAAATTTCATGCGGCTGAGAAATAAAGATTTCTCATGCGGTTGGGAAATAAAGATTTCATGCTGTGGGAAATAAAGATTTCACGTGGCTGAGAAATAAAATTCCATGCGGCTGAGAAATAACATTCCATGCGGCTGAGAAATAAAGATTTCTCATACGGCTGGAAAATAAAGATTTTATGCGGTTGTGAAAGTGGGGACCCATCTTCTCAGAAAACCTGTGAAGGATGGTCATAGAACCCTTGGCTTACAAGCTCCATAAAACCTTCACTGTAAGTCCAAATTTGGACTTCCATAGGTCAAAATAGGGTAGAACAAAATTTTCTACAACATGGAACCATCAAAACTTGGAAATAACAATGTTAAATAGATCAAAACCCAAGAAATCCGAAAATAGTATAAACTTAGATGTAGAAGAATTTAGCCATAGAAATTAAAAATGCCAAGCACTAAAGTGTCTTGGAATGTTGAGAGGAAGACAATGGAACAACAAAAATGGAGATCCATCAAGAAGCAAGTTGGCACTTGCCTATCTCTTCTAGGTTGGTGGAAGAGTTATGAGGAAGAAGAAGAGTAATGAGAAGAAGTAATGAAGAGAGAAAAAGGGTTTGGGCTTTAAATGAAGGGGTGGTGGTAGGTAGGGGTTTATTTCGGTTCATGATGAACCAACATAATTAAACCAATTCAAGCCGAACCCAAAACAAAGCTAAAGCAGAGTATAAAAGCATAAAGTAAAATGCAAAAATAAAATACAGAAAAATAATTAGCAGGAAATTAAAGAAATTTAAATACAGAACAATACATGATAAATATTAAATGAATACATTTCAGCAGTACATGTATTTAGAATACACATTCTGGGAACGGGAAGCGACATCTCTACCCTCCTTAGAAAAATTTCGTCCTCAGAATTTCAGATCCAAGCAGGATAGAAACGTCAAAGCTAAACTAATCTAAATACAAGTAAATTAAGTAAGCAATTATTCTACAATGATAACAGCAAGTAGTGTATCTATGTTTAACAATTTACGACATCAAGCAATTCTACTCATAAGGTGATAAGCATGAGGAGTTAAAACAATCAAGGTATACAGAAAGAGATATACCTTGTGAGTCAAACAGGTGCGGATACCGTGATCGGATATCATCCTCACGTTTCCACGTTGACTCCCCTAAAAAGTGATGACCCCAAGCAACCCGGACAAGGCTAATTATTCGGTTCTTGAGTATCTTCTCTATTCTGTCCAAAATGGACACAGGCTGTTCCTCGTAAGACAGGTTGGTGCCAACAATCAGCTCAGAATGATCAAGGATATGGCTTGGGTTCGATACATACCTTCACAACTGAGATACATGAAATACGTCATGCACCTCTCGTAACGAAGGTGGAAGGGATAAACGATAAGCAACATCGCCTATCCTATCAAGAATAACAAATGGGCCTACGTACCGCGGACTCAACTTCCCGCGAATGCCAAACCTAATGACCCTACGGGTAGGTGAGATCCGCAAGAATACGTGATCCCCAACAGAAAACTCTAGCGGCCTACGATGCTGGTCCGCCCAATGACGATGTCGATCCTGCACAACTCGAAGTCGCTCTCTAATTCCCTTGGCCACTTCCACTATCTGAACAATCATCTCCGGGCCTAACATCTTTCTCTCTCCGATATCGTCCCATGCTAGTGGTGACTTTCACTTCTTACAATATAGTGCTTCAAATGGCGCCATCTGGATACTGGCTTGATAACTGGTATTGTATGAGAATTCTACTAAGTGCAGGTGGCTCTCCCAAGATCATCCAAAATCCAGAGTACAAGCTCGCAACATGTCTTCCAAAGTCTGAATTGTTCTTTCTGATTGCCCGTCTATCTGGGGATGGTAAGCTGTGCTAAATCTTAACTTGGTACCCAGGCTATGATGTAAGCTCTTCCAAAAATGTGATGTAAAATAGGTATCTCTGTCTGACACAATACTGACAGGGACTCCATGTTGCCTGACTATCTGTTGCATATACAATTCTGCCAACCTTTCTGTAGATTGTTCTACTCTGAAAGGAAGAAAGTGCGCCACCTTTGTAAGCCGATCTACTATCACCCAAATAGTATTTTTACCACTTGGTGATCTCGGTAAACCGGTCACAAAGTCCATTGTAATATGTTTCCACTTCCATTCCGGGATAGGAAGCAGTTGCAATAACCCAGCTGGCCTTTGCTGTTCTGCCTTCACTTGCTGACATACCAAGCAACGGGAAATAAATGTAGCTATCTCCCTCTTCATCCCGTTCTACCAGAAGTGCTTCTTGATATCTTGGTACATCTTGGTCCCTCCAGGGTGTATGGAATACTGAGAGCTGTGAGCTTCTGTTATAACCTCATGTCTGATATCTCCACCAGGCACACATAGACGTGACCCAAACCTAAGTGTACCATCTTTATGAATTCTTATCTCCTTCCTGAGTCCTGACTCATATTCTGTCCTAAGCTTCTGAATCCTTGGGTCTTGTGCCTGAGCTGCCTTGATCCTGTCTACCAAGTCGGATTAAACTTGTAGACTCGCCAGAACTCCTACATTACTAGGAAGTATAACCTCGATGCCCATCTCCTGAAGGTCTTCTAAGATATGCCTCTGTGTTGTTAACATAAATATGCCGTCTCTCCTGCTGAGATCATCTCTACCACATTAGCCTTGCCTGGATGACACTGAAGCTCCACGTCGTAATCCGTGATCAACTCCAACCATCTTCTCTGCCTCATGTTCAGTTCCTTCTGGGTAAAGATGTACTTCAGACTTTTATGGTCTGTGTACATGTCTACTTGGTCACCATATAAGTAATGCCTCCATATCTTCAAAGCAAATACTACTGCTGCCAACTCCAAGTCATGAGTCGGATAACTCTTCTTGTGGTCTCGAAGTTGCCTAGATGCGTACGCTATCACCTTCCTATGCTGTATGAGGACACATCCAAGTCCTTTTCCTGACGCATCACAATATACTGTAAAACCTCCGGGTCCAACTGGCAATGTAAGAATAGGCGCTGATATCAACTTCTTTTTCAAATTCTCAAATGATGCTTGGCATTCTGCCGACCAGACGAATGGCACATCCTTCCGTGTCAAGCGTGTCATGGGCGCTGAAAGTCTTACAAAATCTGATACAAACCTTCTGAAATATCCTGCCAATCCCAAGAAACTTTGTACATTAGCTACGGTCTTGGGTACTGGCCAACTCTCTACGGCTTCTACCTTCTTGGGATCCACTGCTACTCCAGCTCCTGATATAATGTGACCCAAAAATGAAATACGATCCGTCTAGAACTCGCACTTGCTGAGCTTGGCGTACAACTTGTCACGACCCGCACCCTAGAGTAAGGGTACGAGACGTGGGTACGTCCAGCCTACGCCGCAGTATCGGCGGTAGAACGCTGTCCTAGGTCACAACATCTAGCAATGTATATCTAACAGTTTATATTCCCCGAATGGGGGTGACATAGCAATAACAAACTCAATCACAACTAAGGAAGAGATAGCACGATATGAACAGAACTCAAGGAAATGAAATAGATAAAAGCAGTAGTCTAAGATAATCCCAGCAATATCCAACAGTACAAGGTCTCAGGTGAAAGAATATATACAAAACTGATCTCCAAAATAGAGTCTAACTAGAACATGTCTCAAGACTGCAAAAGTAAGATAAGCTTAACTAGTCTAGTCTAGGCAGTCGGGGTGATCTCCTCAGCTAGAGATGGGTCCTCCTGAGGGTCCAGCTCGCAGGTGTCATCTAAGGCTGCCCCGTAGTAAGTGTCCAGGCAGGCCTCCTCCTCGTCCTCTATAATATTTTCAACAGGTCCAGTCAGGACAGGAACGAGCACAGTACATCTCAATAGATCATAGCAGGTTAGAAAATATAAACATGCAGTAAAGTAAGATACAAGTACTGAAAGAAATGCAGCATGTAAACATAGAGAGAACTGTAATAGAAATATCTACTATACATAGGGAACTAGCAGTGACTAGTGAGTCAGAGTACAATATGAACATGTAATACTCTCCCCGTACTCCCGATCAATACACAAGGATCCAGCCAGGTTATGTTATATGATGCTATGTAACAGACCCCGAAGGTGATAGACCCCGAAGGTGATAAGCCCCCGAAGGGTGGTAGACCCCGAAGGTGATACATAGTAGTCCCATAAAAATGGGGATTCTGGGGGTAACCCAACAGTGTAAGTCCCATAAACATGGGGATTTTGGGGGTAACCCAACAGTGTAAGTCCCATAAACATGGGAATTCTGGGGGTAACCCAACAGTGTAAGATTCCAGGAAGACTCTACGATCATGAGGATACATGTCGTAAGTGATCAAAGAAACAAGAAGCATATGATACGCTATAAAAGTGAAACGCACAGAACATAGAGTACCCGATGCTCCCTAAGGATAACATCTCAAGAAAGGATCCATATAGTACCAATCCGTGTGACCAACGTGACAGTACAAGTAAAATAATCTTCTGCAGGAAATAATTCTAAACAGGATATGAAATGATCAGAGAATGTACTCGCCTGTAACTGAGTGTCCAATATGAAAAGTACCGTCCAAGGAGTGGTGTCTGGCTCCTAATCAGAACAGCACAAGTCACAACAAGTCCAGAATAGTAAAATGGAGTCCTACTATGCATTCTACATGATTCTAAGTCAATCTAGGCCAAAGTCAACTCTTGGTCAACTTTGGTCAACCCTAGAAGTCAAACTAGGTCAATCTAGTCTAATCAAGTCTAAACTCAACTATCTAGGTCTAACCAGTCATGCTAGGCTCTAACAAGTCTATACTAGACAACACACAACATTCCAAGTACCCATACACATATGCATATACAACACTATATATATAGATACAATTATTTGGATTTACACTATGCATTCTAGGCTAAATACTATATGTATACATATAGATATACATTTCACACACATATATATGCACATTACACCACACATATGTACATAGATATATAATATACACATGAATATGCATATAGAGAGGGAAACATGTGTGTGGTGTGTGACAGGATAATACAAGAAGGCTATGTGGGTGTGTATACTTGTGTGTGTGCAGGAATTTAATAGTGCAGTGAAGAGTGTCTCAAGGAGAAGTGTATGTGTGTGTACTGGTGTGTGTGTGATGAAGCAAAATGTAGGAATTTAAATCAGTGTGAGTGTACACAGGAAACATTGGACAGAACATTAAATTAGTGAAGAAGGGACAGTGTGGGTGTGTGCAGAAACATAAAAATCAATGAAGAGTGTGTGTGATCAGGTATTAAGTGCAGGAATGTTAATAACAGGGAAAGAGAAGACTGTGTGTGTGTCATAATAAGTGAGAGTACAAAAGTGTCATTATGTGTGCAGGAATTAAACATTTGAGAAGAGGGAAGCATGTGTGTGTGTCTGCCTTGTGGTGTGAGTGTGTGAGAGATGAAGGCAGTGAGTGAAGGAAAGGAAAAACAGTACACTGCTAGCAGTCCTTCACCCTTTGATTCTCAGTCCAGTGTGAGGGTTCAGGAATCATATATATATATGCAGGAATCAACAGTGAATCAGAAAAGGAATTTAGTTAATACCAAACTCAGGTTTATACCAACTGGAAACTCAATCTTAAATAGGAAGAAAGGAAGGGAAACCAATTCATTGCCCCTTCCAATCTCAGGTTAACATAACCCAAATGACAGAACTCAACAGTGAACTACTCACTGAATTCTCAGGTCAAGTAGTCTCAGGTTTTCGAAAGAACTATTTATAGCATTTAATCCCAATAGTATCCCCACATGAAACCAACACAAACCCTAACATAACATGAAAGCAATAGGTGTAGGCTATCATTGAAATTGGAAAAATAAGCCATTCAATTAGGGAGAAGTCATGATACCTATGTATCAGAAATCCCATAGTTCACCCCAATTCGAGCCCAAAACCCCACATTAAACCTAAACAATTTGTAACCTTTTAATAGCAGAGATTAAACATGATATTTAGAAACTAATTAGCCATTAAAACATCACTTAAAAACATTTAAAATGATTTAATCATCAGAATACTATTTATAGGACAATACAGTGAGCCATTCCTCGTGCACGTGTGCACGCGTGTCGTGTGCACGACACGACACGAACTGGGTCGAGTCCCTTTGCAGGGTGGTTCACCTAGGGTCCCCCTAGGTCTGTGTCACCCTGGTTTGGGTCAACGTGTCCTATGTCATGATTGGAACAGGCGTATCAGAACCAAAAACCATTGAAACCAACACAGGCAAAAACTAATGCACACATTCGTGCGTGTCCGATACGACACCATAGGTCATGCCACTTGGGGAGTGTCGTGACAGACACTGCCCCAAAGTGTCCAGTGAAACTCACGTGCTCTAGTGCCGTGTCCAGTGAGCAATCGTGCTCGAGTAGCAGGGGAAGTGAACCAGTCCCGAGCCAGTGCACACAGCAGTGTCCAGTCCGATTTGCACCCGACACAGACACAAAATGACCATGGTCCCTTTACAAAAATCAACGAGCACACATAGATCTACATTCCTCTTCAAACAGAATTTAAAAACAGCAAAATTAATCTTTCAGGGACATTTCGTCGAACACTAAAAGCAACCTACTAATACGTGTCCGAAACGGACACGAAACGAATTCGAACCCTAGGTTTAGCTTATCCTACAGTCGGGGTAGGGCTAGGGCCTTCCTAAAATAAATTTAAACAGGGATTTAATGGGATATAGGAAGTTATACCTATTGAGGAACAATGGATGAAAAAGTCTTCAAATGGGATGAACTCCTCAAGCCACCAAGTCCCACAAATTGATGTCTTCCTGCAAACAAATTATACTAGCAGCAAGAGGGTGGGCTTTAGGTCCTAATGAAATTGGTTTCGGGAACAAAGGATTTAAAATAGATTTTTAATGAGTTTTAGAAGATGGAACTCACCTCTTTCCTTAGAACTTTTGAAAGAACCCTAAAAGAGGCTAGCCCTAAAAACTAGGAGGGACTTTATAGTGGAGGAATCCCTAGGTTAAACCTAGGTGGCCGGCCATGATGGGTTTGGGTGGGGTTTGAGCTAGGTTAGCTAGTCCTATTGAGTTTAGTCACAAAATGACTTGTGAAACCACAAGCCATTTATCAAAACACTTGATTCCTAAATTCCTAATTAAATTTCTAATGAATCAATAACCACTAACTTAAGTCATACTAGGTTAGACTAGAGTCACTTGACCTAACCAAGCCCAACTAACTAGGGTTAGTTCCTAGGTTGGTCTACAAGGGTCAAAACTAGTCCAAATAAATCCAAAATAATTCCTAAAAATTCCCATAAATTCTAATTAATACTAATAAATTTTATTTACCCCAAAAATAACAAATTTACCCTCAAACTAGAAATGTGGTAGTGACACAACTGGTTCTCTCTCAGAACCTGCAACACTTTCCTGAGGTGGTCTTCATGCTCCTCTTTATTAGCTGAGTATACTAGAATGTCGTCGAGGAACACAACGACAAATTGGTCTTAGTATGGCATAAAGATGCGGTTCATCAAATCCATGAATATTGCTGGAGCATTGGTCAAACCAAACGACATTACGGCATTACCAAGAATTCATAATGTCCATACTTCGACCTGAATGCTGTCTTGGGAATATCCTCCTTCCGAACCCTCATTTGATGATACCCTGACCGAAGATCTATCTTGAAGAAAACTCTAGCTTTGCTCAACTGATCAAACAAGTCATCGATCCTGGGTAGTGGGTACTTGTTCTTTACTGTTACCGTATTTAGCTTCCTGTAATCGATGCACAATCTGGATGACCCATCCTTCTTTTCTACAAGTACCACGGGTGCTGCCCATGGTGATATGCTAGCTTGGATGAACTTTTTCTCCTTCAGTTCCTCTATGTGCTGATATACCTTGGCCTGCTCTGAGTCCGCCCTTCTGTAAACTCGATCTGATATCGATTTAGTTCCAGGTGCCAATTCTATACTGAACTCAATATCTCTAATCGGTGGTAGACCTGGAAGTTCTTCAGGAAATACGTCTAGAAACTCTTCAACTACCTTCGGGACTTGAACTTCTTCCATTGCCGTCACTACTCCCTGCTCTTGTTGAGTTGCCACTGATCTGATTAAGGTGAACCGCTTCAAGCCTGGAATATCAAAAGATACACTCCCTCTACGACAATCTATTGTCGCATGACTGTCTTTCAGCCAGTCCATGCCTAAAATAACGTCGAAATTTCCAACAGAAAATTTTATCAACCGGGCGGGTAAGGAATGCCAGCAAACTACAACGCTACATGCTAGAATAACTCTACTAACTCCTACGAGCCCATTACTAGTGAGTATATTTAACCTCCCTGGCAATGCCTCGAATTCCATTCCTAGCCGTGTTGCAAATTATACAGATATAAATGAGTGTGATACTCCCGAATCAAACAATGCTACTGCGGGATATGAGGCGACGAGAATGTTACCTGCCACAACATCTTCCGATGCCAATGCCTCTTCCAAGGACAGAGTGAATGCCTGTCCTCGACCTCCTCGTTGGTTCCCATGCTGCGGCCTAGCTTGGTGCTGCTGCTGGCCCCTGCCTTGATGATGCTGGGATGGTCTATGCTGGTGCTGCTGCATCGGCGGTCCCTGTTGCCGAAACATCTGAGCCTGTGTCATGAACGGGCGCTGTGCCAACGGTCTTACTGCCACCGCTGGTCCTCGATACTGGCCTGTCCCTGGTGCTGGCAGAGCAGGAAATTGTTGCACTGGTCCTCCTGACCTCAAATGCATGGGACATGTGGTAACCCGATAATCTGGATTTCCACATATCAAATACTGCCAGTTCAATGTCCGACGCACATCTCTAGTGTGTCCTACCTTCCCACAATAAGTGTAGCCCACTGGGGGTTGCTGGTTTTTCCTCTGCTGCTGCTGTTGCTTAGGTGGTGGTGCTGGCCCTCGCATTGTCATATCGTGAATACGAACGCCAAGGGATGGTGCTGTTGTTCGGGGTGCTTCTCCCCCTCCTCCTTCAATCTGACTGTGTGATCTCTTCTGACCTCCAGTCCTTGCCGTAATCCTCTGAACGGTTATCTCATGCCTTCGAGTCGCCGTCAATACTTCATCAAAAGTCTGGTAATTGTGCCCCTCTATCAATTGTAAGAGCTCAAGATAAAACCCTTGCAGGAACCTCATAGCCCTCTGGCTCTCTGTTGCTACCATCTCTGGGGCGAACCTACTCAATCTGCAGAACTCTGCTGCATAAGCATCTACAGTCTTGCCAGCCTGTCTGAGGTTGATAAACTTCTGTTGTAGCTCAAACTGCGCCACAACTCCATAGTACTTTGTCTTGAATCTTGCTGTAAAATCGTCCCAAGCCACAGGACGTATGATGCCTACCTCCTCTGATTTCCACCAATCACATGCGAGATCCTGAAGTAACAACTTCACCTGATCCACACGTTCTTCTGCCGGCACCTTAGCGGCTGTCAAAATGGCCTCAATATCCTTAAGCCATGCATCTGCTGAGATGGCATCCTCCGTGCCTTCGAAACGGCGGAGGTTGTACTTGCAAAACCTGGCTAATGCTCCTGAATCTGTTCTTGCCTCTCTTTTCAAAGCTGTCTGCAATCCTTGGTTAAGTAATACATTCTGCTCTTGTAACTAAGCGTGTATGCGCTGCTGGGCTAACATCTGATGTTGCTGAGTAGCCATCATTCCTCTCATGATCTCCAAAAGGGCTAGTGTGTCCACTTCTACAGGGGTCGGTAGAACTGTTGGTGGTGGTGGAACCTCCGGATACTGCGATCCAGCTGCTGCTTCCACTTTCACTTCTTCTTGAATAGCCTCTTGGGGTAGTACTGGCCCTTGGTGCTGATCAACCTGGTCAGGTTGTCCATGTTGCCCTTGTTATTGTTGCCCAATCCTGACAGATGTGGATGAGGTGCCCCTAAGAAAGGGACAAAAGAACAATCAAACGATCAGACAGAAAAGATCAATGAAGTCAAAGGATACCGGAATGTCAAGCTAGAGTCGAGAGTAACGAATCATGAGATCAAGGGGAAACATGTGTGATTGAGACATCCTATAAATTAAAATATCCCACAAGTCTAAAATCAGACCTGCATGGGCCACCACTAAAACCTTGTCACGCCCCAGAACCAGAATACTGGAGAGCGAGAGAATGACTCAGCCAGCTCCGTATTACGGATAGATGAATACCGTATAATACGATCAATGTTGTCTAAAAGACAAGGGGGTGTATGCTACATGAAAGTCTCGCTATGGTCACTTCACATCTAATGTCTCAATCATTCAAACAAGAAGCAATAACAGAGAACATTTAAGATAAAGCAATAAGGCGTCCCAAACGCTTAGTCAAAATATTCTTGAGATCTGGCTTTACAAAACATAGCCAGATGATATAGTAATGTATACATAATTGTTATCAGCTGCAGTCTGACTTAATTACAATTATATAAAAGTAAGTGCAAGACTATCCGACTAACATGTCGGTGCCAAGCGGCAAAATATAAAGTAATTAACAAAATGAGCGGGGAAGTAAGGAACCCACTCGAGTCCTCCTGCGATCATTCCTCTAGTATTGACCATCTTGGAGGTAGAGGTAAGCTGAGTCCTCGGGAACCGGCTCTAAATCTGGCCATGTAAAACTAGAGAGGTTAGACCTCTAATAGCAAGTACCGCAAGGAAGCACGATATGAAAAATTAAACCAGTAAATAAGAGAATATAATAATAGATCTCTGCTTGCTACTGGGATTCACGTAACATTACGACACTTCGAACCAACCTCCCAACCAAACAAGGACAGAAGTTGGCCCGTCATGTCCTGACGCTCTGATCATCTCAGTTAGGTAACAGAGTAGGTGCAGTACACAAACAAATCAACTTAAACGGCCATCCAACTCCTACGGCTTACTACTGTGAGTCCCAAGTTGTCCTGGAATTATGCAATAAGGATTTCTCAGTTCTTACTATGGGCAAGCAAGGCTAGTCTACCCAATCAATCAATTGCGCCAATCATGAATTAGACGAGTTCCAGCGGGACGTCCGTCATCAATATACAATATATAATAATATAAGCAGATACCGCACCCTGTCCGTGTGGCAAATTTGCAGTATTTATGGGAACCAGCCGGCCTGTTGGGCGCTAATAGTCCCAAAGAGGGCTGCCATGTAAGAACTCGGGAATCCATTCTCTCCATGCAATTATTATTTTATTTAACTTAGTAGCCTCTATATTAAGTGAAATCACATGCCGTGGATCATGGTCATTTCAAGATGAGTACTTCCGTACAAGGTACGATATGCCCAACTCTACAACGATACCCGTGCGGTTAGGTTGTAGGTCTTACATAGCGTAATACAACAATTAAAACTAACCACGGAATAATCATGTCTTGACCATAAAGTACGCATGCTGCTTTCATAAAATAAATAAATAAATTGTAGCCTGCATGTAACTACATGTCAATATTCGGGATTGGTCAATCGATTGCAAATATGAACGTGTCTTATTCCATTTAATTCAATAAGACGACTAGCCAGTCTCTTAGTTCCATCTAGGAACGTATGATAAATTATTAATCTCATGATCAATTATTGAAATAAAAAAATCTCATGCGGTTGGGAAATAAAAATCTCATGCGGACTGAGAAATAAAGATTGAGAAATAAAATTCCATGCAGCTGAGAAATAAAGATTTCATGCGGCTGTAGGAAATAAAGATTTCATGCTGTGGGAAATAAAATTTTATGCGGCTGAGAAATAAATATTTCTCATGCAGCTGAGAAATAAAGATTTCTTATGCGGTTGGGAAATAAAGATTTCATGCTGTGGGAAATAAAGATTTCACGTGGCTGAGAAATAAAATTCCATGCGGCTGAGAAATAAAAATTTTATGCGGCTGTGGGAAATAAAGATTGAGAAATAAAATTCCATGCGGCTGAGAAATAAAGATTTCATGCGGCTGTGGGAAATAAAGATTTCATGCTGTGGGAAATAAAGATTACGAAATAAAATTCCATGCGGCTGAGAAATAAAGATTTCTCATGCTGTTGGGAAATAAAGATTTCATGCTGTGGAAAATAAAAATTTCACGTGGCTGAGAAATAAAATTTTATGCGGCTGAGAAATAACATTCCATGCGGCTGAGAAATAAAGATTTCTCATGCGGCTGGGAAATAAAGATTTCATGCGGCTGTGTGAAATAAAATTTCATGCGGCTGAAAATTAAAGATTTCTCATGCGGCTGAGAAATAAAGATTTCTCATGCGGTTGGGAAATAAAGATTTCATACTGTGGGAAATAAAGATTTCACGTGGCTGAGAAATAAAATTCCATGCGGCTGAGAAATAACATTCCATGCGGCTGAGAAATAAAGATTTCTCATGCGGCTGGGAAATAAAGATTTCATGCGACTGTGAAATTGGGACCCATCTTCTCAGAAAACCTGAGAAGGATGGTCATGGAACCCTTGGCTTATAAGCTCCATAAAACCTTCATTGTAAGTCCAAATTTGGACTTCCATAGGTCAAAATGGGGTAGAACGAAATTCCCTACAACATGGAACCATCAAAACTTGGAAATAACAATGTTAAATAGATCAAAACCCAAAAAATCCGAAAATACTATAAACTTAAATCTAGAAAATTTTAGCAATAGAAATTGAAAATGCCAAGCACTAAAGTGTCTTGGAATGTGGAGAGGAAGATAATAGAACAACAAAAATGAAGATCCATCAAGAAGCAAGTTGGCGCTTGCCTATCTCTTCTAGGTTGGTGGGAGAGTTATGAGGAAGAAGAAGAGTAATGAGAAGAAGTAATGAAGAGAGAGAAAGGGTTTGGGCTTTAAATGAAGGGGTGGTGGTAGGTGGGGGTTTGTTTCGGTTCATGATGAACCAACATAATTAAACCAATTCAGGCCGAACCCAAAACAAAGCTAAAGTAGAGTATAAAAGCATAAAGTAAAATACAGAAATAAAATGCAAAAAAATAATTAGCAGGAAATTAAAGGAATTTACATACAGAAAAATACATGATAAATATTAAATGAATACATTTCAGCAGTACATGTATTTAGAATACGCATTCTGGAAACGGGAAGTGACAAGAGCTTGGAGAAGAATGGGTATAGAGAAGAAGGGTTGTTGTCCAACAATTGGGAGGAAGATATTGGTTTATAAAGACAGCTAGTAGCGTGAGGATTAGGCAAAGAAACGGCGGAAAAAATTCCATTCCTCTCTTCTGACAATTCGGTTAGAGGAGCTGAATTGAGTTGGAAAGAAAATAAGAATGGATAGGAAATATCAAGGAGATGTTAGCCTAAAGCAAAAGAATTCATGAGCGTTCTCTTATAGAAGTTAGCCCTCGGCTTTTTGCCAGGTTAAGCAATTGGGCCTTAGTGATAAGCCCATGGTCCCATTGAGAAATTTCAATAAGCAATTAGAAAAGATTTAACAAAGAAGAAAGTTTAATCAGACATTAAGAAAATTTATATATAATATAAATTTTGAAAAGTGAGGTTACATTTTGTATTAGACTATTCGTTTCATTTGGATGTTAATTTACCGGTGTTGAGTGTTCCACCGAAGGGGTCGACGAACCCAGGGATAAAATGTGCTTGTGTATTGTGTTTCAGATTAAACTGCAGGGAGAAAATGATTCTGTGAAGAAAACTGCATACTGTAATTTTTTTCAAATTTAGCAACGTCTACCGACGTTTACCGACGCTTTCTGGCGGCACGATGCGTCGACAGACGTCACTAAACTGGCATATATTGCCAGGTTACCGATGTATAGGGACGTCAATTTCGTCGATATGCGTCGGTAAACGTCGGTAGACGTCGCTAAATATCCAAGGATTTTACCTCATTTTCCCAGGATATACCGACGCATAGCGACAGCTAAAACGTCGGTAATTGTCCCAGGTAATACCGACGTATAGCGACATCATAAACGTCGCTAGTTTATCGACGAAACGACGATAAACATCGGTATATTACCGACGTATCAGCGACGTCTTTCCAAACAGCGACTAAGGTTTCCGCGACAAGAGGAAGACGTCGCTAAATACGTCGCTAAAATTGTTTAGCGACGTCTTTAGGCGTTTTAGCGATGTCTTTAGGCGTCGCTAAATTGCCTTATTCCGGTAGTGATGTGTCGCAAAGGGCCTCCAACTCACCTGTAATATATCCTATTCATAAGCGGAGCAAAGTACAGTTCTAGGTAATAAAATATGAACATGACATGAACATAGTATAGGAGTACAGGAAAATGAAATACAGAAATGAACATAAAAGTACAGGAAAGTAGTACTGGAACTATAGTACATGGATGTAAAATACAGGAACATGTAAAGTACAGGAAATGTAATATACAGGAATGAAACTATAATCATGTAGTACCAGACATGATAAGTGCACAATATCGAAATACATCTAGTCCATGTGACCGACTGGGGTAAGTACAAGAGCATGAATAGGAGTACATGAATATGGTACGACTTAGGATCTGCATGCACGATGCGAGGCCTAAGCTAGGCACATGAGTATATTAACCAGAATTGGTCACATGGCTAGTGTATTTCCCCACCCGATACTAATAAGTACTAGAACAAGAGTATAGGAATACATGAGTACATGTTGTCGTGCTATGACGTGTCACAAGAAAGAGTACAAGAATGTAAATACACAAAATCGTAGTTAAGCTATGAATAATATCCTAGTTAATCATCTTATAAAAATACCATGATTACACCACTTAGCTAAATCCTATTTATAGAACACACATTAACCATAACCAATTTATTATATTATAGTTAGCTACACATAATTGCCAAGAGCCCAAATTATTTCTTAGAAAATGATTTTTCTGGACCTTCAATTCAGCTAGCTGCCCCAAACTCTACAACGCTAACTTATAACATTATCATCTGGTCATAACAGTTGAATAACAAATTGAATATACCAAAAATATACTGATAACAGCTAGTAGCTAGAGTTCAAACTCAGCAATTCCATTGCTTAATATGCCACACACACACCAAATGAATCTAATGTATACTCATTTAAATCCACCCCAACACCAGCCCATACACTGTACAATATAAATAAAGAATATACAATTCAAAGAGAAACTAAAAATAGGCCTTATTGCAACTATAGACTACTGCTGCACTTCGCCACAGAAGCAACATCTGCACTCAAAATCCACTTAACAACTTGGCTGGCCATGTCAGAAAGATTCAGCAGGATACGAACCACACAGTAGGACACGATCATGCAGCAGGACACGGTCACTCAGCAGGACACGGTCACTCAGCAGGACACGTACTCCTTATGAGTATAACTCAGGGTTTGGATAACCCGCACCTGGATACGACCCCATCTTTCACACGAACACAGACACAACACGAACAAGAGCAGATTCTCAGACACGATCCAACGCCAAATAAAGCCAACACGAACGCACGACCCAATGCACAGAAATGAACACTACACCAGAATTATAATCGAGCATAAACTGATTAAATCAAGAATTTAAAGTAGAGTTTACGTGAGGGAATGATCAATGATAAGAACTCGACAAAATCGAACACAAATTCCCACAACCTCTATAGAATTAAACACAGATTGCACATAATAAATAGGTTGTTCTACTATGACCAATACTTCCAGAATAAATATCTAATGAAGAATTTAAATCAAGGGATGAAGTTCCTTACCAGAAGTTGAATCGATGATTCCAATGTAACTTCGAACAATCAGTCAATCGATCTCACTCGAGTTCTAACCAAGGAAAACATAAATTTACTCATCAACTCTAGAAATTCCTGATCTGAGTTCCAAGCGAGGATCTACTCACCGAGAATTGTCTAAAATTAAGGAAAACCTAATTCCAATCCCTCCTCGTACACATGAGTAAATGAACAATCGATCACCAGGATCGAACAATCCCTGAATGAGGAACACGAACTAAATATTGGTCTGAGAAAAAAGGAACGAACTAATTATAGAAATCCCGACGAACTCACCTATACAACACTGCTGGAGTCAAGTTCGTCGAAGAGGTCGGAAGAATGGTTCGACTGATCCCAAGCACTGCGACAAAACTCATCGTCATCGAGCAGGATCGGTGGTGGTTTGCTGTAGAAGAAGCACCGCTGTCAAGGTGGAAAGCGTCCCGTCGTCACCGAGAATTCAATGCTGCAGGGGAACTTTTCGACGGAGGAGTGGTGCTCGTCGATGTCTAACTCCGGGCACTGCACAATGGAAGGATCGCCAGTTCCGCCATGGCCGGAGACAAGAAGGCTAGGGTTAGGGTTAGGGTTTGGCCGGATTGGGAATTTTGGGATGAGCTCTGAAAAAATCGGGAGAAGAAATGAATTGGAATAATAATAATAAGCAGCTCTCTCTCTCTCCTCAGCTACTATATAATAAAATGGGACTTTTGCAATAAAGTCCCTCCACTTAATTGCAACTTTGCAAATGAGCCCTCCCCCTTTTCACTTATTACATACCTGATCGAAAATCAGTTATAAAGTTTGTTTAGGAGATTCAAAAATTTTGGGGACCACTCAAATTAGTTGTAACCAACTTTTGAATTTTAAAAAAATATTCCTGCTCCAAATTCTTTCCCTCTAAAATATTATAAAGTATATATTTATAGGAAAAAGAAAAGAAGTATTATTATTAAAATTTTAAATTCCAATAAAATGGGAAAAGTGGAGTTACAGGGAGTTGGGGGAAAGAGGGAATAGGAAACATAGGTGATTGAGAGGAAAAAGAGGGGGAAGGGGCTGTACGTGGGTGAGAGTCTTCAGGAGAAAAAAGAGGGAGTGAAGGATTAATCCCACGGGTGAGTGAGTGGCTGAGAGGGGGTAGGTTTTGGTAGTTTAGTATTTAATTAATTTTTTTCATAAATATTTATAGAATAATTATATTTTTTTTCTTTCTTTAAGAAAAACAAAGTTAAATGATTTTAAAAAGGATTTGAGTTCGAGACGGGTTCGAAGTCGGGTTGGGTTTGGGGTCGGACCCCGGGCAGGAAATCGTGATGGGTCAGCAATCAAAGATCCGATACCAATAAATTTGAAATAGTATTTTTTTTTTCGAATACCGACTAATAATAATAATAATAATAATAATAATAATAAAAATAATAATAACAATAATACTACCAATAATCTAACTATGCAGCGACAAAACCTAATAATTCGCCAATAATTCGAAAATCCAAAAATATGGGTTTTACAGGGAGATAAGTGTGAAACCAGTCGTGTCCTGTGTCAAAGTGTCGTGTCCGAAAGAGGGTTAGGATTTACCTAGTCGGGAAGGAGCGGGTCGTCGAGGGGGGAGAGGGTCGACGGTGGGGAGTTTGAGATGGAGGGGAGCTGGAGACGGAGGGGAGCGGGTCGGCGAGGGAGAGCGGGGTCGACGGTGGGAGCAGGATCGCCGAGACGAGGGGGGAGGGTCGCCGAGGGGGAAGGGGAACGCCGAGGGCCGGAGTCGTCGAGGGATGGAGGAGAGGGGTTTCGGTGGTCGGGGTTTCGAAGAGGGGTTTCGAAGTAATAGGGGGGAATGAGAACTCAAATCCCTATATTTTCAACTTAGCGATGTCATTATGCGACGTCGGCAAGCGTCGTTATTATTTTCTATTAGCGACGTCATACCATATACGTCGGTACACGTCGCTATTACTAGTCAAATTAGCGACGTTCTCCGACTTATCTGCGACGTATGTTTTTTAATACAAAAAGTAGTCGCAACACATCGCTGAAAGTCGCTATTAGTGACATTTTGCGACGTATTATAGTTACGTCGCTAAATTGCTAAATTATAGCGACGTTTCTGTAAAGCGTTGCTAAATACGTCGCTAAAATGACTTATTCTGGTAGTGCAAGATGAGTCATCGGTTGCTTCGAATGAGTTGTAGTGACTTGGCTTCCACGTCATCCAACTTGAGAGGTTGCCTTTGGTTCTATAATAGTTATTGGTTTCTCAATAACTCTTCCAGCTTGACGTGCCTTGCGCTGCGATGCAGTATGACGTTTTCTTTTATAACCGACGTCAACGTCCTTCTTCTTCGGGTCGCGACTATAAATATTAAAATTTAATTAACAAATAATCAAATTTTGGAAATCAATGACTTAAAAAATTTGGCAGTCCAAAATACTCAGGACTGTGAAATTTGGCAGTCCTGCATGCGGCTAGGACTGCCAAAACTTTTGGCAGTCCAACATGCTGTTAGGACTGCGAATTTGTTTTGCAATCCTAGGAAAACTTTTGGCAGCGGGAATAATTTCTTCCAAAATTTCATGGCAACCCTACGACTGTATACAATAATTTTATGGCAATCGTAAACTCCATCTTCTCCATAGAATATATTTTTCCAATCTATTTTAACAGTTCTAGGATTAAGAATAATTTTTTCCAAATTTTTTCCAAAAATAATAATATTAACCGAATACAAAAAGAATTAGGATTTGTAACTTGTTTGCAAGGAACCTTTAGGTGCCATTTCTGAAATTGAAAACAAGATGGGGAAGGGATTAGGGTTTTTGAGAAAATAGAGGTGGTGGAGAAGAAGAAGTAGGGGTTTGAGATGTTTTGGGAAGAGAGAGTGGAAGGTTGAAACGAAAAAAGATAATTGGGTTTTGTGGGGGTGTTTGGTGACAGCCCTAAGTAAAAAATTGATTGTCTTGAGTAATCTTTCCGCAAATCTGTATTAGCCTCAATTCTGGACTAGTCCTTTGTAAGAAGTGAAGTGCCCTTGTAATTAACCCAAAATATAGACATAGTAGTAGCAGTGCAAGTAGTTAGTGCAAGTAGAGAACTTTATTTATACATATGAACTTATCACATTGAGACGTTAACTGACAAGACAATAGAAAAATTAGACGTTCAATTTTGGTATAAATCACATGCAAAGAAGTTTATGATACTATCTTTTATGACAAGTGACTCTTTTTAACTCCACGGTAGCATCGCAATCTGCGTCTAGTGCAGGTAACAAGGTTTCAACTGAGATAATGAGTAGACTGGAATCATAAATGGTGGTGGAATCCATCATGTGCTTGAAAAATTGGATGAACGCAGATGAAGGATACAAGACATTGAAGTAGACGAAAATGACAAAATATTTGGTAACATTGATCTAGAAGAAGAAGATGATGACTGATACACAATCTCCAAGTCAAAGAAGAAGAAGAAAGTCAAAGGGGGCGAATAACGAACATTTAAAGATACTCTCTATATTTAGGCCGCTAGCAAGCTCTTGAACTGGCGTCAATCAATTAGAGTTTTTTCGTCCCATTTTTCTTTCAGTCTAGTCTGGAGCGAACCAAACGGAAGGGATTTATCCATTTTCTTTGTTGTGCTTTCTCAAATTGCATACCTATACACGGGTTCAAGTTTCGATCAATATTTGCGGAGTTGATCATCCCTCTCGAAAACGAAGATTCGAAGTTGTCCATAATTTACTGAGTACTCTGTATAACTCATGCATTCTGGTACAAACAACTGAACAAGTGTAGAAGAAGAAGAAGTTGAAGAAGAAGAAGAAGAAGAATAGCTGAAGAGATGAAACAGATCAAATACCAAGCAAATTAACGGGAGAAGCCACAACATCAATGTTTTAAAAACCGGACCGATAATTGAACCGATTTTTTTTTTTTTTTTGTATAGGTCGGACCGGGGTTCAACCGTAGTTCAAATAGACTTGCTTTAGTTTGGTTCAAACAGATAACATATCCACATTTATTTCTTGGGTTGGTTCTTAGCATATTTGGTTTGGTTTAATTTACAACTATAACGTCTCTCAAAACCAAACCAAGAACCAAATGGTCCAAATCTCACACAATAAAAAAATTTTGAGCTTTTTTTTCGGAAAAAAACCAAAATTTTCGGTTCACTTACGAACCGGTTCGGCCGGTTCAACGGTTAAACCCGATTCTATGAAAAAACCGGCGGTTCTTCAAAAAATCTCGGTTTACATCAGACCGGACCGAAATTTTTGTCAAGACCGGTCGGACCCGATCGGACCGCCGGTCCGGTTCTGACAACACTGCACTACATCAATATTTTGTACTAGAGTACTCAAACCAGAAGACTTGAAGATAAAAATTCATATGAAATGTAAATCATTTTTGCAAAAAATTATTTAAAATATTTAATTTGAAGACATTAAATATTATTTATATCCCTTAAAATATTTGATTAATTTAACTTTTATATTTATGTAAATGATCTATATTAATAAAAGTAATTTTCTTCTACTAATTTATTTAAGATGCACGACGTTACGTACGGAATTTTGTGCATGTTGTATTGCATGTCTTTTGGACCCACTGCCTCCATCTTCCACCAATTTTAGTTTTATAAATGTAATGAATAATACGCTCTCGTGGCTTGATTCACTAATCTTTCGTCATCAAGTCAAGGTCTTATGCCTCTCCACTATCCACTAGAGTCACTCGAGTTCGACCTTCTACTAATTAATGGCCAGATTTTGTCTCGTTTTATGAATTTTTTTAAATTTTTTTTGCATTTAGCCAAACTTTGGACCTGAAAAATTGGATTGATAAGAAAAAGCCCACGGCATGGCATGACAAATGATATGTATGCGTCGGCACAGAAAAAGTCATCGGTACATGTGTCGTTCCAATATAAATTTCGGTACAACACGCCGGTCACCTCTAAGGCCATCTCCAATGGGGTTTCTATCTCACCTATTTCTAAGGAAGAAAGTCATTTTAGAAGGAAAAAAAAAACATTCTCAATTGTAGTTTTTATCATTATTTCTATCCTACGTGGCAATGATGTAGGAAGAAAAATTTTTAGAAAATTTTTTACAAATCTTTATAGAAATTCTTATATCTCTCATGACAATTATTATTGGACTCCATATCATTAAATTGATTCTTTTATTTTGTGACATCTATGATAGAAAGGAAGAACCATTGAAGTGTATTTTTTGTATGTGTATAATTTATATGTAGAAACTCTTACAACTAGAATAGAAATCTCCTCAAAGTACAATGTCAAGTAGGATAAGAACTCAATTTTAGAAATCACCATTGGAGATGGTCTAAGTAGCTATAAAATCCTTTGAATACACTATGTCCTTAATTAAATAGGAAAGATATTCGGATGGCAGTTGATTGAAAATCGAAATAAAACTTCTTTCTTTTTTGAAGTTTTTGATGATTGAAAAATCTTTTGAATCTACACAGGATAGACAAGTGGACTGGGTTCCAAACGTTATAGGAATTGGATCAGTATATGAGAAGGAGCCCAAAGAAAGGAACTTTGAGATGTATAATGATGAGGAGGACATACCAAGTCCAAATGAGACGATCTAGATAACCATGTGCAGATCAACCATCATCTCCAAAGTCCTTATGACGGTCACACCAAGTAGTAACAATTGTGACTCTCCTCCTACCTATTTTTGTTTGAACACTAAACCCATCAAGTTCAACATTTTGTGCTCTCAATCATAGGCGAATCCAGAAATATAAACTAGATCTGGACTAGACTAGCTTAGGATGGACTATGTGTGAGGTAACTCCTATAAAAAAACTACAAAAAAAAAAAAAAAAAAGGGTGGAGTCTAGCTCTGTAGGAAATAATAATGCCTTGATTCATTGCTAGGGTTTGGTACAATATATAGTGTCTACATTTGGACTTATGGGCCATATTTACATTACAAATATAATCTAATCAATCTAATCTAATCTAATCTAATCATATCTAATCAATCTAAGATAATCTAATCAATCTAACACACCCCCCCCCCCCTTCAAGTTGGAGCATGCAGGTCACAAATGTCCAAATTGGAAAGAAAAGAATCAAACACTTGCTTTCCAAGGGGCTTGGTGAAGATGTCATCCAGTTGAGAAGCAGTAGGAACATGCGAGGCTATTACAGTGCCATCTCTAATAGCATCGCGAACAAAATGCAAATCCACCTCAATATGCTTACTGCGCTCATGAAATACCGGGTTATGGGCCAGGTGCAGGGCTGACTGACTGTCACAATACACCGACATAGCAGACTCTTGGCGAACGCCCAAACACACCAATAACTCCTTCAACCATTTCAACTCACAAACAAGCGCAGCAAGAGATCGGTATTCAGCTTCAGCGGAAGATAGGAAAATAGTTGATTGCTTCTTGGTCTTCCAAGAAATAGGAGACCCCCCCAGAAACACCAACCAGCCTGTAACAGAGCGGCGAGTCAAAGGACAACTTGTCCAGTCGGAATCACACCAACCAGAAAGACGGAGATCACAATCAGCTTTCAAAAGAATACCCTGTCCTAGTACATTTTTGAGATATCTGACAACTCTCAAAGCAGCATGCCAATGATCTTGTCGAGGCCCCTGTAAGAATTGAGACAAGATATGCACAGCACAGGCCAAGTCAGGGCGAGTAAATGAGAGATAAATCAACCTCCCAACCAGTCTCCGATAAGTCTCTGCATCCGCCATCCTTGGACTAGTCGATTCTGCCAACTTGTGATTGGGCTCCATGGGAAGACCAGCCGGGCGAGACCCCATCAAACCACATTCTGAAATGATGTCCAAAGCATACTTCCTTTGACACAAGAAAATTCCTTTCGCACTCCGAGCCACCTCTATGCCAAAAAAGTACTTCAACACACCAAGGTCCTTCATGTGAAAGCAAGAACTAAGGTACTTTTTGAAAGCATCTAAAGCACCTGTGTCATTACCAGACACAATCAAATCATCCACATAGATCAAAACATGTAACTCTACCTTCCCCTTAAAAAAAGAGAAAAGGGAATAATCGGAATGTGATTGAATAAATCCATAGGATATCAGAGAAGCAGTAAGCTTAGCGAACCAACAACGTGGTGCCTGTTTCAATCCATATAGAGACTTACGCAGGCGACACACTTTGTTGGGTTCACTATACGAAAAACCCGGCGGCAATTGCATATATACTTCTTCTGTCAGATCTCCATGAAGAAAAGTATTATGCACATCCATCTGGTGCAAAGTCCAGCCTTTCACAAACGCAACAGCCAAGAACGTCCGAACTGTAGGCATCTTAGCCACAGGGGCAAAAGTTTCTGAATAGTCGATCCCCTCAACCTGATGATTATCGAACACAACTAGTCGTGCCTTTAAGCGCTCAACACTGCCGTCAGATTTGTACTTTATTTTGTACACCCATCTACTTCCCAATGCTTTCTTCCCAGGAGGTAAATCGACAAGACTCCATGTCCTATTATTTTCCAGAGCCTGTATTTCAGTTTGCATGGCTGCGCGCCAGCCTAAATCTCGCGAGGCCTGGAGATATGAAGTAGGCTCAACACCGGCAGTGACAGCTGCGAGAAAATCTCTGTGTCCAACAGTAAATATGTCATAACTTAGAAATTGTGTTAGAGGATACGAAGTACCTGAGGAAGTGACTGGAACAGATGAACTGTGGTGAAGGGGGGACTTTTACTTCGAACTGCATTCGTCACAAAATCCTGTAATCGCACTGGCTGTGATTTCTTTCTCATTCCTCACGGACTGTCTGGTATGCCCGATCTAAACTTGGCTGAGGATCCTGAGCCAGAAGATTAGATCGGGTATGACCATACAACTCAGCATTAAACCCATACATAAAGTCCTGAAAGTGCTCTTCATCCCTCATAGCCTGTAGCATTGCAGCAAGCTCACATCAGACTCCTACTGAAACCATCCCTGCACCCAACCATCGTATGTCACTGTCTACCGGATAAACTAGACATGTTTATATTTATATTTGAATATTGGCAACTCATGACCTCTCCCAGATAAACTAGACATGTTTATATTTAGATTTGCATATTGGCCACTTCTCATGACCTTGTACTATGTTATTCATGTCCATACAACTACAATAACAGAAAAAAATTATTCCAAACTTTTGGGATCGAATGTTTTGGATCATTTTCTGTACCTTTATTAGGACCATGTACATGTTTTTTTAACACTAACAAACAATATATTATTTTTAAAAACTTATTTCAAAATTGTTTAGTTCTACCTCTAATTCTAATAGTTTTTTAACAACTGCACCTCGTTAATGAATCATCTATACTTCGGTAGACGCTTCACATGTTCAAATAGTGCAATTTGTTAATGCCGGGGCACAATTTTTCGATGAAAAACTGAGAATTCGTAACAATTGTAAAAACAATCGTTATTACGTAACACTTCACAGAAGGTACGTAACAGAATTTTTACTAATACAACACTTCACAGAAGGTGCACAGATTTCTACCAACGCAAACACTTCACCGAAGTTACGCTAATAAAATTCTGATAAACGAAGAAGGTGACAGGCGAAAGATGCAACACTTCACATAAGGTGCACAGATTTCTACCAACGTAAACACTTTACCGAAGGTGCGCTAATAGAATTCTGATAAACGAAGAAGGTGACAGGCGAATGATGCAACACTTCACAGAAGGTGCACAGATTTCTACCAACGTAAACACTTCACCGAAGGTGCGCTAATAGAATTCTGATAAACGAAGAAGGTGACAGGCAAAAGATGGAAAAACTTCTGCTGGGGTGAATGATCACCGTTGCTCAAAGCTTTATTCGCCCCAAACGAATAGCTTCCAGGAACCAGCACGTTCGTCGGAGAACTTGGAACACTCTTGCTCTTCTGACTCCTCGGATGAACACGGACTCCCGTGCAAAACTCAACGCTGTTACAACACCTCTCTTCTCTCTCACAGCTTCAAAATACTTGTAAACTTTCTGTCTACTACCTGTGTATTAGTTCCTTACTGTGAGAGAGAAGGAGGAGACCTTATATAGGCCCCTGCAACAACTGCCCCGTTAGCACAATGTTAGGAACGTGGTAATAACCACCCCGAACATGGAACAACCGTTCAGAAAATGCAAAGACACGTTCTGCCGCAAGTTGCGCCACTCGTGTAACCAGTGTGATTTGTACTTTACGTACACAGCCCCTTTATGCACCCTACGCACACTGCGTACCCTGTGCACTCTACGCACGCTGCGCACATTACGCACACTGTACGTACTGGGCTACGTAACTGGGACGGTGTAACTGGGCTCGTGTAACGAGGCCCGCGTAAAGTAGCACGCGTAACTTGGCTCGCATAACGGGCCGCATAACTGGGCTCGCGTAACGTGGCCACGCAAGTGGCTCGCGTAACGAGCGCAACTTAAGCGCACTATGTGTCTAGCGACGATGCTGACGTGCTAAGTGCAAAATACGCCAACAAAATGCCATATTACGCCTCATGAGCCCGAGCCGAGCCCGAGTTCGTGTCCGAGTCCGAGTCGCTAAGCCCCTATGGGGCTTAGCTCCCATGGAAATAAATTTTCCAAGAGCAAAAAGCTAGAAGCTTACCATGGAGCCTTATTCTTACCTCATAGTAAAATCACCCACATGGTTCCCACCTTTGGGTCACTACCCATGTGCACATCCCAACAATACATAGAAGCCTATATATGTTGAGATACCACATGGTGTATTTTCGACGTGGGACTAAAACTTCAATAAGCATGTAGAGAACAAGTTCTCTACATGTCAAGAATAAAAATACCCCAAAAATCCCCCATATATCTCAATATATATGGGTTCGAGTGTTCTCCACAGTGACTGACCATCATGCATTATGAGAGATGTCACGATGACTTGAATATTCCCGCATGGGTTAAACAAAAGACTATAATACAAGAATGGACTAAGCCTTGAATTCTGCACCATAGCTGAAGTTGTTCCCACTCACACAATGTAGTCACATGTGCTTCTAGCTATGCACATTAAAGGTCCTGTGCCAGCCTGGTTTAAGTGTATACTTTTGGGCGTCTACAAGTTTATCCTCAAAAGACGGCCTGATATCTCTGTCCATACACTATAGGTGAGTTCATCATAAAAAGACATGGCATGGAACGCTTTACGCTCCCCTTGCAGTGCTATGCCGCTATGACATGGCCCGAAGCCAAGGCATTACCCTTCCTTGGGAATCACCCCATATCTGGGAACCTTTGTAGTGTCATACTACTGTAGCATGAGGCAACTGCCTCTTTGTAGTGCCAAACTATCCAGCATGAAGCCATAGGCTCCCTTGCGGTGTTACGCCGTAATGACATGGCTTGTAAGGCCGAGGCTTTATCACTAACCGGGTACCTCATCGTGGTGTTGTGCCACTGTAACATGAGGAACTCCTTCTCTTTGTAGTGCTGACTACACCCCTCTTTATTTTTAACATACAGCATTAGGCTAACTGCATATTTGCGGTGCTACGCCGCTGTGACTTGGCCTGCGAAGTCGAGGCTTTATCCTATTCCTGGGCAGCACCCCACATATAGGAACCTCATCGTGGAGTCACCCCACTGTAGCATGGAGTTTCACTCCTTGTAGTGCTTCTCTATCGTGCTTCCTGTAAAGCACACCAGGCATTCACTCTGCCTGAGAACTCATTAAGGCAATTAAGCCAACCTTCCCACAGGAACCGTTTTTCGCAGAAAATAACAGTAGACAACAGTGGTTATAGGTCCGTAACCTCTCCATGCCCAATAGAACATGTATCCACCGTTTCTGATATTCTTCCAGTTAATGGTCCTCCCTTGAACCAAAAGCTAGATGCCTAGTAGATAAATCTTTGAACTAATAGCATAAAACTTTATGGTAGGAATACAAAAACTAATATCAGAATGCCTTCAAGCCCATTTTACATGCTGAGTCATCTATCAGCTGGCGTTTGAGGCCTTTGGTGAACGGATCCGCCCGGTTTTTCTGACTCCGAACATCAATCACTGCAATTAGACATCTCTTAATAAGATCGTGTACTGTCCTGTGCTTTAACCGCACAGTCCTCTTCTTTTTGTTGAAGAGGTCATTTGATGCCACCGCCGCAGTCGTCTGGTTGTCGCAGTATATCAGTATTGCCGGTATTTGTGCTCCAACCACTGGAAGATCATACATGAGCTCCCGAAGCCATTCTGCTTCCTCGACTGCGATGTTAAGTACAAAGAACTCAGATTCCATGGATGACCGCGAGAGCATTGTCTGCTTCTTCGACTTCCATGATATAGCAGCTCCACCCATTGTAAAAATATATCCACCTGTGGATCTCTCGCTCTCCAAATCTAAGCACCAGCTGGCATCACTGAAGCCTTCCACTACCTGTGGATCTCCGCTGTAGTACAGTGCATATGTCTGAGTATTCTTGAGATATCTCATAACCCGTTTCACAGCCTTCCAGTGTTCAACACCAGGGTTGCTCGTGAAATGACTCAGTATTTCCACGGCGAAAGCTATGTCAGGCTTTGTGGCAGTAGTAGTATACATCAAAATTTTGATTACGCTTGCATACTCCAGCTGTCTGACGCTTTATCCTGAATTAGGCTTTAGCTTCAGATCACACCTGTACGACGTATCGATCCCTGAAAGATTCCGATACCCATAACGAGTGATCATTTTCTCAATATAATGAGACTGTGACAGCGCTAGTCCAGTGTCTGTCCGGATGATCTTGATCCCTAAGATCACATCAGCTTCCCCCAAGTCCTTCATACTGAACTTGCTCGAGATGAACCTCTTTGTCTCCGTGACATAGCTCATATCCGTACCTAGAATAAGCATGTCGTCCACATACAGACAAACGATTACACCTTTTCCATCAGCGAACTTTGTGTAAACACACTTGTCCGTCTCGCTGACCATGTAGCCATTTGACGTTATAACCTTGTCAAATTTCTCATGCCACATCTTGGAAGCCTGTTTAAGACCGTACAAAGATTTTACCAACTTGCAGACTTTGTCTTCAAGACCATTGACAACAAATCCCTCTGTTTGTTGCATATAACTATCTTCGGTCAGCTCGCCATTTAGGAAAGCCGTTTTCACATCCATCTGATGTATCACCATCACTACTAAAATCTGTCAATTCAACAACGCGTAAAGACGTCGCTAAAAAGAAAAAATACGTCGCTAATTACTATTAGCGACGTCATTAGCGACGTTTTCAAGTAGTCGGGATTAACCTAGTCGCTAAACAAGAAAACGTCGCCATACGTCGCTATTGCGACGAGCTTTAGCGACGTGTCTACGTCGCTAATATAGCGACTGCCAGCGACATAAAACGTCATAATATACCGACGTAAACTAGCGACGTTGAGCGACTCTGTCTCGCATCGATGCTGACCTGGCATGAGAGCGATATGGCGACGTTCTGCGACTTTTCTACGTCGCTACATTATCGACGTTTACCGACGATTAGCGACGATTTTACTTACAGTTAGCGACGTAATTAGCGACGTTTCTTTCGTCGCTGACCGTCGGTAATCGTCGCTGAACGTCGCTAATATTAAAAAAAATAAAAAAAAATACAGCATTTGCAGCATTCCCTGCAGCATTTCCTGCAGCATTTGCAGCATCCCCCATACCATTTGTTACAGCAACAACGGTGTGTATCACGAACACAGTATCAAACAACACAGATACACACAATCACGAACACATTTGAAACACAATCTCATCAATCAACACAGATATATGAAAATTTGTAACAACAATGTCCAACATAATGGTCCACAACTTAACTGCCAAGTATGGGAAGGAATGGCTCAGAATACAACCCAAAATTCATTCTAACATACATTAGTGTGAATCATCTATGTTCTGTACATATGGTGTAGTATATGTTCTTATCGTATGTAGTATCTGAAGAATGTAACAGAATCAAGATGAACTCACATAATGTAATACTAAGACGTCATCTACTACTATATAAGATATAGTGATAGGTTGTCGTATCATCATTGCCGAGGTCGGAGGACAGTCAACTTTATCTACGGCTACATAGTTTCTGCCTCGCCAGTCGAATGGCTGCAGGGACTATGTCCTGATCACCATGTCGTACCGTAGATTAATGCAAATGGAACTGGAGCCAAAATACAGAAACCAAAATATGATATCCACCTCAAGTGTAGAGTCGGAGGAGAAGATCTTTTTTACCCTCTCCCTCCCTCACGCTATCAACGTCACAACTTTTCCACCTCAAGTTCTGATCAAGTATTTTCCTTCTCCTCTCCTCCACCATGGCTCTGAACCTATCTGCTCATCCCTACTTCCCTTCTTCTTATTTGACTCTCTCAGCCACATATGATATCCAGCTCAAGTGTAGAGTCGGAGGAGAAGAAGTGGACATGAAAAGGAGGGGGAAGCAGCACAGCCGGCGGCATGACCCGGAGGAAGTACAGAGGTTTTCTTTAACATACGTAGGAGAACTATAAGGATATATCTTTTCACAACATATCACCTTGTCAAAGACCCTTAATGTGACAACCATGTTACCACGGTGTCGGAAAACTAACATGTCATAATTTTATAAGCCGTGTATTTTGACATAATCCTCCAACCGGATTTCAGTTATATGTAATAATGCAAGATTATGACATAGGAGGAAAGAATTGGAAGGATTATGTAAAAATACACGGCTTAGAAAATTATGACATGTTAGTCTTCCGACACCGCGGTAACATGGTTGTCACATTAAGGGTCTTTGGCAAGATGACATATTGTGAAAAGATATATCCTTATAGTTCTCCTACGTATGTTGAAGAAAACCTCTGTACTTCCTCCGGGTCATGCCGCCGGCTATGCTGCTTCCCCTCCTCTTCCTGTCCACTTCTTCTCCCCCGACTCTACACTTGAGCTGGATATCATATGTGCCTGAGAGAGTCAAATAAGAAGAATGGAAGTAGGGAGGAGCAGATGGGTCCATAGCCATGGTAGAGGAGAGGAGAAGGCAAAACTGAATCAGCATTGTCTTCCGGATCGTCCTCATCAAGGCATAACGGGCTGCTCAACGTGCCCAGCTTCTTCAACTTCTTGCTGGCTGCAGAGTCGAAATGGGAACGGGTCCTCTTTGCCGGCCCGGAGCTCTGACTCGCACTCGTGGCCGCGCTACCGGTTTCCTCTCCTCCTCTGACGCGGGTCATAAGAGAAGAAATTTCGTACCTTTTCTTCACATAAATATCATTGTCGCCTTGTACTCGAGCCTAGCCTCCTCGTCTGTGACGCTATCCAACTTTTCGGAGTCATCGGAGAAGGAGTCGAATGAGTCGGCGGTGATAGCAGATGATTGCAAGACAGGAAGCGAAAAGACAGGCAAAGAAGAGGACGATACGAGTCGAACGGGAGATTCGAGTGACAATGTAGGCACCGAGAAGTCGGATTGCATCACAGACGAGGAGGCTCGAGTACAAGACGGCAATGATGTTTATGTGAAGAAGAGGTACGAAATTTCTTTTCTTATGACCCGCGTCAGAGGAGGAGAGGAAACCAGTAGCGCGGCGACGAGTACGAGTCAGAGCTCCAGGCCGACAAAGAGGACCCGTTCCCATTTCAACTCTGCAGCCAGCGAGAAGTTGAAGAAGCTGGGCACGCTGAGCAGCCCGTTATGCCTTGATGAGGACGATCCGGAAGACAATGCTGATTCAGTTTTGCCTTCCTTGGATGGTATTAATTCTGTAGATCTGTGTATAAAAGAGAAAGAGATTGGGAGTAGAGTGGACCCGGAGGGAAATGAGAGATTGTAAGCTGGGTCAATATCCAAGAAGTGAAAGAGAGTCGAGGATTCTGATAGGTTGTCGTATCATCATTGCCGAAGGATGAGGGTCGGAGGACAGTCAACTTTATCTACGGCTACATAGTTTCTGCCTCGCCAGTCGAATGGTTGCAGGGACTATGTCCTGATCACCATGTCGTACCGTAGATTAATACAAATGGAGCTGGAGCCAAAATACAGAAACCAAAATACAAAATACAGAAACTAAAATACAAAATACAGAAACCAAAATACAAAATACAGAAACCAATAAGGATCCTTTGTGAGAACGGATGGCTCAGAACACAACCCAACCGGAGAGGATACTCTGAGAGACCCATCTGAGTAGGACGTATACTTTGATAATATCTCCACCAACACTCGATCCCACTACTGATATAATTCTTGTAAAGGTGATCTCTGAGAGTATACGTCCCTCTCAGATGGATCTCTCAGATTATCCTCTCCGGTTGGGTTGTCGTATCATCATTGCCGAGGGATGAGGGTCGGAGGACAGTCGACTTTATCTACGGATACATAGTTTCTGCCTCGCTAGTCGAATGACTGCAGGGACTATGTCCTGATCACCATGTCGTAGTCCAATATAATCTAGAGATTGACATAGTACTAATTCATATATGTAGTCCAATACAAATAGTCTAATACAAAAACAACCCAATACAAATAGTCCAATACAAATAAGTACTAATAGCTAACGAGAACCACGCTGCTCACACAAACGCTCAGTGATACGTTCACGCAACCACCTCGAAAAAGCAAGATTTTTGGCGCGAGGAGAGCTGTCGTCCATTGCAAGGATTGTATGAAGAGTCCTCTCGGTCTCACTAGCTACCGGTGCTGGATGAATAGAACTCCCGGTCTCACTAGCAACCGGTGCCACTTCCTCATTAACTGTAGGAGGAGCCACCTCAGCATTCACTGTTTCCCTCAAACGACGTGCCGCTCCTCGGGTCATGGGTGCCATCTGGTAAGCAAGCTAATATAATTGTAACATAAGCAAGCTAACTAAAGGAACCATCATGTAATTTGAGTACATTTTCGAAAGCAGATAAAGTACAATAAATTCAATTTTTTGCCAAGTAGCAGAACGGATGGCTGAGAACACAACCCTAAAATTCATTCTAGCATACATTAGTGTGAATCATCTATGTTCTATACATATGGTGTAGTATATGTTCTTATCGTATGTAGTATCTGAAGAATGTAACAGAATCAAGATGAACTCACATAATGTAATACTAAGACGTCATCTACTACTATATATATAAGATATAGTGATAGGTTGTCGTATCATCATTGCCGAGGGATGAGGGTCGGAGGACAGTCAACTTTATCTACGGCTACATAGTTTTCTGCCTCGCCAGTCGAATGGCTGCAGGGACTATGTCCTGATCACGATGTCATACCGTAGATTTAGGATTTAAAATATGGTATTGAACAGAAAGTCTAGTTATCCCATATTTCAGTAATGTCTATGAGCTAAATCATACTCAACTGTCGAGAATACTTAGGGGAAAATTCATTCACAGGATTAGTATATCCATCCTTCGTGACATAGCTGAAATTTTATAGGGCTCGATAATAATTATTAGTCAATTTATTCATCATTTCAAAACCCTGAAAATGCCCAAAAAAACTCCCAGTATCAGTAAATAGGGCTCGAACCCTAAATTAGAATTCAAATCCACCCAAAACATCAAATTGACAGTTGATATGCCCAAAAAAACGAGATTTTTCAGTATATAGGTGTCACACTGTGAATCTCGTGTCTACACAGTGGGACACGACGTGTCCAAACCAACAAAATAGGTGTCACACGAACTAGAAGCGAGTCCACGCTCTCGTGTCCCCCGCAACGAGTCCACTGTCAGTCTCGTGTCCCCCGCAGCGAGTCCACGCTCTTGTGGACATCAAATTGACAGTTGATATGCCCAAAAAATGAGATTTTTCAGTATATAGGTGTCACACTGTGAATCTCGTGTCCACACAGTGGGACACGACGTGTCCAAACCAACAAAATAGGTGTCACACGAACTAGAAGCGAGTCCACGCTCTCGTGTCCCCCGCAACGAGTCCACTGTCAGTCTCGTGTCCCCCGCAGCGAGTCCACGCTCTCGTGGACACGAACTAGAAGCGAGAGAGAGAGAGCTAGAAGACGAGGAGAAACTGGGGAGGAGCTACCAGAGGAAGGAGGAGGAGGAGAAGGAGGAGCTACCTGAGGAAGGAGGAGGGAGATCGTCGGAGGAGCGCCGCGGAGGAGGAGGGAAATCGCCGGAGGAGCGTCGCGGAGGAGGAGCGCTCCCAAATTTGGGGGGAAAAATTTGTGAAATGATCGAAATGGAAACCCTCGCTGGCTATATGAAATGTTTAGCGACGTCCGCATAGGACGTCGCTAAACGTCGCTGATATATAATAAATAGCGACGCAACTTAAAATGCGTCACGAAACGTCGCTATATCAGCGACGAGTACCGACGAACTTGTGACGCACTACCCATTTAACAAAATATAAACGCTAGACGTCGCTATTAGTCGCTGTTGGCGACAAACAGCGACGTCTTTTATTAACGTCGCTAAAACCCCAAACATTAGCGACAAAATTTTACGGAGTCGCTAAATACGTCGCTGATTTGACTTATTTTGGTAGTGCATCTTATGTATCGCTGTGAAAGCAATCAACATTTTAATGGTAGTCATCCGGGCTACTGGAGCATATGTGTCAAAGTAGTCGATTTCCTGCTTCTGAGAAAACCCCTTGGCTACTAGCCTAGCCTTGAACTTGTCAATAGTTCTGTCTGCTTTCATCTTCTTCTTGATGATCCATTTGCATCCGATGGATTTTGCTCCTTCAGGAAGATCAACCAACACCTAAGTGTTATTGGAGATGATGGATTCAATTTTATTATCAATCGCCTCCCTCCAGAAAACTGCATCTCTGGTCTTCATCGTCTCATCATAGGTAAGCGGATCTGCTTCCACATGATAGGTGACAAAGTCACTTCCGAAGTCCTTCGGTCTCCTTACTCGCTTCGTTGACGGCTCAGCGAGATTTGGTTCAACCGTTGCTTCCACATGATAGGCGACAAAGTCACTTCCGAAGACCTGCGCACCCTCATTATTCTACGAAACATCCGCAAGAATAATATTCTTGTGCCTTGTAAATTGTCTTCAAAATATTCTGTGTCACAAGATTCAATGATATGATTTGACTCAATATCAAGAAATCTCTGAGCATCACTCTTCTCGGCATACCCCAAGAAGATCGTCTTAGTAGTCCTTGTCCCAAGCTTCTGAATCTTCACATCTGGAAGCTTGACATATGCCAGACACCCCCACACTCGAATGACATTCAAGTTAGGTCTGACTTTGAACCAGAGTTCATGAGGAGTAATGTCAGAAGTTGCATGAGGCACCCTATTCAGAATAAAAGTGGCCGTCCGTGTAGCTTCTCCCCAGTAGCACTTAGGAAGACTCGCAGTCAGCAGCATTGAGTTTATCATTTCTGTCAACGTCATGTTCTTCCTCTCAGCTATCCGTTGGATTGAGAAGAGTATGGAGCTGTAGTCTCATTGACAATTCCATGTTCTTTGCAGAACGATGCGAATTCATAAGACCTGTACTCCCCACCCCGATAACTTCTTATTCTTTTGAGTTGTTGTCCAATTTGTCGCTTAGCTTCAGCCCTGAACTCCTTGAACTTCTCAAATGCTTCATCTTTAGCCTTCAGCAAGTAGACAAACGCATACTTAGAGAAGTCATCGATGAAGGTTATGAAATACTTCATCCCGACCTTTGTAGAGAACTGTTTGAAGTCACAGATATCTGAGTGTACTAACTCCAGAAGATCTGTACTTCGATTAACCCAAGGAAAGGGTTTCCTTGTGATCTTAGTTTGAGCACAAACTTCACATTTCTCTATCTTACCCCCACACTTGGAGATAAGTCCTAGACTAGACATTCTGTTAATTCGTTTAGAATGAACATGTCCTAGCCTATTATGCCACAACTCAAAAGTATAAGCAGAATGAGTGATTGCATTAACAACATTGAACTGATTTACAAGCTGAATTTTGAACATTACTTCGGTATAAAAAGCTTTTCCGAAATATGTTCCCCTGATAGACATCACCATCTGGCCAGCATTGATGTCCAACCTGAGGCCTGCTTTGCAGAGTAGGCCTCCTAAGATCAGATTCTTGGCGATAGTAGGTACGTGCTTCACGCATTAAAGCGTCAGAGACTTGCCAGAAGTCAGCTTTAATACCACTGTCCCGATCCTAAGCACTTCAGCTTGTGCCTGATTTGCCACCATAACCACATCAGAAGTAGGGGTGTAGGTGGTGAACCACTCCTTGTTGGAGCAAACATGGCAGGTGGCTCCAGTGTCTACCCACCAGTCAGCATCAGTTCCTACCGCATGAACCTACGCAATCATAGCAACAACATCAGTGATCATAGTTACCTTACTAGGCTCTCCTTGCTCCGATTGCTTGGCTTTTGCTTTGCACTCATTCTGAAAGTGGCCCTTCTTTCCATACTTGAAGCAAGCCAAGTGGGACTTTGGCTTCTTCTTCTTCATTGAAGTACCCTTGACTTTTAGATTGTCAAGGTCCTTCTTCTTGCTTTGGGAAGTCGCATGCTTTTCCCTTGGTTCCCTTGAATGCACCAGATTGGCGTTAGCCAATTATTTGGACAGTGCGTCCACTTTCAGTTGAGCCCGCATCTGGTCCTCAACATAGATTTCCTGCAGGAGATCTTCAAGGGTGATCTTCAGCTTCTTCCTATGCATGTTTGCATAGAACTTGCTCCACCCAGAGGGGAGCTTTGAGACAATCCCTTGTCGGGGAGGGGCATCGCCTCGTCTTCCAGCTTCTGTCGCAGTTTCAGTAACTCCTTCACCTGCGGTAACATAGACTTTTCGTCCTCAAAGAACCACTTGTGATATCTTTCAACCACAAAGATTTTACTGCAGTTCTTGTCTTCTTCGTAGAGTTTTTCTAGAGACTCCCATATGTCTCTAGTGATAGTCTTCTTAGAATAGGATTCTGCAAGGGAATCTTCCATAGCATTCAGGATAAGCAGCCTGCAAATACTATTTTCCTTTCTCCATTTTGTTTGAAGTTTAGTAGCCACGGTGATTGCGACAGCAGACCCAACATCTGAAACAGTTGGTTCTTCCTCCAGAAGTACGTGATCTACATCTTTGAGTTGAAGGGTGAGATAAACCTTCCTCTTCCAGACTTGGTAATGATCTCCATCAAACTTTTCTAACTTACAAAAGTCAAAATTGAAGAGTGAAACATTAACGTTTTCCATCGTAGCGATAAAGCTTTGAGATTGTTAATGTTGGGGCACAATTTTTCGATGAAAAACTAAGAATTTGTAACAATTGTAAAAACAATCGTTATTACGTAACACTTCACAGAAGGTACGTAACAGAAATTCCACTAATGCAACACTTCACAGAAGGTGCACAGATTTCTACCAACGCAAACACTTCACCGAAGGTGTGCTAATAGAATTATGATAAACGAAGAAGGTGACAGGCGAAAGATGCAACACTTCACATAAGGTGCACAAATTTCTACCAAGGCAAACACTTCACCGAAGGTGCGCTAATAGAATTCTGATAAACGAAAAAGGTGACAGGCAAAAGATAGAAAAACTCCTGCTGGGATGAATGATCATCGTTGCTCAAAGCTTTATTCGCCCCACACGAATAGCTTCCAGGAACCAGCAAGTTCATCGAAGAACTTGGAACACTCTTGCTCTTCTGACTCCTCGGATGAACACAAACTCCCGTGCAAAACTCAACGCTGGTACAATACCTCTCTTCTCTCTCACAACTTCTAAACACTTGTAAACTTTCTGTCTACTACCTGTGTATTAGTTCCTTACTGTGAGAGAGAAGGAGGAGACCTTATATAGGCCCCTGCAACAACTGCCCGGTTAGCACAATGTTAGGGACGTGGTAATAACCACCCCTAACATGGAGCAACCGCTCAGAACATGCAAAGACACGTTCTGCCGCAAGTTGCGCCACTCACGTAACCAGCATGATTTATACTTTACGCACACAGCCCCTTTACGCACCCTACGCACACTGCACAAACGTGGCGCGCGTAACTGGGCTCGCGTAACGGACGTAACTTAGCGACGATGCTGACGTGCTAAGTGCAAAGTACGCCAACAAAATGCTACATTACGCCCCATGAGCCCGAGCCCGAGTCCGTGTCCGAGTCCGAGTCGCTAAGCCCCTATGGGGCTTAGCTCCCATGGAAATAAATTTTCCAAGAGCAAAAAGCTAGAAGCTTACCATGGAACCTTATTCTTACCTCTTAGTAAAATCACCCACATGGTTCCCACCTTTGGGTCACCACCCATGTGCACATCCCAACAATACATAGAAGCCTATATATGTTGATACCACATGGTGTATTTCCGATGTGGGACTAAAACTTCACTAAGCAAGTTCTCTACATGTCAAGAATACAAATGCCCCAACACAATTTATGTCCAAATTGGATCCAAATAGTAACACCATATTTTTTTTCCGAGTATGGACTATATGTTGGCCGCAGAACGTTGTGTAGAGGCCATGTCAATCCATCTAAAGATAACGAAAACCAATATCTAACAAAAATGTGAAGACAAATCAAACAAAATATTTTTCGTGACTATGTCACCTGGACAGTTTAATTATTATAACTTCTAAATGAGATGAGTGGGTGTAGACTGCACACACACACACACACACACACACATATATATATATATATATATATATATATATATATATATGGGTCGTTCTACAATACATCCGCTGGAAATGGATGTATCGATACATCCGAAATCTGGACCGTTGGATTTTGATCCAATGGTTCGGATTGAATAATAGTGTAGAAACATCATTTAATGCTGATTTAGACTTTTGACCTGTTGGTAACTTGCTTTAGCAGGTCATTCTTCACTTTAATTTTTTCAATGAGCACCCTAAATTAACTCATATTTACTCTCTCAAAAGTCCATCCAATTTAATATTTCGTAATTTTTTTGGTTACAGGCCGTCGTGGTGGTGGTGTTGGTGGTTGTGGTGGAAAGAGAAACGGAGATGAAGAAGGAAATAAGAATCGGTACGGATCGCGTCGAACGTCGTCGAGCCCTCCTAGAACAACGAGGAGTACCAGCTGCGCCAAGAAGAATCGGTCCGCTTCGCGTCGGACGTCGTCAAAACCTCCTCGAACAAGAAGAAGTACCAGCGACGCCGCTCTAATTTTACTGTCCAAGCCATTGTCAGAAATCTAATTTTTCATCTAATAATTTTATATTTTGTTAATAAAGCTACATGTCACGGTGGTGGTGGTGAACTGAGGAAACCTGCTTCTGAGGTCGGGCGGATCATCTGCTCACATATTTAAAAAAAATCTGTATTGATCGGACGAAATATTTTTTACTTTTCTAATGATAATTTTTTCGAAGAGAATATTTTATTTGGACGGTGAATGGCCATTCTTTTTGCTTTTAACACAGAGGATGTCCATTCTCTTTGCTTTTAACACGGCGAATAGACGGAGAATGGCCATTCTCTTTGCTTTTAACACGGCGAATGGACGGAGAATGGCCGTTCTCTTTGCTTTTAACACGGAGAATGGCCATTCTCAAGGAGAATGGCCATTCTCCGTTCCTTTAACATGGAGAATGGCCATTCTCCGTTCTTTGAAAACGGAGAACGGACACTTTCTGTGCTTTTAACAAAGTATGGTATATTTAGGACTGGAAATGTTCAAGTATCTCATATTTTTTTCACCAAATATTTACAGTATTTTTAATATCATTTACCATAGTACATTCATTTAATATTAAATTATTTTTAAGATAATCCGAATATCATTTTATCAGGCTTCCACTGTATGGCTGAACAAAATTTCTTGCGAATGTTTGAATATAATTAACCTACCATCAAAGAGAATTTTTCTTACATTATATTATGCGTTACACTGGCATCGACTTCATACTGATGGAATCGATGTACTGATGGCAATAACAAAGGATGAACAGGCAGGATTACAATTATGTTTCCGCAAAAACAAGGGATGAACAGGCAGGGTTACAATTTTGCTTCAGCAAGAACAAGGGATGAACAGGCAGTGGCATCGAATTCATACCGATGGCATCGATGTAATAATTTTTTACAGAAAGCAAAACACATTACAATCAAATAAAGTTTCAGTGATCCCAGGAATGCATCCGTAATTAGGCCACCTGTAAACCCTAGCAATGCACCCAGGACACATAAAATCTGTGATGGGCATCTGTAAATCAAAGAAATACACCAAAATATCAATATCATCTATGAAGGCCAACTGCCAACCAAATAAACGCTTCAACCAAAAAATCATAATCAAATTAAGTATACTTCATTCCAAATCCAATAAACTGCATAATTCACGTTACAGTAATCTGCCCAATCCACGTTAGTAATTCAACATAGAACCTGCATAATTCACAATACAATAATCCAAATAAAAATCAGACATACTCTAAATTCAAGACCATATTACATTTTCAAAACAAATTACGAACAATGCACTTAGTACAAGCGAAAAGTTTAGTCTTACAATATTTCAAACATAAAATTTAGTTTGTCCGCCATGACCAACAAATATTCAGAACCATATTACAAGTCAAATATTACATCCAAATTGAAATAAGAGACATTCAAAACTCAAAAGATGAATCTTCATAGCCGTCTCCATCTTCTTCTTCTTGTTTCTTTTTTTTTCCTACTTCTTATTCTTTCTCAAAATATCATTCACCTACACCTTGAGGGAGGGATTAAGAAAAATTATAGTCAGTATTGACTCACTTTATATGTAGAAATGACATCCAGAAATATAAATAGAAGTATCAAAGCGATGGCTAGCATTAAAGTGTCAATGTGCACAGTGTGTACTTTTACATAAGAGTTTGGGCTAGCCACATTTACCTTCTTCACGAGGGAAGGAAAATCTTATTCTTGGTCAGCAAATTCAACCTCTATCTGGTTAATCTTATCCAGAATCAATTTCTGGTTGTCGGATATAGTCTTCATCTCTTTGAAGACATTCTCAAAGTTTGCAGCAACAAAATTGTATAGATCATCAACCCTGTCCTTAGTGTTTTTGATTCCATAAGTTGATGGTTTTCCAGATGTTGATGGTTTGCTTGCAGCTGCTGCCCGTTTTCCAAACATTCGAGTGAAGGTTAGTTTTCTCATGGGGCCTTTGTTTTTAATATAAACATCCCCTGCTAAGCTTGGGACAAAATGTTTATTAGCCATCGAGCATACAAATCCTCCGAAAGGGAGAGCTGTCCTTGCAGTTGGTTTTTTCCACGAGATGCATCATTCTACTGAACATGTAGGAACATATATCCATCCTTTTTTTCTTCCCCATATAATAAAGAAATTTTACTCTCTCGAGATGGATGGAAAACTCATGTCCAGTAGGGTTGAGTGTTTGAGATACGTAGGCTTGCAACAATTTATATAAAGTTTTTAATTGATCTTTGTATACATTTTGAGGGATCTTGGCACCCATCGAAACACTTGTAATCTCATGAATTGCATCCATCATGGAAACATTATCAATATCTTTCATATCAAACTCAGTAACTGGATCAAATCCATAAAATTCGTTGATGACAGCAGCATTTACCCTAATTAGTCTCCCTCTCAGAAACACCAGTGGTTGATCCTCTTCTTTTTTTTTAATTTCAGCAGGAAGATTTGAGTAAAATTCTCTTACTATTGTTTGGGAGATTTTCTCAAGACAGAATTTGTTCGGTTTCTCCAATTGATAGAATTTCAATATATCCAGAAAAGCTTCGTCTTCGACATCATCCATCTTAATTGATCTTTCAGGCATAACAACCTTTTTCTTAAAATATTTAATGTAAATCTTCTTAGTTTTAGAGTCTTTAAATTTTTTTACCTCCTCTCCAGCCTGGGACTTATTTGATGATTGCTCTTCCTCTTCATTTTTCTCTTCTGATGAGGATTCAAAATCCACAGAGTACGCTGATGACTCTGTATCCGTTGCCACCTTAGCCTTCGCTTGAGTACGCCTTCGATCTTCATAAGTTGAGTCTTCCGACGACTCTGTATCGAAGATAGATTTTTCGGTCTTTGTCGAGCAATGAGTGTTTTTAGCCTTTTTTGCACGTGGCTTGGCTGCCGTCGCCGCTGCTTCCGTCGCTGCCCTTTCGGCCTCTGCCCTAGCGACAAAAATCTTGGTTTTCGCCGCCCTTGCAAGTTCTGCCCTTCGGACCTGTATCACATCCCTTTGTGGATTCTTCCCCTTCGACGACGGTCATTGTTTCTTCGGCGACATTTTGATTAGAAGAGGGTTTGGGAGAAGGAAGAGGGTTTGAGAGAAGTAGAGGAAAAATTCGACCGTCTTATGTGACCTTGGGAAGTGGAAAAATTAGAATAGTTTTGATTCTTAAATTAAATTTATTACTATTATTACTAGTATAAGACGGTCGAATTTATTACTATTAAATTTAAAAAACTACTTTCCAAAATTAAATTTATTACTATTATTACTAGTATATATCCATGTGAAATCACTACATAAATCTTTGGGATTTTGAGACCCTAATTTTAAAAACTACTTTCCAAAATTAAATTTATTACTATTATTACTAGTATATATCCACGTGTTCCGTATAAATTATTGAAAAATTTGGCAGAAAAAATGTGGTGGAAACATGTTTATTTAAAAAAATTTGACAACATATTTAAGAATGTGAAGTTTAATCTCAATATTTCCATTTTTCGAATATTTGATTAAATTTTTGAAAATAAGAAGACTATGTACTTGAAAAGAGTAAAATTGAAACACTCAAAGTTGTCCTCTATTTTACTTTGTAATCATATTTAAGATGGATTTGACGGCAAGATTGACGCTGGCAGCATAATCAATTCTATGACGTAACAAGTCATTGATGGGGATATCGTCGCTGATATATGGATTTGACGTAACAAGATTTGTTAATTATAAAGAGCAATGCTATAGTTAGCAAATGGGTGTAAGTTGTAAGAAGATTGTAAAAGTTTGATTGTATCCGAAAACAAATTGAGTTAACAAAATATTATATTTCATTAAATCCCAGCTTCGTCGCCGGAACATTCTCCGGAGAAGTATACAAGAGGAGGACAAAAAACTGTAAAAAATGAAAAAAAAAGTCTAGCCCTCACTGGCCTTGCGGAGGATCTTCGCAAAGTCCTGCAGGGTGCGCACACCCGCCCTATGGCACAGGCGGCAAAACGCTTCCCTCTTCTCCAGAGAATCCCGTTCCTCCGGAGTGATCGGCAACAGGTCAAAGTTGGGCGCCGGATGAAGAGGTCGAGCGATGACCTCAAGTGACAACCCGCAGGAGGTCAGGAAGTCCGCAGCCGCTGCCAGCCAGTCATGGGTCGGAGGCGGCGCAGAGGGTGCTCCATACGGAGAGGCTCGGCGATGACTGAAAGAAGACTCTGGCAATGGTTCCCAACCAGATGATCTTTTTGGAGCCATGTTAAATGTGCAACCTACTCAGATGAATGGGGACCCCTATGTATATATATATATACACGTTCCTAACCGACTCTTCCTATTCCTTATTGGAAGTTGGGGATATAATGCTACAGTTACAACCAAATGCTTACAACACTCTTACAACCTTCACCCATTGCTGACATGTGGGCCATGGCCCACATATCAGCAATGGGTGAAGGTTGTAAAAGTGTTGTAAGCATTTGGTAGTAGACTTAGCATTATTGATGTCTTTCCAGGCTTAGTTGGTTGTGCTGTTTGGCTTTTACATGGAAGGCCTAGGTTCGAGTCTGGTGTTTGGGTTCTGTAGAATTTTTCTATTGTTAACATTTTTTTGGTGCTATTATATGCTTTTAACTTAGTATGGAACAATTTTTGGGACTGTTAATGGCCATTCTCCGTTCCTCTAACACGGAGAATGGTACATCTAGGACGGAGAATTGTACATTTAGGACGGCGAATGGTACATTTAGGACAGAGAATGGTAAATGTAGGACGGAGAATGATACATGTAGGACGGAGAATGGTCCATATAGGACAGAGAATGATACATGTAGGACGGAGAATGGTACATATAAGATGGAGAATGGTACATTTAGGACTGTTCTGTAGGGTTGTGAATTTTAAATAGTTTGCCTGTTTAGGTTTGTTTTGAATCTATATAAATTGGTTTTGAAGGCTCGTGAAGATGAATTAGTTTGGCTGTTAATGGCCATTCTTCGTTCCTCTAACACGGAGAATGGTACATTTTGGACGGAGAATTGTACATTTAGGACGGCGAATGGTACATTTAGGACGGAGAATGGTAAATGTAGGACGGAGAATGATACATGTAGGATGGAGAATGGTCCATATAGGACGGAGAATGATACATTTAGGACGGAGGTAGGACGGAAAATGATACATGTAGGAAGGATAATGGTACATATAAGACGGAGAATGGTACATTTAGGATTGTTCTGTAGGGTTGTGAATTTTAAATAGTTTGGCTGTTTAGTTTTGTTTTGAATCTATATAAATTGATTTTGAGGGCTCGTGAAGATGAATTAGTTTGGCTGTTTGGCTGTGTAAATAGATTTTAAAGGGTTGTGAAAAAGAAACCAATGTTTTCGTATCGATCACCATTAATTATGGTGAATGGCACTGATACCACTAATATGAGTAGAATTTGCACCGCCAGAATTCATTTTGAATAAGGTAAAATTTGTGTTGAAAAATAGCAAAATCTCTTGGATATGATTACACTGAGATGTTGTATTAATGGTAAAATCTGTGTTGAAAAATGTCGAAATCTCAGAAGTGAGCCGTCTTAGGCGTCATTATATCACAGTCCATTTTATTTATAAAAAAATAATCATGTAAAAATTAGTATTGACAAAAGTAAATTTTGCTCAAAATGGAGAATCGAACTCATAAAAAATATCTTATATGTAGACTAGTGAAAAATATATATAAAGAAATGCATGCATGCATGCATGCATGCATGCTAATGTTTTCACCATTCACCCCAGGAATGATAGAACATATCTAAATCATTATACCACTCGTACACAGGTTCTCATGGTACTGGGATTACATTATCAAAGGGTTTTTTAAACGTCTGTATTGAATAACAAATTTTCCAGAGTTCGTCGTTGAAGATCACGTTGAAGCACCCACGTATGTCGAGCAGGCGAAGACCCTTGCAGTTGCATATGATAGATCGCAGCGTGTCTTCATTGAACATGCCGAATCCCATATGTAGGTGCTCGAGATGCGGCATCGAATCAGCCACGGCATTTCCTTCTGCCTCGTTTTTCGTGTCCAGCACGAACATGTTCCTGAGCATAAAATCCGGAGGGGGCATGTTCCTACTCAGCTTGACCAGACGGCGGCAATACTTTTCGGCGAAAATTATTCCAGTCGACGTGATATACAAGCAGTAGCTAATGTCGAGTTCTTCCAGCACAGGGAGAAACTCCAAGTGTCTCACGAAAGTTTCATCACTCACGTCGCACTTCGGAATGTACAGCACCCTTAGAAATTTCCTACTGTATTATAAAAATGGAAAAACATCAATAGAAATTAACAAAAGTATACGTAAAATTTTGTAATAGAAAAAATAAAGTATTAGAATAAGACCAAATAAAATTTTGCACTGGCCTTCAACATGCAAAAGAGAAGGCTGCTTCGTCGAGCTTGTACGCGGAGAGGGACCCTAGATATCCCTCACTGCGAGCCACGAGCTTCATTACGGTCAAACTAATCTTAGCGGTTTGCCGAGTCCTCCGGCACCACTGTACCAAGTCGACGTTAGACCAATAGTCTAAGGGACCGTTGAGCGCCTTCCACTATGAACAGCAAACTGGGGCCACGTTGTACATTATCTCGTCCGCCGGCATCCCCGACAGTACCAGTATTATCGAGAGAATCTCGGTAGGGATGACGGCCCATCCGCTGCAGTTGATCTTGCTCCTCTTCGTTACGACTGTTCATCTTCTTCTTTTCTTTGTTTCTCTCTAGTCGGATGGGTTCTCTTCTTTAGAAAAGGCTCTTTAACCCCTCGTTTATGCGGGTGTATGTAACCCGCTCGTGGAGGGGTGTGACCGAACAAGGCACAAATCTATTGGGAAATAACGGTAATGCTACTGTATTAATATTAGCAATTAATCGTTTGGGCTTCCAACATATTTGGGTGATGCCATCTCCCATTATGTGGCATCTGACATGGCAGATGACATAACAACTGACATGACAGATGACATAACAGCTGATATGGCAAATTTTAACCCCAAAAATTAATTATCCAAAATTTTTTAATGTTAATGTTAATGTCAATATTAATATTAATGTTAATGTTAATGCTAATGTTAATATTAATATTAATGTTAATATTAATATTAATATTAATTAATATTAAATTATTTATTTACTATTAATGTTAATTTTAATATTAATTTTATTGTTAAATTTTGTCATGTCAGCTGTCATGTTAGCAACCATGTCATATGCCACATAATGGAAGATGGTATCACCCAAATTTTTTGGAGCAAATAGCATTTTCGTAATATTAGTTTTAATTATATTGTAAATTTTAAATTAACAGAAAAGCCAATGTAGATTTAATATTAATGCTACTGTAAATTTTTCCCGATCGGGCATCGATACTTATGTTTGTCGACCGAGCTACCGTCTTCATCATTATCAAGTTTTTACCCGAATCATCGTCCTCGCTGGGGCATGATGCCGCATTTAATATGGAGTTACGCTCGTGCAAGGCAAGATAACAGATTCACAATAGTGTTTATAGCTCAAATTGATAACATAAGCAGCGGAAGGAAAACGTAGTATACAACAAGAATCTCTTTTATTGATAATGAACTGAAGGTTACAATGGCTCTGAATAGCCCAACTTAACATGCCAATTGGCTACAACGCTCATGATCTCTCTAGCTCACAAAGGAGTACATTGTTCCATACATTATGCCTCTTTATAGCCAACAAGTAGTCTTCGGCTGAACATCTCCATGTCGTAAGTCCGAACGCCAATGCGGTAGCTCCTCTTGAACGCTAAGGACTCCATGCCTCGGCACGTCCAAGTCGAGCCCCGCCTCGAGCCGAACATATCCCGAACTTGTCCACTACCGCGTTCCTGCGACAGATACAGTTAGACATAATCTTAACATAAACATAGTGATCGTGCTCATCTATGTCCCATTTTGCCTAGCCTGCAAGGTTAGAACTTTACATAAAAAATTATATCATTTCACTCAACCAACCAATCGTAAACTTAAACATATGCATAAGGGTGGCAGGCCCTGCGCCTGCACCCAGCGCTAATCTCAGCCCACCGGCCCTATCTATATGAAGGTCACGGTGTTTCGCACCGTAATACATCTTTGGCATCCTTATGTGTAAGACTATGATCGCTTCGATACGGGATGCTAGCCCAATATCCGAAGGATTCCAAACTTACTGATATCATAGCTTATCACAACACTGGACGATCGCAACCCGTCCTAATGATGTGCACCATAAATATCATACATAATTCCCTCCTTTGAACTACTCGGTTGAATTAAGATAATGTGCACCATAAATACCATACATAAATACCAACATTAGACGGTCGCAACAATATAATAGCTTATTGGGTATATTATATTGACATTGCTTGTACTCTATTCGGAGTTGACCGTTCTCGACAGGTTTTGATATTATAACTGTTGTCAGATAGTAGAACTAGACAGCATTCTACGTCGTTTCTGCGGTATAGGCTGGGACGCTGTCACGCACTCATGCCCTTACTTCGGGTGCGGGTCGTAATAGGGTGCACGAGAAAGGAACAATGTCGCTACCGATTCGGTTGGAACCGATAGGTCGGAATCGGCCGGGTCGATCGAACGGGAACGGTTGAATTAAGATCCATTCCACGTTATGGAATGGCTTCTCTGGAACCAAGTCCCATATTCAGCGGGTTGCAGGTGATCGCGTAGGCGACGTCTGCACAGCCAACCAGTCGCTCGTTTGAAGCAAGTCTAAGACGAGTGGCTGACCTCCTTTGCCTCGTCCCTCTTCGACGTCACTGGCATCACAAGCCATCCTGGACGTATAGCTTTATTAATCGGGGTCCTTTTAACGCAAGTAGCTAGCTCCGATGCAAGTCCCTGCTTAACCCGTGCTGAAACCTTATGCACGACTATACCCTGTTTTCTCCTAGGTCGAAACGGTCCCATGGCCCCGGGTTGCTGATCGAGGAAACTACCGCCTTGTCGACAAGTTGTCCATAACCGTACGAAGACATATTTTCCTTTTAGTTAATAAGACATAGCCTACATTAACTTTGAAAACTCAATCCCTTTCCCGTATTTATGCCCTTGTATTTATCCTTTCATTCGCAACAACATTATCGATTTACCTAGGAAGAGGGTCGAGAAGAAGAGGGTCAGCCACTCACCTTGAGTTTACTTCAGGCGAGAGAATGGATCTTAATTCAACCGTTCCCGTTCGATCGAGTCAATCGATCCCGACCTATCGGTCCCGACCGAAACGATAGCGATAGTGTTCCTTTCTCGCGCACCTCGTGGACGGAGTACGGGGCACGATGTAGGGACGGGGCACTACAGCTATAGACTAAGATGTCGTCTATGAACACTATCACGAACGGATCTAGATAGTACATGAAGATACGATTCATGGGGTCCATGAATACGGCTGGTACACTGGTCGCTCCAAATTGCATAACAAGGAAATCCTAATTTCCATACCTCGATCTGAATGATGTCTTCTGGATGACTTTCTCTCTGACTCTGATCTGATGGTACCCTCATGACTGCAAGTCAATATTCGAGAATACAGCCGCTCCCTTGAGCTGATCAAATAAGTCATCAATGTACGATAATCAACACATAATCTTGACGTACCATCCTTCTTCTTCATAAGAGGCATCGGTGCTCCCCAAGGCGATCCGCTAGCACGAATGAAACCTTTGGTTTTGAGTTCTTCAATCATCTTGTACAAGATTTCCAACTTTGAAGGTGCCATCCTGTAGACTCTCTCCGGTCCTGGTGCCGTCCCTGGAATCAAGTCGATGGTAAAAACTCTGCCTCATCGGAAAATAAAAACTCTGTGTCACCGGGAATACCAAAAATAATCCTGCCAATATGGCAGTCTATTCTTGTGTGTTGCTCCTTCAACCAATCCATTCCTAGGCCAAGGGACCGATTCGGCCCACAGCAAAAGGGTCATCGTCTAACCCAGCTATAGTCCGTGATGGCTTGACATTGCCAGTGGCCTTCACACCCTTTCATTGCTTAACAAATGCATGTGACACGGGACGGTGCTTGCTATACTTCGATAGCCCAACAAAACTCTTTTCTAATGTGTTCGTGCAACGACTTGACAAGCAAGGGCTACGTCAAGCCTTGCATCGAGGGAACGTGCTGTGCACGCGTTCGACTTGAACAATCAAGTTCTTTGGGTGTATAGACTTAAGCAAGAAGCAGTGAAATATGACTTAAACTACGGGACAAGCGAATGTTAATATTAATTGTAGTTCCAATTACATTTTAAATAAAAAAGAATATAATTTTAACTTTAACTAGTTTTAAGTAAATGTTAAATCAAAAACTATTTTAAATTTTAGTATTAATATTAGTTTCAATAATATTGTAAATTTTAAATTAACAGGAATGCCACGGTATTAGAAACATAGCTAGCTGATGTCACGTTGCTCGGGGCTCGGTTAGTGTTCGTCTAAACTCGTACGTGCGAACTAGTTATTAGTAATAATAACCAAAAATTAAATTTTAAGTTTAAAATCTAGTCATCTCCCACACTCTTTCTTTCTCTCTCTCTCCCTCTCGGGTTCTCTCTCACAGGTTGTGTTCCTTACACAACAGATCCCGTAGCATTAAATGCTCTGCATGCGTTATCTTACACAATTTAATAATAAACACTGATACCATATCATTAGAAGAGTAAAATTTGTCTTGGAAGTCGTAAAAAATTACTTTGTATTGTCTTCTCAATACTTTTTTGCATTGGAGATGACTTTTTAAACTTATTGTCATTTGTGAATATCGCTGCCTATGCAAGTTATTGTCTTCTGCCTCATGCCACATAGGATACACAACACATAACAAGACAATAGGGTTTCGTAGCATTAAATGCTGTTGCATGCGTTATCCTACAGAAGAGGGCCACGTAGAGATTGCTGTTGCATGCTTCCTCATGCGTTATTAGCTACACAATTTAATATTACATGTACCCAGAAGACGAGAAAGTTGTTTTGTTGGAAGTTGTTTCCTTAAAATTATGCTTGCTCCTAGAATCACTCAAGATTTTTCATGAGCCATCAAAATAGGGCCACGTGGCGGAGTTACAAGGAAGACGAAAAGGTTGTGTTGTTGCCTTGCTGGAAGTTGTTTCTTCCTGAATAATGCTTTTTGTACCTCCAAATTGTACTTTCAAACTGTCCATCCTTACGTGGCAGCTGACGTGATATGTTGATCTGGCAGTTGACGTGGCAATTTTTTTTAAATAAAACTAAAAATAAAAATTAACATTAAAGTTAATATTAACATTAACATTAATATTAATATTATCGTTAACATTAACAATTATATTAATATTAACATTAACCTTAACATTAATATTAACATAAATTAATATTAACATTAAATTAACATTGATATTAACGTTAAATTATTATGGATAAAATTGGGTAGTTAACTTTTTGGATTAAAATTTGCCATGTCATCAGTCATGTTAGATGACACACACTATTATTTAACATGCCACATCCGATGGTAGGGCTATATATTAGAGGGACAATTTGGAGGTACGAATATAGCATTACTCTTTCTTCTTGTATTGTTTCTTGTCCTTCGTTTCTTCTGTTGGTTTCTAACACACTCTATTTTCTTCAATGTGGACGTCACATGGAGAAAGTGATGAACGTGTGGAAGATTTAGTCGATGAAGAAAGCTTCCTTTCAAGAGGACTGTCAGATGATTTGGATGATGAGCAAAGTTTAGAAGATGTTAACTTAGGAGACAGTAAAGAACAAGATGAAGAAAACAATAGAAGAATGCATCATAACGACGACGACGACATCAACGCAAACAACGAAATATTATTTCGCATCACCCTTTCTAATGGATTTAAGAAATGTATTATATTTTTACATCTATTTCTCATGTTTATTTTGTTTTATTCTGTTCTTAGGGACGACGGTGAATCTCCATTGGATTTCGATGCAGTGACGATGAAAAAAATATTGCAGTCTGCCAACATTAACAAAGATCCAAAACAGCTCTTAGAAGAAGATATTGTCAGTCTGCAGTTCAACTCTATTGAAGAAGCAGAGACATTCTACCGAATATATTCAAAAGCATATGGTTTCAGTATTAAAAAGAACGAGGTAAAGAAAAATAAATCTGGGATGGTGATGATCCGTAGTTGGTGTTGTTCGAATGCGGGATTCAGACATAAGAAATACAAGAAAGCTCCAAACAGGGTTCGTGAGCCAAGAAGTGAAAGCAGAAGTGGTTGTAAAGCAATTTTTCGTATTGGGTACACCCATAAAATAAAGATGTGGTCCGTCAAAAAATTTTATGTACATCACAACCATAACCTGGCGAATGATTATGAAATAATTTTTTTGAGATCCCATCGTACGATATCACCCGCAGAGTTGGAAGAAATTAAGCTTATGAAGCAATCAGGTATGGGGACTGGACAGATATGGAATTTAATTGTCCAGAAGAAAGGTGGCTGGGATAATGTTGGATGGACGAGAAAGGATTTATACAACGCTCTAGCTCAAGATAGTAGAGCACTAGACGATGTTCATGCTACGACAACACTTACATTTCTTCAATCTAAGGAGGGCAGTGACCCAGATTTCTTCTACACGTACAAGGTAGATGAAGATTCCAGATTGACCCATCTCTTTTGGGCTGACGGTGCATGTCGATTCGATTACGAATTATTTGGAGATTCACTAGCATTCGATTCTACATATAAAACAAATAGAAGTCAAATGCCGTTGGTGGTTCTAGTGGGTACAAACAATCATGCGATGACTTGTGTGTTTGGGTTTGCAATAATCTATAATGAGACTGCAGAGACATATTCTTGGGTTCTAGAAAAATTTCTAGAGTGTATGAATGGCAAATTACCAGTGACAGTTCTCACGGATGGTTGCAGATCCATGAATAAAGTAATTGAGGATTTAATGCCCAGCGTAGTTCATCGAACGTGCTCATGGCATATCCTAAACAATGCTGCCAAACATGTACACCGAGAGGGTTTTCACAATAAACTGAGTCTTCTGATTAAAAGGTACATCGCACACTTGTTACTTTACTTTAAAGTATGTTGTTGTTACAATATCACAACTTTAGTTACTGTCCATGTTTTCTAAACAGGTACTATTCAGTCGATGAATTTGAAAACCGTTGGCAGCAGATGCTAACAGATTATAATATAGAGAACAATGAGTGGACCACTACATTGTACAGAACGAGGGAGCGATGGACGGACACATTCCTACGTAGAAATTATTTTGGCGGTTCTACTGCAACAAATAGATGTGAATCTATGAACGCATTTCTGAAAAGGTTTTTGAATAAGAAGCTGGCACTATGGAAGGCCCTTCAAAATTGTGACTATGCTTTGGCGGCCTTACGTTACGGCCAGATGGGTAAGCATGTCAATGATAAACTCTCAACACCAGTTGTGAATCAAACTAGCATGGCCGTAATAGAAGGTAAATTTGCCGCAATTTATACTAAAACGGTGTTTTTAGATGTAAGGAAGAAAATCACCCGTTCTGATGCATATACTGTTCTCCATCATCACATCATAAGAGAGTCAGAAGTTTGCACTGTCCAAAAGTATATATCGCCAAACGGTGTCAACCGGAAGGTTACATTTGATCCGACCGACAACATCATAAATTGTGAATGCTTGTGGATGGAGACCAAGGGGATTCCTTGTAGGCATATTTTTTCAGCAATGAAGAGTTTGCAAATTGGAGATATTCCAAAGAACTTGATAAAATCTCGTTGGCTCAAGGATTGCAAAGAGAGTTATCTCTCCGGACCTGGCTCAGAAAGAAGATTCATCCACCCAGACACTATTGAGAGCAGAAGGTATGGTGGTATTCATGAACAAGTTAATCTGTTTACATACTATTGTAAAATATTAAGCAAAATTCAAGAGAGGGGAACGGAGTTGATGTCGTCTGTTCTGATGGAGTTGAAAGAAATGGTGACCGATATTGGTGAAGAAGAACAAATGGTAGCTGATGCAGTTCATGGAGTGCATGAAACTTTAAAAAAGCCAAATCCGGTAGCCACAAAAGGAAGGCCTTCTCAAGAGAAATCAAGCCAGCCTACAGAAAGTCAGCCTATCCCGAAGCCTAGAGTATGTAGAGTTTGTAAAACATCGGGTCACGATTTTTGTAATTGTAAAGTACGAAAGCGAAATAGCGACAAAGAGCAAATGGAATAAAATGAAACGTCGTTGACTTAAGACAATGTCTTTCTTATGTGGCAAGATGTCATTCACACGAGACAATTAGATAAAAAATATATTCTCCAATGCAAAAGTTTGAGAAGACAATTAGATAAAAATGGAGAATATCAAATTCCAAGTTCAAAACGGAGAATATCAAAAATGGAGAAAATATGTTCTCCGTGCAGTTCAAAACGGAGAATATCATTCTCCGTTTCAAATGACACGGAGAATATCATTCTCCATTTCAAATTAAAACGGAGAATGAACAATCTAATGTATTTTTAACACTGGAAATCTTATTCTCCGTTTAAAATTCAACAGAGAATGTCGTTCTCCGTTCTAAATTAAACGGCAAATAAAATCCTCAATCGTTTTAATACTGGGAACGGCATTCTCCGTGCAGTTCAAAACGAAGAATATAATTCTCCGTTACAAATGAAACAGAGAATATCATTCTCCGTTTCAAATTAAAACGGAGAATGAACATTCTAATGTGTTTTTATTTTTTAACACTGGGAATGCTATTCTTCGTGTAATTCAAAACGGAGAATTCTATTCTCCGTTTAATAAAACACGGAGAATGAACATTCTAATGTGTTTTTAACACTGGGAATGCTATTCTCCGTGTAATTCAAAACGGAGAATTCTATTCTCCGTTTAATAAAACACGGAGAATGCTATTGTGGTGTCGTGGTTACAATGCTAGACTTGTATTTAAGAGGTCATTGGTTCAAATCTTGACTATAACAAAATTTTGTTTTATTTATACTTTTTTTGTAAGTTATGTATGGGGCCCATTTAAAAGGGAAAAAACTTTGATACAGGAGAGAAACTTTGATACAGTAGGGGATATCAAAGTTTTGATACCCCCTATGTATGACATGTGGGCCATCTCAAAAATTATGTGTATATATATATGTTTACACGTTTTACAAAGCAAGAGGGGACCACATGTCATACATAGGGGGTATCAAAATTTTGATACAGTAGGGGGTATCAAAGTTTTGATACCCCCTATGTATGACATGTGGGCCCTCTTAAAATTTATGTGTATATATATATGTGTACACATTTTATAAAGCAGGAAGGGCCCACATGTCATACATAGGGGGTATCAAAACTTTGATACCCCCTACTGTATCAAGAAAAAAAACTTTGATACAGTAGGGGGTATCAAAGTTGGCAGAATTCGAAGGGGCAGATTCATTGGTATTAATGGCATATAAATGGTAGTAGTTTGAAGAGTTTGTTCTAGTCTTACTTAGCTTTACTTGAGAAGGGGCAGATGCATCGGTATTGATGGAAATTAATTGAATTGAATTTGAAGTGGCTGCCTTTTTGGCGCATGAGTCCGAGTTGTTCCATGCCTATAAATGGCAGTAGTGTAGAGAGAGTTTGTTCTCGTCTCACTTAGCTTTTCTTGTGAAGATGGACTCTACCGATCCCCCACCTTGGCAAAATGCTTTCCTCTTGGTTGTCGATCTTCTCGTTCGAAGAAGCTTTGGTGGTGAAGTCCTTCAGAAGACTGAGATGTGCCTGGGTTTGGATTTATTGCCATCCCACGCTCTGTCGAAGCGCCCGCACGTTGATTGGCTCGGACTATGCATGATGTTCCTTTGCAGCCAGGAGTTCATTTCTTCTACGTGTTCCATGGGTCCGACGATGCACGATGGTGAAGTCCTTCAGAAGACTGAGATGTGCATGGGTTTGGATTTAATATCGTTCCACGCTCTGTCGAAGCGCCCGCCAGGAGTTTATTTCTTCGACATGTTCCATGATGAAGAAGGATGCCTTTGCACGGTGCTCTGCCTCAAGGAATTCTTTTGCCTCAATGAGTTCCTTTATTCGGAGGATGCACGATGAAGTGACTTGCCTCAAGGAGTCATCCAACAGTTCCTATGCTCTGACGATGCACAATGAATACCACGTGGATACGAACTGAAAGACGACAGAGAACAACACTCCTTCACAGTCGAAGCTTTCAATTGAATTCCTTAAAGCAAATCACTTCATCGTGCATCGTCAAAGCAAATGGATCTCCCTGAACAAAGGAACTACGTGCATAGTCAGAGCAATAGAACTCCATAAACAAAGGAACTCCGTGCATAGTCAGAGCGAATCAAAGTGCGAGCGCTCCGACTGAGTGTGGGTTTGGTTTATTGCGCTCGCACTTTGATTCGCTCTGACTATGCACGGAGTTCCTTTGTTCATGGAGTTCCATTGCTCTGACTATACACGGAGTTCCTTTGTTCAGGGAGATCCATTTGCTTTGACGATGCACGATGAAGTAATTTGCCTCAAGAAATTCAATAGAAAGCTTCGACTGTGAAGGAGTGTTGTTCTCTGTCGTCTTTTAGTTCGTGTCCACGTGGTAGATGGTATTCATCGTGCATCGTCAGAGCATAGGAACCGTAGGATGACTCCTTGAGGCAAGTCACTTCATCGTGCATCCTCCGAGCAAAGGAACTCACTAAGGCAAAGGAACTCACTGCCTCAAGGAATTCCTTTGTCTCAAGGAGTTCTATTGCTCTGCGATGCCCGCACGCAGCTCACATTCAACTTTTTTCTTGATAGTAGAATTTTATGTAGTATTTCAGACTTTTATAATGTAAATGTAACTCAAAAAGTCAAACTTTTCGTAGTTTTCACAATGTAAAAATAACTCAAAAAGGATTTTATTATAAAAGACAGCAGAGCAGACATTATAAAAGACAAAAGTTCTCTTGAAATCTAATTCTTAGCCCATACCAACCTCATCATTGTACTCTTCTTAGCCCATACCAACCGCGTCATATTCTCATCAAGCTCATCTTCATTCTCCTTTTCAAACTAAACGGAGAATAACATTCTACGTTTCGAAAGACACGAGAACGTCATTCTCCGTTTAAATAAAAATGGCGAATAAACATTTTAATGTGTTTATTATCCGTTTTAAGACAGACGGAGAATGTTATTATCCGTTCCGAAATAAACGGTGAATAGAATCCTCAAACGATTTAATTTAAACGGGAAAGTTATTCTCCGTTTCAAGTAAACGGAGAATTCCATTCTCCGTTCCAGATAAAACGGAGAATATAATCCGAAGGGGCAGATTCATTAGGAATAAATTGCATATAAGTGGAAGAATTTATTGGTATTAATGGCATATAAATGACAGATTCATTGGTATTAATGACAATAAAAGTGACTGCCACTTGGCGCATGAGTTCAAGTTGTTAAATTTTGCCAATAAATGGCAAAAGTTGGGAGAGCTTATTATAAAAATGACTGCAACTTGGCACATGAGTTCGAGTTGTTTCATATGTAAATAAAAGTCAAACTTTTCGTGGTTTTGACAATATAAATGTAATTCAAAAATAATTATATTATAAAAGCAGAGCTTATAAAAGACAGAAGTTCCTTGCCCAATTACATCATAATTATATTATTGTTTTACAATGTCATTGCTTGGTTCATGTTACATATTTGCTTGAAAGCAACTCCTTAGCCCATGCCAACCTCATCGTTGTCATCTTCTGGTGAGTTTCATTGTCATTTCCTTCCGGTATTTCGAAAGGAGGAGTCGTCAACATATTCATATAATACGCCGTGTACAAGAGGCAGTTGGGTGCCCGTTGTTGTGGGCAATTTAGAGAACAATTCAGCACTTTGCTCTCATACTCCTTCTTCGTCGGGCATCTCTCCCTCATCATATCAACTTTTCTCCTGACGATAGACTCTAAGGTTTTTCTCATTAATTTTGTATCCACCTTGCACGTATCGTACGTGTTTTGCCTCAAGGAGTTGTAGTGTGTCCAGTCGTAGGAGATAAAGTTGAATGTGACCAGAGTATAGTGTTTGATGGATGCATTAAAGAGTGGGATGAATAGCAACTCTATGTCATCCTCCAAACCCATGACGAAGTCTACTAACTCTGTTTGGATGTCTTCAAAGGCGCCAGCTTTTGCGTTTTTTTCATTGGCACGTTGAAGGAGGGTCTGTTTCCCAAAAACAATACACAATATCATGAGTAATTTTTTTTGTCATTTTTTATTGGTTTACACATGAATATAGATTTTTCTGTTTGAATTCTTACCAATGTGTGGGCCATCATAAATGCAGACCACTTATGTGATTGGGGCGCCGGCTTTTTTTCTGGATCAATGGTACCTCCTTTGAACTAGACGGGGCACACCTTTTACTGCCTTGAATTTCTCTCAGCTTCCTTATTATTATGTCCAGTATGCTAGCCTCCATGTTGTCATAGTTGAGTATGTCTTGCATGTCTACTGCCGACAGCTGGACTGAAACTCCATTTTCACCCTTTTTCGGATAAAATCCGTATACAATATCACTGCACATAAATTTAGTTTAGATTAAATTAATAAAGATAGATTCTTATTACATAATTGTGAAAAAAAAGTCTAGAAAAAATGAAAGAAAAAAGGGTTCAGAATATATACTTTGGAGAATTCTTTTTGGGAATTACGATGTCGATGTATTGTTTCTTCAGCTCTTCATCCGCATATTTCCAAAGTAAGAGTTCATCGCATTCCCTTAGTATGACGTGGTTCTTCTTTAATTCAGCCATTTTGGCGTCTTCTCGGGATTTCAGAGCGGCATTAACCTTCTACTTTTTATTAGCCTCTCCAACTGTATTGCTTTTTATTAACCTCTTTTCCCCCGATCCTCCTCTTCTTCTGACTTCTCTTGGAGCAGCAAGTTCAACAGCTGCTTGAAACTCCTCACGCTGAAGTGCTACAACCATGGCTTCGAGATCTTGAATTTTTCCATCCTTTTTATTGGCTTCAATATTAATCGATTCAACTTTATTTTGAAGCTCCCTTTTCTCCTCAACGAGCCTTTCATTTATTTCTCTGAGTTGCTCGGTTGTTCGTACTGAAATAAAACAAACAACAATGAAATATATGATGTGAACCTAACACGGAGAATGACATTCTCCGTGTAATATAATAAAGAGAATAGCATTCTCAGTTTGGAATTACACGGAGAATAACCTTTCCAGTATCGAAATGATAGGGAATAGCAATTATCCATTTCAAATAACACGGAGAATGACTATTCTCTGTGTTATAATTCACAGAGAATAGTCATTCTCCTAGAAGATTACAAATCAAAAATTTGAAATCGAAAAGATTTTACCTTGTGCATGTAGCTCTGATTTAAGAACAGAATTCTGCATTCTTAAATCCTCCAGTTCATGCACAGAGCCCTCCATCACAACGTTGACTGTACGTTGTTGTGTTTCTTGTGCTTCGAGCTCTTTCAGCTTTTCTTTGAGTTTCTCGTTCTCAAGGTTGGCTGCACGTAACTGCGCTCCTTGTGCCTCCATCTCTTTTAACTTTTCTTTGAGTTCTTCATTCTGCGTAAGAATATCAGAATGATGTCTTCTCAAATCCTCCAGTTCATGCACAGAGCCCTCCATCACAACGTTGACTGCACGTTGTTGCTCTTCTTCTTCCTCGAGCTCTTTCAGTTTTTCTTTGAGTATGGCATTCTCAAAGTTGGCTGCACGTAACTGTGTTCCTTGTGCCTCCATCTCTTCTAACTTTTCTTTGAGTTCTTCATTCTGTGCAAGAATATCAGAATGATGTCTTCTCAAATCCTCCAATTCCTTTGCTGAGTCGTCCATCACAGCGCCAATTTCATGATGCTGTGGTATCCGTTGTTCATCAAAATTATCCCCACTTGCTTCTTGGTGTTCTTCCTCTCTCTATTTTTCAACTTCTTTTATATGTGGCTCATCTTCTTTGTGCCCTTCTTCTTCCCCAACAGGTATAACCAGATCTTCAAATATCATCTTCGATCTCATTTTTTTGTGATATTCGGCCTTGAGGAAGTTTGAGATTTCGTACCCATTCCATGTGAAAAATCTTGGGTAATCAGGAATTGGGGCGGACTTCCTTTCCACAAATTTACTATGTTCTACAAACCAATAGAGGAAGTATATTGTGCAACCTTCCAATTTGTGGAAAGCCATTGAGTAATCCTCCTGTTCAATTTTGCTTCTACTCCACTTTATGCTATCCATTACATATGACAGGATTAACCTTGGCCAGCATATACTGTTGATGACGTCCACACTGTCTACCAAGGCCAAGAATCTGTACGGCAAATTTGAACCGCCAGACTTTGTGAAGAATACTGTTTGGCACAAGTGGAAGATTATTAGCTTGGCCAAATCATCTGGATTAACATCGTTATCTCCGCCACGAAGCCATCGTAACAATTCAGAGAACTTGTCTCTCACTTCCTTATTCATGACTTCTGAGTGTTTGCCCTTGGTATTAGCCAGCAATCTTGTGAAGTGATCTCTACACAGGCTCAATGATGCTAGTCGTGTGGGCTGCTGTTGTTTTTTCTTTATCAATCTTCTGTAAGAAACATCATCATCGCTTACTTCATTCAGCGGTAGACCGAATATGACTGCCATATCCTCGACGCTTGGCGCGATTTTAACAGTGGTGCTCAATTCAAAGCATCCGACGCCATCTTCTTCTTCTGTGTAACTTGCAATTAAATTCTCAAGCCCTTCGGAGACCTTGGCCACTTCGGAGACGTGGACTCTATTTTGGTAGAAAATCTCGACAAAATTTCAGAAACCGGTATTCTTCAAGGAACCAATAACTGGCTCAGGTAAACGGCCAACATCTCGATTGACCTCCTCCATAAGATTTAGCATTGGCTTGAAGGTAGAACGGAAAAGTCTTGAATCCTTGTTCCTGACAGATTTTTTTCTATAAAACAAAAAAAAACAAAAAATTAGGTCGGAGAATGGCCATTCTTATGGGTTTTAACACTGGGAACGACATTCTCCGTTTCAAGTTAGACGGAGAATTCCATTCTCCGTTCCAAATAAAACGGCGAATAGAATTTAACATTCAAATACGTTTTATGACGGAGAATGTCATTTTCCTTGTAATATATACAGAATTTGCGAACATAAAATCAAAGTTATACATTCTGTTTGCACTTCTCCTTCCACTTCTTTTTGTTTAGCAACTTTTTCCTTTTTCCTTTGTGCAACTTTCTTAGAATAGGATTTCCGTTGTTCTCCGTCTATCGCTTTTGGATTTTCTGTAACTGGTGCATCTTCTCTAATTGGTGATGCTGTCGGTGATGATTCTGCCGCTGATGCCGACATGGTGTGAATATAGCGAATGGAGAGAAAGGTTTGAAGATTTTGGAGGAGAATGACCTAGGTTTGAGTACAGAGTGGATTATGGAAGAAGAGGAAGCTTCGAAACGGTTTTCCTTTTTCTTTTTTTTTAATAAAAGGGTTCGGGGGTGTTTTGAATTAATTAGAAGGGCAAAAATGTCATTCGATGAAAGGGCAAAAGACTCCTTTCTGCTTAATTATATTAATTTGAAGGACAAAAATAATTCTGCTTAATCAAAAAGAATTGAAGCCGTTTGGCAAAAATGTCATTACAACTTAACAAAACAAATTAACATAATACATTAGGGGTTTCCATACATTAGATATAAAAGAAGAAGAAGAAAAAAAATCATCGTCTTCCATATTCAATCATTTCAGATTGGACTTCTTTTTTAGCTCTTCAATGTGCTCTGAAGTTGTAATCCATTCAGCAACTTTACGTCTTTCCTTTCCCGCATCAAACTGCATATAACAAACATAACATCAAAAATATTGCTCTAAAAAGTTAAAGTTTTTGACGGCATATTTTGATACTTATATCGAGAGAACGGTAGTCTAGACTACATCGGTCTTTCATGAATGATATTACAAAAATCCCACAATAAACATATTGCCTTGGCGGGGAACATAAGAAGGACGTTTTATTGCAAAAGTAGAAAAGCTGAACCTAGCATCTCTCAACTTCAAAATCTCTTCTTCGAGAAAGATATCCAAATTTGAAAGCTACAATTACCAGAATACAATATGTATTAGTATACCGCGTATCATGTACCCAATTCATAAAAATTGATGAATATGAGCTTACTATTTCTTTTATGACTGTTTTGCTTTGAATCGGATCATCTTTAGATGCAAGTGAGTCCCAAATTTCAACATTCCATTTTTTAACCAGAACTCTTGTAAGAGTATAGTGTTCGCCCAAATGAATGGGTATGTATATCTGAATCAGGATAATTAGGTAAAACAAATTAGTAAATTTTCACAAAATTAGGATTAATATTTAAACATAAATACATTAATACCTCTTTACAAGTGCTTAAAGATTCCATGTAATCCTGAATATTTAAACTTCTTCCATATTTCATGAGGCTTTTTGACGGATGGAGGTAACGTTGCTTTCTACATACACATCAATTAATACATTACGAAGGACAAACAAACGAGAAAATTGTTAATGCATATGCATTGAAGAATAAAATGCTCACTCACCGACATCCTTGTAAAATCCCTAAATTTCTACTAATTTTTTTATTAATTATTAATATTTGTACTGATTTAAAATTTTTATTATTGTACGTCGCGTAGTCGTATTGCACGTCGCGTACGAAATTTTATTTTTGCTCGACGAGTGCGAATATGTGCGAGCGTACATATTTTTAGAAAAATATTTTTTTATTTTATTTTTATAGTTTCAAGAAAATATATATAAATATTATTTTTGCCATTTTACCAAATTTCCGAGTTGGTTATCTTAAGCCCTTCTTTCTAATATTTATTAGTAATAAGTTATATTTTATTGTATACTAGAAAGCATAATTTTGTATAAATAATTATGCATACATATTTCATAATTTATTTATTAGCTTATTTTAAAATAAATAATAATGTATTTTCGAAATTAATTATTATAGTATTTTGGAAAACATATTTTAAATTATTGGGAAATTTAAATCTTGATTTAAAAATTTTGGATTTATTTAAATAAGTTAAATATTTGAAATTGATTTATCTCATGGATTTTATACTAGAAATTTAGTTTGATTTAAATTAGATATTTAGTTTGAAATTAGATTTGGAATTAGATTTGGATTTGATTTGATTGCTTTTAAACTAAATATGAAAATATCCAAATTGGATTTAAACATCCCAAACCTTATCTTATTGGGAATTTCCACATCCTATAAATAGGAAGTTACTCCTCTAATTTATTTTTATCATCCACCAATTGTCTCCACAAATTTTTCACCACAAATAAGTGTGCCTCGTGTCGGTGTTCCATCACTCGTGTCAGCCGTGACGGCCCGGGTCCGACCCCGGGTGTCATT